>JAZDUA010000316.1:797500-1397500 GCA_038098605.1 Gryllus longicercus
TCCTTGCGTCATGTAAAAATACCCGAGCGGTTAAATGCCCCGGCCTTATAAAATTCTCTGAAAATTCCTGTTCGAATAATATCTCGTATTTTCTTCGCCGGGGAATGACTCAAATAATAGATTAACTAGTGACCTGCGGCAGCAAAAATGCTACTCTAGCGGACATTGGAAATAGAGACCTGGAACAGCGAAAATTGGCTATTCTGAATCGGCATCTTCCCCGTCGGTCACTGTGACGTAAGCAGTGAGGCACAAAGTATGAAAATATAGTGATAATAGTAGGTACGAGAGACTGAAGATTATTAAGTACTTACATTCTTTCAGTCAAAATCGAACCTGTTTTATTGCTTTTGTATTTTTCCAGAGTTGTTGGGTAGCTAACAAAACCACTGCCGTTTCTAACGAAGGCAAAGACACTGTTGTGCGACATTTTATGCGCTGTTAGAAATTAGTAACGTATAATAATGAGACCGTTGTGGCACGTCCTGGCTATTAATATTGGAATCAAAAAATATTGGGTGTCCATTTCGCGAGTTCGCTAATGAATCAATCTCCATAAACCCCAGCATTTCAAACAAGCAAACAAAATTACTACTCTCCCTCCATTACGAATCATTCCATCCCATAAATTCGTCAGTTCCATGAAATAAATGTGATATCGTCTTCCATATGATGCATAGTCATGCTTCTCCAATTCGGCTAGATAAACTCTTTTCAGGTATGTGTTCGTACACGAATATCGTTGATAGTTTATCTTTGTCACCATCACCACCATCATCGTTATCAACATCATCTGTTGTCCTAAACGCTACTTCAACGGGCTACATTGAAGTGAAAATGGTACATTTGTTTGTGCTGGCTCCTTTCCGGCGAGCGCAGAGAACACGGAATCCCAAAGCAGCTGCCGGGGATTACGACGTCGGGGCCTTTGCGGGGGCTACTCGCAGCTGCCACCCTTCCGGACGTCCAGCTTCAACTCGGACGCGTTATGACTCCGATGTAATCCGAAAATTGCACTGCGGTTCAACAAAAAACAAACAAATTGTGCCATTAAACATACGTTCTCTTGCTTGAATATGCATAGATATTTTTCACGGTATTGCCCATTACGAGTCGAATTTAATACATTTAAATTTTGTGGAACATATCAACTTGAAATAATAGCATTTGTTGAGAGTGCCAAAATTATAATTTGTATCACTGGCTAGAGGCTGTTTGTTGCTGTTAGGTCAGTGAGGTAATTTTTCGGAAAGTTAAAAATTAGAAAGCCACTCGTGTTCATTAATTTTTATTTTTAGAATGTTTTATTTCACTACTTTGTAGATAATTAGAAAAAATATAATGATTAGTCCAAACCAAATAAAATATGGTTTCACCAATAATGTAGAAAGTTTTATTCTTTTTTTTACTTAAGGTTGCTTTTCAACTTCTAAGGTCATATAGCGACACGGATGTAACATTGGGGAAACGGTATAAGGACACATAAACATCCATGTCCCAGGCGGTATTCTAATCCGCAACCCGTAGGCGCGCTGCAGCTTTGATTCTTCAGCCTTAGCATCCTCGCCTATCCAGGGCGGCTTTTTTAATCTTCTTATAGTAAAAGTAGTCCACAAGGCATACCATTCCCCTGTCGCTAGTGAAAATTATAATTATCTCTTGTGGGCAGGTAGTTTGTTGTTTTTAAAGTTAATTATGTCAAGAAATACACAGATGGAATCCCTACTCACGACCAAGATTATTTTTCTATCATTAAAACATATCAAAATTTAATTTTCTTTACAATGCAATTAGAAATAAAGATCATAAACACGGTAAGAAAAATTCCTAGAAATGACGAGACGGCTCTAGTCTATTTTCATTAAGTTTTTAATTACGTTGCCTTTCGCTCCTTAGTCACACATTCAAGTCTTTTTCAGAAAAATCAGACAAAGGACTACCTCACAATAGTAGTTTGCCGATCTCCAATTGTACGCGAGGTGTATTCAAATCCCTCACCCTCTTCCCTTCGACACTGAATAGTGGATCGAGTGGGTGACCTTCAATAGAATGGTATTTTTTCTCCCTATTCGTGGCACGTATCGCTTGTTTTCCCCTGATCGATCTTGGCAGAGTTATTTTTATCACGAGGCTATTAGGTTATGAAGTTCTATCTTCCTCTTTTTGTAGTAATATGAAACAAAGATTAAAGAAAAGAAAACACTGAAAAAAGTTGTAATTTTAGGATGAAAAATAAGACAACAGAGTTAGAGAACTCGCAACCTTGAAACTTGAAAAGAAATCTAGAATGATAAAAACATGTAGTTGACAAAAATTCAAATAGGTTCTTTGAAACTATGTTGGAATACTAAGATGCAATTATCGCAACAAAAAAGGTTATTTTCTCCGAGTTACAGATTGTCAGTATTCATTTACATTAACGCAATTGCGTAGATTGCCCATGCGGCAAAACTCATCATTCGCAAAAGAGTATATCCGATATCGAACATGCATAACGAGAACGCAAAACAATTGGTACAATTCCTCACTGTGTATTTGTCAGTAAAAGTTTCTACATTGCTTTATTTATGATTCAAATGTATCTCTTGCATTGGTCTTTCTATACCCTGAATCCACATTCCTCGCAAACCCAGTCTCTTTCTTCTTACATTTACATTAGGTACTGGTTCTAAAAACCAACATTCTGATAATATGCCCTTATTACTCTAACAATTTGCAATAAATACATGTAATTTGTATATTTTTACATTTTTTAAATTTAATTTTCATTTTTCAATGGATTTGGTAAAAAAATAGATTCTTTCTGGTCTCTCTTTTCCTCTGATAAAATAAGTTATGCATACTTTTGTGTAATTTTTGAAAATTTAAATGTTTTACTGATTATAGTACTCGTACTTGGGCCTTGTTTCCCAGTGCATTGCTATCTATTCGTACAAAAATTTAAAGAAAAACAGGTGTTTTAAAAAAAAAGTTAACAGATTTTTGGAAAAGCAATTTTAGTCTTATTTCTTCGCGGGATTTTTGACATTGTCTCGCTGGGTAGAGTTCAGCTGTTGTCTGGAGAAGAACTTAAACGGCGGGCTACTCTGATCGGTAATTTTACGTGATTTTTCCGATGAAATCCAGGTGAATGCCGTAGCAGTACCATATTAAACCTTAATGGACAGTGCGCGATTTTCTCTTCTTCATCTCTTCTTGTCTCCTTTTTTCCACAAACACACACACACTCACACACACACACACACACTGTTCATGCACTACACTACAAACATCGGGGGGGGGGGGAGTACAGAATATTACAGCTTGTCCCAGTTGAGATGGTGTCTACGTGGAGGTTCTACTTCGAAGAGGGACACCGCAAGCCGACGGGTAAGTCAGCGCTAGGCCCCCGCGCCAGCGGAGGAAGAACACAACCACCATCCGGGGTAAACAATTCTTCACTGACGGGTCTAATAATAATAATAATAATAATAATAATAATAATAATAATAATAATAATAATAATAATAATAATAATGCCTTTATTAATGGCGAGGCTCACGCCATAGGGCCTGCTCTTCCGCCTAACCACTGAATTTACATACATATAGAGTAGTAACATTTTAAGAGTGGAGGACAAGCTGTACATTTACGTCTGGGAATACAAATCTGGGGACCATCCCGGCATACGCCTTAAGAGCTTGATTAAATCCAGAATATACCTCTTTGGTTCATTAATTTACTCATTTATTTCTTTAACGATATTTTACATCCTGGATATTTTGGAATCTTGTCGCAATAAGTAATTTTCTACAGCATCAATATGGTTCCAATTCCCTTCTGTTATTGACAAACTTTTTTAGCCGCATATGTTGCACACTGTTCAATTTTGAACTTCATTATGCAAACTATTTGCAACTTACTATTCATTTATGAAACAAATCTTCAAAATCGTGATCACTGTTCTTCTAAAATAAAGAGCACTGATTCATGAAACTGACCAATTTAATTAGAGTCCTCAATTTCGTTTCAAATCATTTTCAATTAACCGTTGTACGATATTTTATTGCGAGGGGGATTAAGTAAAATTCCTTTTACCTACAGTTTATTTCCAATTCTACCGAACGGAGAGGCTTTGGATGTTGCTGTTTGGCCGCTGGGTTCCGTGTCCCTCCGCTGCGGCCGCAGACGTCCTTTCCCCATTTGCTGCCGCCGAGATTCCGAGTTTCCTAATAAGCGCGGTGGGCTGGGATTTTGCGCGCTTCAGTTTTAACACAATAGCGTGAAATGAGGCAAAAAGGCATAATGAGGAAAAAATCTGAAATTGCGGCGTTCTTGCGCGCAACGTAGAGACATTTCTGCTTAGATCTGAAACCACATAACTCGTATACACTGAGTAAACTAGGAAAAAATTTAAGCTACAAAAAATTGAATTGTGAGAGGTATTTCTGTGAAAATTGTATATAAAAATTTATTCGTGACGTTTTTAAATATCTTGTTCGACTGATGAGTAGTGAAGTATGAAGTAGTTTTGTGGACTGTGTTGGGACATTTAAGGACTGAAGAAGCTATAGATACGCACGCGTAGTATTACAAGCAGATGTTTTCATTTTTATTACAATACTTTCAATTAATAAGAATTAAATTGTAAAGAATAATAAAACCGACTTTATATTAAAAAAACACACTTATAATTGAAGTTTTTTTTAAAAAACAACCGTAGTTCAAAAGCACAATTTTGTAGGAGAACGAAAAAACGTGCCATGACGAAATAGGTAGACACTTGAAGCATGTAAATTGATGTGCACTTTTTCAAGCTATTGTAAATACTGATGAACGCTTGAGTGTACTTCAAGCTCGAACTGTATGATGGAAATTATTGGATAAAGTGAGGTGTTTATTCAAAAAGTAGAAAATTGTATATCAAAATTATTTATTTGGGTCAGTAATATATTTGAAGAAATAATGCAAACAGTTAATCCACTTAATAAATTTGGAATATTGTTGACCAACTTATTGTTCTTCGCCACTGCTGTTATCATCATTATCAATCTTTTCCTTTTCCACATTAGCATCTGCCACCGATGACAAATGTAGATACAAATCTCTATTAGCAGGTGACTAATTATTTAGACGCCGATCCGGTGGCCGAGATCGCTAAGGCAGTAGTGCCGTAGCGATCTCGTACCGAAAGATCGCGGGTTCGAGTCCCGCCTCGGGCATGGTTGTATTGTGTTCGTCCTTTCACCCCCCTATCATCATCATCATCATCATCATCATCATCATCATCATCTTCTTCTTCATCATCATATCAGGGAAGGTAACGGGAAACCACCCTGAATAATTTATCCCAAGAAAACCCGTTATGGGTCACCTAATTTCCATATATGGAAGATAGGACCAAAGAAGAAGAATTATTTAGACAACTTCTAAAAATTCCTTTGTGATTAAAATGTGCTTCGCCATTACCCTCCTTTGCTCTTACTACATCATATTTCCTCTCTTTCTTTGGTTTACGTCTCTTCCACTCTGTTCTTTCTACATCTGACGCAGAATCCATTTCATAGCTGTTACTTTCTCCCTTGCTTGCACAGAGTCACAACACAAAGGATGTGTATGCCACAAGAACAAGTTATACACTATCACTAAATTTCCAGAACACAATACTGGTTATGAAGAAATGCCACATTCTCGAAACAAACGTTATCAGATTGGGATTAGCTATGCTTAAGAAACAAAAGGCTTCACATTCAGCACGACTGTACGTTGCAACTTTTCGTTAGCCATTATCGGATCGAAAGACTAAGTGTGTGCTCCTTATGTTTTTCTTTATAATTTTAAGTGAATTTTTATATTTCGAATTGTGTGTCGAATTGTATAATCTCTTACGAAAATCGAAATCGGTTAACGAGCCGTATTGGTTTATAAAAAATTATTGTCTAGAAAAAAATGTATTTACTTTTAATGTATTTGTGCATTGTCTTAGTTTTATACTTCTAAACGGACATTTAAATTATCGCATCACGCCTGTTAGATCTATAAGTGTTATGATTAAAACATATTTGATTTGAGATGAATATGTTGCTGATATTAAAGGCATCCTAAGAACACAAAAGATCGTTTAAAGTTACAAAATATCTTATTCTAGCAGTCTTCAATTTGTTAAGACATCAGAATATAGATTTGCATAAACAACATTTTGAAGAGAGGAGATCGACAACAAAACAAAAACTCGTTTGTGTAGTCAAAAATGATACATACTCCCATGTAAGTTCACCTCAGCCTTAAAAAGTTTGGGAAGGTACATGCAAAAGCTTAGCCCAAAACATCAGCCGAACTTAAATTTATAATATTGTTCACGCGTAATAAGTTTTCGCAAATCGTCACGTCCTAGATTCTCCTCCAGTCGGCGACTTTAACTCAGGAGACGCTTAGCGGATGTAATAAGTCTCAGCGGCGCGTCGCGGAGCAGAGTGAGGCAGGGCGTGGCGTGGCGTGGAGGTGAAAAGCGGGGTGGGGCGGGGAAGAGCTTGGCGGAGCAGGACGTGGCTTTAAGCCGCGCGGCAGGGCAGGGCGGAACGGAGAGGGCGGGGCGGAACGGAGAGGGCGGGGCGGAGGGGGCCTGGCGTGGCGTGGGGGGGCGGAGGGGCCTGGCGTGGTATGGCGGGGCGGGGTAGGGCGGAGTGTGGCTGGGTGGGGCGGGGCGGAGGGGGGTGGGGCGGGGCGGGGAGGAGGGGGGCGGGGCGGAGAGAGGAGGGGTGGGGGCGGAGGGGGTGGGTTTGGGGTGGGGAGGAGGGGGAGGGGTGGGGCGGGGCGGAGCGGGGCGGGGTGGGGCGGGGTGGGCTGGGGCGGGAGGGGGTGGGGTGGGGTGGGGTGTGGCGGGGCGGGGCATGGCGGGGCGGGGCGGGGCGGGGCGGGGTGGAAATGGCGGGGCCGTGGATGCGGAGGCGCCCGGTGCGACGCTGCCACCCGCACACGCGTACCCCGCGGGGCGTCATCCGTCGGGTGCGTCGCCGCGCGACGCGACGCGACGCGACGCGCCGAAATAAAGCGCGAGGCGGAAAGGCGCGGCGTTGTCAACGCGGCCCACGCGTCTCCCCCACAGTGGGCCCTTCGAGCCCGCTTGTTGTCCAGCAGAGAAATATCACTAGCAGAATTTCAAAATTATCTTCAAGAATTACTCCATTTTTACTTTCTTTTGTACGTAGGTGTATACAAAGTATTACAGTAGTATAGAGAAAGTTATGTAATGCTGCGGAAAATCGATTTCGAGATATCAACGGAAATATACGTTTCGGGATCCACCGACATAAAAAAGAGTGTTTTCTTTTGTCACTTCCATCCGTAACTTCTTCACCCTGTCGGTCTGTGAACAACACTAGCGTCTAAACAGCTCGTAGGTTTTTTTTGCAAAATGAATATCTCGTCGATCTGGCCCAACTCGATACTCTGCGATTTTGAAAAACATTCTTTAAATTTCGAAGGTTCGATATCGATATTGAATTTAAATTGGATTTCGAAATTGGAAATAAAACTTGGATTTCGAGGATCCCATAAAGGAATCCCGGAGAGAAATTATGTTTATTAGTCAGTAAACCTCAAAGTCCTCTCTGAACCTACTAGATTCTTTGGGTAAGGCTCTTCTGGAGACTCGATTCAGTGGCACGGGTGGGCATGGCCACGGTCTGGTCGTACAAAATGCAAACTGCATTGCAACAAAATGCAAACTGCTTGCAACTGCAAGTCGCACGAGTTCAGCTAGTTATAACAGTCTTTTCATCATTTTTTTAAAAATTTATTGAAAGAGAAGGACAAGGACAGAGAGACAGAGGAGGGAAAGAGGGAGAGAGTGAGAGGCAAGAAGAATGAGAGAGAATGGGGAAGGTGGTAGCGAGAAGAATGGAGAAAGTACGAATAATCCGAAAATCTTACAAACCAATTTATTTTTATTTTTTTGATATTAAAATTTGATATACAGTTTAATTCAGACTGACACTGCTAACTATGTTATGGATTGCTGCTTTTCTCCCTCTTCAATCTTGTAAATTTATTTATACTATTTTTTAATACAGTATTTTGTAAGTACTCCTTCACCGTGAGCACGCCATTTACTATTAAACATTTTGACATTCGTTGATTCCAGGGTACAGTGCTTTTGTGATTCTCATCGGTTTTAAAATTGAAGAGATGAAAATTCAAGAATTTTCGTTAAAGAAAGTTTTTTTTAAATCAAAGATAGCATATTAATTAGTGTATTGTAATATATACCAACGAAACTAATGTTTAGTTAGCGAGATATTCGTTATAAACAAGTTCGTGGTAGATATTTTACACTCCATGCCAAAATCAAAAATACTGAATTAAGAGCTCAACTATGTTTCATCCCTTTACGAGTAACAATATATATGTGTACATGTACGGAAGTTAATTCAGTCTTAACCGCATGCGGAAGTTAATTCAATATTAACACACTCCCATACCTTCCAATTTTTGTATGTTTCTTTTAAAAAGGGACATCCATAGGTTTGGTAATCCAAGCCGATAGCTATTTTTCTAATTATGAACATTTTAAACTAATGTGTTTAAAGAGTAGATATATGTCAATATTTTTTCATTCATTTTCATATCATTTCATTTACCACATAGCAGTTTTCACCATCCCGTCCATTTCGATATCCAAACCTAATTGTTCTTTAATTATTGCCATACTACGATATATACACGCCTCGCCCCGCCTCGCCCCGCCTCGCCCCGCCTCGCCCCGCCTCGCCCCGCCTCGCCCCGCCTCGCCCCGCCTCGCCCCGCCTCGCCCCGCCTCGCCCCGCCTCGCCCCGCCTCGCCCCGCCTCGCCCCGCCTCGCCCCGCCTCGCCCCGCCTCGCCCCGCCTCGCCCCGCCTCGCCCCGCCTCGCCCCGCCTCGCCCCGCCTCGCCCCGCCTCGCCCCGCCTCGCCCCGCCTCGCCCCGCCTCGCCCCGCCTCGCCCCGCCTCGCCCCGCCTCGCCCCGCCTCGCCCCGCCTCGCCCCGCCTCGCCCCGCCTCGCCCCGCCTCGCCCCGCCTCGCCCCGCCTCGCCCCGCCTCGCCCCGCCTCGCCCCGCCTCGCCCCGCCTCGCCCCGCCTCGCCCCGCCTCGCCCCGCCTCGCCCCGCCTCGCCCCGCCTCGCCCCGCCTCGCCCCGCCTCGCCCCGCCTCGCCCCGCCTCGCCCCGCCTCGCCCCGGCCTCGTCCCCGCCTCGTCCCCGCCTCGTCCCCGTCCCGCCCGTCGCGCCCCGCCGGTGGGCGGGTCCTTTTTATTTTCCCTTGCCATTAGGGCGCGGCGCCCTCCTGGGCCGCGTAGCTCGCCAACTTCCGCCGGATGTGCTTCGCGCGGCTCCTCCATCATGCCGCCGCCACTGCCAGCGTCTTCATCAATTATATCGCCCTCCCTTTTTTTGGTGCCGCCTCCTCCTCGTCTTTCTGCCGCTCCTTTGCCGAGCGTTCCATTATTTTCGTTTGTTTGTATTTTTTGTCGCGTACCCGCTCAGTATTCCTCCGTCACGATCGTGTCTCGTTTCGTTTTCTAGGTGTTGAGTTGACTGAAATTGCTTTGTCTTCGTGTATGCTTGCAGGTACGATGCAGATACTGTCCATTCGAAGTTCTTAGAGTGTCACTAGAGATGAAAATGAAATTGAATTACTGAACATCGAAACATATTGTCTTTGTGTCACGAAGAAGCTTCTCTAAAAAAGTGATAAAATGTAAACGATTTCAAAGAATATGCCAAGAAAGTTAGGAATTCTTCATTTTATACAAAAGTAGTTGTCCATCGCTAACTGGAATTGAAGTCGTGGGTATCTTCTCTTTTCAGATTACCTTAGAATTTAATCTTTTTTATGTGTACTGATACTACAGTGTATTGACATTTCATGAAACGAATTTATTGGCAATCGTAACGAATATTTAAAAAAACATTTCGTTCAAATGTTGCAAAAAAATGTTTCTATCGGTTTGTGCCTCGGATGAAGCTGCGTGAAAATCAAAATCGACAGTTTGGCTAAGCAATCAATAGGGTTTTTGCTTTTCCATTACAGGTAGAGCACACAGATTACCAATATTTTTTCTTGTTACCCCCATGTCGATTTTAATATTGACGTGTCGGATGCTAAAGCGCGTTGTTTTTGTTGCGTAGAGAATTGCCCAAAGCGAGGCTAGGGAGCAAAATACTATTGACAGAAAGAAAATATGCAAAGCAATCACGATTCACTGGGAACATTTTTACTTCATTTGCAAACTTCCACAGTCGGTGAATGAAAGTCTTACATTGCTGAATGGTGTTGCGAGAAAAAGTGCGTGGCGGTGCTCGCACGCGCGAAATAGGAGATTGTTCATCTGCATAGATCCACAGAAAAAAGGAATATAGGAATGTTCATACGAATGTGCGAAATCCATCATATTGAAAGCGAACGTAATATAACACAGTAGTTATGTAACCATAAAGTTATTTTCAGCAATGTGCATTCATTTTTTAATCTGCTAATAAACGTCATTGATCTCACGAAAGTGTATTCTTATGTTGAATATTTTAATCGCATATTTAATTTTTTATTTTGATACAACTTTTGGGATTGCTTAACTGGGTGTAGCACATTGTGCCTGGATTTGTGTTTTTAAGATTGCTTCTAAAAAAGCCCTCCTTTAGTTCCGAATTTTAACATGTTAATTCCGTCCAAAATAAAAAGATTTTATTTAACGTGTTTTAGGTGCGACTTACCTCACATTTTGTCCTTCTGATAAAACATCACATTAATCCCGCCGGGTTTAACCTGCTACTTTATTCAAAATGGGATTAATTTTACCATGCTGGCAGAATCCACGAATCGAAAATATCAGTATTTTCTTTTAAAAATAGTGTAACTCTCAACACTGAATTATAACTTAACAGGACCTGTAAGTCTGATTTAGAATCAAATTATGGAAGTAAAATCTCCTCCAAAACGCATCTTCCTACTTGATTTCTCCATTTGGAGATATATTCGTATTCTTCCTCATAAAAGTGTTTGAAAAAAACACTTCATTTTTGCACATTCCACTTTTTTTAAAAACCAATTATCACAATATATTCATTCATATTTATGTTACGATTATATATTCCGATTCTTTACTTCGACAAAAACTCATTTATGTTCTTATATACTCTGATAGAAATGAATTCTACTTCAAATATTAAAAAAACGCATTATCTAAAGTAGTAAGTCGTTAATAATTTTAATGTTTACAAGAAATAATTGCTATAGGTAGTTACTATGAAAAATATCTAGAAATAATAAATCTAATCACTCTAAGTACACACTTAAAATACACAAAAATTTTATTAGACGTAATTAGATACTAGCTACAGAAGTTTTCAAAAATAGTTTAATCCATTTTCATTTGTACGATCTTGAACTTTTCTTTTTGACTACATACTCCTAAAACATCAAAATTTGATAGTTTCTTTAACGTCAATTATTTACGATTGTCCAAAAACATTATACCGTTTATTTCTCCAAAAAGCTTATTCGGTGACTGTGTGAAAACGTCACCAAAATCACACGCAAACCTCTATTCCCTTTGTAATGCAATGCCCGCACTCAAATACGCCCGCGATCAAGTCACTGAACAGGAAGCCGAATCACGAAATTGTGACAGGCGCATTCAGAGTTCCCAAAGACAAAGAGCAAATATCGATTCTCGGTTTGTGTTCGCGCGTTTTCAAGTTGCGTTGCTAACAAGTGATATCACCGGGCGACGGGCGAATGAAGAATTTCTCATTAAAAGTTGGGTCTTTCTTTGCGGGACGTATCTCCCTTTTCGGTCGGGTGCGTTGTTCCTTGGCCGCCGCCAGCTGTGCGGCGTCGCGTCCCCGCCCCCGCTCCACACCGCCCTCGACGCCCCCTTCGGCCATCCAACATTGTGCACGCCTCGTACATACGACACGATGAAACATTTTCGCTATTTCTTTCAGGGGCGACTCACAAAGAAGCGGTCAGATCGCAGCTTTCCGCCGCTGGCTAAAGCGGTACGAACACCGGTCGAAGTAATCGTATCCCTGCATTCATCCTTATACAAATCGTTCAAAGGTAGAGTCCTAAAGGCTAGGTAGGAAGTCGTAAAGGTACTGAGGAGCCCAAAAATAATCAGGGGGAATATTTCAAGTTTATACAAACATTTCATTTTTTTAGCCAACTGCTCCCCCCAAGGGCATCCTGCTTGAGCAGGGAATTATTAATACTACTTTAATGAAGTGATAGGATGATGATGAGGGGTGAAAGGACCATCACAAATACATCCATGCCCGAGGCGGGATTCAAACCCGCGATCCTTCGATCCGAGATCGCCACGACACTACTGCCTTACCTGTCTCGGCAATCCGGATTGACATTATTACATTAAAACACACTAAAACATGCAAAAACTAGTGGTGATACATAATGGCGCCTCATACTAGTTAGAAATTTCTCCTAATAGTTTTCTAATTTTTTTCTTCCCAGCTGCCATCTATCGCCGTCCAAAGTACATTTTCTACATTTTCTGCATTTTTTCTGACTTTTATTGGTAGAAATTAAATATGACTTTGAGAATATAATAGAAGGCTAAAACCTCGTCCTATACGAAAATTGTCGTTGAAAAATTTGGAGGAGTTTTTGAGAAAATCTTTAGGCGTTTTTATAAATGAAAAATTTGAAGACCTTTTTCACACAAAACGTTTGAGTTTTAGAGAAACTTCATTTGAGATTATTTTAAGCGTTTATGCTTAAAAGTACAATAATGTGTAGAAATTGGTGGTACTGTAAATATTAATGACGTTAGAGATATATCAAACAATTACATTTGTGTATGTTTTGAAAACACAAAAAATACATCAACACACATTCTTGTCAAGTTATTTATTCTATTTAGGATTATCCATTCAAAAAATTTAAAGAAAACATTTGGAACAATTTTCGAGAAAATGGTATTTGAACATTTTTAAAAATGCGTAATATCGAGCTTATTTTCGCCGCGCATGCGTATTAACTTCTACCTTGCTTGCAGTCACGTTTGCCCAACTGTTCGCACGTTTGCGCATACTCGTATGATCCAAACGCTCTCTCGCCACACGCTGGAACTCGTCACGCGTTGCGTCGCTTCGAAGTCCTCTCACGCACGCAGATACGTACGCGCGTGTGATCACATGCGCGCCGTTTGCATCTGTTTGGTCCACTACGCGTTCCACTCTCTCTTTATCTTTCTCTCTCTCTCTTTATCTATCTTTCTCTCTCTCTCTTTATCTATCTTTCTCTCTCTCTCTTTATCTTTCTCTCTCTCTCTTTATCTATCTTTCTCTCTCTCTCTTTATCTATCTTTCTCTCTCTCTCTTTATCTATCTTTCTCTCTCTCTCTTTATCTATCTTTCTCTCTCTCTCTTTATCTATCTCTCTCTCTCTTTATCTTTCTCTCTCTCTCTTTATCTTTCTCTCTCTCTCTTTATCTTTCTCTCTCTCTCTTTATCTTTCTCTCTCTCTCTTTATCTTTCTCTCTCTCTCTTTATCTTTCTCTCTCTCTCTTTATCTTTCTCTCTCTCTTTATCTTTCTCTCTCTCTTTATCTTTCTCTCTCTCTCTTTATCTTTCTCTCTCTCTCTTTATCTTTCTCTCTCTCTTTATCTTTCTCTCTCTCTTTATCTTTCTCTCTCTCTTTATCTTTCTCTCTCTCTTTATCTTTCTCTCTCTCTCTTTATCTTTCTCTCTCTCTCTTTATCTTTCTCTCTCTCTCTCTTTATCTTTCTCTCTCTCTCTTTATCTTTCTCTCTCTCTCTTTATCTTTCTCTCTCTCTCTTTATCTTTCTCTCTCTCTCTTTATCTTTCTCTCTCTCTCTCTTTATCTTTCTCTCTCTCTCTCTTTATCTTTCTCTCTCTCTCTCTTTATCTTTCTCTCTCTCTCTCTTTATCTTTCTCTCTCTCTCTCTCTTTATCTTTCTCTCTCTCTCTCTCTTTATCTTTCTCTCTCTCTTTATCTTTCTCTCTCTCTTTATCTTTCTCTCTCTATCTTTCTCTCTCTCTCCCCTTCACGTCAGGTCTCTCGCCAGCACCACGTTTCCCGTCCCGCTCATCTAAATGCTTGATTTTAGGTCGTTATGTGTCTGAGGTAACAGTTTAACCGGGTTAATAGTTACGAGGATGCAGTATAAAGTTTAGGGGAAATGTCCGGTCCGCCATTTGAATATGTCTGACCCGTGATATTCTCTTGGATATTAACCTGAGTAACTGGCCCCTAGAATGAAGGTCAAACAAGTGCAAGTATATGGATGCAGAAGCGTCAAAATTTAGGTTTGTTCGCTTCAATATGAAACAGGAAATTCTAACTTATGGCTGCATAAATTACTTTTACATTTCGTCAAAATTTTATCAACCTATTACAAATTCAGCACAATATAATAAAATAAGTATGTGTATGCTCTAAAGCTTGCTGCAAGCGGAAAAATTTGGCTTCAAAAAACAAAAATTTCCTTTGCGTGTTAAAGATTATTTTACTCCTTAGTAAGTAAAGTAAATCATCGGTTGATGTACACAGAATATTTGTCTAAACTTAAATGTCGGGAATGAATTATTTTTTTAAAATAATTTACTTCATAACCAATTCTTTTTCGATAATATAAGATTAATGTATTATTACGTATTGAAACACAAACCAATGTCAAAAACCAACAGCAATCATCTTTATATTGAAAGCTCTAAGGATTTTTGTTAGAAAGCAAATTGAGATTTCAACTAAACCATATTTTCTTTATTTTGGCTTTAAAACAGAAGTAGTGGCCCCTAGATGTATTACAGCTTGCTACTTTTACCGGTTTTACAGAATAAACACTAAATTTTAATAAAATACTAAAATTAATAGAATGAAAGAGTATCCACGATAAATTCTTAATTACGTCGTTTGCTTCTCAAGACCTTCAAGGCCATTCATACAAAATAGAAAGATATCTTCGCACAATGAGGTTATAGTTAGAAGCGAAGATAAGAGAGCGTTTAAAGATAGACTTTTTAAAAACAAAAACTAAGTGAGTGAATATAAGTAACCACAATGTCTGTATGTTCATTTACTAAAACTTTCCAGTGATTGTATTATTTATTTATTTATAAGTACGTTACGTTTTAAAGTAAGGTGAACAGATACAAGTATATACATGAACACAGTAGTTCACTACAGCATACATGAACAGCTCTAGATAAATACATTGAATTACATTTTCAGAAACATGATTAACTATGAATTCACAAGAATAATGATTGTATTGATCCAGAACACTTCCCTCATTTTATCAGTTTTGGAGAAAAAGAACAACATGAAACAATATTTTGGGGATTTTTGATTTTCCTTGTAGTGTATACGTAGAACTCTTTGCTTGTAACTTTTCTTCTATTTGTGCAATGCAATTGTAGTACTTCAACTAGTAGTTTTACAACTTTACGAAAACTCTCCGAAATTCATACGGTTATTTCTTTTAATTCCAACCACATCTTCCAATTAAAACTTACTGTTTTTCTTTCTTGGATGCATAGATTATTCATTGTACCCAAGTCTTAATTAGAATTTAGGGTCAAGTAAATACTGTTTTGCATATATCTGAAAATAATGGATATAAGCCACACAGTATTAAGAAATACAACAAACAAAAATAAACTAAAATTGTAATTAATTGTCATATTAAATGTTTTGTTAGCATTATAGGTCTATTTTTGTTTGTTGTTTGGTCATTCGTTTACTCCGAAGTATCATGAGTTTCAGTTTGAGTTTCCGTTTTAGTACTTTTAATTTGTTTTACATGTTCTTATTTCGCATGAGAGACAACCTGCAGCATCGGAACGGTGTTCTTAATCTTCGCGCTCAAAAATTGTTAGTTGACTGTTCATTTAAATTACCCATTAAAAATATTTTAGAATGTTCGTGACGAATTGTGCCATATGTTTGCGAAGCAAGAATTGATTTACTTCCAATGAAAACT
The DNA here is from genome assembly GCA_038098605.1 of Gryllus longicercus. Taxonomy (NCBI): domain Eukaryota; kingdom Metazoa; phylum Arthropoda; class Insecta; order Orthoptera; family Gryllidae; genus Gryllus; species Gryllus longicercus. Next base: position 813,478 of record JAZDUA010000316.1, read on the forward strand.
GTTAAAGATTAATTTTTTACTTTTCTGACGATAACTCAGACATTTAACATTCGAATTACATGAATACAAATGAGAGAATCAATTATCTTATTTAATATTTTTACAAAAAATATATTATTCGATAAAATAGTTCAGAAGTAAACTTATTAATGACCACAACAAGTTCTGCCTTCAAAATCAACATTTTCGTTTTATATTGTGTGAAGCTTCATTCTTGACTTTGAATTGATAGTGTATTTTTTAGTGACTAGTACATGATACAGGAAACTACGTTCGTTAAAGTACGGTGTTTGTTGTCAATGGAAAGCGATCGCTTATTCGAATTTTCGCAATAGAAGCAAAGAACACGAGAAATTTGAAAAATAAAAATTGAAATTCGAAAACTATAACATTTTCGTCTGTCATTTGAATGTTTGGAATCCTAGGTTCACATTTTAGGCAAGATGGCAAAAGAGGAGTTTATACAGGTTCACACACCACAATGTGGTGTTGACATACAATTATATAGGCCTACGTCTTTAAAGTTCCCTCCAAGGGAGCGAAGTCTACTCCTTTCGCGAGCACCTGTGTCGGCGTGAAGGCTTCCCACGAAGACTCCGCCTCCGCCCCATCGCTGCTCACTTTCACCTCTCCGGGCGCTCGAGCTCGTTCGCACCTGGAGAGGTGGCTCGGGGCATCAACTGACGTCGCTGCAGTCCCTCTGACCGGGAGGTCCTAGATTTGAGTACTGACGGTGGCAGGATTTTTCACACTAGCTAGGTTGAATTCAGTCGCTGTCTAAAGGAGAATTCTAGCGGCCGGCTCTTCTGAGTTTTCCATAGTTTCTCCGATTAACACAACGCGAATGCCGGAGCAGTATCCAAACAAACGGGCCACGGACCACGCACGATCTTTCCTTCCATTTCCTTGTTCTAGCTTCACCCTTACTTACACACACTTACACTAACATACACTACACTACCACACATGCCGGGAGACCGGTCGGGAGCTTAGAGCTTGAACCAGTTAGGGTGGTGCCTCGCTGGTGGGAGATAACTGGTTGGGGAAAACCCCGCTAACGCGGTACGGGTGTTGGTTGGGGAAAACCCCGCTAAAGGTAGGTCGGCGCCAGATCTCTGCCACCCAGTGGGAGAGATCACTGCTAAATCCCGAGGAAAGCATGCACTACACTTACGGGAATAACGACCCTAGTAATCACGCCGGAATCACTAACAATCAATCGAGCTCCTTCGAGAGCTGTCAACGAGCGCTCGGGCTCAAACAACAGTTTTAAGAGCTCTACTCGTGAGAATGACCACTATTTACACTTCTCCTTATTCTAACTTTTTGTGCGAATGTCTACTTTTTATTTTTTTATATATTTCCTAATCTGTGCCGCTTTAATAACATCCTCCTCCTCACTAACCTTTTTATCTCGTAGGCCACCCACTCCTCTATATTTTATTTACTTGGCTGTCCGGGTGACGCCGCGTCCATGGCGAAGGTGCCGACGGTTCGGTCGCCATTCTGCGATCTTCTCCAGGGCGTATAGCCAAGTAAATACTGACTCCGGTCGCAGACGCCTACGCTCTCACCCACTCATCTGATGGAGCGTGCAGATTCGTGACGTGAGCCAAGTCCGAAAGAGGTTCTAGAAATGCAGTTTCCGAATTTCTCTAGCCCCGGCCGTGTTCGTCGTCAGAAACGACTGCGTTCTGTTTTCGCTTGACTTGGGCAGGCTCGAAATGAATATGCTTAGAATGAACCTCAAGACAAGTTTTACATAAATTTGAACATAGGCAATAGTTTCTGTAAGAGAGAAAGAAATTGTTAATTTGAGAAATTAAAATGATACAATATTTTTGTCGAATTAAAATAATGTAGTTACAAGTTTCCTTGTAAAGAATCTTTACTTTTTCGCTACGCATTCCAGTCTTATATCTTTTCATTAGTATTCGCGTTAGCATACTTCATTCCTATGGAAAGGAGGTAGGGCATTCGACGAACGGATGCAGATATTTCATGTGACGCAAATGGGGTCAACCAAGCACTAAATTGCTTGAAAATTAAATATTTGCGACGGTCTGTGTGAGTACTCTTACAGTAGCAAAATACACCTCCAATTTCTCCGTTAGGAATAGCAATAAACGGGAAGAGAGTGCTTGACTTCAAAGAAATGCTGTAGTATTGCGAATATAACATTAAAGTTCGCATAGTGTAATTGATAACAAGTCATGGAAATGATTAAGCTTAGCATTTAGGTTTCAAAATTATACTATAAACAAAATATTCATGAAATTTTCACTAATGAAATTAATCACGAAGAAGAAGATTGCAAATTATGGAAAATAATAAAACAATGTGACGTGGTACATCCAATGTTAAGTCACATTGATTCGAGTTTGTTCTGTTATATATTATTTTCTCCTGAGAATAGACTGGATTTCTTTGTTCCCGCTGGAGGGGGCAATGATAGTTTTTTCACGAATTCATAAGTGAAATTTAATAGTAGAATGTACTAAGTAATTAAAGATAGAGTTCGATAATTGTGAAATAAATTGTTGTTTTGTTTCTTTACGCAACAGCGACGAGTACATAATTCCCATATAATAAAACGTTCAATCACCTTGAAGACTAATCGTACAAGTTGTTTAAAATTGCTTAAAATGTATATTACTAATTGCGAATGCGCACAGAAATGGAGAGAAAAATAAGCAGCCTGTGGGCATGTGAGAGGTGCCAATAGTTTCTACATACCCAGGAAATCTGAGAAAATCCAAAAACAGTTAAGCACATTCAATCTTCACTAAGAATGCAAATATGATTATGTAATTATATTATTCCGCCTACTGAAGTAAGGTTAATGGGGCTTGGTAATTGAAGCAAAAGCAAAAGCATCTTAGAACATGGTTGTTTGCCAATGTTTTTCTTCTCCTACTGACCAAGCCCCATTAACTTGACTTCAGTGTATTGTTCATGGTCGTTAAGGATTATCCGAGTTATTCCGCATGTTATCATACCGGCTTAGTTCTAATATTCAGAGCATCACTGATTATGGCACATCTGATGTCATTGAACAGCAGAAGAAACTCTGAAGATGAACCTGCCTTTATTAAACATTTGATAAAACAACTGTTAGATGGTTCTTGGTAGTACGTAAAGAACTGTTGCACTGTATAAATACTATATTACATTATTGATGGAGACTTTTTGTTAAAATATTTAATTTATTGAAGTGTTCTACGCAGGTTTATATGTTGTTCATGAGTGATGTGTTACATAATGCAGATCAACAGCATTTTTGCTTCTATAGGCCAGTAGTATTTTCTAAGTCCGTTTCTGGTATCTCGAAACAAAAATATTTATTGACCCATATTACTGTTTCTTTGTAAAGGTAAACTTACTATTTGGCAAATTTCGTGAAATGTCTGATTCAAATTCATTTAATGTACACACATTTGAATCTCCAAATAATATGTACACGAGACAACTCACAATTGGAAGCAATTACTGGCGCGTGCCTGAAATAAGAGAATGTTCTCCCAAGTTCAGCTGTTTGAAGGCGCGCAGAAAGGATTCTGGATTGTATTTCACAGAGTGGAAGCTCTAAAATAATTAATTAAAACAGATAGCCTGAGAAAATATTAAAGACATCGGTTTTTAAATACATTACCACGTTTTGCCTTAAAATAAACCAAAATGAATTGAAACAATAAAATAAAAAAATGTTCATACCTAAAAGCAACGAATACGATAGATTAACCCTAGACAAATTCCGCACTCAATTGCATTGACGTTCAAAGCATCCTGAACAAAGCTAGCATTTTTATCGTAGCAGAGAACGCGATCCGATATGGCACTCCGCCGCGTACTGCGGTCGAGCGGTTCATACGCTCGCATTGAGGTATTGTGTCACGTCGGAGTTTCATTACCCCTGTAAACAAGAGACGGGAATGACGGGCAAGACATTTCGGCAAAAAACAAATTCCAGCTTGACGTCCACGCAGAGGGGGCGGGGCGGGGCGGGGCGAGGCAGGGCGGGGCGGGGCGGGGCGGAGCGGGGCGGGGCGTTCCGCTCCGGCGCCGTCGCGACGCGTCGCTGGCCCTCTGGGGACGCGCGGCACGGCGCGGCGCGGGTGGCGAGTGTCAGCGGGGCGGCAGAGCCCGTCCCTGTCACGTGCCATCTCGTTGCCCTCGCGGCCCCTCCGCCGCTCCGCCCGCCCGCACCCGCTCGCCCTGGCCCGACCACGCCGCCGTCATCGCCTTTGCCTCTGCCCGAGCCCGTAATCACTGCGTCGCCCCGAACACTGCACGGTGTCACCACCGTTGCAAATACATATACGTCCGACCTCCCTGGCATTAACGCTTACGTCAAAACCCCCACTCTCATTCATCGTTCGCAGCTCCGTCCCCACCTGGCGCGGTGTCTCCTTCACCTGCACCGCTGCTGAGCTCTCATCCACATCGCCCATTCCTTCCTTCATTACACGACGCCGGTTGTTTTTATACGAATCCCCTTCTCCCGCTACCCAACGTTTATCCTCCATCAGGCAGCCGGCCCGTTCCCTTAACAGTCTAGTTCTCCACCTCCAACAAGGCCTTGCCCCGCGTAACTGCTCCTTCCGATCCCTGTAAACCTGTCCCAGTCCTCTCATCACCCTCCCCTCGGCCCCACCTCCGTCATTGCCGGTATCACCCGCCCTGCCCCCTATTGCCCTTGCCCTTCGCTCGGCCCCGCCCCCGCCCCCGCGCGGAGCCGCAGCGAGTGCGCGCGCAGCCACGACGCGCGGTCCCAGCGGAGCGGCGGTCGCATTCGGACCAGATAATGCCGTATATATTACCGCCGTGTTTGAATTGCCCGAGAGCGCTGTGCTATCTGCGGCCGCGAGCCGCCCCCGCCGGGCCCCGCCCTCTGGTGCTCGCCCCCTGGCCCCGCCCCCGGACCCCGCCCCCGGCCCCCGTCCCCGCCCGCGGCCGCCGGCCGGCCTGCCGGCTTGTCCGCTGGGGGTTAGCGGGCGGCGTACGTGTACGTATGGGCGGGCGGGCGGGCGGGTTAGCTGGCGGCCAGCCAACCGCCGCCGGCGCCCACGCGCCCGTGCCGCCCCCGCCCACGCCCCCGCCCCGCTCCCTTGTCCGCCCTCCTTCCGCCGGCCCTCGCGCCACGCTGCGCCGCGCCACCGCGTCCGCCCCGGCCGCGTGCTACTGTTTCAGCGCGGCGCCTGCCTTGTTGTTGCGCTGGAATTCGCTCTTGACGCTTCCGTGCATTGCGCGCGGCGCTGCCCGGCAACGACGTTGCCTGACAAAATTCCTTGCCATTCTCATGCCATCGTCTATTCTGTCCTCTCTTGTGTGTTTTGTCTACTCGTTCCCTCGTTGTTGGCATTCCTTTCGTGCGTACGCGATGATAAGACCAGCTTCTCACGTGTGTATATTTATCTTCCCACACTTCTGTGGTCCTGCAAATTCAATTATTCTCTTTGTAACACTGCTTTTATTAATGCTTATTTTGTTATTTTTTATAAGCCAGATAAGTCTTCGTCTATGTAGTCCTCTGGTCCCACAGATAAACTCACTGAAAATATTGTTGCATCTTTGTCATCCCGAGAGGTTTGGGCAGTGCTCTGTTCTTGACAGTGTTCCCATCACGCACTGTCGCTTACGTCACTTGTGCCCTTCGTCTTCTCTTTCCCAACCTCTTCTCTTTCCATCGTCCTCCCTATTCTCGTGCCTTAGAGAGCTGCTCACGCACTGCCCTCAGTGCTCGGCAACATTTATCACAGCTGATAAACTACTTTGCGCAGCTCTCCTTCAACTTTTGCCATCCAACACTTTGTAGTCTCCTTTGTCAAGGTCACTGTCCCGTTTCGTGAGCCTGTTCATCTGCTGTAGTACAATGTTTCCCATTTCTTTCCTAGATGACACCTCCTTCTTAGACACCTCGGCACGACTCGTATCTTCACTACTTCAACACACTCTTTGTCGCTTTTAACTGACTGCCACTTACTTCCCGAACCGTTATCTCTTAAGGCACTTCCCTGACGTGCAACAATTCTTCCTCTGTGCAGTTCGCCAGCACAGCTGCTCAGAGCTTGCCGCCTACCGTGGTTTCCCCCTGCTTCTTCACTCTTACTCGTCTCCTTCGCGGCCTCCCCCTCCCGCCCCTCTTCCGGCGCCGCTGCCTATGCCCCGCCCCCGCCCCCGCCCCCGCCTGCGCGCCGCGCACCGCCCCTGTGTAAGCAGGGATAGGGAGCTTGGATCCGGAGTTAAGACCGCCGCCGCCGCCGCGTTGGATTTGCGTATTCAATAACGAATGCGGGCCCGGATCCGGGCCGGGTGCGGGAGGCGGCGCGGGCTGCTGGGGATGTAGGGAGGTGGGGGCGGTGGAAGCGCTGGAGACGGAGAGGGCGGCTGGGCGATGGGGTGGGCAGGGACGGGGGGAGCGAGGGTGGCAGGGCTGGCAGGGGCGATAGGCCGGGGGTGCAAGGGGGGGGGGTGCGGCTGGCGGAGCTGGTAGGGAACACCGCGAGCAGCGGGGGTGGGGGGCTAGCTATGTGTTGGCGGGCCCCTGCAAAAGCCTCTCGTTTCCGTGTCTTAATCCTAAATTTGTTGGAGGTTTTACTTTGTGCATTTGCGCGGAATAGATAAAAGTGCAGGCTCCGGTGAAATATTGAGTGAGAGTTACAGCTGAAAATGTGCTTCCAAATCATTACGACCTCCTTTAATTGAATTGAATTGCCATGCGGTTTTGTTATTGCCTCGGGTTAGGTAATTATTTGTTAGGAGTCTCTAATCGATTCGTAGGAATTAAACTTTCATTTATCATCTACTCCGAAGGAACTGCCGCAACTTTCTTACTCAAACGGTGGTTACATCTTGGAGAACTTTAACCGATACGAATTCATTTAAATATTTTCATATTAAGTCAATCGGGATCTACTGTTAGAAAATCATTATTAAATTTCAAGGTTCAAAAATTACGTAAAAATGTGTACTTTATATCACAACTAAGCTACCCGTTATTTCCTGCTAATAATGTAATATTTTAAACAACGTTTCTTTATTAATAAGGTCTGAACAAATATGTCATTCTGGGACAAGGTGCGAGATTAAATATTCCAATTACTCACTGATCCTATAGGGTTTCTCATATTAAGCTCTCAACAACAACAGATAACTTCCCACTGTTACCCAACCTATTACCAACCAGTTACCAGCACTTTCTGAAATTGTTTTCTCTCTTCTTGCATAATATTGTTATCTCTATTTACCATTAATGGAGCGTTCTAGCATAGCACTATAATGATTGAGGAACAATTCACTGCTCTGTTCGCGTACGTTTTAAAAATAGTTTTGAAAGGTTAGATTCAGGGAAATGTCAAGCGAGATTTTTCACTGCAAATATGTTGCAAAATTACTACGATATTTTTTTTACTGTTTTATCTCTAATATCCGCTGAGGGGTGCGCGATTAATTATTGGTGCAGCTCGTTAATATTCCTTACACATCAATTATTCGTTGTGAGGCGGAAATGCTGCAGTGTATCGAATTGCATGGGTTGTGTGCATATATACCAGTTCATGAATTTATTCAATAGCATGGCCCTATACCCTTTTCGAAAGATATTTAAATCCCATTTTCTCATACCTTCTCTACATGGTTGAAATATATACTTCATTTATTGGCCGTGGAATTCGTCAAACAGGGAATATACCCGAATGCTTATCGCTGAGGTCGAAACGACTATTTATCGCTTTTAGTGTTTCAATGATTACCGAATCTAAAGTAAATCATTTATAAGTATGAGCTCTGGAGAATATTTCTACCTTTTTCTATTCACGTTTTGAAAGTCCACTCACTGCTTTAGTGATGAATAAAAATAAGAATATAATCATTAATTATGATTTACTCATTACAATTATATGCGCGCGCTGAAAGCATTACCGTTAATCTGCGACGTATCTCCGAATATAAATACTTGATCATTCGCAGATTGTCTCTCTAATGTTCTGGCATAATATATCACCGAATATATTGCGATCGGTGTTCTCTCTTTTTGCGTATTTCGAATCCAGTTTCAGAGAATATCGCATTACTGACAGTTCGGGGCGTTATTTATTCCCCGACTGTCGCGGTTCGTTTTTTATGACAACCTCCGCGCACCGAAATCCCTGCCGCGCGGCCTGCGTCTCACAGGCAGATTTGCGCGCGGCGCCGCTCCCTTGTTTTGCACACACATGTTGCTCACACGTGTAGCACGTACTTACCGTCACACGTGGCGCCGGTGTAGCCGGGTCGGCACGCGCAGTAGAAGGAATCCACAGAGCTCCAGCACGTGCCGCCGTGCCGGCAGGGGTTCACGCTGCACGCCTGCACAGAAATACACGCATTACTTGGCACGCACGCTGCACGCGGCATCCGCTGCAAAACGCGTCGTGCAAATTGATAAGGGTGCGGGCCGAAGAATTTGGAATTAAGCCAAAGAAATTAGAGTCCTTTGCAATTGAATACCAATATATTCTACGCGGACGACTAATTTATCCCAATTGCAATTCACTCATTTACCAGGAAGAATTTGTAATTATGTACGAAATAATGCAATATCACTTGTACGGAATTGATTATTTCCAACAAACTTTTGAACATACAATCGAGGGAGCATATTTCCAGTATATGGGACTAGCGACTTTTAGATTCCTTTAAATAAAATATTCCCCAGTTTAATCCGGTTTAGTTGTCGCCCATGTAGAACAGTCGTTCTTGTATTTAGTGGCCTAATAACTTTTCACATAAATCTCGCAGACCTTTGGCACAGAATTGTGACATTCATGGATCTTCATGTAGGAGCTTCTTCATCACCCAATTTCTCTCTTTTCGGTTGCCATGGGAGTCGTAACGGGAGTCATTATTACAGTTGTAACAAACTTCCCGTCACGACATTGGTTTTATAGATCCGCTACTATTACAGTTAATAGATTTATTGTTTTAAAGACATTTTAGACTGTTATTACCATGTGCTGTCACTGTGGCACATGATAACTTGATATTTTTTGGACATCTTTTGGATTTCTTAATTTTTCGGACTTCTATTGGACCTCTTCGAGGTAAAGCTCTTTGCAACAAGAAAGAACGTGCTTCGGGGAAAAACTACAAGAAAAGTTAATAATATTCTATTACTATAAACTGTAAATACTGAGATTGTAGTTCCGACTCACAAAAACAATGCAACTTTAGTAACACTTTTTAATAGCGGACCTCTCGTGAAAAAAGAAAGAGAAAGAATCTGGCAGTCGACAAGTGTCATTCATCAGATTGCGCAAAACCAAACTTCTGACGTGCACCATTGTCCACTGGGGACAAATCCGCTTGTCAAATGTCATGTATCGACCGCTCAGAAACGTCCCTCATACGCACTTGCGTCAAACGCACTTTGTTCAAAGACGATTTCTCTAGCTGGCGGACGTTACGATCCAGAATTTTAGCTGTATGCGAAGAGTACTATTGCATGTCGATCATCACAACGTACACACATACACACATCAAAATCGCAGGTTTAAGCTCTGTACAAGATGGAATGACACTACATGAAGACAGCATAGAAGAAGTGCGTATTCCGAGGTTCGTCTAATAACACATTTCGGAGTTTGTTCTCCTTTTGAAGCAACAAAACTTGAAATGAAATATTTTAAACTTTTCACTACGACGGTGATAGAAGTGCGATAACTTTCTTATCAGTGTATTTTGTTTATTCATATATATATATATATATATATATATATATATATATATATATATGTATGTATATATATATATATATGTGTGTGTGTGTGTGTGTGTTATATGCAATAAAAAATGCTCTTTGTTAACGTAATTTATCGAAGTATTGTAGCATACTAATCACTGTGACGAACAGCATGTTGTCCTCTTGGACAAATTTCAGAATGTAATGTAGCCCTAACTTCATATAATACATACATACATACATACATACATACACACACACACACAACACACACAACACACACACATACTTGAAAATGCGCATTTACAGATCATATTCAAATACACCTACATACCCAAATGCAAACAAACTTACAAACACATACGAGTATTGAAACATACCTACGCACCCGGACAAGAGAGGCTTTGGGCTGGCGGTGCTCCAAGCACTTCCATGCGCTGTAGTTACTGCGCCGGTCGTAGGGCCCTTGGGTTCGGGAGCTGCTCGACGGATGGAGCAACGTGGGTTTAGAGAGCCAATCACGATTCAATTACCAGTAGTCAGTGCGGTGCAGTGTTACAGGCAGAATTGGTGAGGGTGGCGAAGTTGTTTGTTTGGGAAATGAATGAGATCCATCGAACAACGGGGAAAGGGCGATGAGATCGAAAGGGGTGAAACACAAATGAAAACGAAGCCGCGAAATGAAGAACGCCAGGAGTTTGCAAAAACAGGATCTTGAGTAAAAAAAGAAGGGTTATAGGTTTCTACAATTTGAAATTATTGGTTTTGGGTATCCATAAAAACCTTGCTTGGAACTGCAAAGGGCAACCACAAGACAGGAAATAGTAATGAAAAAATAAATAAAAAATAAAAATACAAACGCTTGCAACGAAACCTTTCTCATATTATTGTGGGAGGTGGTTTGGAAGACATTCTTAAAGTAAATATAGGCCTTTTTGTAAATAACTAAGTTATCAAAAAAATAATTGTGATAAAAACACATATCTTCATTGTTTTTAGAAGAGTCACAATTTTTTGACTTTTTGCACAAATATCCGCAACAACATTTGCAACGAAGACACGAGCGCACCATCTCCCTACGCGCCTGCATTAAATAGTGCATTGTCATTTATTTACCTTAAAGTTACGTACGTCCAAGTTATATAGCAATTTTATGGCGCAGTAGTTGGCAATACATTTTAAGTGACATAAATGTTTAAAAAGTGGAAGATGGAAGAATGTACGAAAAATGATTGAAAAGCCATTTAACCAAAACTTTACGAAGAAAATATTCTTGAAAGCACACGTAAATAAAACTTAAAGATAAAAACACTGGAAAGAAAATGTAACGGAGAAAATGCCTTAAAATGTGGCCACAAATGAAAACTTTCAAGCACGGAGGTATTAAAATGGATATTTATGTGCTTACTCAGACTGAGGTCACCAGCTGGTTTTTTTTCCGCAAATATGTTTTAACATAATTGTTCACAGACCTGTTGCGAATACACTCTATTTAACGAATTTGTTTTTTACGAAGTGAATCTTCTGACCCGAAAATTTGAAAATTATACCCTGACCCATTGTAATGCATGTAGACGAAGGACGCCGTTAAGGACAACGACGTGAGAGACGAGACAGTGGATGATAAGGAAAGTCAAGTTCTCAGACGCATTGTCACAACGCGGTCAATGAGTGAATGCAAAGAACTGCGGACGATTTCCAGAAAGGGACGACAGAGATGTATGCAAATGAGAAAGCAGATGCGCCAGTGCACATGTAACTCGCGATGAAATATTCATTATATTCAACGCACAATTTCCACACGCATTGCGGGATAAAAATGAATGTGCCCGCTACTTACTTGTGCAATTGTTTCAAGAACTTTAGAACTTCCCGTCTTTCTTTAATCAGGTTATTGCTTTCATTCTAATTTTATTCTATTTACTAGTCCCCAAACTCTAACGTTTTCTAGAAATTTTCGTCTCGTTCTGATCATATACTATCGATGAAAGTGCAAAATCAATTAATTTTTATACAAAAACATTACAAAACAAATATCTTCGATTCACTTTACTTCTAGTTTGGTTCGTTATTTTTAGAATGAAGATATTATTTACCCCGGCGCGGATCCATGGGGAGGTAAATCCCTCCTCTAACCTTTTTCAGTAACTGTTAATTTTAACTTTGTGACGAAACTTTCAAGAAAAACATTTTCGGATAATCATTTAAACGAATAACGTCGTATAGCATGAGCTAAGTGAAACCTGCGGCATTTTACAAAATATATTACATGACACACATGACCAAAACATTGTGAATTTCCCCTTCCAAAATTTGTCTCTGAATCCGCCACTCTTTTACATTAGTGGCGTGATACAAATCAGATAAGAATAGACTTGGTAGATTTTCATTTCATCACTGACATTTAAAAAGAGTTTCTTTCTGTGTCGTTTGTTGAAATGAATGCATTTAATGTCCGTTAGAATGTTTTTAAAACCGTGTACCTATGATCTAAGAGATGTTTAAATCCAAGTATTCACTGGATTTCGTTCTCCAAACGTAACAGCGAAAATGATTGTAAAACCAACTGGATTGAAAAGTAAATTGCACGTTCTGTTTGCATTTTTTGGTAAATCGCTCATGCAAACGATTCGAGCTCATTTTAAAGAAGAGCTACGGCCGGAAAGTCCGATTGCACGTCAACTAGAAATGGCAGTTGTTTGCATCGCATCACATGACAACGCCGTTGTTGTGAACCGCGTGTTGGACACCTTATACGTCATAAAGTACAACAGATTACCACTAGCCGCCAAACACATTTTGTAGTCATGCCCGAGTCTCTGACAACACTTTCGTGATAAAGTTATTTCAACGAGACTTTCAGAAAAACAGGCGCGCACCATTATTTAGCGTGGTGAGTAAAACCCTCACACCGCAGAGGAAAGTAATTGTTTTTTGCCTGACATCTCTTGATTTTTTCTATTGCTCAAATCAAATTAGTTCACTCTTGCTGGACTTTTTGCTTCTCAACAAACTCAATAAGCAGGTGGTTCGAAATATTAAAGGAGCTACTATTCCTCAGCGGAATTCTCTACGAACAAAGACGAAAGCAGATTAAATAAACAGCTGCGTGCTATATTTCCCCATTAACTAGAAGCAAGGTAACGACAGAACGTCGTGTTTACAGTTATTAACGAGGGTGAAACGCTTGGCATGCTTCTAAATGGTTGTTTGCTGAATACCCGTCTTACCGCATGGATCATGATATTGCTCGAAATTCATATGGCTATTGTGTTTAAAGAGAACTTTCAGAAATGAACATTCTCATTCCTTTTGATAGCTATGTTGTCGGCTACTTTCTGGCAAATATCAACCAGCGGTAGATTCTTCTTAATGCAGCAGTCGTGCCCTTTCACTCTGTGAGGCGCTTTTCGATGAAAACCCAGAAAATTTAATAACCAAGGACTGACGTGAAATGTTAAAGGTCGTTCATCCTCTCGCCAGCTCTGGTCGCTGCAATGTCCCAAGGACAGCTGTTTCGGTATTTGCCGATAAACATAGGCGCATATTCACGCAACGTCGCTTTTGACGATTATGTTAGTAATTTTGGTAATTTTGGCGTAAGTGCTCAACGCTTGGACTGTGCCAAACACATGCGAAGAAAGAAAACTATATTTTTCGATGTAAAACATGTACCACAAATACAATAAACTATGTTCATTTAATTTGATTAACGTACCAGTGCTTTTGGCATGTCTGAAAACAATATATTCCCTTAAAGAAAAATTTCAAATAAATATTATCTGAAATACCAACATTACTTTGCGCTCAAAAATTGAAAATCTATGCTTTGTGAATTACAAGCTCACTAATCGAGTAAAATATGAGATAATTCACCATATGTGTAGAAAATGTAATTCCTAAACATTATGTTTCCGCACCAATTGTCAGAGACTAGCGATTTCACCTTTAAGGCTAAGAGGTAGAGGAGAGGTACTTCAAAGAGAGATCAAATAGAGGTGAAATTTATTTTATTGGAGACAGTTTACAAAGTGATTCATAGTATTCGGTCACGAAGGTTCAACTTTTTTAAGCACCTAGAAACGTACCAAAGAACAACTAGTATTGAAAGTTCATCAATTAGAAAACAAAATACGTACCAAATACCGAAAAGAAAAATACCGTGTTTTATCGTGATCCTCAATTACATTTTTTCGTGTGATATACAAATTTATGATCACGAAAACTAATTGTTGACTGACAGTTGAAAATAAATTGAGAAGTTTTTCGCGCAGCATTTGCAACAGTTAATTTGAAACTTCACCAGATATTTGGAAACAATCTGCAAATTATTTACATGTAAATTCAGGGAACTGTTTGAAAAATAATATTTTTTAAAATTGAAAAAGTCCTAGAATATTTTTCAGAACTCAATGAAAAATACAAGCCGTCGACAATGTGTACTCAGTATTCGACACTGAAAGCTTGCGGAATTGTTAATGGAAACAGACAACAGCAGGATTATTATTAAGAAACAAATATTTATATTGTAGTTTCTTGAATGATTTTAGTGGTAAAATTCCGGCCACTGATCCTTAGAAAAGTTGTACGTAGAGCTACGAATAGTTCCTTTCAATAAGTTGCTGCTGGCCGGAATTCCGAATGTAATTTCAGTTTTGTGGGCAAAGAACAAACGGTACGCTTCCAGATCGGTGTTGAAAAAAGATGAACTTTCATCTCCGAATGCTGCGGGAGTGCAAGAATTGTATGCTTCACTTTCTAGACGTCTCGAATAAAATCTCACGACAAAAGTGACTTTACATTACATGACGTGTTTCATTACACAACCGGCTGAGGAGACCAGGCCATCAACTAATGTCACTACTGTGACTGGCCGGGAAGCACTAGGGTTCGAGATCCGGCGGTGACAGGATTTTCGACACTAGCTAGAGAGGGAGGTCGATTTCTATCGCTGTCTGAAGGAGGAGAAGAGCATTCTATCGACCGGCTGCATTGATCGGTAGAGTTCAGTTGTTTCTACGATCAAAGCCAGAGAAGTACCTTAATAAACGGGTCGCGGACCGCAAGCGATCTACCTTTCCTCTTCCTTGTCTTGTCCGCACTACGTACTCGCACACCCTTAAACCTACATTACTACACTACCGCACATGTCGAGAGATGGGCCGGAGCTTAGAGCTTGCCCTAGTGGAGCGGAGGCTCGCTGGTGGCAGATTCCTTGTTGGAGAGAAGCCCTTAACCCGGCAGCTAGGCCGGCGGCGGATCTCGTCTTTCAGCGGAAGATCACCACCACATCCCGTGATAAAAAACTGCACTACACTTACGGGACTAGTGACCTCGGACGTAGACGGAACATGAAATAATCAATCTACCCCTGACTCGGTCTATCGGCCTCGTTATGGAACTCTACCGACTACTCATGGAAAAATCCAGTTTCTTGCCTTGTAATATAAATAACTAGGGTAGAAAACCACAAATGTGTACTTTAACGCCATATTTTTAAGATTATTATTTTCGTACACATTTCAATCAAGATTTTGTACAGTAAAGTACTGTGAGTTATATTTTAGAAGATTTATTCGCAAACTAAATGAGTAACAACTCTTCAAAAAATGAAATGATTGTCAGAGTTTTTTGATACTTACGACGGAATAGCTCAAGCAAACCTGGAGTTCACGTCATTTCCCAACTCTCGTAACAACGATAACGACACAACTTATTCCACGGCAATACCACTGGAGTAAAGTTTTGAGAAGTCTACCGTGAAGGAGTACATGTTCTCAACTGTTGCTATATGGACCGCGTTATTGTCGAATAGTTCGGCATCGAAGTTATTAAGGAGAGTTGCGCCGATGCGCCGAGGGGAGGGGGCGACGCCGCGCTGTCGAGTCGTCGCCCAGAGCGTCGCGGGGGGGGGGGGGGGGGCGTCCGCGTCGCGGCGACGGTGGCGCCAGCGCTCGCGAAGCAGCCTGCGCCCTCGCCCGCCCTCCAGCCCGCGCCAGGCTTTGAACTCCGCAACCCTTTGGCGAATTCCGAAGCTGGAATCCGACCTCCACGCCTGCTTCTTCCTTCGGCTGCCTGCGCCTTATCTCTTTCCTTCGCGATGGAGACGCGGCCTTATCACGCGGAGAGGCTTCGCCTTTTGCTCCTTCGCCATCGCTTTGAGGCCCACGCGAACGCCACTCTGTGATAGGATCGCGTTTCAAGTTTCCCCCCCCCCCTCCTGTACCGCGACGGCATGTCTGGCACGTCTGCCGATCGTGCATGTGTGCGTGTGCGTGCGCACGTGTGTGTGTGTATGCCACTCGCAGACAGCGTCGCTCTCTCCCGACAGACAGAACGCCTGGCAGATACCGCCCCGCGCGACACAAAAGAGGGAAACAGCTGCGGATGAATTGCTTGTTACTCGTGGAGGAGCGCGTGCGTGTGATGTTCGGCGTTTGAAGGTCCCCGTCCCCTCTCGGAGATGAAAAAAAAATCGCGCTCGACCCGCCGACGTCCAGAGCAGCTGCGATGCAGAATTGGTTTTCGAGATCCCGAAGCTCTATAGAAACGGCGTAACAGAATCATCGAAAAGTATTCCTCCGCTGCTGACGAAGGGGTACGGGATTCTCCCTGGCGGAAAGCTTCCCTCTCTTCGCGAGGCACAAAACCTATATTTGGAGATGCGCGAAGCGTGGTTTCTAGAATTAGATTTTCTTCGTCAATACCGATATTTTTTCCTTGAACGATCTTGGGCGGATGCTGACTTCTGCATCTCGCGGCTTATGCAAACACACACTGCTTTTTTTTCGTGGCGCGCGTTTGCCCCGAACCAGTCATTTGTTTTTGTGTCGCGAACGGCCGTTTGCGTAGTACAAACAACTGCAGAGCGCCGCTTCTGTTTTCCCAACGTTAATTGGCGCATGTGGTAAACAGTAATGCCCAACGGGACGGGGCTCCGCCGCCGGCGCGAAATCACTCGTCGGATGCTTCGCAGCGGGGGTCGACGAGGCGGCCTCCCGGTTGGGATTTCGCAGCGGCACCGCCCCCCCCCCCGCGCTGCAACACTGTTTGTTTCATCTCTTAGCGGAAACGCTTCAGTGAGAAGTAAAATGAGGAAAGTTCTCGGCGGTGCTGTGGAGGGGGTGGGAGGGGAGGGAGGGGGGGCGCCCGCTCAAATACCCTGCCAGCGGAGACGCGAAACACCTGCAGGCAGCAAACTCTCGAGGAAGAATCCGTGGGAAAGGATCTGCTTAGGATCACAGTATATTGGCCTCTCAGCTTGATTAAATCGGGAATACGTCGCTCTCGCTGCGTGATGAAGGGGAAGTTGACTGACGGAGTCTGTCTGCTGAATTAAAAGACTTAATCTTACCGCCGGGACGAGCTCTGATAGATATAAAAAACTATTTCAAGGGATGAAAAGTTCGTCTTTTTGCGATTATCTGGCGCTCGACAGATCTGTAACGAATTCTGTCATTCTCTTGCGGTCGATCGCTTGTAGATCTCTGCGGAAACGTTCGGTGGGAGAGGGGAGGGAAGTGGCAAAGGGGTGGAACGCTTTCGGAAGCCGAGAGAGGGTCGGCTGTTCCACGCACGAGAAGGAAGGCAGAGATAGAGAAGACGGAACAATAAGATAAAGGACTCTATGGATTTTTTTTTCATTTCAATTTGAGTCATTATATTTGGAAATGCTTTAATTTTTTCGAAATACATAAGCCAAATTGTTTTACTATTCTACTAAATAAAATATAAAATCTCATTTTTCTGTGTTTTAATTATGAAACATTCGTATACTATCTCTCGTCTCACAATGGTTCATGTGTGGACAAAAACGTATCTTCAAATCAACATTCATATCTCAAAGTTCATAAGTACTTGTAGCATATTAAATTCTTAAATATGTCTTGAGGGACCTCGAGAACTTGTGGGTAAAGAATATTTTGATTTTTTAACATGAAAAATTATAAAGTATATATTTGTGTCTCTATGTACCACCTTCTCCTACTGAATCTGTTCTGAAATTTAATTTCCGATTTTTAATGCTTTCCCGAAACATCAACTTTAAATGACGTCTTCACGTGCCACGCGTGTGCACTGCATATAGTCGTAATGCGGCCAAAAAAGCTTTTGTTATGCTTTAAATGCTCGATTGATGCCTATTTCAATCGTCCAAAACAACATTCTAAATAAAGTTGCTAAACGCACTCCAGGAGGTGGTACCTTGGTACGTTGATGAGAATACGAAACAGTTGTCATGTACGATGCACGTGCATGTCATTTTCTAGTAAACGTGTAGTTATAAGCACAAACAGGGATTTCGATTTGATGTCAAATGCCAGAAGAGAACACTGTAAATAGAGTTTGCAAACTAACTCGAGAAGAGTTGGTACCTTGATGAATGCGAAATTTAGCCGCAAACTAGAAGATTGGACATCGTGAATGAAAACCTGATCAAAACATTAATTATCGGGTACGCTCGACTACGGTTTTATTTCTGAATTCTCATTTCTTTTGTTCTGAAAATGAAGTTACTAAAATCGGATGTGTTATCAGAAATGTCATCCTGGAGGTTTAATTTTGTACGACTATGTGAGCATGTGTAATGAAATGAATCCTTAGCGTAACTAAATGTTTGGCTCACGCTGCCCAATAATGTCCCAGAGGTACATTAATAACATTGGAAATATTGCGCAACAGAACTGCCACGTAAAATGGGTTACATGACATGTTTTATTTATTTCGGGGGATTCATTTGATTTTTGAACTTCTTGAAATTAGAAAGAGTTTGACATCAAACATCAGGCTTTGAATTACGTTCTGGTATGAAGCAAAAATATTCCCCTAGTTTGAATGATAGTGATTCCGGGCGCGTCAACTACTACGGCCATTAATTAGTCCTGTAAGTGTAGTGCATGATCCCCCTCTGGCTGTGGCGGCGGGCTTTGCCCCACTGGGTGGCGAGATCCTGCGTCGACCTACCGTCGGCTAATGGGGTTTCCCCAACTGGGTATCTCCCACCAACGGGGCACCGCCTCAGCCGGGACAAGCTCTAAGCTCCCGACCGGTCTCCTGGTACACGTGCCAATGTAGTGCATGTTAGTGTGTGTGTATGTGTGTGTGTGTGTGTGTGTAAGGGTGAAGATAGGACAAAGAAGAGGTAGGTGCGCGGTCCGTGGCCCGTTTGTTAGGGTACTGCTCCAGCATTCGCCTGGTGTTTATCGAAAAAACTTCTGAAAACTACCGATTAGTACAGTCAGCCGCTAGAATTCTACTCCAGATAGCGACTGGACATGACTTTACATGGCATCCTGCATTAGGAAGGTGCGGTCGAAAATAGCTGTTATCAATCTACATTGAGAAAGTCCAGTACTGAGAGGCGTAAAACTTTAATCAGGCGCTTTTAGATGCCAGGTGATGTTTGAAACGGTCAATAGCAAACAATATATTTCTTTGAAATTTTGAGAACCATCGTATTTTATGAACTGAATAGACAGTTAATAGTAATAATAATAATAATAATAATAATAATAATAATAATAAATGTTTAAAGATATTTTAAAAATCACGAAATGTTCTCATTTCGTTTTCATGTTGAAACGTCGCATGCGAAGCAGGACAAATGAAATCTGCGTCGTGGGGGTTGCGCCCAAGCGCCGCCGGCGTGGGGCCAGCGCTAGCGTCCGCCTCCGGCGCATGCGGGGGCTGACCGCGGCGCCGCCGCATCCATAAACAGCGCAGCCGCGATTCATCATTCTTTTGAGAGGCGCGTCTCTGGCGTCGCCGCCTTTGTCCTCCGCGCGCGCCCGCCCCGGTGGGCCAAAAGGGAGGGAGAGGGAGGAAAGACAAAAAAAGAGAAAGAAATAGAAGAAAGAAACAGAAAAGAAAAAAAATTGAAACATGTGCGAATGTTTCGAGAAATAACGTGTCATGAAGCAATCTCCGTGATATTGACCGGTTAATTCGTCCCCTTTAAAAACAAAGACAACAGCTATTTCTATGTTAATTCACAACTTCACTATTCCATTTTTTCCATTTCTTAAAATTGGACTCCGAATTTCCATTTCCCTGATAACTATTTTCTTCGTACCTAATTTTTGGCCTTTAATTTTTCCTTGTGTTGAATATACACATATCTTGTGTTGGATATATAATGCTTTTTAGTTAATGTTTTAATGATAAGGTCTGGTGAAATTGAACTCTATACATTTTAACTCTAATCACAATACAAAAGAAACAATAAATCCATTAATTGCACGTTTTAATAAAAAGAACTCATTGCAAAATGGCGAGAATCTTATGGAAATATACTTCATACTTTGTGTAAAAGAAAAATGACGTAGTTAACGTTATATAAAATAACGTAAATTAGTATTTATTTTTACATTTCTTGCCATCAAAATAAATGTTGAAAGTGAATACAAACTTTGCAAAGAAAGCAAGGCTGAAGCGTATTTATTTTTTGTTTCAGTTACAGTTGTACATGTCTCACACTAATTTGCATTTCCTGGCTGAAAGGCTCGCTCGGCTGCCCTAGTAAATGTGTTGCGCGAGTTGTATTTTTTCGGCCCACTGTGGTGAGGCGGCGGCGCCACGAGGCTTCGTCTACAAGGCGGCGCGGCAGCGGGGGCGAGGCGGAAGTGAGACAACGGCCGGGAGACCGGCGGGGGTGCGGAGGGGAGCGCGCGGGGGCGCGGGCGTCAGGGGAGGGAAGATTGAAGCGAAAGTCGCGGCGCGGGCGGGGCGGATGTGAGACAGCGGTAACAGGAGTGAGGAAGCACTGGAAGATGGGCGGGGAGGAACATGAGGAGGTGGTGAGTTGATAAGAGGGGAGGCAGCGACAGTGCTGCGTGTGCTGCTTGACGGGCGTTTGGAGAAAGTGGGATGAGGGGTATCAAGATGAGAGGGGCGAGGGACGGCTCCGCCTATTCACGACAACAGGCACTGAGGTCGTAATAAAAATTGAGATATTATTACAAGTAAGATATGCTGATTAAATTGATGGCTATGGAGACTAACAAATAAAGCAGAAAATGTAGTTAAAATAGAGTAGAAACAAGAGTTAGTGTGGTAACAAAACAGGGACTAGTTTTTTTGTACAATTTAAAAGGGTCCCTTTATCTCACATCGTTTATTTAACACGAGTCCTGTGTTGGGAGAAACCGTTATATCCTGCAAACAGGAAAATTTGCAGATGAAGCCATTATAGATCTGACAAGAGTTTAATCGGATTAGGTTATGAAATCTGTATCGATATTCCTAATAATCGCATTACAAAAGCCATAAAGTATATTTATTAAAATAGTACGCATTTAACTCAAACATTTTTAAATGGTTAGTAATCTGATGTTTGCGAGTCTAGAATTTTGGGACTTCCTATTTTGCGGTATCAGTTGAGCCTGCTTAAAGCTGTGCTCCGGACTGGAATTGCGCAGGCCAAAGAAGCCTGCAAGAGCGTCCTCCAAGAGCACCATTCAAGGGAAGCGTCGGTGCAAAGGCTTCGCGGCGTGAATTGGTACGCGTCGGAAGCGGGGTTGCAAGAGAAAGGTGTGGTTGCAAACGGAGACTTTGCAAGAAAGATGGCGGAGGATTTGACGACCGATTTGAATACAAACGAAGGTGGTGGGAATTAAGAAGTAGGGAGAAAAGCGTAAAATATGAGGGAAGAAAGGAAAACGAATGAAGCTCTGGAATAGAGGGCGTCACTTGCTGGCTGCGAAGGCCATAGCTTAAAGGTTATTCCGGGGAAGCAGGTTTCTGTAAGGTTGCTGTAAGCGTGACGTCTTTGCCGGGGCAATAAATCGCAGACGTGAACGGTTGGTAAATATTAAGTATTTATTTGAAAAAATGCTCCGAACCTGAATACTATGTACAATATTTACAAATAACAATATTGACCCGTTACTAGAAGGAATGTTCCCTGGTTACCACCACCGCTGGCCTGATAATTAAATATCATATTCGGCGTGATGCACCAGTAGCCTACGTGAGCATACAAGCGAGTATGCCGCACCTTCCGTCTCGACGTAGCACGCCGGCTTCAGTAGCCTATGCATTAAAATGCAGCGCCGCGCACAACCCACACGACTTCCTACCGACGCGCCCAAGAATCAGAAGAAGGAGTTTAGGTCCGGGGTCCGTTTATATACCTTCTGGGCCGGCTGACGGAACTGCGTCATCTCGCTGTTTCCGCCGACGCGTTTCCGCCGCCGGCCTGCCTAGGGGTTCCCAAGTTTGTCACCCACGACACGGCACCCCTTCCGCTCCCTAGGTTTGCCTTTGTTCGGCCCAGCGTCTCTTCCACCAGCGCTGTCCATGAGCATGAAATGCACGTGGCTGATATTTGGTACGTTTGTACAAGGCGACTGATATGACGCCACATAAGGTTTGGACCCTTAAAATATATTTTTATCGCTCCTTGCCCAAAACTCTATCTCATGCTTGTTTTCCGTATGCGAAACAATTTTTCATTCTAACAGAATGTGAACATTACAAAGATGCGAAAGATCGTGAGCACGCGGCGGGTTAACAAATTGCATTCGCAACACGTGCGACAAGAGATTCGAGCACTTACTTCATAATATTTAAATTATGAATTTCTATTTTAATTGTCACATAAAATTGTGGGGGGAATTGATGTGAAGGAGGAAACGATGTGAGGGAAGGATGTGAAGGAACATATGAAGAAAAATTTCGGAAGCATGCACGGATACATGTGTAGAACCTGTGGATAACATGAAGGGAAAATGTTAAAATATGTAAGAAAAATGCGTGTAAAATATGGGAAAACGTGTGGTGAAATACGCAGGGCAATATGCGGCCATGTGGGAGAACAATTAGGCACACATGAGGGGACAGATTGGGTTCACCTTACGTTCCTTAATCCGCGATCTTTAGAATTAGAACTGTTTGGACATTCTACTAAATTTTTGGAGGTTCGGTCTTTAGGGTACCCTCACTCGCAAGCAGGGGTGATCAGAAACGAGCACAATCTCGAAATCTGACTGCTCTGGTCGGTAGTTTTTTGTGGTTTCTTCCATCAATATTAGGCGAATTCCAGAGCAGTACCCTAAAAAACGGGCAACGGACCACGCGTGGTATTTCCTCCTCTTCATTGTCCTATCTTCACCCCTTACTTACACACACTTACGCTCGCAAGCACTGATCTACCACACATGCCGGGAGACCGGTCGGTCAAGAGTTTAGAGCTTGTCCCGGTTGGGGCGTGACCCCGCTGGTGGGAGATACCTGTTTGGGGAAAACCCCTCTAGCCGACGGTAGGTCGGCGCCGGATCTCAACATCCAGCAGAGAAAGATCACCGCCGACTCCCGCGAAAAAATGCACTATACTTACGGGACTATGGACTTCAGCAGTTGACACGCCCGGAACCACTAATCAATCAATCAATCAATCAAGTATTCGAAATCAGGGAAAAGTAATTGACGGTAGGAATTATGTTCAGTTCTCTTTCAACGCTTAGTAATATTAAAGGTTTACCCTCCCGCAGTACCGGACCTGTAACGCTGTATCGCATAGTTCAGGGGCCGTTGAATGTTAGGTTCCAGTATGCAGGTATTTTCACTTTTAAAACAATCATTTACAAATTACGGAATGTTCGCCCGGGTCAAAATAGATAATATAATTAATATTTAGCGCGTTGTAGAACATCGTTGGAAGTAATTTCATTCGTGGAATTGTATTACATACCACTCATGCAGTGTAAATTTCCAGATAAATGACTCTAAACAATATTCTCATTTACAAATTTAATTTTCAACAATTCCTTCTTGTTTACAGAAGACTCACAAAATTCGAGGAGACTTCACGAAGTATTACGATACTTTCGCAAATTACATTACTTTTTCATCTCGGCGTCATCTTCATGACTTTGATATAAATAATTAGCGGTATATGTTAATGTAAATTAAAAATGGATACTTTTAACGTTTGAATTTGTCTAAAAGAATTGATCGTAAAAAATCGAGTTTAATGTGAATCCCCATCGGGCAAGGGTCATGATTCAGTTACAGCATGGTTAAAACGCTGAAATTTCATTTGTTATGTAAATATCAGAAAGATTGGTTTCAGTTTAAAATTCTTCGTGAAAGTGTTTGTTTGTTTTCAAAGAAAAAGGAAATCTTGATATATCAAACGTTTAGATTAACTTTGAAACTGTTCACACCATTTAAATCTGAAAAAAATTGATTATAAAGATTTTGTTTTTTGTCTCTTCCCAAACCGAACAGGCTGATTTTAGATATATACTATATATTAACTCGTAATTCAATGTTGCTCTCTCTTTTATAGAGGATCCAAAAATAATCTGCTATAGTAATCCATTTTCATCTCAAAAGCATGCGACAAGTTTTACTATCCTTTAGGGAATTTTTTAGACAAAATTAAATTTTACATCACTCGCAACTGTTTGGCAGCATAATCATGACCCAATCCCACCACGTTAGTCAGAACGTCATTTTTTATTTCTGGGCGTTCACCTCCCACCCCAAGAACTCCCCCGGCATCTGCCTGGAGTCGGAGGCGCATTTGCAGAGGCCCTCGGGAGGAGGCGGCTTCCGCGCCTACGCGTTGGGAACTCGACCCGAGGGCGGAGGGGCCCAGAGGGAGGGCGAGGGGGAGGGGGAGGGGGAGGGGTGTCGCGCGAACGCGTGAGCGCAGACGGGCGCGACGCAGCTGCTGCGTTGTGGGGAAACAGTGTTGACGTTGCGCTGACGTTGACCTCGCATTGATGTGGGCGTCCGGCCCGGGCCGAAGGATGGGCGCGCTCACTGCAGCAGAGCTGTGGCAGCGCGTGGGGGAGGAGCACATAATTCATTGCAAATGTTAGTGAAGACTACTCGTGGGTGAAATTACTTTGATCTGAAACAGCAACATTTGTTGTAAAACGGGGTTTCCGCATGTGTTTTGAAAACGACTGCGAAGGTTTGTAATTCGGTTACAAAATAGATGTATTTGTTGAAAACTGAAGCAAACTCTTGCAAACGCGATTTTCGTTTTGAGCTCTTGTTTATTCCCAGCTTTATTGCAATTTGATGGATTCAAAAGTGGAAATTCGGGTTTCAATAAAGGTGCAATATTAAGCATTTCATGAAACTTAATAATGAATTGACTTTTTTTGTACTAACAAGGAATAAATGACAAGTTATTGACATTGCTTCCCGTAGTGAAATACTCCGAAACTTAGATAATACGATATTGACCTCGTGTCTGTACAACTCTACATCAGTATCTAATTGCTGAGAAATATCTCTTTTAATATTTATCCTTTTTGTCTCGTGGCGTCTTTCAATAGTAGCATCTTTTGAATGGGTGTGTTCATTAAGAGCGGAAAGATCTTCGACCGACATTTTATTTTCACAAAAATAACACAAGTTCTCTTTGTATTATTCATATTATATTACTGATATATATGTATGACAAATAATGTGTAAAACGTATCCACTTAAGAGGGTAATGTACCAGCAAAATTTAAGAATCTCAACTTCGACCTTTGTTCGACTTTGTCACCTCCAGTGCCTCACGATGCACGCATATTTCATTCCCTGTAATTATAAGGTATATAAGTGGCACTTCTTCCTCATGAAACCCAATTATCCATACATTCCGATCATTGATCAATCAATAGGATTGTTAACAATTCAAAATCAGTGGCAGAGTCGAACATGCAGTCAGAACGAACTTCATTGACTTGACCCCAAATTCTTCCAGGCCGGCAGTGATGCCTTTGTCTATCGACGGAAGAATTATTTAGCGGGTGACTACGTATATTGAGAAGTAAAGTGAACCAGTATCATTCTAATTAATATCAGAACGAGTTTGACTGTTAAATTGTGTTCGGGAGAAATTGTGATAAATACGATTTTATTATTTTCCCTTGTATATTATTTTTTTAATAAATAAAGCAAAATATAACACGGTAACAACATGTATAAATTTGCATAGCTAGTTGTCCTACCAACATTAAACATAATTGGAAACTTATTTGCTCATGTACTGATTGCTCATGTTCACGCACCTTCGTATAAATTCTGATGTATTAAATATGTTTACTCTAGGAATTTCTACTTATTTTTAATTGATACTTTTTAGGTCTCCCGCGCTCACTTCCTACTTGAACAATTTCGCCTGCAGTCAAGAAAGTTTGAAGACTCTGGGGTTAAAGAACGAACCAAACGAGAAACGAAAATGCTCCTGAACAACACACAGTCGTTTGAAACTTTCACAGAAAACATTTGACTTTTTGAGAAACATTACAAGAAATCATTTGAAGCATCTGCACATTTAAATACAACGAATTCGCCATAAAGATAAGGCATGGATTTAGCGGTGTTGGGCATTTTGTAACAAAAAACAGGCTCAGCTTACCGCTCGTGATGGCACCAGGCAGTCGGGTCCCGCGTATCCATGCGGGCACTCGCACGAGTAGTTGTTTCCGCGGTCCACACACAGATGATGCGCACGGCACGGGTTCGGGTCGCACAGGTCAATCTGCGGACAGAGGCAAGACGGTGCCATTGGTCAATTGTCTATGAACGCCTTCAAGGCACAAATCGATAGTTAACATGCGATACAAGTGTTATCTTTGATAACGCCTCAAAAATAAATTGGATACAAATTAAGCCGTATTAACAAGTATGCTCGTCTGGACTAAGAGAGAAAATAACGATTGCGAGTGGAATTGATGTTGCACAATCATATTAGTAACTTTTTCCCAGAGTATTTTTTGCACTTAAACTAAAAAAGCGAATCACCTCCTTAGTAATCTTCACCTCACTTCCAACACTCTGGAGTCATTAGCCGACACTGGTGTCATCTGAAACTAATTCTATACGGGAGTTGCGGACTTGGACCACTTCATGTTGTCCCTTTCACAAGGAATACAATAAATAATTGAATCTGAACATCTTCACAAACTCTCTATTGTCATCGCCCACTGCAAGCCGCTAAAAATGACGGGAACGGAATTACTAGCACGGTATTTTAAGGATCTACAGATCATAAACAGACAAAAACATATTTTTGAATTAATTACTAATTTTAGCTGAAAATTACCATTACTTACTTTATGAATACAATAACGCGATAGTTTTGTAAAACACAAAGCAATTGCAGTTTTTGGCGGAATGCAGTGAGTGATGTCAACCGATGTTTTTAAATTACAATGGTGCGAATACCGTGCACTTTTCTTACATCTGTAATTTGTAAATCGATTTATTTGGGAGATACACTGCAGTTACATATAGATGAAGCAAGCGATTATACAGGGTTAGTTAATAAAAGGGTTCACCGCAAATATTCTCTAAATGATTCAAGATATTGAGATGGAATCCAAACGCTTCAGTAGTAGTTATTAACTTTTTGAGAGCATTTTTTATTTTAAATATATTATACGAATTTCGTTCTTTTAATGGAACATTACACTTTTCACCCACGAATAGATAAATTTTGAGGAGTCAAAATATAGCAATACTACATATGTTGGTTTTTGATGGGAAAACTCTTGGGATGTTAACGTCGCGGCTAGATTTCTAGATATACGGCCCGAGAGCGTCTTATCATTCGCAGGTTCAAAACGCCCTTGATTATGATTCTAATGCACGTTGTGACTGCAAAACATATCGATGCCGCAGGTTGAAATTATTACTCCTGTTGTTCTCAGCCAAGTTCTTTAAGCTCTATCTTTGAAGAACAGATTTCATTAATCCAAAACGCTATATCTTTAATATTGTAGTTGTATTATAGAAAGGCTCCGAAACAAATTGAACTTTTGAAGTTTTTGAAAATTTAACAAAATTGAAACCTATGTAATTTTTAAATGCCTTTTGCTCTCTTCGAATAAAAACTTTAACCAATAAATTTGGAGCTTTTTCTGAGAAAATTTTGAAAATGTTAAGTCTCCATGTAACACAAAAAATATGAATGACATTTTATAAATTCTGAGAAAAATGTGTTTATTTTAGGCTATATTTCAGTGGTAATGTAGTTTCGTGGTTTAAATGAACAATTGAAATGCTGTGGTTTTAATGATGAAACAAAGAACCGCGACTTTACAGTAGTATTGACTTAAAAAAACCGATTTCTCAGAATTTATAAAATGTCACTTATATCTTTCTGGTTTTCACCCATTCGTATAACATTTCTGTTATGGATTATAAATTAAGCTGAAAGCAAGAGCCAATTATGAACTTAAGAGAAAATTTTAATTGATTTGGAAAGAATACTTGCATCTGGCTTGTGATCTGAAAATAAAATTGTGCCATTTTCTTAGGAAGTTGGTTCGTAAAGAATAATAATAAAGATGGGAATGATGAATGATGGACGAATTTTTACTTACAAGAAATTTTCCTCCACGGGTGTGGTAAATGTGAGAAAACAGTAAGTACACCCCGAAATTGTCGGAAATGTCGTGAAACAGCGGAGCGAAAAAGTGTGCGCAACCAATAAAGTTGGCGATCGAAGCGCCCAAGTTCAGGAGTAGGAAGTACCACGTGACAGGAATTCTAATCAGCGCATCTGAGTGAACAAGGAAGAGCCAAGTTAGAGAGAGAGAGAGAGAGAGAGAGAGAGAGAGAGAGAGAATGAGAGGGAGAGAATGAAATGAGAGAGAGAATGAGAATGGGAGAGAGAATGAGAGGGAGAGAGAAAACTCTAGTAAGAGAGAGTGCGAAGCAATGCGGAAGCCCGGAAAGACGCATTAAGGCGAAAGTAAACTGACAAAGTTGAGCACTTAGCCCCAAAATAGTCTACACCCAAGCCCGAAAGATAACGTGTGAAACCTCATTTGCAAACAATTATTAAGATCTCTTTTTTGCGCCCGCATCAATACAACGAATCGCGAGAACGCGGACACGAACTGCCCGACCTTCGAGAGTAACCGTTTCGAGCCGCGTCGCGGCAACATGCAATTCCGCCATTACCTCCGCCTCGAGTAAATTTAACTTCCTCGAAGTCTGCAGGGTTGCCTGCAGTGCCATCTTTGTCCGATGAGGAACGGCAGCATTCGGCGCGGCGAGGCTCTTGCGGAGCAGCGGGAGCGGAGTTGGGGGCGGGGGCGGAAATGGGGGCGGGGGCGGAGTTGGGGGCGGGGGCGGCGAAAGCGGAGGCGGATGTGGAGGCGACGGGAGGGCGGGGGCGGAGGCGGAGGCGAGGGCGGAGGCGAGGGCGGAGGCGAGGGCGGAGGCGAGGGCGGAGGCGAGGGCGGAGGCGAGGGCGGGGGCGAGGGCGGAGGCGAGGGCGGAGGCGAGGGCGGAGGCGAGGGCGGAGGCGAGGGCGGAGGCGAGGGCGGAGGCGGAGGCGGGGGCGGGGGCGGAGGCGGGGGCGGAGGCGGGGGCGGAGGCGGGGGCGGAGGCGGGGGCGGGGGCGGAGGCGGAGGCGGAGGCGGAGGCGGGGGCGGAGGCGGAGGCGGGGGCGGAGGCCGTGCGGTCGTTTGCCTACTGTTTGCATAATGGGGAGCCTCCCCCGCGACGCGCGGCGTCTCCGGAATATGTGGAAAATTAGAACGGTCGCGGTGTCACGGCTCGTTTGCCGAAGCTGCGAGTTGGAAAGTTGAAGGGGCTGACGCCAAGCAGAAATGCCAAACTTGTGCCGTTCACATTTAAAAGCATGGAGTTACGACAAGTGTGCATGTGTGCGTGTTTATGTTTTGAGTATGTGTGTGTAAGAGATAACCTGGGCGTGAGCGTGGAGAGGGATGAATAAAGGGCGGCGATGATTGAAAGAGAAACTGTAGTTTTGGGATGGCAATATGTATAATATAATACTTGTGTCATCCCATGGTGCAGCAATTCTGAAGAACCTTCGTTAAATTTCACAGTCAAGTAATTTAATTTTTTAAGTTTGATGAATTTCACTTTATTAATTTGTTCGTTATTCTTTGCATTGCCAAAGATATATGTCTGTGTTGAGGAAGACAACAAAGTAACAATTCGGCGGCAATTTGGCGGATGGATTTTTACTAAAAGCTTGAGGAATGTTTAAATGAATATTAATCATCATCTTTATTCCTAACTATGTCAATTGTTCATTATATTATTCTCGGACTATATATCCAAAATTGTTATTAATTTTTTCCCTTTTATCTCTGTGTTATGTATGCAAAATCATTATTCCTTCAGTAAAAAAATGTCATATGACAGGAAGATAACTTATATGACTGACTATGTGTAAATATTGTAATTGCGCAAGTATTATTCAGAAAATTGTGACATATTTTAACAGTTATATAATGGAATACAATGAAGGGGAATGAAATCATAGTATTCAATTACTAAAATTCTGCAACTCAAATACGTATCATTAATCGCGCAAGGGGTCGTCTATAACGCTGAAGAGCGGAGGAGGACGGCGTTTGAGGCAGCCGTACGCTGAGTTACATAGGGGTAGGGGGTCATAGGGGGTTATAGTGTTACGTGATGCCAATATCTATTTTTAAAATCTTTCAACATCTGCTGACATATTTCCTTTTATTCATTTTTATACTAAAACATTACCATAGTAACAAACTAAATTAAAAATATAATAAGTGAGAGAGTAATATTCTAAAAATTGTATCAATAAATGAAAATATTTTTCATCAATCATATCTTGATTGAATCTTTTGGATTACGAAGAAAATCTACTGGATCTATAGTATATTCTACAGATCCAATTAGTTGGCGCAGTAGTCTCTGAGCCTATGCGTCATTCACGATGGCAAGTGCATTGATTATGAGAAATTTTCTCGCCTACGCGTCCTTCTTTCATTAAACTTATTGTTATGCCCAGTCCACACCCCCAACTAATTCTCACGTTAATTATAATACATTTTAACGTATAACACAATGTAACTAATGCAACTCGTTTCTGCTTCATAATTTAAATTGTTACTTATTGGAATTAGGTGAGGAGAGCTTGTTGCATTACGTAATTGTTAGAGGGGGAGAGGGGGTATCCAAATTTGCGTTACGCAATTAATGGACGGCATCTGATGTAGGGAAATATTAAATTTACGGATACTTACAAGAAGAATATAGATTACAAATTGTTTGCCCCCCTCCCACCTGAAGAATATTTACAGGTGGGAGCGAAGACATTCAGTTTAAATATTCTTCAACAACTTCACCCTTCTTAATATATACCGTATAATTAACCGTTGCCCGTATTACAGTAACCACAAACAACAGATTCTGCAGGAGGACATATTTGAATCATTATTTCAATATTCGAATTGCTTTTGAAATGCATAGTATACCGAGAAAAAAAGCATTTTGTACAGAATCCACATCACGTCGTCTTCAATCCATACCGTTAAAATACAATAGTGGTCGCTAATGACCTAGATGTTGATGCTTCCTTAAATAGCAATAGTTTGTGGCAGTCATTTACTATATATGTAGACAAGATGTATCCGCATTTTTTATCAGGGCTCGGAAATAAGAGTTTATCTGACAAAAATCCGCAGTTTTCCCCTCATGTTTTACAATACTTTCTCTGTACTGCACAAGTAGTAGCGAAAAAATATAAATGAATGTACTGTAATTTGAAAGCTGCCGTGAATATTGCGGATAGTATTGCACATTTTTTTTATTTCATCGATGGTGCTTTTGGGTAGCATTTATTTAAACTTTGAAACTTAATGTTTATAAACCTAGTAGTTTTTGTGCGACCAGGGTTTCATTTTTTCTCATAATACACTTTAGTAATATTCATTATTCTCTCTTTTTTTTTAAGAATTGGAATGAAACGAAGATATACACGAATCCAATAGAATTTTCTTTTTGCAAATTCTTCGTCGAGCCGTCATACTTCGTCGGTAGCATCAGGTTTCCCAATTGATTTTTTTGACCACCTTGTGATTTTGTAACACATTTTTTTTAAATATCTTCTGTGTTACGGCAAATTGATAAAACGTATTCAAATTACGGAAACTGTGAATTATGAGCTCCCAAACGAAACATTAATAACATGAATCCATACAGCGGCTTACCTAGAACTCAGACCTGCATTTTACCATCTTTATACTATTGATTCTATACAATTTTCTATTAAATAAATGTGTAATTATGTTCGTCTTCAGTTTAATTCTAATTTTACATAAAGATGACACCAACAGTGTAAAACAAGCCAAAGCAATCACGACGACGGTTTCAACACAGAAGATACTTGCCTTCACAACTTGTCGCATCAAGTGCTCCTTTCTTCAACCTGAAATTTTCATTACATGTTGCCCGTGTCCGTGCACGTGGAAAACAATTTAATTTATACATCCATCTTTGAAGGCGGAATCCGATGAAATAAAGGCGTAATTATCTCCGCCACATGCAGCAAATTCATCTTACGCTTTAGCCCGAAGCTCCCGGGGCAGAGGTGGGGGACGCTTCGGCGCGCGTCCCCGCGCAGGCGGCGAGCGTAGCGCAGGGCGTGGCGTGGTGCGGGGGTGGGGGGCGGGGGCGCTTGCGGCGAAGAGGGCGGCGCCGCGTGGGCTGCGGCTCGGGGAGGCGCGGAGAGCAGACCGCAGGGCGTGGCGTGACGTGGCGAGGCGAGGCAAGGAGGGGCGGGGCCGGGCGAGGCTGGCGCCGGCGGCGGCAGCGGACGCCGAGCGCGCTGCGTGGCGCGGGCGTGCGGGAGGGGAGGGGAGGGGAGAGGAGAGGTGGCGGGGGAGGGGGAGTGTTGCGGCGAAGCGGTCACGCTTCCGCGGCCCCGGCGCCGCCGGCGAGCGTCGGGAAGAGGCGGACGGGGGATGGGGGATGGCACCGGCGGCGGCGGTGGGGGCGGTGATGCCCGAGGGCTCGACAGACAAGCAGCGCCTACGGAACCTACGACGAAGATGGGGTTACTGTTGGCAGAGCGGTACTGTGTGGCGAGAGAAGCGATGTAGGAGAAGAGACCGGAGAGACGAGGTGATTCATTGGCGTTTGGGAATCATCAATCATCCGTAACTGGGAGAGCAATGATTGTGGTGGGAAGGGTGACAAAGTTACAGATTGCGCTGCAGAGGTAGCGGAGACTGTGACGAAGGCTACGGCGTCGGGTATGGCAAGGTAACATGCCGGATGGCTGCATCAGGAAGGATGCATCAAGGAGAAACCAGCTCGAGTTAACAAAACGATGGGGTAGAGCCAAGAAAAGGACGTGATGTAGTGTACCTGGCTGGAACACGCAGTCAGGGAGCAATAGTATGCGTCAGAGGGCGGAAGGGAGCTGTGACGGGGGTACCGGAAGTGACGGCAGCGGCACGGCACGGTGACTGGGGGCGAGACCTGCATTGTGGGTGGGGTGGTGCAGGGCGGGACGGTCGGGACGGTCGGGACGGTCGGGACGGTCGGGACGGTCGGGACGGTCGGGACGGTCGGGACGGTCGGGACGGTCGGGACGGTCGGGACGGGCGGGACGGGCGGGACGGGCGGGACGGGCGGGACGGGCGGGACGGGCGGGACGGGCGGGACGGGCGGGTCGGGCGGGACGGGCGGGACGGGCGGGACGGGCGGGACGGGCGGGACGGGCGGGACGGGCGGGACGGGCGGGACGGGCGGGACGGGCGGGACGGGCGGGACGGGCGGGACGGGCGGGACGGGGCGTGGCGGGGCGTGGCGGGGCGTGGCGGCGGGCGAGAGAGGGTGAGAGGGCTCTGAGATGGAGGCACCGGAGGTGACGGCAGCGGCACGTCGGGGGCGAGGACTGCAACGTGGGTGGGGCGGCGGAGGTCAGGTGCAATGAGGGTGGGGTGGCGCAGGGCGGGACGGGCGGGGCATGGCAGGGCTGGGCGGCGTTCGAGAGAGGGCGGAAGGACACTGTGACGGGGGCACAGCGGCACGGAGGGGGCGAGTACTGCAACGTGGGTAGGCGGGGAGCAAACGTGGGTGGGGCGGCACAGGGCAGGTGAGGAAGGACGGAAGGTCGCTGTGACGTGGGCCCGGGGTGGCGCTGGCGGCGGGCAGTGGGGGCGGGCGCTGCAGGAGGGCGAGGCCGCAAGGTGCCCTGCGGTGCGGCGGCAGCGGCACAGTGCGGTGCAGGGCGCGCTAAAGAGCCGTGCGGTTACCTACACAGCCACCGCTAGCGACGCTGCTCTCCGAGGGCTTTCTCAATTTCAGGATTCCCAGGTCAATGTCTCTTTCATACCCACGGTGCTGGGGTTAGAAATCTCTCTCCTACACACTACGCTTAATACGTTCTTGCTTCTACCTCTGGTCTCGAAATAATTTCATGTACCTCTCTGAAGTTGTCCGGAAGTGCGATTTAGAAGTATTGATTTCCATCTTCAATATTTGTCTTGCGAAATATGTATATTTTTGAGAAGTTTTAACTTAATTAAACAGTATTTCATTTTTTATATTTTCTTTATATTGTATTTATAATATACGATATGAAAGTGCTTTCGTAATACAAATATTAAAGAATTTGGTTGTATCAAACAGCCAAATATTGAATATATAATATACGGTATGAAAGTGCTTTTGTAATACAAAAATTAAAGAATTTGGTTGCATCAAACAGCGCGTATAAAGATGTTAAATAATTGATGTCTTTCGATATCTTGCCAATTCAATTAAAAAAAGATATCTCTTTTGGGGGCGTGAGTATTGTCACATCACTGCTCGTGTCGCTCGGACACATGAACAGCGCACCGCGTACCTCCAGTTTGTGCTGATCCCTCTGATTTATACTCGAAAGCTTTCGCTTGAATGTGATTAAATACAACTGAGGCTCTTTTTTCATTAGGAAAGTGTAATTTATATCGGGTATTATGTACAACCGCTCTAGTCGTACGGAATCATTTAAATTAAAATGTGCTATGTCAACTGGCTCTAGAGGCTACGTACATTGAATATATCTGTTCTATGAACATTTTTGACGAAATAGACATGTGAATAAATTTCGTAATTAGTATAATGTTTTCCCCCCTAAGGCACTGCATTTTTTCTCCCCCTTCACATTGTTCATCCATATTTCGCGACGCACAATAAACAGTTCTACTACAGATTATAGTGAGAATAACAATTATAGATTTTTCAAGTCCTCTTATTTAGCTACTTTATCATTTATTCTTTACGCATTGACGCAGACATGATTGTGATTCCATCTTTTATGTGAAATGTTCTAAACATCTTTAGGGGGATAAAAATTAACGAACTATTTATAGTATAAAGAAGAAACGCAAAGACAAATTTTGAAAACTTTGTCACTATGTTTGTTAGAATATTAAATCTCAAAATACATTTTTTACCAAATTTATATTTATTTTCAAGGATATTTCCAGTTTAATGGTTCGAGTGAGGCCGAGTTATGCATTTCCAAACTTTAAATTACATTTCTTCATAGTTTCGTAATATAATTATTCATAATTCATTTTTGCCAGTTAATGTTTCATTTGAGGTAAGATTTTATTTTTTGAAGATCTAACAATAAAATTAGAGGCGAAATTAGAATTTCAGACTTAACCGTTTTCTATTTCCATTGGTCTCGGTGAGCTATTCGGACTTGCCACTGTGACGTAGTGAAATGAGAATAAATTCAAATAACAAAAATAAAAATAGTATATTGAAAAGTTACAGACTAGTTACAATAAATTGCTAAATTTAAACACTCCGGCAACCTTTTCCTTCCAGTACCCTGCTTTACCGCAGAAAAAAGCCACGCGTGATGCGAGCTGTCGGACTTCCGTCCCGTGACAATTACCGTCACATGGCCTGATGCCAAAATTTAAACCGGTTGCCGTCTGGCGGACCGCGTGCATGAAGCACCCGAGATCGTCTGGCCCTTAAACTCCGGGCATCTCGCCCCCACTCTTACGCTCCCTGTACCTACACGTACTAGGCCCTCTGATGTAAACTGAATGAGAACGCGGGCGCAGATGGCGCCGCGTTAAATAGTTGAGGGCTACACCCCCACCTCACAATCTCCCTAGATAGGCTCGCCTGTTGTCGGCAAGCCAGGCCTCGCTAGCCAGCATCTTAGGAGGGGAATACACCCCCACCACACAAGATTCCCAGGTAGGCTCGCCTGCTGTCGGCAAGCGAGGCACGCTAGCCAGCTTCCAAGGAGTTTACAGCCTAAGGTTATTTTTGGCTCTGCCACGCTGTCTGCGTCAACTGCCAGAGCGCAAAATCCCGGAAGTTCAGGCTCAACCCCTTCCCCGCAGCGCACTTTCACCGACCTAACGGTTCTGGCCCTCGTGTTAACGACGCCACACCACATACTCTTGCCAGCTGCCATCGCCGCACAAAGTACGTGTTTTTGAAATTTTCTTAATTTTTCGGCTTCTTAATAGTAGATTCGAGTTATTACTTTAAATATCTTAAAAAACGGTAAACCTCGCCCCAAATGTCAATTTTCATTTAAAAATTTGGAGCGGTTTTTAACAAAATGGCATTTAAGCGCTATAAAGTCGAAATTTGAACTTATTTTCAAAGAAAATTACTGAGTTTTCGAAAAACTTCATAGGATGTCACTTTAAGTACTTCTAGTCACAAATGCAATATGGTTTACAAATTGCTGGAAATGTGCATATTAAAGGCGTGAGAAATCTTTCAAAAAAATTACATTTGTGTAACTTTTGAAAAAACTAATGAATATAGCAAAATTAATACTATGAAATCTAAAGCAGTAAATAGTATTATATATTGGAAAAGTTTGCAGAAAACAATTGGAACCGTTTTTGAGAAAACGGCGTTTGTGCATTTTTGAAAATGCGAAATTTTCGAGGAAAACTATTGAGTTTTCGGGAAACTTTATCTCATATTATTTAAAACGCACGTACTCATAAACACATTAAAATAAAGAAATTGTGGCTAATGTAAATATTAATGACGTGAGAGACGAGTCCAAAAATTACATTTTTGTAATATCTCAAAAAATACAAGAATAGAGCAATATGACGTTTATGTCGTATTATAGAGTGCATTTAGTAAGAATGCATTTATGTCATATTTTAGAATACAAAATTTGGAGCCTTTTTGAGAAAATATTATTTTTCTAATTTTTTTAATTTGTAGCAATTGATCGCAATATCGCGTGAAAACTACTAAAATTTTCAAAAAACGTACAAGAACTTAATGAAAGAAATCGCTATGGAAAACAAATTTTGTTTGAAGCAAAAATATATATCTCCAATTTTCTAGTAGTAAAAAGACGCCCAAAAAAATTTCAAAATTAAACCTAAGAATTAAACCTGAAAATCTGACGTACGCTACCTTTATAAATATATTTTATTCTATTCTTGCAAGAAAATTAAAGAAAAAAATTGGAGCCGTTTTTGAGAAAAATTTGAAAATATTCAAAAGCCTTCATGTAAAGTAAATTTTAAAAATTTGTTTTCAAAACCTGAAAGATTCAACTTTATTCAGATCGACACGGGTTTATTCAATTTGAAAAAAATCCTATGCATGCTTTAGGCGCTAATAGTGTTCACAGACAGCAGACGGAAGGACGGACGGACAGACAACGGAGGGACGGGCGAACAAACGGACAGACGGTCGACTTAAAAAAACAGCACTTTTTCGATATCAGGGGACCCCAAAACGTGCATTTCTGTCAAAATCTCGAAACTGATTTTTCGCAACATTACATAACTTTCCATATACTACGTTTATTACTCCGTTTATACGTACGTGCACGGGAATGTAAAAATGCATTTCGCCAAACGTCCGGGCTCTACGATGTTTTTTCTTTGTTGACCTTAATTCAGAGTTCTTTCATCGTGAATTCTCTGTTCCGAGACGTGAAGGATTCAGAAGGTCACATATCGGTATATGTCTCACGTTTGCTTTACGCAGGAAAATCTCCAGTAAAAACCATTCGACATATAGCCATCAAATCGATCATCAAAAAAATTAAAGTGTGAAAATCCCAGATAGACAGTCTTTTTATAAAAGGAGCTTAAAGTTCGCTCCGCCAGCAGAGAGTAAAGGGCGGAGGAAGCGCAGAAGGGAGGAAGGGCGAGGAGAGGAGGGCGGCGAGTTGCTCGCACGAAAAAGAGCAGGCGGAGGCGCGACTAGCCCTCGGGGGAGAGGAAAGGAGATGGCGGGGCATTCGGGACTGAGGGGTGGGGTGGGAAGTGTGAGGATAGAGGGGGAGAGGGTCAGAAGGAAAGCGAGAACAGGGGAAAGAGGAGGATGGTAGGAATGAGTCGAGGTTGATCCAAGGACACAGTCGAAATAGAGGTGGGCGATGCGTACTGTAGCGAGGTGAAGCAGGACATTGTGGGGAAAGAAGGCAATGTGAAGAAGGAGGAGGGGCAGGACCAAGACGGTGCAAAATAGGGTGAAGGCGTTTATTTACTGCAGGTTCATGCAGGCTTCTGTCGTTTGACTTTGCAGCTCATAACAGAGTCGGTGTTGTGAGTTATGTGTATAATAAACGTGTATAAAATGTGTGCAAAGAGAAAAGAGGTGGAAAAATCTTGAAAGCGTGAGTACACACGAGAAAACTATTAGTTAATTTGACGTGGACTTACGCAAATTGATTGCTCTTCATATTCATTGATTTTGATCTCAATCCATCAAATACGAATTCACGACGAGACAAATTTCCGCAGTGATTACGATAGACTAAGAGTTGTTTTTCTACCCAAATGGGTGACGAAAAGGGGGGGGGGGAAGTCACCAGGAAGAAACCAACAAAACGAAAACGAATAAAAGGACAAAGGAAACTTATTTTGTTGTCAGTAATTGTGAGAAAGTATTCCAACGATCTAATTCATCAGAAACTCGACCGACTGCTCTTGACCAACCCCGAACAGCTCCGAGCCCGCAGTCCACGAAGTTTCGGAATTCGCCCAGTCTTCCGCAGGTAGCAAATTGCCCGGCCGCCGACGAGAGTGACCCTCCCCGCAAACGCCGGCAGGCGGGGAAGACGAGGGCGGAAACGAGCGTGGGCGAGCGCGGCGCCCGCCGCCCCGAGAACGGCACCACGCGGCCGTCATTTGTGGCACCGCCAACT
Source organism: Gryllus longicercus (assembly GCA_038098605.1). NCBI lineage: Eukaryota > Metazoa > Arthropoda > Insecta > Orthoptera > Gryllidae > Gryllus > Gryllus longicercus. The sequence continues at coordinate 852,108 of JAZDUA010000316.1, forward strand.
TTACTGCGGATTTGGCGAATTTCTCTCTTCCGACGCGGCCTCGCCCGCGCCCCAGGAGCGAAGCGGCCATCAGCGCCCTCCCCTCCCCTCCCCTCTTCCGCCCCCCGCCGCGTCGGCGCGCCCGACAGCTCCCGCCAGACCTCCTGTCCACCCGCCGCTGCCGCTGCGCCTCCGCAGCGCCGCCGACGGCTGACGGGAAACTGGCGAAACTAGGCGCCTCCGCCGCGGTGACAAGATCGGCAAATCAAATAAACGAAGCGCGAACCCGCGCACGCGGCCCGAGTTTTATAACTCGGGAATTGCGTCTCCGCGTCTCGACTGTCGCTGCCAGCGCCAGCACATTTTTTTACATTTTTCTTCCTTCACTGTGATTTAGAATGCAAATCGGAGTAATTTTTACATATTCTATATAGAAGCACCCGAGTTTAAGTAAGAAAGGTAATTTTGGACAGAAAGTGGTCTTCCTATGTTCAGATTTTTGGCGTAAAAATCAATCTCGAAATAATCGTCCCTAGCAACGAATAATTAATAATTTATGCATTGATGAGAATATGACATTATTTCAGTTAATATAATGTTTCGCAGTTTCTGTTATAGAACCATATGTATCTACATTTTAAATATTTTTCTCCCATATTCACAGAGAAATTGGTACTAATAAACATGGTAAATCGATTGAATACTTTCTGCTGGTTTTATGTTCTCTAGCAATCATCATGTTATTCCACGTACCTGGTAGTTTGTCAATGATGCACAATTGAGCGTAAGCTAAGACGTAAGCAGCTCTTCACTAAACTAGCAATGCTATGTTATCAATATCAGACAGTACTGCGTATACATTCTCTGAAGTATTACAAGAGCAAAGCAACCCCACAAGATTTATGTGAGTTTGCAATCTCACGGACTTCAATTTACGGCAAGACCGCTTTCCAGGGTATTGAAATCGTTTTCTCCTACCAATAATACTCCGCTGCGATATTGAGTCATTGTGAAAAGCAGTATGTCACCCAAATGAATCAATATTCCTCTCATAATTTACAGTGAAGTGGACCGTTCCTTTTTACTGTTACTCGTTAAGTCGTCATCAGAGAGATATTCGGACTCTGGCGAATTTAAAACGATATAATTCTAGTAAAACCCTCTAAGATTTCTTTTTCTAGAAGTATAAACCAGAAATAGCGCGCACTAAAAGCGTTCAAATTACATGAACGACCAAAGTAATTCTAAAGATATTTTGTGTAAGTTTTAAGAATCAGAAATTTGTCAATTTAACACTACAATTTTCAAATCTTGATTTAATACCAACGCATGTCAAGATAAAGCGCTGAACAGCTAGTGTCGTTGATAATCAGTTCTCAAGAACGTTCACAAAACCGATAAATGCGAGTAATATTATAAAATAAAAATTAATGTTATTTATTGTTTTACTATTTTCTCAACGGCTTGTGTGAAAAATATTGAACGTTCATTGATGGATTTCATAGATACAGAGGCCCGAGTAGAAGTTCTAATCAATGAGCGCTAATATTTGCATCCCCCATTGTCTCTTATCACTAATTTCCAAAGCGCACAAAAATTGAAAGAAAACTATGCAACCTTCGGCCATGTGTGAGGTGTCTGTGGTATTGATGGTTACTCAGAAACACGAGTATATTAAAAGAAAAATGAAACAATTTCGGTTTTGATTTAAAATTGCAAATATTCCATTGCATTAATCCGCCTATTCTGATACTGCGCTTATTAGCTATTCTCATAGTCAGTCGGCTATGAGAGCTATTCTCATAGTCAGTGGTTACGACAGTGATGGGAAAAATACGTAAAAAAGGAGTATATAATACGTAAAAAATACGTAAAAAAGCCTAAGCTCGATTACAGTTACTTGTCAAATATTGTAGTCAATTGCAATTACAAATTACATTTTGAGCATTACTTAGTAAAATTACAATTACAAGTACAGGCAGATGTGTGTCGTTCACGAATGAGCTAGTTTAAACGAACTAACCTTCGTTCGGCGCGCTGGATGCAACCATGGAAATTCTCTGGAAACATCCTGGATAGAAGCCTCCCGATTTGCCTGGTTTGTGAACTAAATTATCTTACCCGAAGTGAAAAGAACTAAATAGGCATATTTAAAATAAATTAATGATTACATGCAATGTAACAATTACTACAAAGTAATTATTACAATTTTATATCCCGTGGTAAATTACGAGTAAAAATACATTCTGCTAAAAGTAGCGATTACATGTTAACATTACTAAAAGTAATTGCTACAAGTAATTGAATTACGTTTTCTCAATTACTCCCCTTAAAATTACTTTTAGTAATGTTAACATGTAATCGCTACTTTTAGCAGAATGTATTTTTACTTATAATTTACCACGTGATATAAAATTGTAATAAATACTTTGTAGTAATTGTTACATTGCATGTAATCATTAATTTATTTTAAATATGCCTATTTAGTTCTTTTCACTTCGGGTAAGATAATTTAGTTCAAAAACCAGACATGCGCTAGCAAGTCTGCCAGAAAGATTCTGTCGGCACTAAATGTTTGTTACTTGCATGTTGCAGCAACTTTTTGGACATTCTTAGCATGACATCTTTAGCACAGTATTGTACTGTACTGATAATTACTTTACACAACTTTATTGCAGTCTTCGTGAAGATTTTTTTGTTAAAATATTTAATTTATTTCAGTGTTATGCAACAGTACTTCATTTCTTGTTCTTGAATTGCGTGATTGCTGCTTTTCGGAAAACCATTCTGTATGGTTTTGTTCAGCAGCAACGTTGCTGCTGTAGATCTCTAGTTGTGTCAAAGTGTGCAAAGGTAAGCGGGGGGATTTCATTTATGCGTTCCGTTACCTTGCACAATAGCGTAGATACTCTTGGCCTTCAAGATCCGTTCGTTACTCGTGAACATTCCCCTGTTAGAACGCGTGCAACTGCAACTGCGGAGTTCGTCGTGCCTCGAAGACATACTCGCTGCTTCCTGCAGCTGGCTTCCTCCCGTGGCGTGCCCACAAAGACACGCTCTCGGAAAACGCCCTCCTCGCACTGCCTGCTACCCAAGGACACTTCCAGGCCCTCGTCCCCGGCGCGTCCCCCGCTCCTGGACGCCCTTCTTCGTCCTCTGCCCGTCCCATCGGCAGAGAAGCGCTTCCGCCTTCCCTGTTCTGCCCCTCGCAAATGAAACCTCCCTTTATTACGCGGACTCCGCATCCCCCTGCCCTCATATCCCTGCCGCCACTCTCTTGCCTACCTGGATCCCCTTTGTTCACAGGCAATGGCCTCATTGTTTCATAATTTTTCCTTCCCCCGTGCTTCCACAACCGCTATTGTGCAGATTTCCCATAACTAACCTAAGCTTCTGATTTTCTTACCTCGTGGATGTTTGTTATATATATATATATATATATATATATATATATATATATTATATATATATATTATATATATATTATATATATATTATATATATATTATATATATATTATATATATTATAATATATATATATTATATATATATTATATATATATATTATATATATATTATATATATATTATATATATATATTATATATATAATATTATATATATATTATATATATATATATTATCCTCTTATTATTTCTTATATATTCAACATTCTATCACTTTTCTATATCATTCCAAATAAAGTGCTCACTTTTTGAAAAGCTCTATTCTATGCATTCTATTACAGTTTGCTTTTTCATACTTTTCCCGTTTTTCACTTTTTCAATCACCATAATGTTTCGAAACATGTCTCCCTATTTTATCACCCCCCCCCGTCGTCTAGCCCTTCGCGCAGCCTTAATGCCGGAGGGCCTGCTTTAAATTTACCGGCGGCTCACCCACCTCCCCTAAGGATCTCGTCCAGCCCGCCCCCACCCCGCAGCCGGGCTCTCCGGCGCGCCCATATCTCCCCATCACGGCCGCGGCTCCGCTACCTTAGTGCATGTCCCGCTTTTCATAATCCTCGGCCGACGTCTTTCTCGCGATAATTCTTCCCTTCATGCAGCGCGCTGCCCCGGCCTCTGCCCTCCGACTCCCGCCCTCCCGCCGGCGCTGACCCTCTTTTATCCGCGCCTTCGCGCTCGGCGCCTTTCTTCATTTCCGCGCTCCGCGTGGCCTCTCGCGGTGGAGCTGCGGCCGCGCCCACGCCCGCGACGGCGGGTGAGGGTGTAAAAGCGGACGGCGTGCGCGGCTGAGGAGGAGGGGGCAGTGGGGGTGGGCAGGCGAACGGGTAAGCGTGAGGTGGGTGTGCGGATGATGTATGGACGGTTTGATGGCTGGAGGGCACCGGCTGAAAAGAGTACGAAATAGGTGAGGCGCGAGGACGAAAAAATGCCCAAGCGAATGGCAAGGTGGGAAAGGGTGAGCGGCAGCGTGGCCAAAGAACGGGTTTGTTGGGCGAGCGGTGAACGTACACGCGAACGAGTGAGAAAATGGGCGATGAAGCCGGCGAGCGAATAGGCGAATAGACGAGTGGGCGAGTGAGGGAACGAGCAAGTGACCGAGCGAGCCGGTAGGTACCTGGGTGGTGAAGGGAGGAGGCGTCGCCCTGACCGAGCCACGCACGGGCAAATCGGGTGAGGCGAGCGGGTGCGTAGGCGGGTGAGGCGGGCAGGCAAGGCGAGCGGGGGCGGGTGTGCGTGGCGGGCGTGGGCGTAGTGGGTGGGCGGGCGGGCGGGGCGCGTGGGCGGGCGTCTATTGTGCGCGCGACCGCAGCGGCCAGGTGCGCGTCGTGTGCGGGGTATCGCGGTCGCGGATCGGAAATTTCTGCTCGGGCGCGTTTCCGCAAGCGGCTTCCCCGTCGCGTCGGCGGTGGCGTCGCCGATAGCAGCGCGACCGCGGCGGCGGGCGCGCCCGTGGGGCGGGGCGGGGCGGGGCACGACGTCGCCGTATTGGCGCAGCGGGCGATATTGGACGCGGGCGAACGCGACAACGTTGTGCGCCCGGAGTTACGCGGGAGCGGGAGAAGAGGGAGGGCGCGCTTGGGCGACGCGCGGGGGAGGGGGAACGTTCGTGGAGAGGAGAGCGGTGGGTGGGGGCAGGAGGCGTGGCGAAGCGAGGCGAAGCGGGACGAAATACGTCGGAGCGTGACGAAGTGGTTAGGGGCCGAGGTGAGAGGGGTAATGTGCCCCCTAATCAGGGAGACTGCAGGCAGACGACGGCGGCCAAGAGCGAAATTTGCAGAGGAAAGCAGGTGACGTGATGTGAAACGAGATGAAGCCGTATCAGTATGGGCTACATGAGGCGCGCGGAAATGAATATTGTATACAGTAAAGGCAGGAAATGGAGTTGAGATTGCTTGGAGAAGAAGAGAATGGAAAAAGAAAACATTGTTGTGGTTAACGGGAAAATTATTGTTCAATAACTGAAAACCTTACAGAAATATTTGTGTAGCATAACATTCGTGTAGAAATATTATATGGTGCAATAATAAATAGAAATCAGAACAAGGAAGTAATAGTGGTAACGCGTGTTGTCTCGAACACATTCATGGAATCAATTTGATAATTCTGAAGACGTAGAAGATCATAGCGAGACGAGGTCACGCAGAGTAGCGATATAAGCGTAATAAAGATTACTGATGAATTGGGATATGAATATGGATGACCTAAGACAAAGTCACATCCAGAATCGTGTTACGATTTGGACGCAATTTTCACAATGCCTGAAGACACCCGAATTAACTTGGCAACGGGGGGGGGCGATGGGAGAACCGCACCGCGATGACACAGACAAACGATTGATTCTGCTTGACGCAAATCGCCGAGGCAGCGCCCTGAACCCGCCTGGGAGGACGCAGATTGCCTGAGGGACTGTGACTACGAGGACGCCGGCAGGACGAAGCAGGATGAATTGGGGCGGAGCAGAACACGGCGCAGGCGGAACAAAGGACAGAGCGAGCAGAAGCGAGACGAAGAGAGATGACGCGGTGCAGCGCGGGACAATGCATGGCGACAGTGGCAGAGTGTGCCGTCGGCGAACGTATCGGCGCCTGGAGCGCGGAGCGGGAGGGGGAGGGGGTGCGACGCGGTAACAGGGCGTTGCCGCGCGAAGGGCGCCGGTGCGCCGGCGAGGGAGCGTAGGGGGCGGGGCGGCGGATCAACACGACGCAGCGAGGGAGCGGCACGGGAGCGCCGGGCAGGTGCGCTGGTGTCGAGGCGGGTAAGGGGAGGGGGTGAGGACACGACGCGCGGTGCGGCGCGGCGCGGCGCGGCAGACCGGCAAGGCACGATACGGCCGGGGCGGGCGGACGTGTCGCCCGGACTAAGGCGCGGGGCGCGTACACGGGCCGCTCGGGATATCCCCTACAGTTTAAACTTAATTAAGCGAGCACACGCGCCTCGTATCTCGCGAAATAAAGTTTCCTTTATGACGCGCGCGTGGGGGGCGTTGCGCGATGCGACGCGACGCGCGGGGGGAGGGGTGGGGGGAGGGGAGGGGAGGGGCGGCCGGCCGGCGCGTGCCGCTCGGCGCATTTTTGCCACGTTCTCTTTTGTGATTTTTGTTTTTTCCAGACGCCTTCTGACACGTCGGTATGTCCCGCATTCTGCTGATGATGTTCGGTATTTAGTAGCGTCGAGCAGGAGTGCATTTTGTTACTTACTGCAGTAATAGAGTGGTGCAAGCGAAGTGCTCTAACGTGTTTGAAAAAGAAAGGCGTTTAGAGATTAATATCTTTTGTGGAAGTTGCTTCTTACGTTTTATATAAAAATGAAAAGTGGATATTTGGTTCGTTTGAGTTTAGAAACGAATCCCGCATAACGTGAACCATACGTTAAAAATAAAAAAAAAAGGAACAGAGATTTTTGTTTTCGCCTGTTGTCGATTGAATGCTTTCATTATTTCCCACATTCACCGCTTACTATACTTGTATGTTGTGATGTAACTGAGGGAAGTATAAAGGTTTTTTGCAGCTGAGAATCCAAACTGAAATAATACTGAATCAGTTGGATAAAAAGTCTTCGAATATTGGTATAAATGCGCTGTCCTGTCGATTTGTAGACAGTAACGTCATTAGACCGATGTAGAGCAAGCAACCAACTCTGTTACTTGTAGTATCTGCCGGATATTGTTCAAGTGATACCTTCTTGAATAAAAATATAATTCAAATTAGAAATAACTTTTCTTGGAGTGGGAGTACTCATTCGCCATCGTTTGCCCAACTTATTTGTTTCCCACTGTTCTTAACGGACGACGGACTGTGAAGTCTTTAACGAACGCTGACCATTACAAATGTCTTTTCGTTCCTCTGTTAGGTTGCGTTAAGTCGATATAATAGAGCAGTATTAGAAAAAAATTAAAAACGTGGAAGTAAATCCATTTAGTTAAATAATGAATATGAAGCAATATGTTTCAAAAACCAATTCATATTATTACTACGATCCTTCTTGTACAATGAACTTGAATGTTAAATGGCATTATTGATAAGAATGAAATAGCCAATAAATATTGTTATCTATCTATTTGAAACCCCAAGAGTTTTCGCTTAGAATGAAATTTGAGTTTTCTACTCCACCAAATTTCGCAATTTGTGCTTTACATGAAAGACATTGAGCCCCAGATGTGTTACCGCTTCCTATTATTAACAGGTTTAGAGTATAAACTTAAATTTTAATAAAATCATAAAATTAATAGACTGGTTATCTGCCGTCATTCATTATGACGTTTCGATCATCTTCCAACGTCGTCTTCATCGGGGATTTTTTTTATTTGTTTCCCCTCTACAGTTACCCTGGAGGGGCGGGAATAAACAAACTAACTTATGCTAACTTAAAAACTAATTGCATTTCCCCTTTGGGAATTTGGGAATTTTCGGGTTAGTTCTCTATAATGTTCTTGTTTCTTCTTTGTTTTTTTGTTCATTTTCACTCATTCATTCCTTGGTTATTTACAATCCCATTCATTCATTTATACCCACAGCACTATTTACACTATTTACACTGCTCCTTGGGGATGGTCAGCGCTCGTGTATTTATATATGGACGGTGGCGGAGCACGATTAGTTGAAGCAGCCGGCCAATGCGGTGGCCGACCGCCAACCTGGAGGGGGGGGAGGGGTTGAATCGGACGACACGGCGCGCGATCGGACGGCAGGCGCCGTCACCGAAAAGCACAGAAATACTTTATAATTATTTATATTATTAATTTTTTGTAACTATAATACATGCATTTAAGAGGCACTTTCTTCACTTTTCTTGCTGTCTGTTGTATCGTCAAATTTTATTTCTCTCAGAATATTTTCATTGCTGCTTAAAACTGCGAGATCGTTGAGATGATGTAGAGTCAATGTCGTCGCAACCTGTTTTTAAATGTTTGTTTTTTTACTTTTGAAAATAATATTTCAGCGGTGTCATTAGTTTTCATCAAAATAACATACATTTTCAAAATGACTTCTATGGGTAAACTTACACTGGGCTCACACATGACATGGAAATTTTATCTCCAAGCCTTTGTATTGTTTTCAAAAAAGAATTTTTATGTAGCACAATACTGAAACCGACTACCCACTTTCTATTTTTGTTAGGAGGGTTCATAACTGTGATATGTTCTCAATCATCAGTTAAAACAAAAAAATGGAAAATATATTTTTTTTATGTATCGTGGATCCTTCTTTGTCCTATTAGAAAGGGAAGTGTTAATCCAGAAAATTACCAAACTTAAGTACATTTATTGTAACAAAAACAAAAAAAATGTCCTTTGCACAATAACAAAAATCACTTCACGCATGTCTCTTCTCGAAGAAAACAACGAAATTTAATAAATTAATTTACAATTATACTATCTTTGTAACACTTTGACCATGATAGAGTGTTAATCAAGCACACTTTGCAAAGTTCTTGCCAAGGTTACAAACATTAATTTGAATAACATCAATAGAAGATAAAATAAATTGATCCTCTCACCTAATTTAACATTAGTATTTCATGTAAAATTACACAATATTCCCCTTCAAAATAGTCAAATATATTACACAACAAAAAAACACTTAAATCAATACAATCTCTCTCTTTAAAATAACGTGAGACCTTTACATCACAAAGAAATCTCAAATTTATGCTCTCTGGCATGTTTTTTTTCTGAACTGAATATTGTTTCACACCCAATTATAGTTTCATTAGTACACCATTTCCATTAGAAAAATGATTAAATTCTACTTCCTCCACCCACAGAATGAAGTTCCATTCCCTCCAAATATTGTTATTCACACCTCGATTGTTCATAGAAACTTTTTAGAAGTGCCGTATTTTCAGCATTTCATTTACGCCCTATTCAATCCACTCGGACAATGTTATAAATAAATAATCGTTCGAGGGAGTACTTATCGTGATCTTGTGAATCGGAGTAGTCCTTCTTCGTAATGTCGGGTCAAATCATGGCCTCCCCAGGCCCACATGTTGGCGGCTTCCAGTCCGGCGCGACGCAAAAGTGGCCATTTCAAAGCCGGAGCCCTGATACACTGCTTGTGGCTGCAGATCCACGATTCAATCACCTTTAAGTTCTTTAGCTCCTGAAAGCACTTCCACGCCTAACTCTTGCTAATCTTCTCCCACGTACCGTCTCCTCTGGCGTACGTCGTTCAACTCCTTTTCACTCGTTCCCACCACCTCTCTCTCGCTTCGGTCGGCACGGACACCCCAATTCAAAACGTCTCAGAACGTCTACTATAATACTACGTATAAGGTTACTACTTCTTGCCTGCGCAATTCAAATGTAGCGTTGCCATCAATCACAGATAGGCAACCGTTACAATACCATAATGGAAAATTAAAATTAAAGATATTCTGAAGAGAGAGGGACAGTAAGAAAACAACACAAAATCAGATAAACGCTAAAGATTTATATTATATAGTGGTAAGCTTTCTCATATTATATTTACAAGTGTGGTGATTCCTATGATTCAGAAGTATGATTTAATTAGCAGCAGTATGTTGCAGAACTTACTGGATACGGTTTTTCAGTATATGCAGTCTCAAAAATTGCGTGCATTATTAAAAAATTAAAAGTACTCCATCATGCATAACTCACCTTAGAATTAGACTATAAAAAACGTCTTTCTGATTAGTTCTGGACAAAACATAATATTCATACTAACTCACCAGAACAGTCCGAAGGATCCATAATAATGCACCTAAACTACGCACTATTTCCGAGGATTCAACTAATTGATCACTATTGAAAACCTCCATTCATGTCTTTTTGAACTAATATGTGATTTACATCCTAAACAGTGAAACAACTTTTCAGTGATTATGTACCAAAATCAGTGATCAAACCTATCTAAAGAAAAATTCATTTAAATACCTTATTTAAAAAGGCATTCCAATAAGCTTACCAATGGATAAAAATGAGTTTACAAATCTTCCGTTTTTTACCAATTAAATATTACATCTGGAACAGTACTGAATTGTTATTTGGACGAAACTAATATCTTAAACAAATAAATTCCATGAAATAAATATGGTAACGCAAGTTCAATAATCACAAAGTGTGTCACCTACATTCAAATGTTGAAGGAATGTCTCAACATCAAAATCCGTTCTGTAAAGTAACATGAGTAGGTCCCCGGCGCAATGGGCATATTCCGTCTTGATGTGGTGTCAGCCGTGCTCGGAAACACTCCCAACAATGAGAATCTATTCTGAGTATTCGAAGTGTCGTGCTGCGGCATTGCCATTGTCATATTGTGACATGATTAATCTTAAAGAGGCTAGCAAAAATGGTTCGGGAAATTCTAATTTGCAATTTCAAAAATTTTGCAAAAATTACGCCAAACGGCTCGTATTTTCGAAAAAGTTTGCATGACTATTTACGGCTCTAATTATGAAGAACACATTTAATTAAGAAAAAATCTCTATCGTCAATATTGTAGTTTTGTTTTTCTGGTTCTAACTTTGTGGAACATTTTATTAAAAAACTTCTCCATCTTTAATATTGTAGTTCTAGGAACACTCCGAAAAAAATGTTAAACTTTTGCCATTATCGAAATTCAGTCAATTCAAGGACGAGACATGCCCCATTTTTATAAGTGTTTTTTGTATCTAAAATCATGTAAACAAAATATTTGGAGCCATTTTTGAGAAAAATTTGAAATGTTAGTCTTCTTGAAAACGTACGCACAAAAATTAAAATATCCGTTTCAAAATGAAATGGGTACAATATCAACCAGATTGATGGAGGAATATCACTTTTAGTGAAAATCCTGCTTACGGTTTATCTACACTAGCGTTCTTCACAGACTGACAGACGGACGGACGGATGGACGGGCAAATACGGACAGACGGACGGACAGATAGACATTTTGCCGTCAACCGATTTTTCGGTATCTACTCTCCGTGTTAGAGGAAGTAACTCACTAGGTATTGGAACAAGATTTATCCACGTTTTCTGTATCAAGTCCCCACAATATCAGTTCTATCGAAAAATAGCTATTTTTTTGCCGCAGTATTACAATACTTTCTCTATATTACGTAAGTAGTATGTAAGAAAGTAAAAAACCAGCAATTTTTTCTTTCATTATTACAATTTAGTTCATTACATACATTGCGAGATCAGGAACTTATTAAATTATTTTCCTTTTCTGGATTTTGAAAAGTAAAATATGTCATAATTTCTTCGAGTGTTTCAAATTGGACCCTAATTTCAAAATTGGAAACTGTACAATAGAAGAGGGACATAAAAAATTAACGTGTATAAATGTCGTTATTTTAAGAACGTGATTAAATGAATCTGACTATTCACATTTGATGTTTCAAATGTTTTCCAACCCTCAACTTTTTTTTTTTTAGTAATCGACTTACTAAACAAAAAAACTGCAGAAGTATTGTAAGTCTGAGTGCTGTATGAGTTAATCTTTATTTTAGCCTAGCATAAGTTGGTTAGTTAGTTAGGCTAAATGTTGACAATATTTTTACATTTTTTAAGAACAATAAACGATTATACATAGTTATTCCCAGGACTGAACATTTTGAAGTTCCCATTTTTCCCATAAAGAGATCCCATTTTCTCAGGTATTTGAAGTATCACGCAAAACGATAAAGTATCCGGAGTATATGTTCGATACATAGCGTAAATATAATTTTGATAGACTTGGGGAATTTTTTTAAAATATATCGATTCGTAATACACCCTATGTAGCATTCATTAAAGTGCAAAGAAACAACTTGTTTGCACAAAAAAGTATGCTCCTTAATAATAAAAATTAGCGTATGGTTAATTATTCAATGTTGATGTCATTAAACAAAGGCCTTGCCACTTATGGTAGCAGTCGGAGAAATATACTATCTGTAAACTTCGCTGTTTAAGTTAGCCCCTTATTTATTTCGCATTGCATCCTCGAAATCTTGAGCAGACGGAGAAAAGAATGAAAGAAAGCATTCAATAAATAATACGTTTGTTCTGCTCGTCGTTTGAGATCAGCGTAAAGTATTTAAATATCTTCTATTATTGATTTAATTACTTAGGGTCTCTCCTAATTAAGGATTTCCTAGAAATCGCTTGGTATTTGCACTGAATTGTGAAAGGCGTCACTCGCCATACCGTGCGGGTGAGTTCATTTCATACGGTCAACTTACAGTGTACGTTGTACCCGAAACACTGGGAGAATGAATTAGGTGAATGGGTTATTGTTGCTGAAAGAGCATACATAATTAATTTTTATACCTATTTAGAAATGGCGGGAGTGCTCCAGGTTATTTCTGTCTGTGTAGCCACGCCCGTCTTGCCTCCGTTACGCACTCTCGAAAACGTAGGCGCGTTACTTAAGCAGCCGATCCACGGACAAGCGAGGATTCTCAAGGCAGCTTCGCTGGTTTGTAAATCTGCTGCTCTCCACATTATTCCTCGTTGGGCGAACACTATAGCAAGTAAAAGATGCGACAGATTTCCAATCGGCGCAAAACTGACTTGGCAAGGGAAGCTTGTGTGTCTAGGTGTCAGTGAATGTTAAAACAAAATGATACGCACTGAAATATTGGCATAATATTCTGAGGGAACTCATCATGTAGTACCAGACCTTTATATTGCAAAAGAAAATTATTCTAAAAATGAATAAATGCCATCCGCGTGATCCCTGCAAGCCTCTTTTCATTGAGCTTGGAATCTTACCACTGCCGTGCCTATTTATTTACGAATCTGTTGTATTTGTCAAAAGTGACTTACTAAACGGTGGGAACATATTTTCATACCATACTGATATTTATAATTACAATACACGTCGTAAAAGTCAGGTTCATCAAATGTCAGTATCAATAGCTCACTATCAGAAATCCACCTACAATACGTTACTTTACAATGCATTGCTAGATGACATTAAACAATTGAAGTCGTTTCACAAATTTAAGTTAAAAGTAAAATATTTTCTTAGTCCTTAAATCTAAATTTAAATATAATGTGAAATACGTAAAAAAAAGTTTCGTTTGTGGTTTGATCTTTGGCCTTTTACCTAATTTCGGGACTTCAGAGCTGAGAATTTTCGCTCCGTTAGTTTAATTTACTTTCATAACTGTTTGCGGTGTGATATCAGTCACCAGAGTAACATCTGTTTACTCTTTTACCTTTTGAACACGTGACTCCGAGTTTGATTCCCAGTGAAGGAGTTCGGTTTACGATGAAAAGCCCAAGTGAGAGCTACTCGAATTTTATGGCAGCCAAATGAAGAAATACGGCAATGCTCTGACTACCTATCGCGCAGTGAAAGTCAGCCCCGCTTCTAGAAAAAGAAAAACACCCATACACGCATGTCGCCGTAAAGTGAGTACTACAAATGCAACCGTGAACGTCGTGGGAAAGGCGCCCGTCCGAGGGATCTTGTGGCCGTCCATTGGAGGCGCCCTGGAGGGAAGAAGGCGCGTTGCCTCGCGCGCCCCGCCCTGGAAGGGCTGGAGGGGGGGGGAGGGAGGGGAGGAGGGAGCGCGGAGTGAAGTGGGTGCGCGCGTCCGTCGATGCGGCGAACGCCGTGAAAATATTGACGCGCATCGGGCGCAACCTGATGCTCCCGGGGCAAACGAGACGCCTATTAAATCGCTATTCATCGTGAAAGAGGACGGTACATGATGAACGGCACTAGAGCGCAGCACAAATCACACTCGTTTCCGTTAGCGGAGGGAATGTGTGACGAATTACTATTCATTTGAAGCGAACTGCGGCGGTGCACGCGCAGATTAACTACCGCGGTCGTGATTTAAGAATAAATCGTTCATTATGTGCTAATTGATGTTTTTGGAATCGAAACATTATTTTGAATCGCAGATTCGACACATTTGCATTTTAGGAATTACTCTTTCGCTCTTTTAAGCTAACGAGGGTGAATGTAAACTTGTTTACTGTGGTAGTTAGCAATCCTTGATTTTCGTACTTTACAATCAAATCTCGACTAAATTGGACGTAGAAGAAAAATATTTTATTTGGTCTCGTGGAGAATCTTACACGCGTGTATTAATTGAACAAAAATATCTGAGTGTTTTTTATCATTTACACATGTTTCTTTAATTAAACGAAATGCACACATGCATTGAAAATTAAATGTTCAAAACCATTTTGTAAGATTTTGTGAACAATTTTTAAATGTTCTAACTGCTCTGACAATTTGATCTGATTGATCTGACTGGTCTGACAATTAGATATCTCATAAAGTATGAAGATCAACATGTATTGAACATGATTTCAAAGGCTTCCGAAACGCTATTGCCATTGACAAGCGCACAGTAGTATTCCGATCCATTTTACATCAAATTTTGACGTCACATACTAGAAGTATGTCAAAACCGGCAAATATGTTCTGACAGAACAGATGCTTTGATGGCAACACTTCAAAACCGAACCATGATTTAAATTTTTTGATTATTCATGACCGTCTTCTCTTCTTAAAAGCAATATTCATGGAAATTCTTTCGCCACTCCCCAAAATATTTCAGTACTTATGTTTCTTAAAAAAACAGAATATTTGATTTTGAGACTGTATGGAGATGAAAATGAGATGTAAGGGTAAAATGTAATAGTTTTTGTGCTTCGTTCCGATGTAAATATTTACGGAATAATTAAATTCTAATCACATGCGATTAATACACTCACATGACAATTCGTCAAATGCCCAAATGACACCGCGAAGGATGACCCAATGAAGCACTGAATGTAATTGTTGTTACGAACTATTTCCTTTCCATGGACTACACAGTGTCAGCGTTTTAAGGCTCCATTTGTGAGGTAAAATGACTAATAAAATACACTGCAAACACGCCAGAAAATACAGACCAGAAGCAGCCCTCGTCTCTAGACTGTTGTCTGCCGCTCA
Source organism: Gryllus longicercus (assembly GCA_038098605.1). Classification (NCBI taxonomy): domain Eukaryota; kingdom Metazoa; phylum Arthropoda; class Insecta; order Orthoptera; family Gryllidae; genus Gryllus; species Gryllus longicercus. Next base: position 867,436 of record JAZDUA010000316.1, read on the forward strand.
AAAGCCGGTAGCGGTTCAGTGAATCCCCGCACACTGAGCGCAGACCCGCTTGTCTTTTGTCTCAAACAGAATGGTTACACCAACAAAGCAATGAAATACAATCCACGGGCACTGAATAGCGCCAGCTCCGTCAATTTCGTAGCTCGCCGTATTTGTTCACGGGAGCGCGGGGAGCTTGCTTTGCGCCGATTGATACCTCCCACGCCCGACGCCCCCCCCCCCACCGCACCGCGCCGCCGCCCACGCCGCCGCCCACTCCGCCCACTGGCTCGCTTCAGCAAATCGCGCGCCAACTTACTCATGGAGCTGCTCATGGAGATGCTTCAAGTCGTCAGACATTCTTAATTCAGCGGTGGATGAACGCATTAAATATCGAGGGAGTGGAAGAAGAAGAAGAAGAAGAAGAAGAAGAAGAAGAAGAAGACGAAGAAGACGAAGAAGAAGAAGAAGAAGACGAAGAAGACGAAGAAGAAGAAGAAGAAGACGAAGAAGACGAAGAAGACGAAGAAGACGAAGAAGAAGACGAAGACGAAGAAGAAGACGAAGAAGACGACGAAGAAGAAGAAGAAGAAGAAGCAGACGAAGAAGAAGAAGAAGACGAAGAAGAAGAAGAAGACGAAGAAGAAGAAGACGAAGACGAAGAAGAAGAAGAAGAAGAAGAAGAAGAAGACGAAAAAGACGAAGAAGACGAAAAAGACGAAAAAGACGAAAAAGACGAAAAGACGAAAAAGACGAAGAAGACGAAGAAGACGAAGAAGACGAAGAAGACGAAGAAGACGAAGAAGACGAAGAAGACGAAGAAGACGAAGAAGACGAAGAAGACGAAGAAGACGAAGAAGACGAAGAAGAAGAAGACGAAGAAGACGAAGAAGACGAAGAAGACGAAGAAGACGAAGAAGACGAAGAAGACGAAGAAGACGAAGAAGACGAAGAAGACGAAGAAGACGAAGAAGACGAAGAAGACGAAGAAGACGAAGAAGACGAAGAAGACGAAGAAGACGAAGAAGACGAAGAAGACGAAGAAGACGAAGAAGACGAAGAAGACGAAGAAGACGAAGAAGACGAAGAAGACGAAGAAGACGAAGAAGAAGGATGAACTAAGTGTGTATGCGATTAATTTAAACTGCCTTGAAAGAGAAGGCAAATCTTAATCTTCAAACGTACTTTCTGGAATTTTTTTTTTATTAATTGGTTGATTGATTTTGTTGTTTATTTATTTATTTGGGTTTAGGCCTTCAACTGCAGTTTTATTTACGAACATGGTAGCTTATCCTATGTGTTGATAACGATAATAAATTAAATATTTATTTATTGAACGATAACGGAGGAATGGTTGAAAGAGAGACAGGAAAAGAGATAACGCCAACACAACATGCTGAATGCGTGCTTTATCCATCACAAATTCCACATGGATTGGCCGGGGGTCGAATCAGGACCCCAGCTGCGGAAGGCGTATGGGTTACGCTACGATTTCCCTTGTAGAGTTCCAATGATTTTGTTCCAATGAATAATACAAATAATAATAGATCTCAAGGTTGAAAAATTCTAAATTTTCCGTCGCCCGTAAATTAGGGTGTTAATATTGCCTGAAGTTTAAATGACTAGATTAATTCTTAAATCGTTCATAGCCCTCGTAATACATCGCCCTCATAAAACCTTACGACTTTGGCTACAAGAACATCGCGGAACCGAACATAATGACATGCCCAAGTCAATAAAAGTCAAAACCTGAAAATCATAAGTCATTATGAGTATAACTTATGATACCATTTGTGGTATTCAGATATTTAATTTTATAATTAAGAGAAAAAATAAAATGATTTCGAAAGTATGATTGGAGAGTATTCCAACTAATTAATTTGATACAGTTCATTGTAACTTGTGCTTTGCAAATCTTTGCTTTCTCGAAACACTTCTCTTGCAATGTTTCGAATACATCGGCATTTAAAGGATAGGCGTATCATTCTCTACTTCCTCTAAACATTCAAAGAAATTTGTAATAAAAAAGTATAGAAATAGAAATTCAGTTGCTTATTAATGAGCTTCAAGTAGGTTCTAAAAAAGTAATTTTATCCACATATATTTGCACGATGTTATTATATCTTAAAGTTTAACACAAATATTTATTCAACGCAAAATTACAAAAACGTTACTACACAGCAACAGTGATGCACGCAAGGGCCCCATCTTAAAAAAACGAAAGGAGCTGGACCTAAAATTTAAAAAAACCTTTTGGATGATGAGCAGAAAATCAGCTCTCTTTCTCGCTCTCGCTCTCTCTCTTTCTGCAATAAATTACTAGTTTTCAACGCGATATTAAAACCAGTTTGGACTAACGGTTTGCAATTCTGGGAAATGGCTAGTCATTCTAATATTAAAATTCTACAAAGATTTCAATAAAAAATTCTACGATACGTAACTAATGCGCCATGGTATGTATCTAATAATACTCTACATTCTGATTTGCAGATTCCAACTATCGCACTGATTACAAAATACAGTAGACGATATGAGAACAGACACGAAAACCATTCAAATTACCTTGCAGTGAACATCGTGGACAACAGTGAAGACATCAGACGATTAAAATGACACCACCCCCTGGACCTCAGTCATAGATACAAAATTACATAAATCATGAAACCACTGGACTATGTTAAATAATTCAACCTGTATCTTAGAAGTGCTGTGACAGGACAACTCTTCAATGATGTTAATTCTATTCATGAATAATTCACCAATGTTAATGTAAGAAACAAGTTGTGAATAAAACGATGATCATAAAAAAGACCTTCCAGTGAGCGTGGCGTGATGATCTACAAGGAGCCCGCTATCCCCCTCATACTCACAGAGTGTCCAGGGAAGAATCGTCGAAACTTCGAAAATAAACTCTTCGAACAATTTTTATCATATTTTATCTAATAAATTTCTTGAATATTTCGAATGGCTGAACCGCAATATGCACTCAACAGTTGGTTTGCAAACACACTTTCTATGCAAAAACTTGCATTGTAGAAACATCTAAACACTCCAGAAACTTGTAAATTGTTTATTATCTACAAAAGAAATAAACATATGTTTCGAACAAAGAATTGACAGAAATAAATTAGTGGTGCTACAGAATGGCACAGACTTTCTCGTACTAGTTTGATTTGGCGCTGCAGCACAAGATGAAGCTTCAGTTAAATTCCATTCCCAATCCACCTGGGCTTCATTGTTGTTGGCCGTTGCCATGTGGCGCGAGGCGAAGCTAATGAGTACAGGATAAGCGGATGTCATGGCGTTCAGCGAGACACGGAAAAGAGAAGAGGGAAAAGACATAAAGATAGAAAATGAGAGAAAGAGAAAGAGAGTAGGACAACGTCTGCTGGGTTCTGCTGGTTTGTGTATAAAATCTAAAATAAAACCCTGAAATGCACATTATGCAGAACTGTTACTATTTCTTTTTAAATATATCTTGAATTAATTTTGTACACTAACGAAAGTGAATCAATGTGTCAATTTAAATGTTATAAAGTATTATCTATAAGTCAACAAATAAAAATTCATTTTGCATCGAGCGTAAATAAAAATTCTTTATAAGAAAACGTCAAGTCACATGGACACTATCTGTATCCCCCATCCCCACCTCTCCTGGATTTGCCTCTGTACACTGCTAATGAAGTTATTAATGAAGCAAGTGTGATATGAACGCAATGGAACGAGTGTCGCTTTTGTGCGACGAGGTGATAGCCGAGCGGCGCGGAAGCGATACGAGCTTCATTATAATGCTGTATCAAACGTGTGTTAGTCAACATTTTATCTACGACAGCCCCGAGTAAGTTTTCATTTTATTTTATAATTTATTAATTAACATTCATATAGTGAATGGGTTGATTTCAATACAAAAGGTTTCGGTTTGTGTTAAACAGTAATATTTTGAAAACGTGACAGCATTTTTGACCTTGCATTTAGTTGATGCTGTTCCATTAACGAATATATAAATCTTATGACTCATAAATTCTTCTCATCCCTTCCCCAATCGCGCAGTACAACAATATTCAAACTAGGTAAAACGTATGGTTCATCAAAAAGAATAAGATCACGATTCCCTAAAGACTCCCTTCGTCCACCTTAAATCACCTTCCCATCTTCCACTTTCCAAAAATTCCACCCACTGACACCCTCTCCTCAAAATTATCACATATAACTCCAAAAACTGTTATTCACAGTTTCTTCTCAAAGAACGTTTTATCAGACCCCTGAGAGAGGAGGTAACGCATGCGGATGTCCATCCCTAAAAGTTAATGTGCAGAATATTGTATAATGAACACCCCTGAAAGGCAGAAATGCCGAGCAGGTAGAAATAAATTTAAAAAAAAGTCGATGCTGTCGTGTTCAGGGGAAATACGTGAAGTCGATAACGAAGCTGTTCATTCAGATAATGATGAATTTGCAGAAAATGTACCACTTATTTCATGAATTCATGAAATTCACAATTTCATAAATAGATTAATGTGAAATTACAAAGTGTTGTGAAGTTAATGAGGTTAATATATTCTACGAGAAACTTTTGTGGGGTTGTAACTGCTTAACAACACCTCAGTTTAATGTTTCTGTTAACATTGTTTAACATTTTTACAACGAAATATTGACAGTACACACACCATAATGATTGTATTTTTTAGAAAAAATACCTGTCGTTAGCATGAACCTTGTGTAAATGTTACGTTTAATTTTTATAATCAATGATCTCAGTTTTGTATTAAGTGTATATTATGTTTTATAACAGAATGAAAATGCCGTTACCTAGTTTCATGTGCAATGAAAACCGAGAGGTACAGAATTACGAATTCATTTAATTAGTCATAAAGAATTGCTTTCCCTTATACGAATGTTTGGCAGATATCAATGTCATTCTATCACATTGCATCACATCACAACCATTAGTTCATTCAAATATTCATAGTATTATTATTCATTACATTGTAATCAGGAATATAATAAAAGTTCAACCTGCATGAATAAAAATGAAACACAAAGACGAAGATAGGTCTACTTAATTACGTACATTTATTTAAAAGAATGAACAAGAGAATGACAAAAATTCAAATGAAAATGTCTCACAGATAATACAGTCTTTTTGGGAAACCGATAAACTGTTCACTGCATCTGAACAAATTGAACGTTTCTCCTCTTAAAAATCAGAGCTCGAGTGAAAACGGAAAGAGGATATTAATGCGGACCTGTGATTACTGTTCCATGAACGCGATTGCATTCTCTGTTCCTAAATGATAAGCATTGAATTGAGGGTTGGAGAGCTTAATAATGATCACACTGGGTTACCCGCATTTCACATTTTGATACCTTTTTCAGATCCTGCAAACAATAGATTCTTAATTCATAACGAAGCGTTACGACTCAATTCATCGGTCTGGCGATAATTTTTTATAATTAAAATTAATTTGTAATGAAATAATTATTTCTGAAAAACCTATCTATTGACACGTTTCTTTGTACCTATGTTCGTGAGTAAATGTACCAAGCATATCCGAACTTGCAAAGCACCAATATTTTTTTTAGGAAAAAAATCCGCTGGAGGTAGGACGCTAAGCTAGTTTAGAAGTATTTCGCTTTTCTTGTAATTCAAGCATCGAATATTTTGTGTGCGTTTTATCTTTAGACATGTTCGCACTTTAAATCATATACGATCCCTTATTTTCCTTCCTTCCTTTTCTTTATTTGTCTAGCATGTGTGTATCCAAATCGTAAAATACGAGCCACCATTTGTAACGTTTTGCGAAACTCCCGAATTTATGCCGTTGCCTTTTGAAGTCGAAAGGGCCTTTGCACGTGCCAGGTAGGCATGGCTGCGCATATTAGCGAGCATTCCTAACTAAGAGGGACGGCTGCCCCGTTCTCCTCCGTTGCGCACGCACGTGCGGGTGGCGGCGGTGGGGCGAGAAACGCACTGGGAGGGGGACGGGGAGGCGGGAGGTTGACACAGATGGCCGGGATGGAGCGTGTGTCGGCACCCTCACTGACGCAGGTGGCAGAGACGACAGGTCGGGGGCCGGGGGCGAAGGTGCGGCGCGGCGGGTCGGGGGGAGGCGGGGGGGGGGGGGCGCCGCATGCGACAGGACTAACAGAGGCGGTGGCAAATGGAGAGGGCGGCCGCGCCCGTCCTACGCGGTGTGTGTGGCATGCGCGCCGGATGAAGTCACACGCCCTACACTGCGCAACTGACACGCCGCCCTGAGTATTGTTATTTATCATTAGAATGATGCCAAAAAAGCAACTGGCGAACACAGTTTTTCTTTTCTGGAGAAGGAAAGAATGGGACTAGAAAAGAATGCAATGAACTATTCTACTCCTACTCTTGTTGCACTGGTTTGAGTATGCCGAAACTACAAATTAATATGGCGATCGGTCTTGCTCTTAGTTATTAGTACATATTTACCTTTGTTATTTATTAATCTTTATTTTATTTTATACATATTTATAAATGACAGAGTAGTTCATTTCTCGCAAGACAGAACACAATGCAGTTAGCGAATCCACGCAATGCTATAACCAGTTGCAAATCTCTTTAGTCTGTAATGGAATGTGATGGTTTTTACGGATTCGGGCCCCAGAGAAATGCCCTTGAGTGTTAGAAATTTCAACACACTATTAGTTGGAATTGGTTGCCTGTGGTTTGTAATTGTAGATAATTAAAATATACTTTTTCTTGCGCTAAAAATGCGCATTGAAGCCCTAAAAAATTAGCATTCAATATGGGTGAAATCATAGGGTAAAGACTTGTCTTTCCTATTCACTAATATTTTATGAGCAAAATTTATTTCTTGTGCTTCGAATAATCCGTAGTAATTGCTTGAAGTTTTATCAGCAGCAGTTACGAAACCTGTCATTTATTTCATTATTTGTTGCATCATAAACAGCGGTTTCATTTTCTCCTATAGAGCAAAACATATTTACAACTGAAAATTTCATTTCGCTTTTAATTGAAATATGCATATCGAAACGCATCAATTTCAGTATAACTCCGACAAAAATATATTCCACAAAAATATTATCGGCGTAGGGGCAAACGTTTGACGAAAAACTCCGTAAAATGCACCACTAGAGGTGAGTGCACATAGAAAGCATGTATGACAGTCCAGAATATATATTATATGCTTATAAAATTGCTTAAATTGTTACAGCAATTAGAACCATTTTTGTGTACAAGAAATTACTATTACGAGTTTTATAAGTACATTAATTTTTAATAAATTTGTTAATTGAAACTTACATAGTTTACCACTGGATATGATTTTTTCCTTTTCTTTCAGGGCGCTTTTTCCAGCTTTCAAGGGATGCCGATTTCGGCTAACCGCTCCTGGTACCCACTATGTCCCTCATGGGTGACACACATTAACCTTCACACTAGACACACATGCGGGCTCCTTGGTCAGTGGTCAGCAGACTGACAAGGCATTTCGTAACAACACACATACATGAAAGACAAGGGACAAACAACCATGACCAGTGCGGGTCTCGAACCCGCGCCCCTCCCTACCGAGGCGCTCAGTCGGCACCTGCTCTAGCCACCTCGGCCTTCCACGTCTGCGTTTTTAGCCGGCTTGTAGAAGAGGCAAAATGTTTTTAAACGTGAGTCGGAAAAATTATGGAGGAAATATATATTGGAGGAAAATTTCTTTAATTGAAACGCACACGTGTTTCAACAATAACATTTAATTAGTAGTTTACTACAATACAAGTACATCTCCTTTTCCTCCCCCCCCCCCCACACACACAAAATTCTGCCACACAAACAAGTCTCTTTTCCGCTGGTCAAGTCTTTTCACATTGTGTACACAATTCAGATGTTTTATGACTGGTGCCACTCGATTGCAACTGGCCGTCCGCGCGACTTCCTGAACCCCCCCCCCCTCCGCCGGTCGCAACCCCCTCTCTGAGTCGCCACTCTCTGCGCTGCGTACTGCCGGCACGCCCCCACTCGTCAGTCGTGACCTTCAAACCGCAGACAACCAACTGCCTCAGGCCGCTACCTTCAGCGTGAGGTCTCACGCAACCCCAAGACATAGCAGTACACGAAACTTACCTACCGTCCTAGGTGGCTCAAGACATCAACTGATGGCTCTGTTGTGCTTTTGACTGTGAGGTCCTGGGGTTTGAGTCCCGACGGTGGCTGGATTTTCGATACTGGCTTTTCAGCGGCTGTCTCGAGGAGAATTCTAGCGGCCGGCTGCTCTGATCGGTAATTTTCCGTGAGTTTCCGATTAACAGGGTGAATGCCAGATCAATACCCAAACAAACATGCGCCATCTTACTTGTCCTATCCTCACCTCTTCACACACACAAACACACACACACACACACACACACACACACACACATGCACTACACTACCGCACGTGTCAGATGACCAGTCGGGTGCTTAGAGGTCGTCACGGCCGAAGTGATCGTCAGGGGCTTCGAGGTTATCACGGCCGAATTGGTAGGAGATACCTTGTTAGGGGAAACTTCGCAAGACGACGTGTAGATCGGCTCCAAATCTCGTCATTCAGCGGGGAAAGATGGTTGCTTCTCCCCGCTAATAAAATATGAACTACCCTGACGAGACGAATGATCTTAGCAGTTGACGCGCCAGAAAACATCAATCAAACAATAAGGCAGGTGTGTTTGGAGTTTCTTCGAGCAATTAGAAGCAACCGAATGGGGACAGGAGAATTGTCGAAAATGTTACAACTGAAATAGTATTATGACCTTCATTATAGTGCTCCTTCAAGTCTCAATGCAATTTGGTTACATTCATTAATATTTTATTGTTATTATATTGCCTAATGTGATTTATTACTTAAAATTATTTGCTACATTATTTGAATGTTTAATATTAAATCATATTTTTGGTTGCATTTGAAAGAAGGCAAAGTTTTCCTCACACGAGGGGGCGTCTGTCTCTGAGAGGGTGTCACTGAGTGGTGAACGCTCACAATAGCCTCGAACCATATATAGAGAAGCTGTGTTTTTTGCGTAGCATAGGACGGTGAGTCTGGCCCACAGACACGCTGTTTCGTTTTTATATTTATTTTCTTTAGTTCCGCGGTGGTTTTGCCTCGGGAGCCACAGTTAATTTGAAAAACATGGACACACCTCGCGTCTAATGCGATAGTAAACACGACAAGTGCTGCAATAAATTCCGAAATAATTTCCAAATGCGGAATCCACACAAAACACATCCCTACAACAAAACGCAAGCCGCAGAGTTGAGTGCTAATGAATATTGTGTAAAGCTTGCTTAAAATAAAAAATGTCATGGCGTAAATTGAAAAATAAAAAGGCGTACGTGAAATGTGGAACATAAACTATTTGTTCGGAATCAAACGCTCTATGATAGCCTTGGCGATTCAGTACTTGGTACATACCATCTACCCACACACCATGTAAACACATCGTTTGTCACACCCCCTCCGCATTGCGCAGGGTCATAAGGTACTAAGAGGGGTTGCAACGTTTATCATCAGAGTGACAGGAAACGTAAGAGCAGCGGACACACGGTAGTATGGGAGAGTGCACTCCAAACTCCAGCCAATGTCGCACTGAATCATGATGTAACACGCCGTCACGTGGAAGCTCTGATTTTGACTTCATCTATTTGCTCAAAACTACTTTATAATTGTAGCTTACTGATATTGCAGTGCTTTTTTAAGAAGTTGTGAGTAATTTAAGTTTTTAGGTGTATAAATGGGTATTGGAAAAATTTGTGAAACATTCAAATGAACAAATAAAATCCATATACAGTATTTGAGCGTCTCCGAGTGTGCAGATGTTCGGATGTGCGGTTCCGTCTTTCACTGCTACACAACTTCCCGAGGACCAATAGAGACATATGCGGTGCCATTCGAAGCGTCTCGGTCTCCTGATAGGGGAATGATAATTTGTTTTCGGATCCGGCCAGAAGATTCCAAGAAATTTCCAAAAACGTGTTTTTTGCGTGTATTGGCGCTGCCATCTTTGAGAGTATGCCGGGAGTTAAACCAACGCCACTTAAATTGAATCGTTTATTTCAGAAACCCGTCAAACGCCAAATTCCTTACTTCGAGAAAATTGAGAAAAAGTCTCCCAATTTATCTGATTTCAAAATATTTTTATTTATTAAAGCAGTGTATAAATGAATATTTTTCATATAAATATGCACTAAAATATGGCTATCTTCTTGAAACAAAAATCCACCGCTAATGCATGTTTTAGATTTGGGCCTTTGACAGGTTTCTGAAATAAACGATTCAATTGACCTAATAAGCTGGTGTTGATTAAACTCCAGTACCCAACTGTATTTTTCGCTCAATGCCAAGGTTTGCCTTGGAACTTATTAAATTTGAAGAATTTCAACTGAATGCGGCGAAAACAAAACTGTGAGTAATGTTAGATAATAAATGAACTTTTTTACGGTCGACTTCTCACTCACTTTTGCGTTCCTAAGTGTACAAATACCGATTTTCAAATAAATGTGACCCACAACCTATTCTTAAAGAAGACAAAACAATATCATTTTTAAATGCTTATATAAATTCGCATACAAAATTAATAGAGATATTGAGGAAGTGGAAGTAAACACAAATTAGACTGAGTTTGTGGGATTTTAATCTCTTCAAAAATTAGAGGAAAAAATTTGGAAGTGTTAAGAAAATTCAAGGAAAGATCAAATGTAGTTGTATAAGATTTTGTGACAAAATGTTCGGACCTAATTGAAAATGATCTTATATTACGATTAGAAAATAACCCAGAAGAACAGCTTACAGGTGACATTTGTGTATTATTGTGTATAAAACCAAAAATCGTAAAACCTGCATCTGAACTAAACTCTAATTATTCGCATCATCAATACCTTCAAGTAGTTTTTACGGTGATTATAATTTTGAAGTTGCAATATTACCAGTTTATATCCCGTATGAAGGTAACATGCAAGACCATTGGATGTTGGGAATTGTTGAAGGTAAGTATAATGGTAATAGCTACTCTAGAAAGAAATAAAGTATGAAAGAAATTTTCAACACATGAAAATATTTTTAAAACAGTTTACAGCGTCGGCGACGCCACGTTCAAGTAGTACTATAAAAGATTTGAAGTATTCCAGCATATTAAAAACTGTTTTCATTATGACTTGAGTAATTTTCTAACAAATTGAAGTTTTAATAGATTTAGGTTCTTTAGATACAATTAGATAGTAAAATTATTTCTTTCCTCGTTTTTGTACAATTTTCTATTATCTCAATAGAGCTGATATTATCCCTACATTCGTGTGCTTTTAACGTTTTCTTCTACATTAATAATTGATTGAAATGTCACAAGTAAGTAAAAAGAGTAAAAAATAATGAATGTAAAAAGTGCTTCAAAAACTAGTATTCATTTAAGACCAGCGAGAAAAGTTAATGTAAATGCAAAGTTAGTGTAATAGAAAGGAGTATGTGGAATGTGGACTTCAGTGCATTTAAGAGAACACAAAATATAATGCAACAACACACTTAAATGAAGATTCATGTACATGTCTTCGCCTATATTCCAACATACTCGTATTGAGAGATTTGTTAACAGATCGCCGAATTTAGTATTCTCGTTTGGAAGAACGAGATTTGATGTTAGCCAAGTGACGTTTGTTTGACAGAATTATCTTCAAATGACTTGCCTAGAAGGAAAGCCTTCAGGTGCAAAAGGTGATGAAAATCAGACTAGGTGAAGTTGAAGGTGTGGGAGAGCTAAATAAACATATCACATCCAAAGTCTCAAATAAGTCGCCATGTTTCATCCGGCATACTGGGGCGAACATGTTCGTAAATGAAAACCTGCAATACAATGCTGTCTGAAGGCGGCGCCACATACGAAGAGCCTTGACAATTACACGTTGGGTCCAAATGTTCGTCACTCGTGCGATGGAAAAGTTGTGGCAAAAAATTGCCAAAGGGAACTTTCTTCTGGATGCAATTGCAGTCTATAAAAGGCAGCTCAACTTAGGCCCCACCAAAGGCGGGGTGGGGGGTGGGGGTGACTCACCTTAAGATGGCAGCGTTTGCCCGTGTAGCCGCGGCCGCACACGCAGGCGTAGCGGCCCACGCGGTCCAGGCAGGTGCCGCCGTTGATGCACGGCGAGCTCTCGCACTCGTTGTACTCGAACTCGCAGTTCTGCCCGGTGAACCCTGCGCACACACCGGGAGACGTTTGTCAACGGAGGCTCAGGTCACTCCCAGAATCTGTGCATTATGGACTTAGTATTGGCAAAGGAAAAGTCACAAGAATGCAACCGCAACTCTCAATACAACATTCTTCAACATTTTTCAACCAGATGTGACGATTGTGGGCATATTAGAATAGGATAAATAACATGTAGTGCTACAACAGCCCATAATCTCTCCTATTATTATTTGTAACTGTACCGTAATATTATGATACTAGCAAAAATCGTCCGAAAAAGTCATAAGTCGTTTGTACTGTATCCTTGCAGGAAGAAAGATTCGAGAAAAAAGACATCGTTTTTTGAGAAAATCCTGTCTACGTATTTGCGGAAAATTGTCACTATTTTATTCCACGCTACATGAGAACTACTAATAGTTCGAAAAAAGTAATAAAATAATTTAAAAAATTAGCACTGTTAAATAATTTCAGGTGTCTCGAACTGCAATAATAATTGTGTAGAACAAGTTCAAAAAAGTTACAATTTTGTAATTTTCGAACATTTTAAGAAACTCTTACTCGTAATCACTCTTTGCTCTCTTCGAACACTAAATTTACAGAAACAATGAGAGGTATTTTTTAAGAAAATTCGGCAAATATCTAAAGGACTTAATATGAAGTACCTCCTAAAGCGACAAGACATTCTTCAAACTCACAGCGGTTTGTTTCAGTAAAATCTGTTGGGTAGTATTAGTTTTGAAGAAAATCCTGTGTACGGGTTGGCGTTAGTGTTGTTTACAATAACGGGCGAACAAACAGACAGAAAGAAATTTCTAAAAATCACCTTTTAAGTAATAAGGATCCCGAAAACGTGTATTTCCATCAGCATATCGATAGTGATTTTATTTTATCATTGTATAAACGAGAAAGTAAAAAAGTCAATTAGAAAATCTTTCAGCAGGTGTAGGTGGCCCCTTCACTGTCAAGCCAGATTCTGCACTGAAAAAGAGTGTCGATAAGAAATCTCTACTACTTACATTAAAAACATTTGTGGTGAAGTTACGCCTTTTTACTTTCTTGCTACTGCTTACGCAATAAAGAGAAAGTTATGTAATACTGCGGGAAAACTAGTGGTGCTCCAACAGCATATACTTTCTCGCAATATTATTAATGGTTATATAATAATACGACAATGGCTAAGGTGATGGAGTTTTAAAAAAAACATTTCCAAAGTGTGGAAGTTTTTAAATTTATTTTTCTTAATAAATATATTTAAGGAGAGAATATTTAATAATTTAAAAAGACATCCATTCCCTTTGCTCCGAACTAATCCATATATCTCTCTCGATACATGTTATGTGAACATAAAGAGAATGTTCATAATGTATATTTGTGGTTAATTTATTTACCATTTTTTGCATAGTAGCCCCAAGATGTATTAATATATTGTTGTAATTAATTGTATTAATTGTATTAATATTTGATATAAAAAGTATTTCTAATAGGTTCGCCTGTTGAATACCTACCCCCGTAGCTCAATTGATGGGACGCTGATCTTTGCTAAAGATTGCAAGTTGTTGTTTTTAACTACAAATCTCTTATTGCCGGGCCCAGGCAACAAAAACGTGGATTTCTCTTGTTCTTGTATATTGTAAATTACTTCCTGTATGAACGTCGTATAGTCAAAATCCATGTTTTGTTGTTCTTTGATACCGAAAAATCGATTGTGCGATTGAAATCGATTGATAAAACCTCTGCCTGTCCGTTTGTCTGTCTGTGGACAACCCTTGCGCCTAAACCGTTCTGCCGATTTTCTCCAGAATTGACATTCCTTAATCGATTTAAATGAACTACAGAACTTTTGAGTTTGAAACGGATTTCATTTTGATTTTTTGGTGCACTTTTCACGAAGCCTCAACATCATTTCAATTTTTTCTCGAAAATGACTCCAAACTTTTTGATTGAGCTTGTGTACTGTGAAAAACGCTGAAGAGAATGAACAGTGCTCATTTTCGTTTCAATCCCTGATTTTTTCGAAAATTGCTCAAGTTCAAACTTTTTTCGGCATCTTCCTACAATTATAATATTGAAGATAGATTGTTTTTCTTTAGTGAAACCCTTTCTCTAAAGAGATATTTTAAAATGAGGGTTGTACTATTTTTCTAAAATATTAATAGTTTGCGCGTAAAATTGCGTAAAATGTAGGTAATTTTTAAACCATTATTTTCTAAAAAATTGCTCCATTCATTCTTTAAAAATTTCCCTCTTATGTATTACCGTAAAGCACTGGAAAGTAAATTGGAGCTAGTCATATTTTCGTCGAACTTTCTGTATTTTTTAATATTGCAACATTTTAATACTCCAAAATTACAAATTTGTAGTTAGAGAGTTTTGTCTTCAACAATATCTGTTCTAAAAAGCAGCTCTTTAAAAAATGTTTTTAACGTATAATTATTTGATAAAACGAGCATTTTTGCGCAATTTCTGCTTTGAAGTTCATAATGAAATTATGAAACAGATAATTGATAATTTTTTTTAGAAAGTTTTTCCCTCATATTATCCCATGAATAGAACAAGAATTGTTAAAGAAAGGAACCGATCTAATTTTTTATAAACACACTAAATTGTGAAAAAGTTGAATTTAGAAATAATGCGGAAAATTATGCGTTGTTGTAGGTCTAATTATTTATTGAAAACGTGTTTATTTAGAATGTCAAATCTTCAAATTCCACCCTTCGGAATGAAATACATGGTCTTAACTAACTCTTAGATAAATATCATAAGTTATCATAATTATAATATTATAATATCATAAGATCTTAGATAAATTAATATCATAAGTTGACAAAACTTTTTTACATTTTTAATATCACTGAAATAAATTAAATTTGATTTTAAAAAGTGGAAGTGAATGCACATATTTATTCATTTCTCGTCTTGACTTTCTAAGATTTTATTATAAAGAATAATCCTAATATCTATATTAAATAAAGTACTTTGTTATTTCTCCCAATGAAAGAATGAATTGGCAGACAGTTTGAGCGACAATTCCAATTTGTCTTTCTCTGCGTATTGTGGCGATATTGTCAAGTTAACTTGTCAAAAATAACAAGTGGCGTTGTGTAAATTAAATTCAGTTAAATTTAAAACCACTGTTGACGTAAACTAGTAATAAAAGTCTCACATCAAACATATATTTTTCATACTTCCTATTTACTAACTCCAAAGCCATGAGCATTTAACCGATACGCAACTGTATATAAAAGGCAAATAAATTAAAGCAACTTTCAAATTTATAACATGTAGTTTTGAATCACAGAAGGCAGAGACAAAAACAAGGCAACGGAATGCAATTTTCTGCGAAGCTAAAGATTAATGTAGCTACTCTGCAGTTATAAAAAGGTATTGTTTGGGTGGTGAACGTACTTTTTGGAATTGTTTCCGTGCAGAAACGTTACTTTTTAATTTACCGCTCCTCCAGAGCGTTGCCGGGGTGAAAACCCGTGTGTCTCTACGCTGGGGGTCTCCATCGCGCCTTGATGAAGAACTCTTCCCTTCCCCGGATGCACCCGAGCGAAAAACCGTTAATTTCCCTTCCCTCTGCGCGAATTCCCAGATCTGCTCTCCCTTTCGCGAACAGCGTAAAAGTATCTCCCGGCCCGTGATTACCTGACATGTGATACCGTTCCAGCCATCTTTGTTGGCTTTCCGACCGGTTAAGCTCTCGCATTCCCTCGCTCGACTCGAGTTACCGAAAGCGTACACAAAGAGCCTGGCAATAGCCAGCTCGGGAAAGCGATTCCCTTCCGCGCCACGGACGCCCCGCCGCGCCGACCTGGCAGCGCGTTCCGGCGGCGCGGCGGCTCGCTTTCGGACCGGACGCCGCCCACTTCGCCCGCGGACGGCCTGCATTATTCGTAACGTCGCCGGCGAAGTTTTTTGTGCAGCGGAGCGAGTCCTTCAAATCGAACAAGCCTTTTTATTACACGCGGAGTATTGGTGCTTTTACTGCCATATGGCCCTCTCCCAAGCGGCCGTCACGCGAGCCGGAGATGTTGAGAGGTCTCGACCCGTCCTTGGACGGCGGACCTCGGTGACACGCTGCCGTCCCCGGGACGCGCTCCTGGGACCCCCGCCGCGCCCCCCCCTCCACGCTTCGCTTCGTCCTGGCTTTACGACATCGAGGAAGTCGCGGGGTCGCCTCTCTGTCGACTTTCTCGAAAGCTGTGCCAAATGGCACGATTCACTCCCTGATAGCCCCTTCGTCTCTTCTATTCCTGCCCTTGACCCCTCCTCCTTTCGTTATTGCATCTCGTTGCTACGACATCCCTATTTTCGCCTTTCCTACAATTTTTTTCTTTTTCACCTCCTTCATGCATTTATTTTTCTTCGTGCTCTCTCTATCTCTCCCTCTCTCTCCCTCTCTCTCTCCCTCTCTCTCCCTCTCTCTCCCTCTCTCTCCCTCTCTCTCCCTCTCTCTCCCTCTCTCTCCCTCTCTCTCCCTCTCTCTCCCTCTCTCTCCCTCTCTCTCCCTCTCTCTCCCTCTCTCTCCCTCTCTCTCCCTCTCTCTCCCTCTCCCTCTCTCTCTCCCTCTCTCTCTCCCTCTCTCTCCCTCTCTCTCCCTCTCTCTCCCTCTCTCTCCCTCTCTCTCCCTCTCCCTCTCTCTCCCTCTCTCTCCCTCTCTCTCCCTCTCTCTCCCTCTCTCTCCCTCTCTCTCCCTCTCTCTCTCCCTCTCTCTCTCCCTCTCTCTCTCCCTCTCTCTCCCTCTCTCTCCCTCTCTCTCTCCCTCTCTCTCTCCCTCTCTCTCTCCCTCTCTCTCTTCCTCTCTCTCTTCCTCTCTCTCTTCCTCTCTCTCGTCATCTCTTTTCCCTATTCCGGTTTCTATATCTTTTCTTAAATAAATTGATTTTTTATCTGCTCCCTCATTTGCTTCCTTGTTGTGGTTTTCTCATTACCATTTTGCTTATCCATACACCAACTTGTGATATTTTCATTCGCTCTCTTTGCTCCCCATCTTCCATTTTATTGCTTAAGTTCCATATCTTGTACGTTCTCCCTCTTCCTCTTCTTCTTCTGCTCCTCATCCTTTACTTCACCGTCGGTGCTTTACCTGTTCCTCCGCCACACTCATTTCCCTCTGGGCTGACGTTCGACGGTGCGCCGGCGCTCTTTCCGGAGCGAAGCTCCGTCGGAGACATCGATAAAACCCGCTTGATTCGGCGCTTGCTCGCGCTTTTAGTGTCACCGCGTGCAATCGTAAGCTGTATTTCTGATCGCCGAGGGGCGGGGTTTCTTTTTCATTGTTTCCGGCGATATTTGTCAGGGATCGCTCCCGGAGAGCCTCTAGGGACGAAGGATAACCAGGGCGGGCGCTCTATAACGTCGGTATAAAGGAAGAGCCGCGGAATTGCGGTTTCCTTTAACCGCGGCGTCGGGATTACGGGTCGTAAATCTTGAGACTACTCGGATCATTTTAAATGAAGTAAAAACGTTTCTTTCCGCGACGCTCTTTTATTTCTCTGAGGAAGGTGCCACCAGTGGGGACGCCAGGCCGTAGATTGCTCTTATAAATTACTTGCATGTTTTATAACTCTCGTAGACGTTTGTATTTTTAATGCAAAAGACAAGTTGAGGCACTCTTGAACCTCGACGGGGGACATATACTTTCCGTCGCAATGTTCTTTTAACATTCATAATTAAAGACTCGTGAGTTATTACATTCATTATTTATGCAGCGATTTCATACTATATCGGGTTAGTAAATATCTCTAGAGATATTGACGAATAATTAATGTTTTAGACTATTAATAAGATTTATTTTTTAATATGTTAGGAGAAATTGCTTTAATTGCCCTGCATCAACATTAAGACGACGTAGTTTTATTCAGTCTAACTGCAAATCTGCGTATTAGGCCAAACACCTCTCGCTGCATGAATCTAATACGAAGTTGGAAATTCAAAAGAACTGAAACTTCTGACAAGAATAACCAATCCCGTAGAAATTAAATATTGAACTCTGTATGCATCTGCATCACCTATACTATACTTTATCACAGTATTGACACCTAATTTTACTACTGGTATAATACTATTGCAAACCTGCATTTAGACTACATGTGTCTGTTAGGTAAAGACAGGAAATCTGTACAGCCTGTCAGTAAATATGACTAAATGCGGGGATTTCATTCCAATTCTTCATTGTAAAGCAGAATTCGGTAAGAATAGACAACTAATTCAGTCTGATGGAGAAGTGAATCAAGTGAAATGGGTTGATATGATAGTGTCTGTGAAGTTAAAGAACATCAAATAGTCTGTCATTTCATTTTGAATAGTCTTGTTGACATTTTGCAACATATATTGAGGAAAAAGGTACATTGATTTATAAAAATACTCAAATATGACGCGTGATTGAAAAAGGGCCCTTTTGTGATTTTCAAACGATCATTATCACAACCTAATATTGCGTGTAAACACATGCATAGCTATTAGAAGAAGGAATTCATTTCTTAAGACACTGTAGAGGTCTACGACAGTTGAGTATATTCAAAACGTAAATAAGCTAATTTAGACAGTGGATAAAATACACGTCCTTCCAGCTTATGTCAATTCTTTGATGAATTCATTTAGAGAAGGCAAATTAGGAGGCGAAGGCTCAAAAGAAATATTTGTATGAGTCATGGAACATGTGAGATATACTATTACCACCCAAATCCATGTCATCTAAACAGATGTTGAAAAGTCTATAGCTAACAAAGCTACACGTTCTCAAAGTAAAACTTCCATGTCACGTAGGAATCAAGCGTCTTGTGCTAATTGGAAGCAAGCAACTGTTTAATGATTTGCACGTATCTCTTAACAAGACACCCGCATCTTTCTTTTTTTTTTTAGTTCGGCGCTACAGGAAAAAACACTTTACGCGGGAACTCAGCGTAAGTCAACCGCTGGCTCCCGTTTAATGGCGCGTGCCATCAAAGCATTCATCAGGGAGGAGTGGAGCGCGTTCAGAAACTTTTGTGATGTGGTCTAATTAGCTGTGCCGCTTTGTTAGCGAGTTCTGTAACTCAGACGTTTCCGCGATCGATCACAATCGCCTGTCGACGCAACGGGGCGCGCATTATTTAAGCAGATCTCCGGGTTGCCGGAGTCAAGAGGGACACATCGGGTCTCGTTTCCGCGATTCACAACTGTTGTTGGTAGCGAGTTTAATTAAATTAAGTTACAAGAAAGATAAAACATTAATTCAGTTGATTGGATTCAAATTTCGTGGCAGTCACAATCGAAAAAACGTCAAATTACTGAGAGTAAAAAAAGTTTGTATTTCCTGTTTTCAAATGATGTGGGTGACGCTTATCTTGACACAAAGGATCCCACAAGTAATTTATTACGTACGTTATACAACTGACCACAAAAAACAAGGGACTTTTCAACATCCGTTTAGATGACATGGATTTGGGTGGTCATAGTATATCTCACATATTCCATGACGCATACAAATATTTCTTTTGAGTCTTCTTGATATTTTTAAAAGTTTTGTGTGTGGAATTGTAACACACGAAATAAATTGTACTTTACATTATAATTGCTTTTAAAATGCATGTTGCTTTAATGATTTTCGTTGATTTAGTTGCTCTCATGGTTTTATGGAAAAGTACTAATTCTACCTAGGAGAATGGTCCAGGAATTAAAGACATTTTTTTTCTTTTCAGATTTATTAATATGACTCTTACAATCAACGTTTTTATGCCTTATTTGGTCGAAAAAAATACTGTTTTAAAACTTCCTGGTTCATTCTTTTAAGTGAAATTCTAAATAGACAGTCCAGAAAATCAACTTAAAAGTACTAATTCTATGAAAAAAGCGCGTCACATAATTTATCATCGTTGGTTGGTTGTTAGTGATACTGGACGCGACAACTACGGAGGTCGTTAGTTCCGTAAATGCAGTACATGTTTTTTTCCTCGGGCGGTGGCTGTGATCTTCCCCCGCTAGATTGCGACCTACCGTCGACTATCGGGGTTCCCCCAATCAGGTATCTCTCACGTGCGGGGCACCTCTTGCCCCAGCCGGGACAAGCTGTAAGCTCCCGTCCGGTCTACCGGCATGTTGGGTATTGTGGAGCATGTTAGTGTATGTGTAAGGGGCGAGGATAGGACAAGGAAGTAGAAGGATAGATCGCGCGCGGTGCGTGGCTCGTTTGTTAGGGGACTGCTCCGGCATTCGCTTGGTGTTGATTAGAGAAACCACGGAAAATTACCGATCAGAGCAGGGGGCCTCTAGAACTCTCCTTCAGACAGCAACTGCATTTGACCTAGCTGACCATCTAGTGTCGAGATGTCTTGCCACTGTCGGTACTTGAACATAGGACGTCCCGGTCAGAGGCTCTGCAGTAACATCAGTCGATGCATTGAGCCATCTCTCCTGGTTTATCATCGGTTAGTGCGTTTTTTTGGTGCTATAATTTTATTGAATGCAACATATTCTTTACGAGACAATGAAGCACTTGAATCTTTCAAAACAACTTTTATAAACATGTAAGTTTTATGAGCAATAATAACTATTTTCATTCATTCGTTGAACTCATTTAGTTGAATGCGATGTAGCAGGTACATTGGAAAATGGCAAACTTGAAACATTTTCTTGTGTTAAAAATCTGTGGAATGCAAATAAATGTTTCTAGGTATGTGCTTTCCCTATAAATGTAACTATGTCTACCTATAAATGTAAAGTACAAAATGCAACTTCTATTTTGTATGTAATTTATCTTCGACTCTACCTGTGTTATTAAATTCGAATTTTCTGCTTGAAAGATTTGAGAATCCTTACACCAACCCTTATCCCCAAACGCACATGGAAAACAAGTCATCATACGTGCAACCTGCAGAAAAAATTGCATTAATCTCAACGATTCGTAACATTAAATTTCATCTATTTGTGAAAATTATCCGAACACGTTTATGCGAGTAGAATATCTGTTAAGCAGATATGTACCAATACAACACTCTCACATCAAATGAACTTATAAATTCATAGTGTTTATACATTGATACTGAAGCGAATGAACGTAGGGAAGAAACAAAAACGTGTGTTTCCTGTTCCGATTCTCCTCTGCGCCATGCTGATGCTCTCTTTCGTCAGAGGCAGGGAAGTCTTGCCCTCAAACGCGTCTGGAGGGCCTCAGGGTGCCCCGGAGCGGTCGCGCACCAGGTGACGCCACATGTGAACTTCTAACTTCTGGGGCGCGTGTATCACTACACTTTTAAAAGTCAAAGGTTGCTGCAAAAGCCCCGCCGCCGCCGCCCCAGCCACGAGGACGTCGCGGACCGAAAGCTGTCGAATACGGGTGTTCTATTTTCGGCGCGCGCCCGCATCCCGTAGACGGCTGATATCGTTAAACGAAGACTCCGAGCCCGCTGACGGTCCGCACTGTCTTCTTTAATGTTCGGTCTTTTGTTCGAGGCAAAACATAATACAGGAAAGTCCGATGATTTCTGTAATCGAATTATTGGATTATCTCAGCCCAGACCGGCATGGGTGGCACAGGGCATCTACAGAGTCCCGACGGCGAAGCGGCGGCAGGATTTTGACCCTAGCGACGTAGCTGGGTCGAATTCAGCCGCAGGAGAATTCAAGCGGTAGGCTGCTCTGATCTTTTCGTGTTTTTTATCGGTCAACAAAAGGCGAATAGCTTAGAAGTACTCTAATTAACGGGTCACGGACTGCGCGCAATTTTTCATTCCTCTTCCTTGTCTTATCCTCACCCCTTACATACACACACACACACACACACACACACACACACACTCACAAGCACTACTCTACCATATTTTTCATTCCTCTTCCTTGTCTTATCCTCACCCCTTACACACACACACACACACACATACACTCACAAGCACTACTCTACCATACGTGCCGGGAGACCGGCCAGGAGTTAAGACCTCGTCCCGACTGAACGGTGCCCAGCTGGCGGGAGATACCTGGTTGGGAAAAACCCGCAATCAGACGTGTAGGTCGGCACTGGATCCCACCATCCAGCTGAGAAATATATCTGCGAGTTCCCGCGATAAAAGCATTTACCACATTTACAGGACTAATGACTTTAGCGGAAGACGCGCCCGGAAGCACTAATCAGTCAATGAATATCTCGGCCCAGCCGGTTCTATTTTATAGCCATCACCTTTCTAAATTGAGCCTCGTTATGATTAAATCAACATTTCACCGCAATTGTCGACAAGTAACTGTTTATTGACATGTTGAATAATACAATATTAATATTTCTATGGTTTTAGCAGACATCAGTTCCAATCTTTGTAGCAGTACATTATGATCAACTATCACTCTCTTTCGGAACTAGAATCAATAACCAGTAGGCACCCTAAAAACATTGTTACATTATGAAAACACTTACAATAAGGTCTCAGAAAGTTTGTGTTTACAAATATAATAACAAATTATCCCTTTGTGAGACCCCTTTTAATGTATGAAAAAACCATACCTAATAACTTTATGTGTTTGGTAAGTGTTTTAGTAAGCTGCTAGCACATCAGTTGATGAATTATGACTTAATGGTCCATTTTGAACGTTTTCTTTAATGAAATTGAGTTTTCTGACCCTGTTTATTTCTGGCAGGAATATTGAGCACCGATGCTTCAACCACAATGATTGAAAGGGTCCAGATTTCTGATGCATTTGGCATTTATTGACAACAATCCTATATGAAGACTAGATCACAACTACGAGAACATGTGCGAACGAGTGGATATCCCTACGCTATCAGCTAGAAGACCTGCACAACGACGTCGTCTTTCTACACTCCATTATACCTGGGCATTTGAATAAGATGATTGAAAGGGTCCAGATTTCTGATGCATTTGGCATTTATTGACAACAATCCTATATGAAGACTAGATCACAACTACGAGAACATGTGCGAACGAGTGGATATCCCTACGCTATCAGCTAGAAGACCTGCACAACGAAGTCGTCTTTCTATACTCCATTATACCTGAGCATTTGAATTGCCTAAAGATTCTTTCCCAATTAAGACTGTATGCTCCGCGATGCAAACGCAGATTTCACCTGCCTTCTTTTGTATCTAACTATAGAACAAACTATTTGTGTAATGATGTTTTCAACAGACGTTCACGTGAGGCCAATCAATTATGGAGTGATATTGACATTTTTGATAATAACACTGTCATATTCAAGAAGTATTTAAAATTAATTTTGAATTTATAGTGCTACATTACTTCACTTCACTTTACATTTTTTATTCATTACTGTAATTTTTATTAATCTATTACTTTTTTATTGTGAAACTCATTTTATTTATTTTTAGTTAAAATTTTTCTGTATTCACTTAATAAGTATGGGATTATCCCGTTAATAAATAAATAAATAAATAAATGTTTTTGTTATTTACATCAGTAAACACGCGCTTAGCTCCTTAGCAGTCATCTAAATAACGCATTAAGAACGCATCCAGAGCAACGGCCGTTAAACTGCTCGAGAGTCCATTACAAATATTTTAGCGGACTCTCAGGTTTAGATTATACAAGTGCGTATAAATCTTTGGATAATTATGGTCATTTTGTCCCACTTGTCCCCTTTGTCTTTTTGTCCATTTTGTCCCCCCTTTCCGTTTGCCCCTTGGCTTATTTTGTCCCTATATTCCATTTCTCCCTTGTCCTATTTTGTTCCTTTTGCCCCGCAGCCCCATTTTGTCCCCTTGCTCCATTTCCCCCCTTGCACCATTTTGTCCCTTTGTCCCATTTTGTCACATTTTTCGCTTGTCACATTTATACTCTTGTTCCATTTGTCTTCCTGACCCATGTCCCCTTGTTTCATTTGTCTCTGTCCTCATTCCCTAATAGGCCCTATCCTCATTGTGTCCCTTTCTTCCTCTTTTCCAATTTTGTCCATTTTATCTCCATTGCCCCATTTTGCCCTCTTGCCCTCTTCGTCCACTATTCCCCACTTTGTCTCACTTGTGCCTATTTGTTTCCCTTAGTCCTTTTGGTCCTTCCGCACACAGCGATTGTTATTTAACGACACCACGACCCTGTACAAACTACCCTTGCGACAGAACATCGAGAGTAATGGCAATTCGTACCTCATGAAAGTGTGATATGTTTATGTTGAATTACTAGAATAATTAGAAATAATAAAAAATATTGTATGTTGCACGTCGTCCTTTAATCTTTAAGTACTTATTACTTAAATAATTACTAAATGTCCCTGCGCGTAGTTTATACCTTGTCCTTTCATCTATTTCACATTTTCCATCCGTACACGTATTTTAAAAAAATGCTTTGACTTGTGCTCCAACCCTCGTGTTTCTCGGTTATGTTTAAATCAGCATTTGGGGACTCTCTCTTAATAATGTAGATTCGACTATATTAGATTTATTATTAATTCTGCTATTAATTATCGTAACTTGGTGGCAAAATATCTTAACTTTACATCTTACTATCTTAACTTACAGTAGTTAATTTAAAAAATTATTAATAATAAAATGTATAGTTGTTGACACATAAAATGGGTAACGGACAAATTCTAAGTCTTTTTGCACGACCTGGTAGTACTGTACGAAGGATAAAGCTATCTGGTTCTTTCATCGTAAACTATTACAAAACAACATTCTCAACCAACTACCAACGCCTGAAAAGCTGATAGGCCTGATTTCTCCTGGAGTTCTCTCGGTCATGATCTCTAGCATGAACGTTCCCTATGTTAGGCGAGTTTATCCTAAGGGTTGAGGGTATTGGCGCAGAAGACACAAGGGGGCGGGAGCAGACGCATCGCGTCTAGTACACGCCATTCAATCGCCTACAAGAATTCTATCAATAAAGGTAATATCATACATTACGACATAAAATGTTTAGCACATGCAATAGAATCAGTGGATTTGAAAAAGTTTAATTACATTTTTCACATAATACATATTTACTTACGATAACTCAATTGAATATCGTCCCTTTTTGTCTTTAGTCCTTTTTAAATGAAAAGTAACTGACGTATGTAAACGAATATTATGAAACCGGGATGAAGAAATGTAGTGCGCGAATGTGGCACCAGGATGGGAACAATTATTTGGGAGTGAGAAGTTTGGCAGAGTTCGTATTCAAATATCATTGTTAACGAAATTTAACATTTTAGCAACAATTATACTAGGTATTTAGTGATAACTTTGTACCACTTGTCAAAATTGTTAATTTAAAATATTCACCTCAGAGACAATTTCAAGATTCCCCGGGCCGTAAAGCGCGCGTTTAGGAATTGCTTATAAAATTGTTAATTGTTGAAAAATTATTAACTCGCAGTTTTCGATTCTGAGAAATAAAAGAACACTTCACTCTTTAAAATTGCAAAAATTGGAAATAGTTTATAATTTGAATATTTTGCAAATTTTGCATTTTTTTGTTGTCCTTTCCAAACTGCCTTTAAACGAGATACAAAATTCCGCAATCTGATTGGTGCTATCGCCTTTCGTTTTCGAGATATGAAATTGTTTATAAGAAATTAGCATCATTTCTTTGGGGGCCATTTTTTCGCAATTCACACAAATATATCCGTTAAGCCGTTTTGCAAATGCAAAGTGCATTTAGCGGCATTCTTTTTCCATCCGACCCTGACACCAGAATAATATTTGAAACTACCTTCAGAATGCAAATCGATTGGTGAGGTCTACTAATTTATCAGTAGAAACGTAACAATAATACATTGATCTAAAATATAGATAAATAGCTAGAAAAATAATTTATTTTTAATTTTCCATATACATACGTATATACCAAGTTATATATAATACATAGGTTAGGGAATATCATGTAATGCTGCGGAAAATAAATTTCGAGATTTCAATGGATATACACGTTTTGGGAACCTCTGATAAGGAAAACGTGGTTATTTTCAAAACGTCCGTCCGTCCGTTTGTCCATCTGCGAACACCACTAGCGCCTAAACCATTCGTATTCCGTAATCGATCTGGCTCGACTCCAGGCGCTGCGATTTTCAAAAACGTTCTTCAAAATTTGGGAGTACATTGCATGAAGCCCCCTGTCATTTTCAAATATTTTTCAAAAAATTCTCCAAATTTTAAATTTCTTATAAGAATATAGTAAAATACACTTCTAAAGATGGCATGGGCCCAATTTTCACGGTTAACTCTGAAGTTTTGGAATATTTTGAAAATTTTCGCGCCTTCCTACGACTACAAATTTAAAGATATTTTTCTTTCAAATAAAATTTGTTCTTTATAGTAAGTTCTTTCATTAAGGTAGTGTACATTCTTTGATAATTTTAGTAGTTTTCGCGCAATATTGTGTGCAATATGTGCAATTTAAAAAAAGTACAAATTCAAGATTTTCGCAAAAACGGCTCCAAATTTTTTCTTTAAACTATTGGTAGAGATAGGGTTAATGCACCCTAAGAGATATGCTCAATTCTTTGCTTTTTTAAAAAACAACAAAAATAATTATTTTACTTGTCTCTCATGTCGTTAATATTTACATTGGTGGTAATTTGTTTGCATTATTGTATTTACGAGTTCAAGTGCTTTAAATAATGTCCTACAAAGTTTCTCGAAAAATCAACCGTTTTCTGTAAAAACTAGCATTTTCAGAAAAGTTCAAGGGCCATTTTCTCAAAAACAGCTTCAATTTTGTCTTGATACTTTTCTAACGGATAGTGCTAATTGCGCTCTTTAATATAACTTAGAGTTCATTTTGGGGATTTTGTTTTTTTTGTTTTTTCAAAAATTAGATTTATAATTTTGTGGAAAATATCTCACATCGTTAAGTGCACATTTTCAGCGATTTGTAAACACTATTGTATTTGTGAGTTAAAGTGCTTCTGATGACTTGTAATGAAGTTTTTTGAAAACTTGAAAATTACTGTAAAAAAGGATCAAATTTCGAATTTACAGTAGCGCTTTAACTTAATTTTCTTAAAAACAGCTCCAAATTTTTCAAAGAAAATTGCCATTTAGGTCTATGTTTTACTGTTCTTTAATATTTTTTCAATAATATCTCCGTTCTACTATTAGAAAACTGAAAAATTAAGACTTTTTTAAAAAAGTTACTTTTGAGGAGATAGATGGTAGCTGGCACGTATGCGACAAGTATGTGGCACATGTGAATAGCTAGCCGAAACCAAAGGAAATTGAAAACTAATTCGGGAAAGTCTGTGCCATTTTGTACCACCAATAGTTAAGGTTTCTCAAGATTTGAGGAAAGTATTCAAAGATTGTTGTAGGTAAACTATTCCAGTCTCTAATAGTTCGCTTTGTGAATGAAAATTTCTCAACGTCCGTTTTCTGTCTTCGTGTCTTAATTGCGTGCACGTAATCCGCTCTAATGAACCAAAGTATGTAGGTCTGCGTAGACAACGGTGAATTTCATTCCAAGCAGGATTTCCTGTGTATGCTTTGTACATAGAATAGAGCCGCAACTTAATCCGCGTTTTTTCAAGTGACTCCCTTACACGTCTATTTTTTGTTCCCCTGAAAGTGAATTTTGATGCTCTGCGCTGGAGCTTTTCTAGATTTGCTGCGATATTCTGTACGGGTTCCAACATACTGCGCCACATTCTAACACGGGTCGCCCTAATGCTAATTCTTTACTAATAAGCTAATTCTTTACTTCTCACTGTATTCCTCTGTAGGATCCACATAACGAAATGTAAATATCCTCAGGCTATTCCAACAACGAAATTTACTTGATTTTCCCAGATCATTTTACTGTCTAATTGTATTCCTAAATATTTGCAAGATGTGACGGTAGGTATGACATTATTGTTCAATTTGTACGCAGTTTCACCATAACTTCAACCCCCTTCCAAAGTGATGGCTTTGTTCTTTGAACTGTTTATTTCCATGCCGTTTGTTGCACAGGAGTGTAATTGTTCTGTGCCTCGCTGCAAAATATCCTCCTTTGATTTGATAACCCGATAGATGATACAGTCTTCGGCAAAAAGTATTACATTTGAAGCTAAATGTTTTGGCAGGTCATTCACGAAGGCGAGAAACATGAGAGGTTTAATGACACTTCTTTGTGGAATCGCTGACGTAACACTTGCGGAGGTTCATAAATTCCGACATTCTGTTCCTAACACGTAAATTCAAACATTCTGTTTTCTAACACGTAATAGTTCGTTTACCCAAGCCACCACTCTTTTGATTATGTATTAATTTGTTTACATGACGTTCGTATGGAACAACATCAAAAGCTTTGGTAAAATCTATTACTATCGCGTGACCTTCCACTTTTGTCCATTTCGTTGGATAGGTCCGGATAGAACAACCTGACTTTCGAAAGGGAAACTGTTCCTGAAACCGTGATGACCTTGATATAGCCATTCCTTACCCTCCAATTCTTTTTGGATGTGGTTAATAATTAGTTGTTCCATGAGTTTGCATAGGACTTATGTGATATTTATCGGTCTATAGTTACTAACAAGGGAATGCGGCGATGTGACATGTCGAAACCTCTCCTAATCCTTCTTTTCATCGGAAGAACATGCCTTATTAATCTCACGATTAAACTTTTGAGTGCCGATACACACTGTAAATCAATTAAAATACATCCTGAATTTGCAAATTTGGTATATCCTTTCACAGATGTAAAAATGGCCAACCCTGCAAAGCCGATGTTACCCAGCGCGCTCGCTTGTGACTCAACACCACTGCTCGCCGCAAGCGGCGGACTCTGCTTCCAAGGTCGTTTCCTGCGAGGGGCAGGCGGGGAGGCTGCTGCCCCTCCTAGCAGCTAAAATAAAACTTATAACACTAATATTAACTATGCAAAGTCTAAACTACGAATACAAGTTTTTCCGAATTTTAGCTTTATCTGTTGTTCATTTTTGTATGAAAAACCTTTTGTTGTGATAAACCTCGCCGCAACCGCTCATCTTCCATCCAACCTGAGTTACCTCCCCTGGAGCTGTTTCCTCACGAATTTGAGATCTCTTGTCCAAGTCTACTGCAAAACAGGTCAATCGTGTATCACACGCGAAAGTTCGGTGCAAACTGGAAAAGTGCGGTAAAGTAAGCCTTTCGGAATTTTCGAATGAGAAAATTGATTTATCGACACAAATTAAAAAACCGTAATTTTTGCGAACAAAAATCCCAAATGAGGCCATGGCATGTGAATTTGATTCACAAAACAACTCTTAAATCTCTTCTTAAACATTTAAATATAAAGTGATACAGTAGTTATATGATATACGTTTGCAATATTTAATAATTATGCATATTGACGATATTCATAATGAAAAAGTAACAAACTTTCATTAGTAAGGAAATAAAATCTCTCAAATAAAATGGACTTCTACAATAAGAAAAGCACTGAGTGTACTGGGAATGGCCTGTTCCCACCGAATGCCATTTGACCTTGAGGAAACAACCCTCTACAACGCCAACCTCGGCGCCCGCGCATTCGCCGCTCGGCTTGCGAGGGCTGACCAAGTTCTCTGTAGGAACGAAAAATAGTTCGAAAATGTCGGCAAATTTTGAAATGTTTAAAGTAATTGGCAGTATGTATTGGCAGCCAAAATTTTACATCGGGATATCATAAAGGCATGTAAATTCAATGAAAAAAATGAGTGCATGTTTCGACATGTCACACCGCGTCATTTCCTTGTAAGTACTTTTACCGTCGCTTTTAAAAATAGGTTCTAGGAGTGGTAATTTCCAATTCGGTGCGCAAGCGTTATATCCTATTCTGTGAAACCCATCGTCCTGCTCCCTTAAGTGTAAAAGTAATTTAGGGTACATATTTACTCACACTTACCATGCAATGCGCACTCTCTGACGATATTTTTTTGCACTGACACCTTTGCTTTTTAATCTCATCCAACACGTACCAACCCCATATGAATGTGTACATAATCATCCCAAATGTGTCAAATGTTTGCGAAATCGATCTTTATAAACATTTGTACTCGTATTACACTCGTAAATGTACACAAAGAAAACGAATGATAGATTGTAGCCTTGAATCTACAGTATCACCATGTATAAATTATGGCTTTAATATTCAGAAAATTTGCAAATTTTATAAAAAATAAAGTTCTTACACAACAGTATCAATATAACTTAATGGATTGTTTCGTCCTTGCCGAAGCTTTAGCGTGTTAGGGCAGGGGACGCAACAACGTGTGAAACCGTGTAATTAAGTTTCATATATACCCGTGTGTCTGTTATAAACTGAAATTGTACTAGCAAGAATTGCGTGGACAACAAAAGTTTAAAAAAATGGGAATGACATCTATCACTAACTGCAAATGTTTAAATTATCGCCTTTGTTTTTGATTAGATGTCAGGTCTTTATCATGCTATTATTCCGGTCGTCAGGTGAAAAATAGAATCTCTGTTCCTGATGACCATCCCTCAACAATTCGACGAGTAATATTCTTTGAAGGTTATATGCACTGCGAACGAATATGGTTGCATCCATAAACAAATATCCTGTTGCATGGGTAACTCTGTATTATAAATTAGTACGGAATAAATTTTATATTGGCCCACCATATAAATTCTCGATTAAACGCGTCTTGTCATGGATCAGGGCTTGGAACGACATGCAAAAACACGGAGCTGAACATTCGTGAATTCCATGTAAAGGATGTGTGATTCCAAAATTCAGTCGTACCGTGTTGGCTTTCGTACCGTGAAGCAAATCATTAACTTGTTATCATTGGCTTGAAAATTTATTCATCACAATTACCATCTTTCATATGGTGAAGGCAACGGTGATTACTTAACGAGGAAATGATAAGCATGCAGAAGTAACACTCCTTTATTGCTTTCACTTTTTTGTTCTACGATAATTTGTAACTTAAAATATATTCTTACAAGTATTTTCAGATCCTCTATGGTATTTCTACTACGTTTCCAGGAACCCCAACAGCCAAAACATAAACTGTATCTCCGGAATCCTCGGAATATCATTGTTAACCTCAACCAATAGTGCGTAAATACTTACGCAACATCAATAATCGAATGTACCACAATCAGTGCGCCGATTTGCCGCTCCGGCGTTCCTCAAGGGTGCCCTTCAGAACTATTTCATCAATACAAGCGTCACGCGGCAGAAAAAAATTGCCGTACCAGTGGCAACGGCAGATGGCTCATTGGCAGCAGTAGCTCCGGAGACGGCAGGGGTGAGAGTGGCGAGAGTGGCGAGGGTAGCGAGGGTAGTGAGGGTGGCGAGGGTGGCGAGGGAGGCGAGGGTGGCGGGGGTGACGAGGGTGGCGAGGATGACGAGTGTGGAGAGGGTGACAAGGGTGGGGAGATAATGTTGACAAGGGTGGCTAGGTTGCTGAGAGTGGTGAGGTGGCGGGGGTGACGGTGGTGGCGCGGGTGGCGAGTGTCAAGGGTAGCAAGGATATAGAGGTTTACAAGGAAGCGATGGAAGCAATGGGGGTAAGTATGAAGGCGTTGGGGGAAATGGAGATAAGGGTGAGAACGACAGGATGAGGTGAACGTCGGTGAGGATGATTGCGAGGGCAGTAACGAAACATCATAAGTTGGAAGGCGAAGGAAAGACCGTGGAATCTGTGGCGAATGATTGCGACGGCTGCGAGGGAAGTCAGAATGAGTTTGTCCATGGAAGGAACAATTCCGCTTCGATGGTGATGACGGTAATACGAGAAAGGTGCGTCAGTGAGAATCCAGAAAGAGCCCGGAGATCGAGCAATAAGCGGTCTCCCCACACCTGCCCGTGCGTCCCCGCGTCTTGTTTTACCTCCCCGCGACGCCCCCTGCCACCCAGCAACCGTCCCTGGGCCACCCTCATCTCTTCCCTCACTCTCCCTCTCTCTCTCTCCTACAGCAATGAGTTTCCCGCGCCGTCCCTCACTGCCCGCCTCCCACCCCGCCTGCAGCCCGGCGGTGGCCAGGCGTGGCGTGAGCGGCGGCGCCCGCGGGGGCGGCCTCCCCGAGGACACAGTCGTAACGGCGCAGCGGCCGCCGCGGGCAAGCGCGCAGCGCACACCGCTCGGGGGGGGGGGGGGGCTGAAATACAGAGCGTAAAATGCAGATCGAAAGAGCAGTAAAAGCCGCGGCCGCTTTCCGTGTCGCCGCCGGGTGGGGTGGCTGCGGAGCCGGGGAGAGGGGGGGGGGGGACGGCGCGAGGATCGGCGAGTGAAGCGCGGAAGAGGGGGGGGACAGCCGGTGAGCTGCTGGAAAGGAATGAGGACAGCTCAGAAACGGTGCTGGGGTGGCACATGGGCGGCGGGCGGCGCGGGAGCGGCGGGCGGGGTGGCGGGCGGGGTGGCGGCGGGGCATCGGGCGGGGCGGCGGGCGGGGCGGCGGGCGGGGGCGGTGGGCAGGGGCGGCGGGCGAGGGCGGCGAGCGAGAGCGACGGGCGGGGGCCGGGGGCGAGGGCGGCGGGCGGGGCAGCGGGCGGGGCGGCGGCCGGAGGCGGCGGGGATTGGCGGGGACGGCGGGCAGGGCGGGGGCGGCGGGCCGGGCAGGCCGGGCGGGGGGGGGCGAGGTAGGGAGGTGGCGGGCGGGGGCGGGGCGGGGGCGGCGCGAGGCGGGATATGGAGCGAAGGCCTTGGGCGTGGGCGGAGCGGCGTCGGAGGACGGCCTTGCGTGGCGCGGGCAGCGTGTGATGGTGCGCTGCGTGTTCCCTGTTGTGCTGCTGGTGGCAGTCAGGCCCTCGCGTGGTGCAGGCGACATAGACGGGATAAATGCTAGGGGACAGGGAATTTGAGAATATAAAAAAAGATGAACCTGGAAACGTGATGTGAAACTGTGGTATTTTTAAAATTTGTTGGAATAGTTGCTTCCTTCGCATAGAACGCCGTTTTTTCTCGAGGTACCTAGTTTAAAAGTTCTGAGATATGATGATATTTGCGGAGCTGTGAAGTTCTTGTAGGTTTATCTTTCATGAAGTAAACACGTCTGTCCTTTCAAAGTTATAGCGGGAAATACCAACTTTCGAAAATCGCCCTTCCTTAAATTCACGATTTAGGTTTATGTGGTTGGTTTCATGGCAATGCAACAAGTAGAAGGGAGGTTAACCATCGCTTTTTGGCACTACCATCACATTTCTTGTGCCTTTTTTCGTAATTGATGCCCTAATTCATGAATCACTGTATTGCGAGAATTGGGCGAAAGGTGAAGTAGAAAGATGCAGCGAATTATTGGAATATACGTTTATGAATTTTAGTTTGGTTTGAAATTCACATTTTGACACAATTCGACATTTGTATAGTGATACAGAAACCTCCTATTCATCTGTTGAACCTGCCATTCCTCAAAAAAATTACTAAATTTCTAAGAGTACATCTGTTTATGTTTGAATTATGAGTTCACCTATAATAACTGTAATAGGGCAAACCTTCAATAGTACTTTATCGTAACTGCTGATTATGATAAAGTACTAAAGTGCATATTGGTATTAACTGTTTTGTATTGTATGTTATTTATTTTCTGTGTTTTATATATCAGAACCGTTTGGGTTTAAAACCATCCTTTTTTTTAATTTGTAAAAATTAGTTAGTATTAACAGAAATCTATATTACTTGCATTACCGGAATTGTTTTGTAATGGTACATATCTGTAATTGGGCTTTGTACTGCCCAAGAATTTATAATACGCGAAATATTAAACAAATAAAAGTGAACTGAATAACATGAAGTTTGTTAGGAACCATGTAATATTGTCGCCAAGAGGAATAGTACTGAATTCGTAATTTCCGTTCCTATGGCATGATATTCAATCCTCATATTCACTTAAAATGTACGTCTATTATCTATATGCATCGGCCTAAAGCATTCGCCTTTGGTCTCGTAGCATTGAACCTAATTGTAAGAAACTTGCAAGGTACACGTGGCTAGCAGTGAATAGAGCCGGGCTCATAATTTATGTGGTAGCCCGCACATCCACCATGCAGCGACTAGAGCGATATGAGTGACATGTGATGGAGAGACGCTTTTGGGCCGTGGAAGCGACCAGCCCTTTGCGTGATAGCATAGGAGAGCACCGTGGGAGAGAATCTGGCAACCGCGAACGAAAGGAACAAGACCCGAAAGTCGTGATTCGAATTAGGTTTGAAATCGCAGCAGTTTTAAGTGGCCCGTTCCAACCCATCAGATTGTTCCAATCGACAAACTAAATTTCTTAATTCGAATTTCGTTTTCCGCCTAATTCCAATGTCGCACGCTACGGCAATCTACCGACAATTACGTTTTACGTACACGTATATTTTACCCACAAACCATGCCTTTACAAAATTACAAGAGTCATGCAATAAATTTGCATTGCCCAAAAGGTCCCCTTTGCTGCGTGGGATCAATTGTATTCTCTTAGGTGTTCGTAACGAGCCCTGTGTCCTCACCATTGGCAGAGATCGCAGAGAAGGCAACACGACTGGCGACAGTAAACGCGGTAGCTGTCATTTGCTACGGCAGTTTTGGCGGAGTTACGGGCAACGTTTACGTCGGTGCAATGTGTTGCGTTGAGGCAGGTGTGGCTTGCACAACCGCGGTTGGAAGTCAGACAAACGGATAGGCGAAACTGAGAGCAGAGAAGAACCCGTGTAACAACGGAAACACGGTCGCTGTCATAAAGAGGCCATTGACAAGCGAGCAAAACTTTAATAATATTCGATACCCCTGTTTTAACATTGTCGCGATTCATTGTACGAACAATGAAAAAGGTATCAGCGGCGATAGTTTTAAAATCTGCTGGTTGCAGGTTCAACTATGACTTGATTGTGTTATAGGGGCCCCCCTTGGCGAACAGCTGAATAAAGACCGTCTCATTAACGACATTGTAAATATGCTCCACGTTTTGTTCATAAAGTCAAACATTGTACATTCTTCTGTGCCATTTCACATACCGTGAATTCCGCATTACGAATATGCTAATAGTCTGTAACTCCACATGGTCAAGGCTTGAAGTAGGATATTCTAAACGGGGTCGGAATCGACCAACTGGAGGTCAACGAAATTTTAAAGGTGGTCAACGAAGATTATGGGGTCGACTGGGGGTTAATAATCGACTATGACCTCGCGACTTATCAGTATAAACAAAATCAAGTGGTCATTGATTACAACAAAATATTAATGAAGATAATAACTATTTTCTGATATAAATCGACTAAACATCATATAATAAATACAAGTTTATTCCTCTTCTTTCATATTCATTGCTCATTCATTGTTCATGTTAGGAAGTTCAGAAAACTCAGGAAACTATAGAGACACAACGTTTTTCTATCGCGCAATAAAATATTCTCTGCAATGTACACTGTAGAAGAGATATAGCCAGTTGGAAGAATGGAAGAAAGTCGATGAAGCAAACAATTCTTTTTAAATAAGTAAATGCAAGAAAAACGTTGGATTACACTAGCTCAGAGATAGGTTTAGTTCATTGCGTAGATCGCAACAGTGAAGGAGTTATTAATCGTATTTTACCTTCCAATTAACATACTTCCATGATCAAAATAAGCAATTAATGAATTCATAAATTTCATCAGCATTGACTAAGCTAATGACTATGCTAAAGTTGCCGCCAGGGCTCAAGCTACCGATTGAGTTTTTAGAGCTCGTAGGGTTTTGTTAAACATTAATTATAACATATACACTTTAGATTACAATCGACGTTCGGTTTTCATATCACCCCAAAAAAACACCACATTCCTGATTCTGAATTGAGCAGGCAATTTTATCAATGTGGTAGACCTCTGACACCGCGGTTAATGGCGGTATCGGTTTTTGAGAGCCAAGGAAGGGAATGCTGAAACAACATTAACTTCGATTTTCGTTAAAAGTGTGCATGGAATGGTAATCCAAACGATCCTTTTTGTGGGTTTAAAAACAAATATACGAACTTTAAAATAATGCTGAGGTCAGAGTTTTCAAACTATAAGTGAGGCGCATTGTTTCGTTAAAGCATTGAACTGACTGTTAATGTCCAAGACGGAATTGCTAGGCATTTGGTTCTTGTGATAGAGACGAAGGTGTTTTCTCCAAATTCGTCCTGTGCTCGAGTGACACTTGGATTTTGGCACGCCTAGAATTATTTTCTGGGATTATTGAAAATGAAGTTCATACTACGATTTTTATTAGCAAAACTTTTCTTGGTGTTACACGATTGCATGAATTTGAAAAGCACTGCACGAGAAAAACTGTAAATCATCGTATGTCACAGCAATGGAATCGAGAATGGGGGCCCATATCTCGACCCACCACTGGTATTTTAGTGCCTGGCGATGTCCGAAATATCAAAACTAGTGGTGCAACAACATTCCATACTTCCTTGCATTATTTCTGAATTTGAAATTTTCGAAATTCAGAGATTTCAACGAAAATTAGATCGGCACCATTATTTTAACCGTTCCTTATTCAATCCATGGAAACAAATTAAAGAAAATGTTTGGAGAGTATTTTGAGAATACTTTTTTATAATTTGCGTAATTTTCAAGCACAAATTACGTAAAAATATTCGTTTGTTCAAACAATTGTACATGCAATTTCTTAAAGACCTTATTTTTAAAACAGATTATGTCTAAGCCAAAAATCTCTATCTTCACTTTTGAGATTTTGGAATCATTAAATTTTATAACTTTTGAAAACAGAAATCGACAGAAATGAGACTTGCAACAATGTTTTAACCGTCCCTTTATACATACAAGGAAAAAATTCAAAGAAAAATTGAAGCTGAATATGAGAAAACATTGTTTACAAAAATTAAAAATCGCCTGTACAGGATATCCCACCAACTATAGACCCCCCATAATTTCTAAACGGTTCAGGATATCGAAATAGTTTTCGCATGTGGAGCCATGGGACAAGTAACATGCCGTAGAAAAATTGTATCATTTTATGTTTTCGAGAAATTTAATCATCTATGATTTTTTAAATGGGACTATATTTTCTTACTAGCAATGGACGGATCATGAAAAGAGGAATAAGATGATGCATCATAATTAGTGTTCAGATAGTGATTAGAGTATAAATTTACACTATCTGACATGAGATTTTTATGTAAACGGACAATATTTCCTGAAGCAACCCTTAGAACAGTCGCCGTCGGGGAAGATGGCCTTCGCGGCGTCGAGACTGTTTCGTGAAGAGAATGTGAGCAGAGTGACCATGAAGGATAGAAGCGCAACTACAGCAATTCATGGTCTTGACACGAATAACATATGAATGTTACCTATCAGAATGAGCAATTTTTTCCCTTTCGCTTATCTAGATTGAACTTTTCTTCTACTGAAATCCCAAAGCAACGATAATAAAAAATAACAAAATAAAAAAAATGTAGCGTAAGGACAATGACAATAACAAAAGTCATTTCAAAACTTACAAGAATCAAGCTCAGTGTGTTATGGCTTAAACCAGCCGTCATTTTAAAACAGGTAAAGGGGATGAACGCTTACATATTTTCATTGTAATATCTCGATTAATTCATCAAATAATATACACATAGACATCTTCTCTTATTATTCACAAACTTAACATTTAAACACGCACCAAAAGAACAAAGCAACAAAATTTTTGAAATACTCTTGTCAGTTCTATCAGTTTAAATTTACGAAACTTTAACAAAAATGCACATTTGCAGTCGCGACTGCTAATATTGATTCGAGAGTTTCTCACTTCATAGCACCATGAGCTGCCACAAACTTGAAAATTCATGACAGAAGACGGAAGTGTTACTGGTTTTCTTTTTTAATTATGAACAGCAGTATGGTTGCGAAGTGACCTTGTTAATTTAAAATAAAATCTACTAACGAAGAGACGGTGGTTGGGTTCTTGCCAAGTTTGAAATCGATATTTATTATTATCATCTTCCTCACATTACCATTTTTTAAAATGTTCTTTGGAATGATCGATGTTTTTGAATTTCAGTAGAAGATAAGTTAAATCCAGAAGAATCAATGGAAAAAAATCTCTCATTCTGATCGTCAAAATTGACATATTTTAGTGTGACCTCTGTGTCATGACCCTGGATTGCTGTACTTATGCCTCTTATCCCTCACTGCCACCCCTCTGACACTCCCCTCTCCTCACAACAGTCTTGACGCCGGCAAGACCACCTTCCTCGAAGGCGAAAGTTGCAAAGGCCGCTACAAGAAATATTGTCCGTTTAATTCAAAATCACATGTCAGAAAGTCTGATATTCCACACAAATTTCTGTCAAATATTAACAGATGATGCATCATTTTATTCCACTTTTCATGATCTGTCCATTGCTGATGAGAAAAAATATAGTTCCATTTAAAAAATCAAAGATTGTTAAATTTCTTAAAAACTAAAAATAGTATAGACAATTTCTCTACGGCATGGTACTTGTATCATGATTACACATTGTTCAGCGAAAAATGCAATAGTATATCCTGAACCGTTTAGAAGTTATGGGGGTCATAGATGGTAGGACACATGTATATCACTCAATATTACGAAAAAACTGATCATATTTACGAAAATTTTTTATATGACCTAATTTCAAAATCTCTCAATAAAGAACATAGTTCACTCATAAAAAATCTACATTTTTAATATTTTAGTTGCGAGATGAGACCGATAACAATGTGAACTTTGGAAATATACGAATATTTTGAAAAGTTACGATTTTGAATGATTAATTTTAACGAAAATGAGAGCTGCACTACATTATATACTATTAAAACAATATCTTTATTCACGTTTATTGATATGATATTGATATTAATCGAATATTGGTTTACTTTATATTTCGAAATGGTTAATTCGATAGCAACATGTTTATTATACGCTGTGCCACCCAGGTTGATTGTCCAAGACTCACGGAGGAAAGGGACTCCAGACTGCAGAGAGTTCGGCACCTCTGGAATATATGGGCCGAGTGATGATGGTGGCGTTTGCTTGCGCTGCGGCCCAGCGGTTGCGTGATGGAGGGGTGCCCGGAGCGGTGCTGTAGCAGTTACGGCAGACAAGGAAGGGGGCGCACTTGTCGGGCCGGCACTCTGCCGGCGGGGCGCCGCGCCGTGTCGCGGCACGCCGGAGAATGATGGCGCTCACGGTGGACGCGGACAAAACGACGGTGATGGGGAAAGGTGGGGCGACAGCTGTGAGGGAACCGTGACGCGGAAGGGGCGGTGGCCGTGTGGGCGCCGGCCGGGGAGAGCGGGGAAGGGGAGGGGATGGGGGCGCTGGTTGTGACTGGCGGTGGCGTTGCAGAGGGTGGAACGGGGGCTGCTTGGAGCGGGGACTGGTTGGAGCGGGGACAAAGCGGGGCGGAGCGAGGGCGGAGCGTGAGCGGAGCGTCGACGGAGCGTGGGCGGGGCGTGGGCGGAGCGTGGCGGAGCGTGGGTGGAGCGGGGTCGGAGCGGGGTCGGAGCGGGGTCGGAGCGGGGTCGGAGCGTGGGCGGAGCGTGGGCGGAGCGTGGGCGGAGCGTGGGCGGGGCATAGGCGGAGCGTGGCGGAGCGGGGGGCGGAGCGTGGGCGGAGCGTGGGCGGAGCGTGGGCGGAGCGTGGGCGGAGCGTGGGCGGAGTGAGGTCGGAGCGGGGGCGGAGCGGGGGCGGAGCGGGGCGGAGCGGGGGCGGAGCGGGGGCGGAGCGGGGGCGGAGCGGGGGCGGAGCGGGGGCGGAGCGGGGGCGGAGCGGGGCGGAGCGGGGGCGGAGCGGGGGCGGAGCGGGGGCGGAGCGGGGGCGGAGCGGGGGCGGAGCGGGGGCGGAGCGGGTGTGGAGCGCGGACGGAGCGGGGCGGAGCCGTGGCGAGGGAGGTGGGAGCGAGGGGTGCAGATGCGTTGACGTGGAGGACTCGCGAGGCGTGGATGACGGCGGGCGACATGTCCGGGGCGGCGCATCGCGTGGCATCGCGCCGAGCCGCCCATACTGGAGGTAATGTGACGTGTCGCTGAACGCTCGACGAAGAGCGCGCGGTGAAGGGACGGACGTTGTCTACGAAGTTCTGTCAACACCAGGAGGACCGAGGACACCCGGTGGACGAAGGACGACAAGGTTGTAACGACACGAGCGATAGGAAATTGACCCGTGTGTGAAGGCGGCCATGTCAATGAAAAGGAGCCGTGTAAGTAGTAGTTAAAGTTGTTGATGTTGTAGTTGAACCAAAGATTACACAGATGCTATAAATTTGCGCCTTGATTGTCATTTAGAGTTGAGTATGTATTGAACAACTTACCTGTGTAATAACACGGATGCCTCTAAAAGCACGAAAGCATGAAGCTCTTGATGGCATCAAGAAGTGAACGTATACAAGAAGCCAAAAAAATTGGAAAAGACATAATATATTTCAGAATTGTTTGCTTTGAAATATTTAACTGTGTTTAGGATATGCGGCAAACATAATATACCTGTGTACTTGTACATTCACACGTTCCTAAAAATGTGATTATGTCTGCATGATTAAAGTAGACCGTGCTAGTTATATGTCCGGAAGGTTTTCTCAATATTAGCCTTCTTTTTAAAAACAACGTTTTTTAAATTATTTCCCCAATGCACCACTCTTTTCTTGTTTCTCATTTCATTCTAAATACTGCTTCCATCTTTCTCTTAATCTTCCTCATTTCACTCTAAATACTGCTTCCGAATTTCTTTAATCTTTCTCACGGTTAATTCAAAATATTGCTTGAAAGCATGTAAGTTAAACATTTGGTTTAATAAATTTTACTTAAACATTCCAAGTTAAATACCTGCGTGTGCCCTTGAGAGGCTGTCTGCCCGAGGCCGAATATAACTCTTTAAAGCGGCAGAGGACGGGCACATCTTTGCGCAGCGGGGAGCGGCGTGCGGCGAGGGGCGTTGCCGAGGGGAGGACGGCGCGAGGACGGAACGTATGAGGACGGAAGGGCAGGGCGACAGCACAAACGCGCGAGGCAGGCACGATGCGACGGCGGGCGGCGGATGACAGCGCAGCGTTACAAAGGGGCGGCGCGCGGCGGGGCGTGGAGCCGACGTGGCCTGAATAGAGCGGGGGTAGGGCTCACGAGAAAAGAAGAAGAGGGCCGGCAGAGGACGGCGGAGGGCGGCGGAAAGACGGCGATGAGACAAACATCAGGAAGAGATAAGCAGATTGGATTCGGAGGAACACGGCTGAGAGAGGGTCCTGGGCGAGCTTCATCCCTGGATATCACGGTTATGAAGGAGCAAAGCGACTGGTCGAGGCGCGGGAGTGGACAGTGATGGAGCTGCCTTGGACTTAAATCTCATTTTGAGAGCTTATCTAATATCGGCAGCGCTCCGACAAGGCTCAATGGCTAGGCATTTATGTCCGGAGGGGGGTGGGGTAAACCAGTTTGATAAGGGTCCTCGTTAACCGGTATTGGTGCAGCATGTTGAGGGACACCGGGGACCTATCAGAATGTAAGGACAGAGAAATTCGATCCCGATAGGCTCGTGATGGATGCCGACATACAAGTTATCACTCAACTGGAAGGCCCCAGGCCAAATCTGTTATAGATGAACTTTTAGATACATTAAAATTTAAATATAATTAATCTGATGGTTGTAACGAACATTAAAAATATTAGTAAAAGATCTATTTTCAACATGTAGATGGAGGTTATCATTAAATAATATATTTTTATTTTGCTTCATCAAACTGACACATGTTGGTGAAAATTATTTTACTTCCCCACTTCTGCTTAC
Organism: Gryllus longicercus; assembly: GCA_038098605.1. Lineage (NCBI taxonomy): Eukaryota > Metazoa > Arthropoda > Insecta > Orthoptera > Gryllidae > Gryllus > Gryllus longicercus. The sequence goes on from JAZDUA010000316.1 coordinate 909,196, forward strand.
GCAGTATAGAGAAAATTATTTAATGCTGAAAAAAAAAAACACGGCGAATTTTCAGCGGAAAAGCTCTTATATCCGGACCGTGGTAACAAGAAAATGGATACATACTGTTTCTAAACAAAGAAGGAAATATTCTAACACGTGGTGTAGCCAGAATTCATGTTTTGGGGATCCTTGATACCGGAAAATTGAGTAACGGCAAAATGTCTGTCCGTCTGTGAACAAAGCTAGCGACCAATTTTGGAGATTTTCTCCTAAATTGATATTCCCCGATCGATCAGACTAATGTCGCGGTCCCTTCAATATGAAATCGATATTCCAAATTTGGAAGGTACTTTACATAACGCCCCTGAGACATTTTCGAACTTCTCAAAATAACGGCACCAATTTTGTTTATTAAATTTTGTTGTTGGAGTTTGAAGGACGTTCATGAGAATGAAATAGGTCTCATTTTGATTGAAAATCTTGATTTTTTCGAAAATTGCAAGAGTTCAAATTTTTTTGGAGACTTCCTACAATTACAATATTGGGAAGAGATATTTTTTCTTCACAAAGTCAGTAGAGATAAAGAGTGCTTAAAGACAGGTTTTGAAATAAGGTAATATAAATTTTTTCGAAAATTTGAGTTCTTTTCGCGTAACTTTGTGTGAAATATAGGCATTTCTTAAAGTTTGTTTGAAATTTTTTTTAAACAGCAACAAAATATTTTATTAAATTTTGACGCGACCCTGACTGATAGGGTAAAGGACACTGAAGAGAATGGTGCAGATCTCATTTTCGCTAAAATTCCCAAATTTTCGAAAAGTGAAAAATTCAAAATTTTTGTCGTCTTTCTACTACAGTTATGAAGATTATTTTTTATTTCCTATTGACGTGTTTTCATCAAAAACAGATTTTCGAAAAAAGGACGTGTTCAATTTTTGAAAATATGAGTTTTATTTGTGTAATTTGGGGTCAAAAAGAGGCAATTTATAACTTATTAAATTGTGATTTTTGATAACGTAAAAGACGCTTAAGAGTAGGCTTCATTTTTGTTAAATACCTGATTTTTAGAAAATTTCAAAAATTTGAATTTTCTTCGGGGTCTTCCTACAACTTCAATTATGAAGTTTTTTTTTTAATGAAACGAATGACTAAAACCAGCAACAGATCTTGACACGAAGCCATGTTCATTTTTCGACCGACGAACCAAAAATCGGTAAAGAAAGTGGCGCTGTCCACATTTCAGACTCTGCATTTTCGATAATTGAAAAAATAATTGTAAATTTCGAATTTCACGCGCTTTTATTTGAGGCGTTGTCACTTCAACGGAAATGAAATTTGAGCGCGTGGAGGCAGTCATGCGAATCTTGAAAAGAAAATTACATTTAATACTATTTTAGCATTAAATAAATTTAAAATCGAGTTATTTAATTCAGTCAAATGTGAAAATGAATAGATGATTTCGCTTTCCTTAAAAAGAGGTGGGAATGAGGAGTAATGCATGTAAAAACCGAGTATTTTGGTAAATATAAAAATACATATAATTATTATATTTTTCTATCCATTACCTTTTCCTTGCTAGCGGTATCAACAATGCTAATTGGCAAAATGAGTATCCCGTATGAATTAGCGGTCACTGTTGCTTGTTCCAACACATAGTTATAACGCCACACTGATAACAAAAGACGATAATGACGCCTGCCTTTCGTTCGCGTTAAAATGAACTAATAACTTTATTTGCAGCTAAAATACGGATCGTGCATCGTTGGTATACTTATGTAGAAAGTGAATACACTGAATTCAATAGCAGAATACTGTTTTTGTTTAAACATTTGAATTACATTTTCACGCTTCATTTATTTAAGAATTTTTGAAATGGTAGTTGAACTGTAAGACAGAAATTGTAATATTATAATATTACACAGCCATTAACAATATCACGAGAAAGTACGTGCTGTTATAGCACCACCAGTTTCTTCCAGGTCTCTTAATCCTTTGATCAAATGGTGAGATGGCCTCAGTGTTGCTTCGAACGTCCGTCCCCCAAAATGTATTTTACAGCATTAGAGGCGCGGTAGTGTGAAAGACAGAAAGTATTCCAATATTGGTGAGTTTTGAGATTGAAATACACATAAAATACAAATATCCCCCTAATTTTTTGGTGAAAGATAATTTCGCTCTTTTCCTTCAAATTAATTTCACACTCATTTCGTCTTCTGCTCTTTTCTGTCCATCCATGCTATAGAGTGGGGGGCACCCTAGAGAACTAAATATGCAAAATTGTAAAAGAACGATCAAAAATATCGTATTTTGTAGAATACTGCCTAAAAACATAATCCGAGTTCAACCTCCCTCTTTTCATTTCCCCACTGTCCCCCAACTACCCTTCACTATCACAGAACTGTCCCTCATCATATCCGCATATGTCATCTACTCGTCCTCCAAAACACGTCTTCCGTCAGAATTCACCTACACTAAAAAAGTCGTGCCCCTATCGAACACGCAAACCGAATTTAAAAGAACTAGGACCCATCGCTTCCGATCAGAATCGCCGCGATCAGAATATGAGTTGCAATAATCTTTTGTTTTTGTAGGTCATAATCTTTAAAATATGTTCAATGTAATTCTCTATCCACCAGTATCACACTTAAAAGGTTTTGGGTCGATGGCTTTAGTTATAAACTGCCAAAAACAATCGTCTTACCTGAGCGTATGGTATACAAAGTATTAGAAAGCTCTAAAAACATGACAATTTTGTTACATGTAACACAGTCAAAATAATACTAGGGGCTACAACCACATATACAAATGTATAATAAACTCTAACGTCAATGCACAGAACTGTTGCAGACATTTTCAAACTATTTTTAAAGTCAAGATATTTAAAGGCGGGGGAAAACGGGATTTTTTTTAAAAAAAATTTAACTGCGGCCCTGCAATCGAAAAAAAAAAGAAATAACATACGCTTCAGCAAGAAATCTATACACTTAAATACAATAAAATATTCTGTAACAAATTCTTTTAAATAAGTTTCAATTTGTAAGGAAACGCTTTCATTTTCTTAGAGGCAAAGACGATCGTGTGACGAAAAACAATTCCATGAAATGTAGAAATTCGTTGGGAAAAAGCAATGCCGCTTGAATATGCAACTAATGTTTTCCTTTCATTATTATTAAACATGTTTTTGAGTTTTATAAATATGTATTATAAACAATTAAATTATTGCATTATTTATCTTATGAAGAAATATATAGTTTATAATAGCAATGTCTGATGCGTTTCAAGTTTTATTTTGTGAGATTTTGTATTCTGTTATGCGAAAGACGAGTGAAACGTGCAAGTCATAAATTTTGATCTGAGTTAGTTGGAAAATAGAAGCGAAGTTCATTCACTTTAACGACTTAATTCAAAGTGAACAAACAATAATTAAGATTTTAAAACTTCTCCTTTCATTAACTATTCGTGAAAACGGCTGTCTCTCATTTGCACCGAATATACGTCCAAATAGTTTTGGAAGAGACATGAAGGGAATTTTCGAACTCAGGATGAAATGAATGTGATTTAAAGTAACATGGCAACGCCGTTAGGAAAATCCGAAAGGGAATTCGATGGAAACGTTTGCGACGGCAGAGTAATGTGAACAGAAGCGTTAAAAGGAATGTGAGATGAGATTGAGTGCGATTGCCAGTCGATTTGATTGCAAAAGGAGAGAGCTGTGTCAGCATCAACCATGCCTGCTGAGGATGATAGAAAACGAGTACACACTCACAATTTGAGGGGAAAGATAGTGAAAAGGTAGAGTAGGGCTAAGGGTCAATGGGAATAAAGTAAGGAAAGAAAACTGAAGTCGCAAAAAAATATTGTAGACCATAAAGGAAACACGACGGAGACAAGGCAATGAGAGACGTAAGAATGAAATACACGAGAGACGGACGGAAGTACTCAACACTTGTGAAAAAGATTTATATTCAGGATTAATAGTAATTTATTACATACGCATATTATACATTAAATTACATTCAATTTAAAAAAATATGATAGAGGGTGTTATTTCATAGGTATTTTAGTAGAATCATTACAATCACGTTCTGAGTACTTGACTAGGTTTTTTTTTCAGATTCTCTTTAGCATATTGAACAAATACCGAGATTGTATATCACCTTGTTTTACTGCTCGATTGTAAGTGTAGCTTCACTACGCGTTGAGCTCTCGTTTTGTTAGTTGCGAGAGTAGTATGGATGCGAGTACGGTTATGTCGCTACCAATACTATAAAATCAAATCTTAAGTTCGTTTGTCACTGAAAACATGTTTTTGTTTCTCAGGAGCGAAAATTTCTAGTTTTCAAATGTTGCCAACCGCGTTTATTCATATTTAAACTATGTATATGAAAAAGGGAAGTTGGAATTCTGGAGCTCAAGAACACGTGCGCAGATTACAGTATTCTCTTGTACGTTACAGTTTTTGGGCTTTTTGACGTAAAATCAATAAATGAAAAAGTCGCTATGCTTTTCTCAGCCGAAAGCTTAGTCAAAAGACGGAGCATTTCGCCCTCAAGCGGGCGTACTGTTTCAAGCAGCGCTACATGCGTTCATTTTTTTCATGAATTTTCGGGATATTCGGATTTACTTATTTATTTATTCATTTATTTAAACAAGAATAGGCATTTCGCCCACTCCAGCCACGTAAAACAAATACAGTAGATATAGAATATTTATAATATATCAATCATAAATAGTACACAAAACTTTAGTTTAAAATACAATACAATATGGGGATTACATAGTTGATAACTGACAATATCGGTTTGTGTCCATGGGAGTAGAAAAATTATCTAGGTAACTTTCTTTTTAACCGTTTCCGGAACGGATTATGTGAAAGTGAATTGCTGAAGGAATCTGCAGTATTTTAGAATATAATTTTATGGATGGGAGAGAACAGTGGACGGGAATGGGTGCAATGCCATGTTCATTATGAAACTGTGTATTTGGAATGTAACTGAGAGCTATTGTGATGATGCGTAGGAACCTATTTCGGAAAATTTACATTTTGTTCATGTTTGTTTGGTTGCAGCAGCCCAGAATGAAGAAGAATAGGAGAGTGTGAAACGGATCATTAATATATGGAGATGAACAGCAACATGTAGTCGTAGGGGGGGGAGATTTTCTAAGAATAAGGTATAATTGATGGACTCTACTAGTGTTAGCGCTATTCGATGTGGTACATTTTGCCGCCACGTAAGCCAACCAGAACTCCAAGGTATTTGACAGTTTTGTTGGGGGAGGAGATAGATGATGTTTTCTGAGCAATATGTGCGATTTGGAGAGATATCTGATCTACGGAGGGTAAATAGTTTTGCCTGGGTTTGATTTGGATTTATTTCAATGTCTGACAATTTCTGCGCGTGTCTGCGCCGGCCTTGGCGCTCTGTTTTGAGCTCAGAGTGACCTTGATAGTCAACAGTGAGCCTGAGGCCCCGCACAGCACTTGTTCATGCTATCGGTTCTTTTTGCGAGCATATCGGGCACAGGAAGATGTAGTCACTACCATCGTCAGAGGACAGTGTGAATAGTTATGCACATACAAAAGATTAACAGGAACAGACAATACTACACAAACAATTATTTACAAGTACCCACTATACATTAGTATGCCAATAATAGGAACAGAAAGAAGTAGAAAACCCAGTATTTGTACCCAATAAAAGACGAGAAGTAGGATCATCTCAATTTTACTTCCATCCCGCTTATACTATTTCGTACGTAGGAAAGAAAAGGAGAGCAGTAGTGCTACTGTCAATAATGCACAATAAACCTGGCTTTGATTGACAGTGTAGTCCTGTCGCAAAAAAGTCATGCACCAACGTATATTACATATAGTGCCACAAAACGAGGAGTAATTTTTATTGAGAATTACCTGGAGGTGGCCAAGGTTTCTTTTCTTTAAATTATAAGGAGGAGATTGCAGGGATAAAGAACACGTTCTCTTGAAAGGTAACAAACAAGATTATGTAAGTAGTCGCAGGAAATGTTTCCACAATTTGTCGTCAGAGACTAATCATTTGAGAGTCACATAGTTATCAAAGCTGAAATTCCATCTTTCGACATTTGTTCGTTTCTGAGCCGGTATTCTAATGAGGAGAGCCATGTAGTACAATAACAACAGAATCCGCAGCAAATGTCGAGCGAAGTGCGAGCAAAGAAGAGAATGCCACTCAGATGTCAAATACGTGGACATTTTACATGTAAACAGCACGGAAAGTGTATTTATAAATGTATATCATGTTCCAACTACGAGCAAATGAAAAGTGGATGTCAAAATAGTTCATACAATAGTATTGCAATCCTTCTGCGATCATGTGATCATATTTTTCCTCCTTATGCAACGCGCGCACGCTGGAGAACCAAACACACGTGCGCCCCTCAAGGGCTCAAGAACAAGCAAGTATGTGATTCGTCTCTCCCCTTTCGCATATCCAAGCCTCAGTGATGCACTGAACCTGAACACTAGCTGCGAGTGCAAAGGGTAATTTTAGAGCCCGATGCAAGCTGTTTCGCTGGCAAAAAAAGAAATAAGAAAGAAAGAGGGAAAGGAAGAGAAAAAATACAAAAATAAAGAGAAAAATACAATAATAAAGAAAAAAACGAGTGAGTGAGCATGAGTGAGATAGACATAGAGAGAGAGAGAGAGGGAGAGAGAGGGAGAGAGAGGGAGAGAGAGGGAGAGAGAGGGAGAGAGAGGGAGAGAGAGAGGGAGAGATAGAGGGAGAGAGAGAGGGAGAGAGAGAGAGAGTGTAGTTTTCTGTTTGTACCCCACATCTGCATATTTATAAAATATAATGTCATAAGAATGAAAATCTAGTGTCCATAAAATGAGATTAGCCGCATCGATATCACTCAATCGGTATTTTCCAAACGAACAAGCCATAAAATGACACATTGCAAAAGATGAAGAAGACATTTTAGTAAAGTAATAGTTAGGGCAGCGCGAAGGTTCTAGGAAGTGGCGTAGTAGCTAAGGAACGGATCGAAGCCCAGCTGCCTCAGCCGGCACATTTCAGCGCCGGCACCGAAAAAGACGACTTTGAAGCCTATCTTCTCGTAACGCTACATTAGAGAGTGGTTAGAATTGCAGTAGCGTAGATGGTAACTTTCCCTCCTAGGAACTAGAATTCCCATCCCAGTCAATTCGAAAGGAGTTCGTGGTGTCGCGTTTGCGAAAGATATTCCTAGTTGTTCTCTGTTCCTTCTATTATTCCGCAATTATCCCATTATCATCCTGCTCATCATGACAACCATCATTTATTCATCCTCGCAATTAATATTGTCGCAACGAACAGAAGCTCAGATTCACGAAATTATGGTAATTAATTACATGAATAAATAAATACATAATGGCACGGTATAATTAGCAAAAAAGCCCCTCCTCCTTAACGCGTCACATAATTTAAGGCTATTTCTCTCTGCCTGCCTAACCCTGTTTCTTTTTGTAGGTGTGTGTGTGTGTGTGTGTGTGTGTGTGTGTTTAAGCGAAGGGCGGCAGATGAAATTCATCTTCATTCAGGACCGCCTAGGGCGGCAGGGGCTCTAGCTACGCCACTCGCGCGAAGGCCGGGCGCGAGCGCGCCGGGCGGGGCCGGAAGCGGTGCGCGAAAGCAGGGCGAAGGGGAGCAGCGCCGCCCGGGGCGGGGCGGGGAGGGGAGGGGAGGGGCGGGGCAGGGCGGTGCGGGGCAGGGCAGGGCGGGGCGGTACCGGGCGCGGCGGTGCCGGGTGGGCCGGTGCGCTGGGGGGTGGGGCGCTGGGGGTGGGGCGGGGTGCTGGGGGGCGGGACGCTGTGGGGGGCGGAGCGTTGGGGGGCGGGGCGCTGGGGAGCGGGGCGCTGGGAGGCGGGGCGCTGGGAGGCGGGGCGCTGGGGAGGGCGTCGGGGCGCTGGAAGGGGGGCGGGGCGCTGGGGACGTCGGGGCGCTGGAAGGGGGCGGGGCGAGGCGCCAGGGGTGGCGGGTCGGGGCGCTGGGTGGGGGCGGGCCGCTGGAGGGGGCGGAGCGGGGGCGGAAGCGGGGGCGGGGGCGGGGCGGGGGCGCGAGCACAAGGGCGCGCTGCGAGCCGGGCGAGTGGAGCGTGAAGGGACGTGCGCGGAAGTGGGGCGCGCGAGTTGTGCGCGGGGCAAAGCCGAAGGCGGAAGCGCCGGGGCGGAGCAGGGGAGGGGGCGTCGGGGGCGAAAACGCCCCCCAGGAAACGGAGGTGCCACGACGCGACACGCGGAGAATTGCTCGCAAGGAAAGCGCGGGTGAGACGCCTCTACGACTAAGACAGTATGAGATTTCACGCAAGGAAGTCTATTGCTGGGATTTATTTGAATGAAAATACCTATATTGCGATTATAATAAGCGGATTAGGGTGTGATGTACTTGAAAATAATGTGACGTTTGATAGCCTTCCAAGAGTTATATAATGCACACAATATTAATTTGTAGAGTCCATTTTTTAACATGTTTTTATAAACGAAACTGGTTCCTGTAATAAAATTAAAAGTAGAAAAAAGATATGAAAAACAATATTTTCACACTAAACTCTTACTTCCCTTCAATCATAAATTCCAATAACTGAAATGGAAATTATTATTTAACCTCGAGTTAAAATGTTAAAGTGAAATGGTCTAGTATTAGCTGATATTAGGTATTACAAATATTTTCTGGCGTCAATAATTATGAGAGTTCATAAACTTTTTTTCCGAACTAGTATCTGAATGAGTTCGTTTTTACTTTTTTTTTACTCTTACGCTTTCATTTTTACTCTTACGCGGTAGAGAGAAAAGTAATAGAAAGGTAATACTGCGCGAAAAATAGGTGACTTTTCGGCAGAAAATCTCTTATTCCTAGGTCCTGATAACGAAAAAGTAGATAAATCCAGTTACTAAATTTATTTAAAAAATCCTCTAACACGTGATGTAGCCAGAGTTAATGTTTTGTGAGTTCTTGATACGGAAAAATCGATTGACGGCAAAACGTCCGTCCGTCTGATGTAAGTGAACAACACTAGCTCGTAAACCATGCGCAGCATTTCCAAATTGAAGAAACTCCTATCGATCTGCCCTGAGTCGCAGCTCCAAAAGACTTTCGATGAAGTTATAGAAAAAAAATTAGAAAAGCACTCAAAAGTTTTCTGTGTAATTGAACTTCAAATTTCACATTTACAGTAAAGCTTAAACGCCACTTTATTTAAAACAGTTCTGCCTTTTTTTCAACGTAAACTCCCTTAGGAACAAAGTTTTACTCTTCTATAATATTCTTAAAGTAATATTTCTGTTCGACGATTGATAAAAAAAATTGATAAAATGTCCACAAAAATGTACTTTGTGCGGCGATAGATGGCATCTGGCGAGTGTACGTGGCAAAACCAAAAAGCTAGCCCAGACCGAAGAAATTAGAAATCTAACTAATACGAGAACGTCTGTGCCATTCTGTAACACCACTAGCTTTGCATTTTTCGCCTATTTCGAATAATAAGTAATTTTTTACTTTTTACTGTAATTTTTAAAGCAATTTTCGCTGATTTCCTTGGTTTTAATATTTTAATGGTACTTGCTTCAAATAATATTTAAGAAACAAATGTACTCTAGAGAATTTGAGCAGCCTATTATGTTTCTGAAATCGTCTTTCTATTGAACAAAGCAATGTAATACAGCTCTTCTGTAACGTTTGGACCTCTGCTCTGAATAAAGAAGGTGTACCTCCAACTTCATGGAAATCGCCTACTCGAAAAAAAAATTAGCGGATGTTTGCGATAATCGCAATCGCCTGCTTGCTCGTGTTTCCTAGAGCCTCTGCGTAACTCGATTGAGAGCTGTCAAACTTTTCAGCCCGACCGTTGTGTTGTCGCGCTCTCTGCACCTGTCAAATTTCAGATTTCGGAACATATTCATGAAATGTTCACTCAAGCTTAATGCAGTTGTTCTTTTGGAATGTGATACGATCAATATGGGGTAATTGTTTTTAGTAAATTTAGCTCAATTTCAAAAACAATGATGGGTAGGGGCGTTCCCCCTTCCCGTATACGAGTATTTTTTGACAACAGCTAAAGTATATTTAGATTTCATCCAATGATAAATCCTTTTATAAGATATTTATACTACTGCAGATCTGATTCAAATATAAGAAATTGTTATCCAAATTCAGATTATCCCACTTCAGATCCAATTCCCACTCGGATCCGTCTCGGAACGGGAACGACTGTTGCGTGCAGACCGGTTCCTCGTATACCACTTACATTGTGTATTCTACATACATACTTTATATTTCGTAAAACCTATATTGTGTGGTACAGTACCCAAATACATGTACTTTTGTAGATGCACGAATAGAACGTTCGTTCTACAGTTATGAATCCATCTTAAGGCATAATGGGCGACATTTTTGTTTGTAGATTTAAGAATGCTTGACTGAAGCAATTTTAACAATATCTTAATCTTTTATATTTTCCTTTTTTGCCTTGCAGATTTTAGAAAAATATTAATAGGTACATTTAGGTATTACATATTTTGCTGTTTTATTACAATACATTCTGAACCCCATTAATCGCAAATGAATTGTGTTACATTATAGAGTTGGGTTCATAAAAATATTAGTGTGTTAATAAGTGTATCCATCTTTATATTACCCATTTTTTAAATAGCTTGTACGTTGTATGTTAAAAATTTGCTATCATTTGTGTTTTGGCATTGCTACCGAGGCAAAACGGTACATTGGGCATACAAAATATACTATACTGCAATTAAACGTGAATAACTAAACTCTCTTCCCAGAGGGTATGAAGTATTAAAATTTATGGCAATGTTATCCCCTGTAACCTCTGCTAAAATGTGAACTAGAAAACGGTAGGGCAGTCAAAGACCTGAAAAATTAAACAAGTTTACGAAGAAAGCCTCTTTCGAAAAGATAAAAAAACGAATAGCCTTTATTGCATGTCTGTTAGGTTTGTAAGTTTCAGATTGATTTATATTAATTCTTTGGGTACATACTTTACACAGAAAACTGAGCTCGCTGCACACTCACGCATACACATTCACACACACGCACCACTCTCACTTGAACATTCACTCGTGCACTCATACATCACGCACACGCCTACACACTTACGCACACGTTTATGCACATACACTCACGCACATACATTCACGGGCACGCACTCACGCTTGCACATGCACTCACAGTCAGGAACACACATTCACGTACATACACACGGTAACTCACACACGCACACACAATCATTTCCACCATATCAAACACTGGTAAAATATATTTTTTCTTGCACATATACACACACACTCTCTCACACACTCTAAAACTGTCACTCACCATTTAATAGAACGTGGATCCATTGCCACCATGGTCCTATTAAATATCTGAATCATTTGTTGTACGCTGTAGCCATTCTCAAACCCGAGCTCTGCACATTGCTCCGTCGCCTCTCCTTACTAATGTTCGTTACGCGGGTAATGACCACATCCTCATAATAGACAAGTAATAATTGTTTAGTTAAATGTGCGAATTTGAAAAAGTATGCGAAGTTCGACATATGTGCAAGTAGAATGCAGTTTTGCACGTATGTCAATTGAAGTCGTAGGCTTCCGCGGCCAGAGTCATGTGCGTGATCTGGGCTGTCCGGGTGATGCAGCGTCGAAGGCTGTGTTGCCGACTGATTGGCAACACAGCTTTTGACGCGGCGTCATCCGGACAGCCCAGACCACGCACGTATGTCAATTTTTCGAAAGCACTATGTATTTTATAACAGCACTTTTAGCTCTGGGTATGACTTAACAACTCGTGGATACCCCTTAGAAACATACTATTTTTCTAAAATAGCTCGAAGACGACTCAAATAATCTAAATAAAGTGGGTTGTGCAGTAATTATTCCAACAGACGTAATCACCAAGAAACTACCGTATGATTTTTCAGTAAAGTTCAGGGAATTGTACGCTGGAAGCCTTGGGATACATAGGAAGACAAAGTGAGGAAAATACAATGATAACCGGCTCTATAAGTGAAATTCTAGCCTTAAGGAATGTAGCCACTGACAATGAAGCAATCCAGGGTATACTAGTTATAAGAATTGATGACAAAGAAATCCTTTTTTGCTGGATACCATCCCATGTCCACATACAAGAACACAAAATGGCTGACAAAACGCCAAAGAGGCTGTTTAAAGTGAGGAAGAAAGCGACATTATATTAAGTTCCCACAAATATGGAAAATAGAAACAGCAATGAATGAAATGGTTTAAGCTGCAAATGAAGAAGCATTAGAGAGTTTCACGATGTTAATCCAGCTGTCACCATTCGCAGAACTGATCAAGTAGTACTAATGAGATTCAGAATAGGTCACCCCAAGTTCACCCATCAACATTAAATCTCGAGCAATGCTACAGCCATGTGCGTCCGGTGCAATATGATCTTCTCTGTTGGACATATTTTCATATGCCCTCACGAGACCAGAAGACTAAAATACAATCTGAACTCACCAGCGATAGTGTTAGAAGATAGGGAATTGGTAACAAATTTATTAAATTACTGAAAGAAATCAACCTGTACAGTCAAATATAATGTTTTCCTGAAATAATGTTTAGAGCAAATTCGGCTGTATCTGTAATCAAAAACTAAACTCAACCTCTAATTAATGTACTGTAAAAATTAAAACCAAAGACGTAATGCAAGTATAATGTACTTGTTATTTGTTTGTAATGGTATCGTACTGAAATGTATTTGTGTATATGTAATGAAAATGAGGTTGCTAATAAGAAGTTGATGTGACCTAAAATAAGCATATTATCTATCTTTTCTAAAAAAGTAAATATTCTTGTGTTAAAATGTTTTTCCATTTTTTTAAAATTTAATTTAAAGTTATAAAACTATAGTGCAGCATAGGCACAATCTAAATCATATAATTTGTCATTCAAATATACTGGCAAAATATTGAAATACTTGATTCTCGCATGTTTCAATTTAAAGGAGTGGGAAATGTAGCATTGTTTCACTCTCGTATTTTTATGGCACAGCAGTCTTCGAATTAAATCTCGACAGTCCGTATTTTGAAAGACGTTGCCCAACATCATTGCTCTAAATTGTCAGAAAACAAATATTATGTTCATAATTTTTTTCTTCAATGCAATTATTTATTTATGAATATTGATCTATTACTACAATGAACACCAATGTATGCTTGATTTTTAAGTTATTGACATATTGCACAAGTAATCCATGTTCCAAAAAATAAAAGATTTTGGGAAACCTTCATAGTAGAATTGTTGTTTGCCAACAGTAGAAATACACACTTTAAATCAAGTTTAATTATAAAAAAACAAAGGGCAATGAAATAAATTTGAACCGGCTCCAGAGAAGCAAGGTATCCTAAAAATGATGTTGAAAAATCATCTAAAAATTCTAATGTATACATGAAACAACAACATTTTTAGAGACCATTTATTGAAACAAATTGACAGTTTCTTACCTCATTAAATTGATTTTTAAAATTTAATTAATACAATGTATTAAATTAAATTTAAAGTATTTAAGTTATAATGAATTAAATTATTGTGTTTTCTATTTTCCATGGTTTGAAAATTCTTTCGTTCCTAGAAATATAATAAAAATCACTAGTTTGTTATTGGATATCGTCCTCGTCTGAAACTCTTCTTTAACTGGCCCAGTTTCGGAATTTACTTAATTAAAACATTCGTAAATGTAATAGAGTCCTTAAATCACTTGTCAACTTTTTATCCGAATTTTTTAACTTGATTATGAAATCAATTTAAACTCTTCCAAAAGCTCTTTTAAATTTACCGCTTGATATAGCAATCTCTATTTGCTGAACCATTCTGCATTAAATCTGGTAAGGATTTTTGAAAAAGCAGTAACGAGAATGCAGTAGGCGTGTAAATTCTCTACGTCACATTATACTGTAATCCAAGCCCCTTCTCTCGCAAAATGCTTGCAAATTCAACAGACTAATTAGGATTTATGGCTCACGAAAACACTGCTGTAAACATGCATTGTGAAGCAGAATAGTACTCACAGAGCGTTAGCCATACAGGAAGTCACATATCCCGGTCGTTTTTGTGCAAACAATGCCAGTAAAACACCAAACATTACACTAACAACAACAGTCAGATTTGCTGAAGGAGGAAAAATAAATGGTACCCTAATTTAACGAGAGTCGCTATTTGGGGACGCAGTTGAGAAGTAGTGACTTCGCAAGGCCTCCAAATTAACATGCGTACCATTTCCAGCTTCGTGCCACGTGCCCCATTCTCCGCGAGTTCGTTTTAATTTAGATTGATTGAATAAGTTTGTGGAGGCACTAAGCGAACTCGAGTCTCATTCTCGCTACACTTTTAATCAAGTTCCTCCAAGAGAAAGAGGGAGATTTCTGCATACCAGCTCTTCTCGCTTGTCATTCGTAAGGCCCCGGTGCGCTGCATGTAGGGAAGGCATTTTGGCTGAGTTCGATGAGAATTCGGAGTTGTTTCGACTGCACTCACCTCGGTGCACTCACCTCGGTGCACTCACTTCGGTGCACTCACTTCGGTGCACTCACTTCGGTGCACTCACTTCGGTGCACTCACTTCGGTGCACTCACTTCGGTGCACTCACTTCGGTGCACTCACTTCGGTGCACTCACTTCGGTGCACTCACTTCGGTGCACTCACTTCGGTGCACTCACTTCGGTGCACTCACTTCGGTGCACTCACTTCGGTGCACTCACTTCGGTGCACTCACTTCGGTGCACTCACTTCGGTGCACTCACTTCGGTGCACTCACTTCGGTGCACTCACTTCGGTGCACTCACTTCGGTGCACTCACTTCGGTGCACTCACTTCGGTGCACTCACTTCGGTGCACTCACTTCGGTGCACTCACTTCGGTGCACTCACTTCGGTGCACTCACTTCGGTGCACTCACTTCGGTGCACTCACTTCGGTGCACTCACTTCGGTGCACTCACTTCGGTGCACTCACTTCGGTGCACTCACTTCGGTGCACTCACTTCGGTGCACTCACTTCGGTGCACTCACTTCGGTGCACTCACTTCGGTGCACTCACTTCGGTGCACTCACTTCGGTGCACTCACGTCGGTGCACTCACGTCGGTGCACTCACGTCGGTGCACTCACGTCGGTGCACTCACGTCGGTGCACTCACGTCGGTGCACTCACTTCGGTGCACTCACTTCGGTGCACTCACGTCGGTGCACTCACGTCGGTGCACTCACGTCGGTGCACTCACGTCGGTGCACTCACGTCGGTGCACTCACGTCGGTGCACTCACTTCGGTTAACTCACTTCGGTTAACTCACTTGCACTTACAGCGCGACGAGCGCCCCAGAATTGAGAAGGCGAGATTTGGTATTACGGGGAGTGCGCATTCAAGATTCGTATTCATAGATCTTGAGTACTACGAATTGCAATAAGTCAATCTGAATATTTGATACGAATCACTAGACAATTTTTCTAACTTTAATCCACAGACTTCCTACTAACAACAAAAGTAAGATATTCGTAAATATTGCTCATTAACGTGATTTAATTATTTAACCGAAACAAATTATGTTTTGTCGTCGTCTTTCATGAGATAAAAGCCTGCGAATTATATTATTTGCCACAAATTCGCGAAAAATGTATTGTACTTTTTTGCATTTTCTATCGGGGGAAAATTACTAATACTTGATCTTTCAGAAGAAACGAATATGGTACAAAAATGTAAATTCGAATCTGTTTTATACGCGCTTGCATTTAAATAAGTCAATTACATAGTTCATTCTGTTTTAATTTTAAATATGACACATTGTCGTCTCCAAACATTACATATTGCATTTTTTGTCTTTTAATTATTTATACATTTATTAGTCAGGCATTCAACTTTTTTACTAGTTTACTCGTAATTAGTTCCAAATTCAGGGAAGAGACTAAGGATTTAGCGAGCCTTTTCGGTCAAGCCAAATTTTAAACACAGAATAATTAATCCCAGCATCATTTTGTGTTATTGATCATTTCTGAGTCCCCGAGCAATGTGGAATGGACTTTTCCTGCGTTAAAGAGTATGAATTTTATTATTTAAAAGTTACACATTTCTCAAAAAGTCATTGTTTTAGAACATTGCTCAATTTATCAACAAAATACCTAAATTGCTCAATAATAATAATAATAATAATAATAATAATAATAATAATAATTCTCAAAGAGATATAGTCCCTTCTATGTTAATCTATACTCTAAAAAAATCGGGTATGACGAGATATTTTTAAAACTAATTTGTGAAATTGGAAGAAAAGTGAAACTCCTACCTTGAATTGTTTAAAGAAAAAACTAACCTTTCGTGACGTGACGTGCTTCGCACTTTAAGTCCTTACGGGTGGTGTAAAACACACCGGAAACACTTCGTGTTGGGAAAATTAAAAACTGAAGGTTTCCTCCGTGACGAATTACGAACTGAAATCGCTGCTTGTTAGAAAGCTGCCCGCGAAGCAGCTGTGCTTTGCCACTTGCCTTCCGAGGCTGTCAGCTCTTTCCTCGCCGAGGTGAGACCCGTATTTTTCTTGAGATTGCGATCTCTGGACACGGAATGCACTGAGGCGTCGTGTGCATGGCTGGATCCAGTTCGGCTATTTTGGGTCGCAAGGCAGACAACGCTGTGCTCCATACGGTGTGGTTTATTTCACGTCGTTGCAGGCAGACTAACTTGTTAGTGCTGCTTTATGTGTAACCCACGGTGTGACGATCATATCTGGGTTTAATGGGAACCGTAATTTCTGTAGTGTGTTTTGGATTATTCCTGAAGAGAAGTTTGTAAAATATTATTACAATTTAGTAAATAAATTTTGAAGTCATATTCGTGTCGCCAATTTTACTTACTAACGCACTTATTTACTCGTACAGTCAACGACGAAAATGCGAAACAAAATCATACACATATTGATCCAAGTTTTACTTAGCATGAAAGATTTGTAGATGGAACACTCTTTGCTAGCGTTACCTTTAAATGTGAGCTGTTGACCATTTGATCTTGTTTGTCAAGAGTATTCCTAAAATATGCTTCATAATTCGGGACAAGCGACCGTTAAAATTGTATATCGGAAACCAGAGTGCATAGGTTCAGATAATTTGATGTTGATCAAATATAATAATTAACGAACCTCGTTCATTCTATAATTTATTAATTAATTAGTGGCGTAATTATTACTTTGTTTACTAAAACATCCCTAATGATGAACATTCATAATGAGCAAATTATTTATTCCATATTAGCCCGTGATCAGATGTAATCTTATTATCATTGCGAGTACAACAAATTCCGTATGTTTCCTAAGGTTGTTTTGATTTTATATCATAATAACTTTATTATATTATTGTATTTCTCTTTCTGTTTTCTATATTATCATTGTTCTTTCAGTCACCGTAAAGCGTAAAGCTTATTGTAAAGCGATGCTATTATTTTAGTCTTTTGGGAGATATATTCTCCGCTCAAAACACTCCAATACTCTCCATACGCGACTGGGTGTATTGGAAATTGTTCGCTTCAGTGAACACCTCCCTCCCTCGCCTTTATTTTGAAAGTTCCACTCCACTGTGGAAAGGAGAATGAAATGCATAAAATAAACCATTGAAACCTCTACCTTAACTGTACGAGCCAAGTCTTGCAATATGAGGCATTTGAAACTCTCGGCAGTAACACCGGCTCCTCACATCAAAGTTACGCGTACATGTTCATTTGACCAATACCGAGCCGCTGTTGATAGTGGCCATGAAAAGCAATATGAGAGCACAGTGTATTTCGAGATTCCTGCCACCGAATACAACCGCCGAGGCACAGTTGGCGGCAGCTCCATTTCGCGCGTTAGGCCATTTGTTTTATTGGGCAGGAATGGATGTGTGTATACGACGTCCGGCTCAGAATAATGTCGGAAGAAACATTAGAACCCTGGCATAAAAAGGATAATGCATTCGTTGTTTATTTCGCGCGAATACGAGTTTATTGCTAGTATCAACATTTTCATCACATAAGTAATAAAAACATAATTTATGATATTTTGATGTAGTCTTGGTGTTGTTCCGAAAGAAAAAAAATGAAAGAAAAAAAGAGATGGAGACATGAGAAGACGAAATTATTAAGCAAGATGCTTCGGCGACGCGCGTGTGTAATAAATTAGCAACGACGCGGAGACATAACTCTCCCGATAAGATGGCGGCGCGTTCCGGCAGGGAAAATAATTGTGTGCCACAAGGCGTCTCGGCGGTTTCTCGCAGGGGGAGCCCCACGCCAGTCTGTCGGCCCGCTCGCGACCCCGCGAGGGCCAACTCCGAGGCGGGGCCCGGCGGCGGGCTGGCGAGAGGCCGCGACCCGGCGCACCGCACTGGGCCTGAAGGGACCGGAAAGTACGCCTTACGAAAGCAAAGAGATGGTTAAACCTCAAGTTTTAAATACATTTAAGCGTGAGAATCAACTATAAGAATCGAAACACCTGAAAAAATCTTGAGTATCATGGGTCCTTTGGAAAATGATGCAGAATTTTTTTATTAAATATTTCCAAGTTCGTTTTTGTGACATTGGTTTGTAGAATGCCTTACGAAAGCAACGAGATGGTTAAGCGTCAAGTTTTAAGTACATTTATGCGTGAGAATCAACTGTAAGAATCGAAACACCTGAAAAAATCTTGAGAATCATGGGTCCTTTGGAAAATAAGGCAGATTTTTTGTATTAAACATTTCCAAGTTCGTTTTTGTGTCATTGATTTGGAGTTATATTTAGTTATAATTAACGTAATGTATGTGAAGGTAATATGACCACGTTAAGCGCCTCAAATTTTGCTGTTTCCACATTTGGCCAAATTGACAGCATCATGATGAAATTTAACACTTTTGCTTCAAGTTGAAATAACTATATCACAAATAAACTGATTCAAGAATATTTTGTTGTTATTATACAAAAGCATTGTAATTTAAAGGTAATATGCCCATACGCAGGTTTTATGGCCATTGCCAAATTAACTTGTTTATTGTAGTATGACCGTGGAACTAGGGCTAGCAATACTAATATATAATATAAATTACACTTTCACAGTCTAATCTTACAAAATGACGGCCTGAAATAAATATTTTTATTTAAAACAATAGCGCGAGAGTTTATAAGATGTTTATAACGAGTTATACGGACAGAACGCCTTCAATGCGTTTTTGACAATAAAAGCTCCGGAGTGCGAATGCGCGAATCAACAAGTCTGGTAAGGTGTTAACGCACTTCTTACATTCTCCCAGACTGCATGCTAGTACAATCAATCGGAAATAGTTTCAGCTAACACCATAGCCACTACTTGGCCATGTTATCTGCACTGGCCATATTTGCATCACTTACTATTTAAATGAAGAAATATTTTCATAATGGATTTTATTACAATAAATTATGATTCAAAAAGGTATAGTTTGTCGATGAAACATGTCATGGTTGAGATTTGAATAGTGTGATTTATGGTGTTCACCCGTAATCTTGGTCAAAACGTTAAAAATATTATGATAGCTGTAAATCGCATAAACAACAAGATAGGGAATATTTTGCAAATGTATATTTTTTACTATTTCTGTAACTATTTTCTTTACTTCAATTATTTAAAATATAAATCAATTAATTGAATTACAAACTATTTGTATTGACGAAAAATTATATATTTCCTGGAAGTGGTTGGTATTATTGAGGACATCAGCGGCAAGTATTAGGTGTAAATTTTCTTTGTAAACGAGACTTCTTGAATGAATTCAGTGATGTCATTAACTCTTGTGATTGATATGCAAATCCCTACTAGCATAATCATTTTCCATTTGGTATTTGGCTGCTCAAATGTTACTATTTCTTGTACTCTGAAAGCGTAGTGTATGTTCCGTTACATGTTTCTTCGCGAATTTTTCAGTCTTGCATATGTTTTCCCAAAAATATTCCCCTAAACACACCCACCAAAAATGTTTCGCCAAATATTTGACTTCAAATGTTCTCCGAGTATATTGTGCCGTAGTAGTGCAAATGTAATGACGCAAAATCTTAAACTACACAGCTGTTGGACCACAGTGAGAACTACGCGCTTCACTTTTCGTCTCATTCTGCCCGATTTGCTCTACTGCTCCTTCAGAAGTTTCACTTCAGAAATATCCTTGTTGTTCTCCTAGGCTTGAGGAGTATTTCGACCCACTGCACAACTGAGGTGGTGGTGGTGGACGTGGTCGTGGCGGCGGGCGCAGGGGGACTCTGCGATCGGCGCGCCACCTGGGGCCCTACTCGGAAATCGATAGCCCGTGGAGGCAAGATTGAAAGGCACGGGATGCGGCCCGGCGGTGGAGGAGGAGGAGGGGAGGAGGACGAGGAGGAGGAGGCGGAAGTTGAGACGACGACAGAGGAGAGTGGTGGAGGATGGCGACTGCGGGGTGGGGTGGGACGAAGGGGACGTCGGGGGAAATGTGAGCCGCCGCTTGAGAAACGTCGCGCGGCGAGGGCAGCGGTGTGTGACGCAGGACTTGCAGGAAGTATTGTCGCAGAAGGGAATTGAGGACAGGTAGGGGAGTGATGTATCTTATACAAAATTCTACTCTACCCCCTGGATATAAAATACCTTTCTTTACGTTCCAGTTCTTGTAAATTATTACGTGCAAGAAGTGAAAGGAGTCGCTTACATCACTTCTAACTTAATGTTGCTTTAGTGAATTTTTAATTAATTGTAGGCTATTTTGTGTTTGTTTTATATTAATTTCCCAATATCTTGTCAGAAAGCACGATTACCAATGATTAATGATACTTGAACAATTTAAAAAAATTAAAATATTCAAATCTTAGCATACTGTTTAATTCGGCCGAATATGATCAGACAATGTCAACATTTTCCATATTTCATACAATGATTTACTTAATATAAATTTGATGGAATCATTTTTAAAGAGTTAACAATCATGCAACTATTTTAATATTTGTATGGAAAAGTCTAATTAATTGTAAACAAATTATATTTATTAGTGATACCGATTTGATTTTTGTACTGAAATTAGTTTTCGTTTCAACATTGCATATAAAGTTGTGAAGATCCTGCCATATACTTCTCGAAAATACTCAAGGACCCACAGTTGACGCCGGCGGAGGTCCCAGTGAGACAAGCTCTCTCTAAAATAGTTTCAAGTTTAAGCAGTAGTTTCTTTTATTTTTTACTTTTGACGTAAATTAGGGCTTCTCAATGCAAAAATTGGGGTCGGCTGTCCGCGCTGGCAGTCTGTAGCTTCCCGCATGCCGCTCGCCTTGCTCTGGACTCGAAGCCGTCGCCCCCGAGAGCTTGCCCTCCCGTCCGACTGATTCATCCACCGGCGCTGAGCCAGGGCATTCGAACTACGACTTGCAGTCGGCCCTCTCGAACAGCTCTGACATACTGACTGCAACGACCTACTAACTAGGCCACATATACCTTCAGGCTGCTTCAAAGCAGGCTTATGATGACGCTGCAAATACGAGCGGAGCTATAGCTCTCTACGAAGACTGAAATCGGAGACGAATGACGCAAAAATGATTAAATCATGATACACAAACCAAGATTGGAGATTAACAAACTATACTCATTAGAAGCCAGATTTATTGCAACCAGTGACTGTTGCCGAACAATCTTCAGAACATTAGAAAAGTACTACAAAATTGGTAGAATGTGGTATGAATTCATACCACATGAGTGGTCTACATACCATGAGTAGTCTACAATAGCAATAATGTTACGGAAGACAACCATATAAAATGGTTTCCCAAAAATTAGCACGTACTATTCCAAAAATTAACACAGAAAAACGGCAATTGAATTGTATAAATGGGATGTTTTTTATTTTTGTGTTAATTTTTCTCTGGGTACAAATATATTAATTTCTTTTGTAATAAATAAACAATTTACATGCTTTTGTAGTGTTTATATGTTTCTGAAGCGCAAATTTTTGCTTACAAAGTATTTTTTCAAATTAACATTTGAGCGTTTATTGTGGCTCAGCAATTCGAAATATCGAAGAATTTTGTTAAAACAAATATGCTTAAAATGGTTTTTAGAACAGCTTATTTTCAAAGTTTCGTTGTTTCCTCCCTGGACATCCTGTATACATATATACATAAGTGTATACATTACATAGACAAATATCAAATATCAAAATATCAAAAAAGTTTCTGTTCCGTAACCCAAAGGCACTGAGTTAGAATTCGTTTGTACGAGTAGGTGCAGTATGATGCTGCACCTACTCTCATAGGCGCACTAACTCAATCAAACATTTGCATTTTCGAATCAAAATCAAAACAATTTATTTGTTCGAGTTCCTGGATGTCTAACAAAATTATTGACATCTCTTACACGCCCAAATTCAGCATAAATGTTTAATTTCTGTGCCCATTTGGAATTAATAATATAGATATTTCATTATTGCTTACGTCAATATATGTGAGACGTGTTTAATAGTTTTTTAAGTTTATTGTCAGAGTAAGTCATTGATTTCATTCTTTGCGGCATAACTTGAGGTTTTTTAATGTAGCACGTGTCTCTCGTTATCTCCAATAAAGAATGTGGCTTGAACTCAAATTCCACGGAGAGACTGGCGTGTAAGTAATATCCTCCGCTCCCGACTCCAAATTCCGTGCCCGGAGCGCCCCTGGCAGGGAGGGCGGAGAGCGCTCGGCCGGGGCGCGCAGCGCGTGGGCCGCTCCGCTGGGCTGGACTTCGCGGCGCCGCCGCCGCCTGCGCGTGGCAGCAAGGACTCGCGGCGCTCTCGTGTTGCACGTTACTCAGGGAGACATTGATTGATTGATTGATTGAGTGAGTGAGTGATTGGGTGATTGTTAGTGATTCCATCCGCGTCAAATGCTAGGTCATTAGTCCCGTAAGTGTGGTGCATGTTTTCTTTCATCGTGAGGGAGAGGTGATCTTCCCCCGCTGGATGGCAAGATCCGGCGCCGACATATCGACGGCTGGCGGGGGTTCCCCTAACCAAGTGTCTCGCACCAGCGGATCTCCGCCCCCAGCCGGGACAAGCTCTAAGCTCCCGACCGGTCTCCCGGCGTGTGTGGTAGTGTAGAGCATGTTAGTGTAAGCGTGTCTTAGTAAGGGTTGAGGATAGGGCAAGGAAGAGGAAGGAAAATTCATGCACGGTCCGTGGTCCGTTTGTTACGGTACTGCTCTGGCAATCGCCTGCTGTTGATTGGAGAAACCATAGAAAACTGTCAATAAGAGCAGCTGGCCCGTAGAATTCTCCTCCAGACAGCGACTGAATTCGACCTAGCTGACAAGCTGGTGTCGAATATCCTGCCGGCGTCGGGACTCGAAGCTAGGACCTCCCGGTGAGAGGCACAGCAGTGACATCAGTAAATGTCCTGAGCCACCTCTCCCGGTGTCAGGTAGGAGTGCAAGCGGGAAACACACCATACCATCCGAAAGTACGTGGGCATTACCAGCTGGTCTGCAATAAGTTATGTGAATACTAATATTAGGATGAGTCGTAATTAATCACTGTCTTGTCAGTTCACCAACACCAATACGTTGTAACTGAGGGACATTTGGAACTACAAATGGGCGACACTTTAGGTGGGATGTATCGCTTAGATTCAGCAAAATAATTCAATTAGATCGCGAGACTTGAAATCGTTTAAAAATAACAGAATTAGTGGTTGCGAATGATAGAGCTTCCCCTTTAACACCGCGCACTAGGCCTGGAACCTCGACAAAGAGTCGTGCGAATGGGCGGCGCACCAGCTAGCCCATCTTGATCCCTAGGGAATATTGCTCACCGATACGATGCAGAGTCCCTCGCATTTATTCTCAGAGGTCTAGTTTGTATTTATTCACTTTTTATTAAAAAAAAATAGTAAAAAGGAAATTAGACGTTTAAGACTGCAAGATAAAAGAAGACACATTTTCTGCGTAGGCACAAAACAAGGAGCTTTAGATTTTTCGCCACTCGCTGTAACGGGAGCAATCCATGAAATGTTAGCCATTCTGAGATTAATAAAAAAAAATGACTGTAAAGTGAAATAATACCGTTACTCAGATAATGCAGAGAAAAAAGATTTAAATTAAACGTATAATTTATTAGTGAAAATAACATATTTAATTGTGTTTCGTTATGTTTTGAACACCTATGACTGTAATTCAGCAACAATGTTTTTTATCTGCGAGTAAATCAATTGTAGGTGCGGGTTCATTACGTAAGGGAATATTTTTCAGTTTAAGTACAACAGTCACCACGCGCCGGTCTGGATGGCCGAGATTGCTATGGCAGTACTGCCGTAGCTATCTCGGACCGAAGGATCCCGAGTTCGTGTCTCGCCTCGGGCATGGTTGTATTGTGTTCGCCCTTCGCCCCCTATCATCACCATATCGTGTCATCCTCATAGTTATCATAGCGTTACACGTAGTAGTGGTCGCTAATGACCTAGAAGTTGATGCGACGTTAAATAACCAAAATTAAGTTGTTAATTCAAAATTACAAATACATATTAGAAATTTTCTTAATACATCTATGAAAAATTGATAGAAAGAAATGATTTTGCAAAGAGATTAAAAATTCGTCTTCATTCACTTATTACCCCTTTTCTGAATTTGTCCGAGAAAGTATCTCGCGGCATCAGAAAATGAGGTGCAGTAACAGCTTCGAACTCTTACATTTCGAGATTTATTGGAGACATTTTCATTATAGAATAGAAAACCTCCGTAAAGATTCGTTCCCATTGTGGGAATGCGTCCTCTTCAATAATGTAGACACTCGCGGCTCACAGGTACTTTTACGCCACCTTAGGACATGTTTACTTATCTTCCTCGCGACCTTGAGTCGCAGAGCTGTTACTGCGATGAGAAAAGTCCACATTGGGAGGGGGCACGTAATGGGAAGAGGAAATGTGATTCGAATGGAGGCCTCCAAAAGGCGTCCACAGGGGGCGTGATTCAGCTGAAACATCGACGATGGAGTGTGGATGACGGAGTTGCCAGGGAAAGTGTGAATCGGCAGAATGGAAGTAGCGGGCTCGCTATAACGATGTAGGAGTGATGAAGCTGCGGCTATAAGATGGCGATGGTGAAGGTGGTGAAGGAAGGTAAGAGAATCGA
Source organism: Gryllus longicercus (assembly GCA_038098605.1). Classification (NCBI taxonomy): domain Eukaryota; kingdom Metazoa; phylum Arthropoda; class Insecta; order Orthoptera; family Gryllidae; genus Gryllus; species Gryllus longicercus. The sequence continues at coordinate 934,306 of JAZDUA010000316.1, forward strand.
CTGGTGAGAGGGGGTCCGCAGCGATAAGTGTAGACGCCGCACCGCCGCCGCGTCGGCAGAGGGGGTGGTGGCAACGGCGGTGGCGGTAGAGGAGCGGGCGTCGCCGAGGCGGAAGGCGAGGTCGACGGAGCGGCCGGGAAGATGAAGGCACCGCCTGCGCGAAGGCATATGGAAGTGGAGCGGGGAGAGCGGGCGCCGCGGCAGTTGCTCCGAGGGCCCGAAGCGCTCGTGCGCCAAAGCGCCGCCGAAGCAGATAAAGGTAGGTAGCAAGATCGAAGGCATCCCCGCAAGGAAGCTGGAGTATACCAGAGTGCGAGGGCGCGGCGGGGCGGGGCGCGGCAGGGCGGGGCAGAGCGGGGGCAGAGCGGGGGCGGAGCGGGGGCGGGGCGGGGGCGGAGAGAGGTGGAGCGAGGCGAGGCGGGGCGGGGCGGGGCGGGGCGGGGCTGTGATGCGGTTGCTGGAAAAAAGCACCGTGGCGTCGGGGTTGATGTAGACGCCACAGACGCAGAGGGATCGAAATTCGTGAGAGGCATGGGTGACGGAAACCTTATGGTTGTTTGCAAAGGCGATGGAGAGGGGTTATATGAAGTAGAAAGAAGATACATTAATGCAAAAGGGAAAATATAGTTGACCAGTAGTTCGTATTTTAGGTGATAATCAGGGCTCCCTACTTTTAAAAAGTGATTAGAACACATTGCTTTATTTGGACACAAATACTCAGATTAAAATTATTCAAATGCCATATTTCAAAATTATTTTAGAGTAATTATTAACGTCACTTTATTAGAAGTAAAAAAAAACATAGATATTATGACTATAATTGCACTAATAGATTGATGTGCAGAATTTATTTATGATTTAACTGAACGGTATCTTTTTGAAACTGTAAACTGGGTTAAAATATTTCAAACTGGCTAAAAGTAAGAAACCCTTGTAATGTAAATGCGAGACTGTGAAATGCGCGTGTAATAGTTACCTGATGTTTTCATGAACAAAAACCAAGAGAAGCAAATAAGTAAAAAAAGGAGAATGAGGAGGTTTTGAAAGTACGAAGCGAATTAAAGCAGATACTTGCGAGGAGAATGAAGTGTGAAGTAGAATGAAAGTGACGTGTGAAAAATCTGAGACAGGCTATCTCTTAGAGACACCAACTGTGAAAATGAGGATGTGATGAACCGCATTAGACGACAGGTAGAGGGTGAGAATTGAAAGCTAAAGACGACACGACGAATCGCACGGAGGACGAAGGCAGCTTACTGATGCGGAACAGCGCTTCGTGCAGCTAATGGAGACCGCAGGGCTGACAACGTTAGCCAGGGGTGACAGGGTGGAAGACAGCGAGGGAGAAAATGACATCATCAATAGAGAAAATGGAGGAGTCCTGGATGCTACAGAAAAGAAGCCTCCGACGTTGAATGGGTTCGTTCCAAAAGAAGTGGAAGATAACAGGAAACAATAGTGCCAATGGAAGAGGCCGGTATAGAAACATAACGAGTATAATATTGTAAGAATAATCAGGATTGAAAATACAATGGATGATGTGAAGTACAGTAATGTGTCCATTAATTGCCAGGGATCCTTTAAAAGCAATGCCAGATACATGAATTTATCGTGACAAAGAATTAAGGAGAGCCAATAATGATAAAAACAACGAAAACTGTGCAGAGAGATTACGTTTGTGAAGATGCTTCTAATTTATTGCGTAATACTTTCCATATAGAAGATACAAATATTTTTGAATAAAAGAAAACGTGCAAAAATGACCAAGGCAGAAGAAAATAATAGTATGAGGGAAGACGGCAGCTACGACAGTCGAGAACTGAGAGAAGTGAAAAAAAGTATGGAACTGATGAGATTAGGGACAAGTTGTCTTTGGAATTGCAATGATGACAGAAGATTCGAAAGTGACAGGGTGTGAGCGGATGTGGCGACAGTCAACGGAAAATATGTTTTAAAATAAAGCAAATGGTCGGAACAAATGTTAGGTACTTTAGGGATGGAATCACGAAAAGAAGGGTGAAATGAATGAAACTGCGTTCCCGTTGAAACGAAGAAAGGCGACGACGAGACGTAGGAAAATAAGTGGCGCTAGGCGAGTAACTACAGCGCAACAAGATCGAAGCTCAGTCGAGGTGGCCCGACGAAAAGTGTCGTCTGAAAAGAATCGTAGTTACCAGAGCGCAAGAAGCAGGGCGTGAGTGGAGTGGCGCGAGGTCAGGAGATACGGGGCGTCCAGGGCAAGGCAGGAACACGCGTTACGGCCGGGCTGAACGTAAAACGAGACAGGGGCGGCGGGCAGGCCGGGGGCGGGCGCGGGCGCGACACGTGACCGGTCGACCGGGCACGGGCGGACACGAGGGAAGGTAGAGGCGAGAGGGTAACGCCGCGTTAGTCTTCGAAAGGAGGAGGGTCACCCGGATTGAAAAACGCAGGCAGAAATGTTACGCCGCACCGAGCAGAATGTTGAACGAGACGGAACGAAGGTGGACATGCAGACCAAAGAAGTGACGAGGCAGAATGTGACGGTTCGTCGAAAGGCGAGTTTCGAGGACTGTAGAGATCGGTTCAAGCGAATTCGAATCATTCTGGCCCGATATTATTCGTGGCGACTCGAGTCGAAGTTGGGTGCCTAGACACCAAACGCTGAAGAATTGTAGGTGTTGTGGTGAGTTATCGTTGTCATGTCTAATGAAATAATTATATGCGTCGTCATTGCCAACAATATTATTTATTAAAAAGTATATAATTATTTCGCCGAAGAATTCACCAACCAACACGACTGTTGCGGGCCGGCATGAGGAAGGACAAGCCAACAAGAGACGAGGCAGAAACGCAGTGTGGGAAGGGACAGGGCGAGGACGCGGGTCGAGAGAAGACGGCGTGGCAAGGTGGCAACGCCGTTCGGGGCGGAGAAGCCTTGGAAGGAGGTGGCAAGGTCGCGCGGGAGTCGATGCGCGACGGGGGAAGGCGCCGGAGCCGAGGGTCGGGGTGGGGTGAAGGGGGAGGGGAGGGGGGTGGGGAGGGGGGAGGGGAGGGGCGGAAGGAAGCGCGCGACGTGCGCTGCGGCGTCGTTGCGATGCAAATCGGGGGCGCGCCAACGAGCGCTCTTCTGCTCCGCCGCCCCCTCGCGACGACCTGCGCACTCGGCCCTCTCCGCCCAGACGCTTATTCCCCTGCCATCGGCGCCCGCGCGCCGCCCGCTATAAAAAAACGCGGGCTGTTTCCTATCTACGTGCGCATTGTATGCGTGCCGTTGCGTTGCGTACGTTTTGACCTTTACGTAGCTCTGAGGAAAGCTATAAAATAAAAATGATTCCCCTCGTGAACGCGGGAAACTTGGCTGTAAAAGACTGGGAAGGAAGCGGGATCCAAGTCGTGCGACACTATGGTGATAATATCCTCTGAAATGCTCATGCAAAATTGGTACGACTGCTTGTGAATTTTAAACAATTGCCCAACAGTACGCTGGCCAATTTTCCTTTGGAATTTGTTTCGCTTCATTGTACTTTTGTATCAGTGATATTGACAGAACGAAAACTGAATAATGCACCCAAATAGTTTTTCTGTGTTGGTTTGTTTCAGAATGAAACTCACGTGATGTTCAGCTCGCGGTGTTCAGCTTTGTTCTCGATTTACGTGTTTGGAATTCATTTTCAACTTTTTGCTCCCTGATTGAAGTAAATTCTGATATCGTACAAAAGAGAATCGTTATTCGGCCTTTATGAATAGGGGCGGGTTACAAAATTCGTTTTGTTTACGCTCATAATTACTAGATGTGTTCCAAACAACTCTATCAAATCATAGTGACTCTAATTACTGCATCAGAATTCCTATGTAGGAGATGTGTGACGTAATTTTTAACAAAACGAAATTCAGTAGAATGTTATTGAATTCATTTACCCACAATGAAAAAAGCATACCCTCCTTTAATGTGAAAATATGTGTAATGAATGAGAGTCCCTACTGACGGTTCATTTTGTATAAATGTGTATTTTATCGTCTCTTATAAAAATTGATGATAATATTAAAATTCATCGCCGCGGTGCCACCTTGCCACGCCGAAAACAGAAACAGAAATAGGTTCTGTTGCAATAATTCATACATTCTTAATTACGTTTGTTTTAATAATACTTCAATAATGGAATTTTGGGAAATTCAGTTAATTGATTCCTGTAAATTAAGCTTAGTGAAAAACCTCAATTTCTATCTACAGATGTTTCGTGCTTCCCTATGATTTCCATGAGGGTAATAGTGCACAGGAATTTCTCCGAGTTATTGTTGGAGAAATCTCGCTCCTCCTGAGAGCCACGGCCAGCTGGGATGAACCCGCAGCACGTCCCACGATAACGAGATCAGGAAACGGCATCGGGGCAGGGTAATCAGAGTTGGAGTCGAGAAGAAATGGTTGCGGGCGGGCCCCGGCCCGTTTTTGTTAAGACTCACTCAGTCGCGCTTCTGGAGAAGACGGAAACCATTTAAGCCCTCTGTGTTCGGATTCGGGCGCGAGGCTCCCGAAATGTGTGTCTGGCACGCGAGCTACATGCTCGTCGCGACCGCGCCGCCGCTTTTTCCTTGTCAGCTCAGCCCTGCTTTCGTCCCCGAAGGCGATACTTTGCACTAGCGTGGCTGCCGACGGCGTCCATCTATTGATCGCATTGGGATAGAGTTGTCAGACTTATATCTAAAGTGGAAGATACCTGATTGAGTCCTGAAGAATAATCCGTCTTTATTCATATTTGCTCATCAGCCACTTCTCGAGTCGCAAGTGTGCTAAAGGGGAAGTTTTACAAATAATTTTCATTAGTTCTGCGTAAGTATATTCTGAACAGCAATGGGCTGCAAGTACAATTAAAAAGGAAAACAAATAATGTAAAAATGTATGAAAAAGAATAAATCGTTTAAGTTATAAAGCAGAATTTATATCAAACTTCAAGAATGACCTTATTGTTTAATTTTTTGTATATCAGCACTATAAAGGACCTTTTCTGTTGCAAGAAATCTTTCCTAAGGGAAATTTACAGCAATAATGCTGGGGTATTGGCATTTTACGGCACAAATAATTGTGCCATCACACATTCAGCCAATCGCGAGAGAATTGTGGGGTGGTAGCGGGAAACGGAACAGCCAATCACCATTTCTCGCGCAGATATGAAATACCCTAAACTTCGTACGAAAGTTGTATCGCAAAATTAAGTTTCATCCTCTTATACATTTATAATGCTGTTATACAAAAAATAGCGTATGCAACTCATTTGTAACGTTGCTTTATTGCATTCGTGCAAATTTGACAACTCGTCCTAATGTCGTTGGTTTTCCAAACATGTACTCGTGCAATAAAGCTTAATATTATAAACTCTAAATATTATATTACTTTATTTCATTGTGGAATGCACTGAAATTCAATAATCCGAATTAATATTTTGTCGATTAAAATTTGTAAACAATACTTATCTTTACATGCAACCAATAAATTAAACTACCATTTCAATAATTGCATGGAAACTACCGAAGTTACTGAACCTACTTAAGTTACTATGGCTTAAAATAGTTCACAATTAAATCATATAAGCCTGTTAACACAACGAAACTAGAGGTGCCACAATAACAGACACTTACTTGATATATTATAATTTTTAACCGTTATGTACTATTATGTCACAATTTCTGCCTTTCTTACACTTCAAATATCACTTTATTGCGTAAATCAACGAAGCCTGAAATGTTTTTATTCAAAAGTTGAAATGAAAATATATTTCTGGCACTGATGTCAGTGTATGTAATCACGAACATATTCGATGGATATTTTAACATTAAAATACACTGCATAAGCAGTATGCGAGAAAGTAAAAAATAAAAGTTTATAAATAATGTGATCCAACGAATATGAGCCGATCCGATGGCAGAGATGGCAAAGGCAGTAGTGCCATAGAGGTCTCGGACCAGAAAATCGCAGGTTCGAGTCGCGCCTCGGACATGGTAGTGTTGTGTATGACTGTATGTATGTGTGCGTTGTCCTTTCACTCCTCATTATCATCATTTCATCTTCCATACCCCCCAGGGTTGTGATCGATAAAAAATTCGAATATTGCTAAAAATCGGATCCAGCTAAAATGCTGATCCTCAGATAAAAATTGCATGCACCTGCCACCGATATAATGGTACTGAGCCCCGGTAAATGCAGGGTGAATGCACGCGTGGTCCAAGTCGGCCTATTAGCGAAAAAAAAAATCGATCCACAGTCAGCGGCGGTGGCGATATCGGAAGCGGCTTTCACTGCAGCGCGCTGTTGCCAGCGCATCGATAAATCAATAATGGACGAATTTCACATATAAATCGAACATCCAGAACTAATAGTCATCAAATATATCGCATTATTAATGCACTCGAAATTACGATACCTTAATGATACTAAATAATTACTAAAATAATTACCTTAGATACATGCATATCTGTAAATACATTTCCGGACTTCAAAAAAGTTAAATATAACATTTTATTGAACGTAGACAATATTTTAATATTAACATTAAGTAAATAAAGCCATCTTATCTAACCAATCATGACGCCGTTCAACAATGAGCTTCTCAAATATCCATCGCTGTGACAATGCCGCGTACAGTGGTAATATAAAATTAATGTAATAAACGTTTGTACAAAATTATGATACCCAACTTTTTCAATTTTTCTTTCATATTTTATTTAAATCGTATTTTAAAAAGAAAAGACCTAACTGGGTTAATTTCAATGAAGGTATTTATTGGGGGGGGATTTAAATGAAATGTCATTCTTTCTTTTCACGTTAGAACAATGCCGTTTAGTATATAAATTCATTTTTGGTTATGAAAAAACGTAAATGGGTAAATGACCCATATTTATATATATTTGTTTTTGCATTTTCGTCGATTTCGACTAATAACGCATTTTCTTATCTTTTTACGTTTTTAATGCATTTTTCGCTGATTTAATAGGTCTTAATAACATTTTAATAGTATTTACTTCAAATAATATTTACGAGATACAACAAATATTCATCACCGCATTCCAGAATAGCCTATTCGATTTCTTCGCTCTTATATTGTTATGTATGTGGACTATGTAATCTCAAGTTCCTGTGTCGCTATCGGCGTCATTGTCAGTTCGTCCGATTTCGCGATAAATAAAGGTTGGTATTTTTTTAAAGATCAGTCCTAACTAAAAGTTTGCAAGCTGAGTTCACTTGGTCAAAAAAAAACTCGATTACATCAGTAACATCTTCAACAGCTTGAGTTGTTCATCTGAAGTGGTTTTGATTACATTTTTTGCGTCTTTTTAATTTTTTAGGACAGTTTAAAAACATTTTAAGAACATTTTATTGTTTATTGTTGATTTATTTTTGGCCTATTATTGGATTATTATATTTTAGGTTTTCAAAATACACCCCTAGTAATTATATATCGACGCTATATGATGCGACATCCATAAGGCTGCCGCATATATTGACATCGCCTCATATGAAGAGCGGGAATACGAATTTTTTCCAATTTTCGAAGATGCAGATAGTGCGCTGAAAATGGAACTAGCGCCACATTATTCACCGTTCTTTTTTACATATATATAAAAAAATGAAAGAAACAGCCGTTCTTAAAAAAATAATAACGCAAAATTGGGCAAAAAAATACTCATTTTTAAAAAATTGAACATGATCTTATTCAAAGATTTTTTGGTGAATAAATGTAATTAAGAAAAAATATCTTCTTAACTGCAGATATAAAAAGAAACCGAATAAAATTTGATTTTTTGCATTTCCTGATAAATCAGGAATTTTAATGAAAATGAGACCTGCACCATTCTCATAGGCGATCTTTACGTTATCTGAGGTCAAACTTGAACTTAAAAAATGGTCTCGATTTTGAGAAAAATATTTAAAAATTAAAATTGCCTATATTTCACGCAAAAATATGCGTCAAGTTCTTAAATTTTTGAAAAATTGTACATGACCTTATTTCTCAACCTGTCTTTATGAAACATTTTTCATTAAAAAAACATTTATATCTTCAATATTTTAGTTCTAGAAAGACGCCAAAAAACTTGAATTGCAATTTATAAAAAATTAAGGACTTTATCAAAAATGAAATCCGAACTATTTTTTGAAATATCCTTCGCATTCACAAACAGCAAAAATTAATCGAATAATTTGGTGCTTGCTTTTTAATTTTGAAAATGCCCCGGGGCTTTATATAAAGTACGACAAAAATTAAAATATTGGTTTTACATTCCAGGGGGGGCGACATCAGTGAGATCGATTAATAATCGATCGGGGAATACTAATTTTGGAGAAAATCGGCTGAATGGTTTTGCTACTAGCATTGTTCAGATAGGCGTTTTGCCGTCAATCGATTTTTCGGTATCAAAGACCCACAAAACATGGATTCTGAGGGCACAATTTTCTATATGCTACATTAAATAGCATACATTTCCCACTTAGAGTCTTCCCATTAGAGAAAGTAATTTACTATATATGGAGACACGATTTATCCACTTTTTCGTTACCAGGTCCCGGCAATTCGTTTTAGTTTCAAAAGTTGGTGTTTTTCTCTCTCAGAATGACATAACTTTCCCTATACTGCGTAATCAACAGCGAGAAAGTAAAAATAGTATTCGTTTATTACGAATAGAAAAAAAAAGAATTTATCAAAACTTGAATTTTCCAAATATTCTTATGTCTCAATAAAACGCAGGTAATGAATACTGTGATATTGTACAGGAAGGAACAAGAAGTTAATCTCCCAAACCTATAAATGTTTGCTTATAACAATAGAAAGATTCTATTTGTACTTTAACTACTTGCAAATCTTATTAAATATTGAAGATATATGAAATCTTCATTTTGTTTTCGAACATTGAAGTGTTGTAAGGTTCCAACTCGTAGACGAGAGAAACTCCTATCAGCTTAATGTTGCTATTTAAAATTAATTAAGAATATTTTATGCAATTTTGTTTCACACGAGTTGTTAATATTCCGTCATTTCTGTCAGTTGTTTGCAAAATATTTATTGGTTTTGATTGAGAGACAAATAGAAATGTATTATTAAAGGCATAGTGCAGTGTCCATTTAGTTACCAACGCGCATCATTAAATATAGAAATAATCATCATCACTGTTTACACTCCTGTTGAGGTCGACTAATGGGAAATTATTGAAATTTCTATGAATATTTATTGTTCATTAACTCCGAACGAGAGTCGTCAGGATTACTCCACTTAGTTCCCTCTGAGCCTCAAATGCCTCTGAAGTGGAGTCATTAGGTCTTTAAAAACAGCCATCTCTTTATCTCGCTAGCGCATTCAGGGCGAAAGGCAGTAAGACCGTTTCAGACCTCAGAGCGCATTTTTAGGCGCAACTGAGCATACGCAGAACATATCAGTGGATTGCAATACCCAGACTTCCATTAAATGAGAGAAGACAAATGTTAAGTTAAATTCATATATTAAAAGATTAAATATACATACAATAAAAATATACCCGACTTTATTAATCATATATCTCTATGTCGCGAAAATATTTCCTTAAGTTCTGGAAAGAAACATGATAAACTGGAGTTCGTGTCTAACAGATCATGATTTCAGTGTTTCCTGTTTTTGCAGTTACGAGTGCTCTATGACCTAGAATAAGGTTTGTTAATACAAATTAGTAATTTGAATGACAAATTTGTGATTTTGGAAAGATAAAATATATTGTTAGCTCCTTCGTGCATTGTACTCCAAGTTAATAATTCAAACCAAGATTGAGAGGGTAGGAAGTTCTGGTTCAGGGTTAGGTCTCTACATAAACTTCTGGAGACGATCTTTTGTGATGAAGAATTGAGTTTCTAATTTACTAGGCGCAAATACGAAAATCTGAATGAATTGTATAGTTTCCCATTCTCTCTCTTGTGATGATCTCAATACATTTTTATTATTCCCTCTATATAATATGCTGAATAAAACTGAAGATTTTATAGCATTTATAAGAAATCATCGGCACACAATCTCAGATGTGTGTAGCTACTGGACAGAAAATTACTCCTGAGCTTAGCTTCAAATAAATTTAAGACGAAAAATGTAGAAGTTGCAGATTTTGTGTAGGGGGAAATGAGGATCTACAAGCAACCCGCAACGCACATTGGCTTGTAACTCAGCCTTACTACATTCAAAGTTAAAAATGATGCGTGCGATGTTCTGAGAACCGTAATTTATTGCCTCTAGGAGGAAACGAGTTATGTTTCTTGAACCGAATGCTAGACTTTTGAACTTTCTATGACATTTTGAAAATTTAGTTCTTCTGAGGACCCTTACTCCCTAGCATGGATAGTTAGAAGGAGCAGAGACTTGAAATCAATATAAAATTAAATTAAAGAAATAGAATCGTAAATAAACTTTCATGATAAAATTCAGGTGACTACAGTCAATCTTGCTAAATGTGGACCGTGTAAAACGCAGAAAGCTGCCCTATGTGAATTTCAACCACAGTCCTGGCAAATGTAAAATCTACAGAAGAACATCATATTGAATGGAATATGGTCTAATGTGGAAAAATACTCGTCCCATGAGATTTCACTTGGAATGAGTTTTACTGCATTTGATTTTCTATAAAATTTAACCTCAACGCATAGCAATATTACAATCTTTATTCATTCACTTTACATGGTATATAATGCTATAACGCATATTTCAGGAGATAGCCGTCCGAACGTAACTCCAAGTACAAAGATATTTTCATTTTTAAAATAATAATTTACAAAATGCTATATGTTCGCACGAGTCCTGTTGAGTTGAGACAGTCCGTGTGCAATTATATTGTGAACAAATGCCTCTACAAATTTGGAAATAATAAAAGTTAAAAAATAAAAATGTTCGATTTTACCGCTAACTCTTGGAAGACAAGTTTTATGTCTTAATTATCTGTTTATAACTTCATCAATAAGAAATTAAAATATAACAAATAAAAATATCACTAAAACAAATATAAACGACTACAAGGCTCAGTAAGTAGGCGCTGAGAGGATAGTAGTGATTGGCCATTGATCAGTTATGTTGACAGCTCCCCTAAAGGATATTTCTATCAGACTCTCTCAAAAAGTGTTTCTGTTAGTTTGATATTTGTTTCGAAAAGCATTATAGTGACATGTATAAAAGTTATCCTCATCAATAACACAGGCACACAAAAAGAAATTGTCTTACCCAAAGACTTGACTCACGTTTCTTGACGTATGTCGTCGCGCTGAATCCGTTATTTGAAGCCAGAATGGCGCCACCACCCTCCAGTATTTTTAAATCGTGAAAAACCGTCGTGAAATATTATATTGTACATTTCCCTGTGTTTTGTTTTTCATGATAAAAAGCTAGAAGGTGGTGGTGCAATTCTGGCTTCTGATTCGGATTTATTCCTTGAGAAACAAACCCTGCGTCGTCATTCATTGAGAAACAGGTTTCAAGTCTCTGCGTCTGACAACGTTTTTTTGTGTGCCTGTGTAATTAGGGTAATAAGGAAGAAATTTTGAGGAGAATTCTAGAGTCCTTCTACTCTGATGGGTAGTTTTACTTGGTTTTTCCAATGAAAATCACGGAAATGCTGGAGCACACCTTAAAAACGGGCAACGGACCGCGCGCGAACTTTTTTCCTGATTCTTGTGATCTCCTCTCTCTTCATCCCCCCCCACACACTGCCATTCACAACTCTCTTAGGAATGGGAGGTGAGGCTTGGAGCTCGTCCCAGTTGGGACGATGCCCCGCTGACGGAGATATGCTGTGACGTCAACGTCTAAGTCAGTGTCGGATTTCATGTTCTAGCTGGGGAAGAAATGTCGCCACATCCCTGGATCTAACATGCTCTTCATTAAAGTGGCTAAGGGCTATAGCACGGAAACACAAATTAATCGATAGTACAGTAGACGACAAAAGCAAACCAGCCGGCCTGCATAGCCGAGGTCGCTAAGGCTGGAGGGGCGTAGCTGCGGGGCTCGAAGGGTCGTGCGTTCTAATCCCGCCTCGAATATAAACGTTTGTGTGCGTTCGTGTTGTCCGTATGTGTTGTACATACTGTCCCCCTTCTGGTAAAGCAATCACAATGGTCGTTGTATGACCAAGTGGTTAAAAAGCGACCTTAAAAAATAAAGCAAACTACTACTGTAATTACCTCACCAGTAAAAGAGGAGGACTTTGAGGCATATGCTTTGTTTCTCGCCCATTACTATCGCCCTCATCACAATTTAGGTACACATTTTGTGTGAAAACGTTTTGCAGGAACGGTTTCTCCAACGTATTCGCAAGAGTGGCTTACCGGGCCGGCAGAAGCAGCGGTAGCCGCCGTCCTCGTCGACGCAGATGCCGTGGCGGCAGGGGCTGGACTCGCACTCGTTGAGGTTGTGCTGGCAGGTGGCGCCGGCGAAGCCCGGGCCGCACGCGCACGCGAAGCGGGAGCCGTTGCGCGCGCACGAGCCGCCGTTGAGGCAGGGCGACGACGAGCACGGGTCCGCCTCGCGCTCGCAGCGCTTGCCCGTGAACCCTGCGCACACACGCACGCCCCGCTCAGCGCGCTTGCCCCGCGCCGACGGCCGCTGAGAGGGCGGAGCGGAAACCGCCGGGGTCGGCACCAACGTGTGTAAACTGTAGTGGGGGTCTCAAAATAAACATTCCGAACTTCTAGGACAAGTGTAGGGGCCGAAAAAATCACTCTTTGACAATGAACGTGGAATGGGAAATTTCATGTGACGGACTTACATGTGGTGTGTGCTCCTGATTTTTAAGATACCCTACATGCACAAAGTTCGGCAGATCACGTTCTGGCGTGGTTGAGATTTCATGGACCTGACGAACGCCTATGTATACGAGGTTGCCTAGAAATCAGGGGCAAATGCCACATGTAAATCGCATATAAATCCGTTATATTCAATTTCACACTTATGTTCATTGACAAAATTTTTTTTACGCATCTACCTGGCCAAGAGGTTTGAAACATTTGATTTTGAGACAACCTCTACATACATATTCCCTGTAAGGAAAATAGATTATTTTGATAATGTGGGTTGCTCTTGTCTGGAAATCTGGAAAATCTATCATTGTGACGTACAAATGAAGTTTTTGTTGAGGACCTTTGAACAATAAACGTGTTATTCGGATGGAAATATCTTGATTTTTACTTAAAGCAGAGCAAGAAAGGTGATCTTTTGCTACCTGGAGTTGAAAATCTTTTAGGGGAACTTAAAGTAAAAGTTCCGGAATTGACTTGGAAGCATCTCGTCTTAAACCCCCGGGGAGTTGAAAGAACTGTTAATACGATCGCTAGCTGTATTTGAAAGTTAATAGGTATAAGAACAAAACCTTTATCAAAAGAATACATTTCTAAAATGATTTGTATCTAAATAAATGTGAACACCTACATCGAATTTTATAAAAAGCTCTTCCTTTGAGATACAGAATGAATTTATAGCTTTCTCTGGAGGCGTTCGACTCAGTGCTTTTTCTTCTCAGTCGATCATGAAAATATGGAACAAAGAATAAAAAAGGAAGACAAACTGAAACATGGAAACATTCCACTGAATTTAAAAAATCTGCAAAAGGACATACTTGAGAACTCTCGGAAAATAAATTATTGAAATATGGCTATTAATGTTCTTATTATTGTTCTTCTCCTTCTTCTTCTTCTTCTTCTTCTTCTTCTTCTTCTTATTATTATTATTATTATTATTATTATTATTATTATTATTATTATTATTATATAGGAAACCCCATTATACGTACATGTAACGAAATTGAAGAAGTATTATTGTAAATAAAACGTATATTAAGAAAATAATTTCCTCGTACATGTCTTCCTAAAGGCTGATTAAATGAGTAATTGAATTACAAAAATGTGACTATAAGTTTGTGTGTGTGCCATAGTACGTGAATGGAAATAGCCCTACTTCTTGCGAATATACAACCTAAAAAATTTTTCTAATTCTTGCATTTATTCTCTTTGAGCGAAAGCTCTTACCTCTATTTTACTATTACTTTTAACTGAGGTTCCATGCGCAGGCGCGTCCAAATGCAAATGCTCACGCAACGTTGCTGAATGAGTCCGCTTGGCTTCAGAACATCCGGAGCTCGATTTTACGCACCGGAAGCCTCAGCTAATGGCACACTGGCAATCCCAGCAACACAACGATGTCTGAGAAACTCTCTGAGTTATTATTCTCAGGCTTTTACAAGCTACATGGGTCTCATTTCAGTGTAAAATGAATGTGTCACATTTGAAGGATATATGGATAAAGATACAGAACAAAAAAGGCTAAGAAACATTACGTTTAACTCGGCATTGATCTTATACGGCTTCAAGTACTTTTCCACTCTGTGCGTGCACAGTTATCGCCATAAAAGTGCGCACTATCACGCACAAAAACTCTTGCCCCTCGATCATCTATCCTCTCTCTCTCTCTCTCTCTCTCTCTCTCTCTCTCTCTCTCTCTCTCTCTCTCTCTCTCTCTCTCTCTCTGTCCTTTTCCTCTCTTTGTAGTATTAAATTTGGTTCAGCGACTAAACAAGCCAATTATCAGTTATTAGTTTTATTAAACACGCATAATTAATGTGTAATTAATTTGTATCCAATATTAAATTTACAAAAACAGAATTTCTATAATTTACTACTACACTAATATTTTGTATGAAAATCATTTAGACCAATTGAGTTAGTGGTTGATTTTAAAATGAGTTTTACTATTATAAGTACATTCTTCACTACATTAAAATGCATATTTTTATGTTAAATATTTACAAAAATGTGACTGTAAGTTTGTGTGTGCCATAGTACGAGAATGAAAATAGCCCTATTTTTACATTGTAGAATTATATTTTTTTCAAGTACGAGTTGAGCTTTGAATACCACTAGTCCGTTGTATGACATTTAACATTCCTATTGCACACAATTCTCCCTCCAACTGACCAGATTCCCTTTGCGGAGGGGGAGGCATGCGACCCAGGGAGTCCCCTCGTTTGGTATCATCCACTTCAGAAATATAACATTTTTCTCACGTCGCCATTTTATCAAGTTTTCCCCTCATAGCAGGAACTCGCCAACTTTTTCCAATTTTCTCCGGAAATGGGGAGGTGAACTCGTATGGCCGGCCAATCGTTGTAAGAAGCTGCCTCCTCGGGGACGGAGGGAAGACGGATAAACGAAATTAAAGTTGCGACGAAGTGGGGGAATATTGAAACTAAGACCAAGGCGAAGTGCTAGGACAGAAAGGAAAGCAACAGAAACATTAGAGAATGTCCCGGCTGAGGTGGCTCAGGGCATCGCCTAAAGTCAATACCGTGCCCTTGGACGGGGGGGGGGGGACTATGATTGGAGTTCCCAAGGTCGCAGGAATTTCGACTCTACCTTCACGGACAGGTCGTGTTCATCCGCTATCTGGAGAAGAATTCTAGCGGCCGGCTCCTCTGGTTGAAGCAAGCCGACCAGTATATCGGCGCCGGATCTCGCCATCCAGTGGGCAAAGATCACTGTCACCTCCCGCGTTAACAACTTGCACTACGCGTTCGGGACTAATGACCTTAGCTCGGAAATACTAGTCAATCAATCAATAGGATAAAGCAAACACAACTTAGACTGAACAACGATTAACTACATAAACATTCGAAGGAAGAAGTTATTCGAAAGTTCCCCACATCGTTCTGCGTTTCGAATCCAGATTTTTGTAGGAGGTTTTCCGTTTCCCCGAACATAACAGACCGTTACCGCGTCACAAGTAAAGGGCACAACGCGTCTCCTTTTTTAAAAGCGGAGCTCGCATCGTATTCCAATTACAGAGAGAAAATATTGCCGTGAATCATGAGCAAAATGTGATGACAACTCTGTGACGAAAGTTGGTATCTTTTTTCTCGCCGGTTCTCATTAAAATAGGTGCGGATGAGAAATTTTAAGAGAAGAGAGCCTTTGTTACTATCTCGTCAGTTTTTCAATTATTAAAATAATTCTCTCCTTTTTGTTCTTATTATACTTAACAAAAACAACAAACATTGTTTACTTCATTTTTTTCTTGGAAACCGTTGAACATTACAAGCGAGCACTACTAAAAAATACATGGAAAATTAAAGAGTAAGAGAACAAATAACGTGACACATGGTTTATATTATTGTAATTCGGATAATTACGCAATCGTGACGTAATTGTTTAGAAATGCCATTAATATGTACACTAATAAACAACTGATATTTATCATCATTCACAACTGTATAAAAATTAACGTTTAACGAGCAGGGTAAAATAAGTATGTGCGAAAACCTGGGACGTTTCTATAATGGTTTAATTGTACAGAAACTGTATGAATATTATTCTCATTTTAATTCACGTTTCAGCTAAAAAACATTGCTTTCAAAGAGAATTCGAAGGTATGTTAGAGGTTAGTTTCTGAACTATTCAGACCTGGCGTACATCTCTAAGCGAAGGCAAACGGTTTTCTGCCGTCAGTTATGTTGGCATCAAACATCGAGTAACTTATAGCCGTCGTAACCTGTCGTCTGGCAACTCGGAAAACACGAAGGTAGTAATTGCGATTGCAAAGTCTTTGGCTGATGGGAGAGAAGCCCTTTCATGTACCCACGTAATATGTATTTAGAGCAACACTCCTCTTGAGGTTGTACAGTGATGGCAGATAGAATCAGCTATAAGTCTGTAACAGTCGCTTACAAGTTGGGGGCGGGGGGGGGGTAACGACGAGAACCTGCATCGCTTTTACTCTATCTTTGTTTGTATTTGACGTAATAAGTCATTGTTTCATCATTTAGTACTTTTATTACTTGAATAATTCTTAACCGCCAGTGATAGTTTCGTCTTCAACATCATCGGATGTTTACAAAAATATTCTAAACCGTACCCATATGCAAACACTTCGAGGAAACCGCGGCGTTCTCTTACAGTCAGAACTGCCCATAAACACGTTGCAATTTTTTAAATATTTGTCCACGTAGATAACAGTTCAGCAATCCGAAAAACACACAAAATGTTGAACTAGTTCATCAAAAACTGAACGTAAGGGCCGCAAGTACAGAAAATGCTCAAAGTACTTGTGAACTTGCCATTCCTCAAAATTAAAAATCTTTTAACATGAACTTGCAGTAAATTATTGTAACATATTTCTAAAAACATGTCTCATTCGTCCTTATTTTCATATATTTTTTTCAATTTCATTGCAATTTATTCTGGGATCTACTAATGACCACCATTAGGTTCTCCGGGAACCGCTGATAGGCGATTGTTACTGCCAGAACGCTAACGCTCACTTTTCATGGTAGACAAAGGATCGTTTAAGGGATCAAATGAAATGTTGCAATGACCTATTATATTATTATAGATAATACGTGTATATTTGGCAAGTTTCATTATTTTCAGTAGCAGAAATCGGACACTTTCTTAATCCTTGTTATTAAAACGTCATTTAAAAATATCAAATGAAACAACATATATTTTCCAATGGATTGCAAAATTTAAAATGTATTCTTAATATTTACATTTTTTTAATTGAGATCAAAAATGTGCATCGTTTTCCATATCTCATAGCCTACAAAAGAATACTCTTAAAATACAAAATGTGGGTTTTAATTTTCTTTGGAATTTTCCGTAATGTCTTTTCAGGCCCTGTGAAGAATTTAGCGAGATATTGTCAGAAACACGTTTACATATTCATGCAAAATGTAATTTCATCCTACCGGGATGAAAATTTGAACCTTCCAGCAAGTTTAAGAAAACTTTGTTTCATGAAACTTTCATGACTAAGCGTTCAGTGTTTCGAAATCCACGAAACCCCGAGGGACCCACGAAAGCTCCGTCGTTTCGCGGCGCCTCCCTTCACATTTCTTTCGTCACCGTTTTTGACGGACTAGGGAAGAAACTCCGCAAAAACCAATGCCGCCTTGCTTTTCCCGGCGTTGATAGCTTACATTGATCCCCCTAGGATCGATTGTGCATTGAAATGCGACGGACGTAAAGCTGCACCGTGTAGGAGGCTCTGCAGCGGCTGTTGATCGTGTAGATAGCCTTACCCGCGCAGGTAAGGGTTTAGAAGTCCTGCAGTTTAAGATGTAAAGTTCCTCCTTGTTTTAAATTATAAATGAATATATATATATATATATATATATATATATATATATATATATATATATACATACATACATTATACATAAATTTCGCTGATATTATCAATCGCGATGATAATGTTAAAATAATAAATAGATTTAATAAATATTTGTATTTTATGCGTATTCTAAAATATATTTAAATGTTTTGATACTTCATCTTCTTTCCTTCTGTAACTTTCATTAAGCTAAGGATACCTTCAATATGTTTGATGGTAAAAGCGCTGGACACAAAAGAAAACCACCATAGAATCCTTACAAGAAAAGAAGAGAAAAATATAAAAAATACTCTAAAAATTGGGAAAATTAAATATGTATCACTTATTTAATAGTGATAATATGTTATGATATGATAAATAAATGTAAATAATAGTGATAATATGTATCACAGAACGCTAATAAGTGATTGAGATGGCATACTCTTTAGCATATGATGCTATTTTTTATAAATAACAACATTTTGCATAAATCTCTGCCTGATCGACTAGAAAGAATTTGCAGGAAAAATCTAAACTTCACCGGTGGAACGAAAATATTAAAATGCATAAAAATGAAAGAAGCAACCCGTTGCACGGAAAGAACGAACTTTCATCATAATTTCGATTAAAACTTGGTAACTTGAAAAGAATGCAGATATGAAATTAAGCGTTTCTTATAAAAGATATGAAAACGAGATCAGTGAATTTTAAAATACATAGAGAAGACCAGGAATGTATAAACTTGGAATATGTAAGTTATTGTCTCAAAACAAAGTGTGTATGTGAAGATACATTATGTAAATCTAATGCATTTTTCTTCGAAATGTTTTGAATTGTTGTGATTTTTGTTGGTCCAACCAATTGTGAATGAAATTAATTAATTACACCTTTTTCATTTTTTAGCTAAATATAAATAAGGTGATTGCGAGTTTTATAAAAGGGTACGAGAAAAAAGTCTCTTAAATACCTTTTTATATCACATGTAATAATTATTTTTATCATTGCGCTTAAATGAACAACCATACATAAATATGCGTTCGTAGGCTTCCGTGGCCGGAGTCAATGCATTCTTGGCTATCCGGGATGAGCCGCGTCTCGGTCAATTGTACTGACGTTTCGGTCATCTTGCCGTGACCTTCTTCAGAGCTTTTCTTCTGAGCCACAGCAAGATGGCCGAAACGTCAGTACAATTGACCAAGCCACGGCTCATCCTGGATAGCCAAGAATGCAACCATACATAAATTGGGGCAATTCAGCTCTATTAGTACACTTTAAAAGTCTTCCGAGCCTAAATATTCAGTTTCTAGGATATGTACATCCGTCAAACGGCTAGTTTCTCGGCCACGTGTCAGTACTCACCGTAGGGGCAGAGGCACTGGTAGGTGGCGCCCTCGTGGCCCTGCGAGAGGTCGACGCAGATGCCGTGGTTGCGGCAGGGCGACGGGAAGCAGGCGTCGCGCTCCTCGCAGTGCGGCCCCACGAAGCCCGGGCAGCACTGGCACTCGTAGCCCTCCTGCGCAACGCAACCCGCAACGCTCGCCACACGCTCCCACAAGCACAGCGCTCGCAAAATTGGATTTCGAAGAGCTCTTAGTGACGCTCGTTTGGGCGCACTGAACTCAGCGCGTGGGAAAAATCATAAAATATACAATTACTTACAAATGACATAAAAGGAGAGGAACGTTATTTTATAACAGTTAATGTGACACAAATTCATCCTTTTCTGTTACAATCACTAGTAATATTAGTGGATAAAAACATCGATTAATAGCTTTTCTTCTAGGGAAATACTAGTCATATATATCACATGAACTAGCATACCCCTGCGAAAACTCTCACATGTTCAACACCTCCCTCTTCCCTATCCTTCCATTTCCACATTAAGGGGAAAGTTGTTGCTCAAGTTTTAAGGCCCTAGAATGCTTCGTTGTTGAGGTATATAGCTACATAGATTTCAACAATACTGCCTCGGTGTTTTGGGTTCCATGTGATATGAATATTGAGATGCGTTTTTTAAACAAATCCTTCATATTTTTAACGTTGAAGTGCAATTCATCAAGTCTCCATGCAGTTATCTTTCTTCAGAGACCTCATTTAAAGATTGATTGCGTATGTGAGCCGCAAAATACATCTATACTTCTGAAATAATATACGAGAGGATGGTTTTACTGATTATTAGAAATAAAAGATAAACCTTTGATTAAAATAATAGTCATATATCTCCATTCAATTGTCACTATATTGCTTTCAGGAACTCGAATTCGATGACCGGTGAGCCGGTGACCTATGACCGATAAGCTCCAGGATTTGATGGTCGGTCGAGGTGACCAATGCTTTGATAATAATTTGAACTTAATAGTTAATGATTTATCTAATGTAGGTTGTTTACTATTCTCAATTCTGTTCATACTTTGCACTTTGAAACTTTTTACTGTACCGTACTGGAGGGTCTTCAAATGAAACACATGTAATTAATTTCAAAATCAACTCATTTCTATGGTTGTTATTTCACAGCTTAAGTGCCATCGCTTGTAAAATCCGGACTTTAAATATTCCACGGGTAGCTGATGACGTTGTTTTCACTGTTACGCGGTGCTAGTTACGGGGGTTTACTGTATCGACAGGTCCCTGATCGTTAATTGGGGGCTTCACAAATTCTCGCCGTTTCGCTCCCATTCATTCGACTAACATTACGTAATCCACTAATTAGAGAGCACTAAACATTGAACTAGAGACTAATTAGTGGAAGGTCAAAATTAGTCGATCAATCACTCCCTATCCGTCGCAGGTTCATTCGCACCTCGCTTAATATTTAACAAGTCGTAAAAGACAATTGGAAACGTTTCTGGGAACTTCAAAGGAAGATTTCACTTTGCTTGAAATTAACGCCTTCCGAGTGTTTAATGAAAGTTCAAAAATTATTGATTATATAACATTTGCTTCTTTTACAAGAAGCAAATAATAACATTTTTAGTCTGTTTTGAAGCCTAGAGTAGATCTCTTAAATAAAACCATTGCTCTCTTTTTGAATGATTGAATAAGACAATTTGACGATATTTTAATCAAAACAAAAATTTTACAAGATTTTCTTAAATAAAAATCTCACTAGAATACATATTTATCTATATTGTTATGGGAATGAAAAATGTTGTGATCAAAGCCGCATAATCTAGTTCTTACTTTGTGCCGTTCACTATTACATTCAAAAAAAATAGCATATATTTTCTAAATATATTCAACGCAAAACATTAGAAAATATGGAAAAGGTCCTAAGTGACGGGTATTAAAATACACTGAAAAAATTTACCACGGCAATCCATTAATTTACAATCAGACATTGCAGATATCTAAATATATTTCTTGTTTTTTTTCTCGAAAGATACGCTTTTACCAACCAAGTTTTTGCTTTGCGACCTATTGCACTTCGACAGTTTTTTGGGTTCGAATGCCATGCCACACGTCAGAAATGATACATAGCTTACAGCATATGATATATTGATCATACAAAAACGTATACTCACCCAAAAGGGAAATTGGCAACGCCGGGAGACCATTATTTTCATTCAAATTGACAAAAACAGAGTATTTATTTCACGGTAACCAACGAGCTCTCGGAACCGAGTGAGATTAACTTACAGTAAATTATATTTATATCACGCGCAAATTTATTGTAACATTTTCACGTAATTAGCGTCGAGTACAATATTCGGAACAGCAAAATAATTGCGTCTATTCCGCATGCAGCGCGCGCATCAGTACAGCGCCGTGCCGGGCAATGAGCCGAGCGAGCACGGGGCGGAGCGGGGCGGGGCGGGGCGGGGGGCACTTATGTGGCATCAGAGCACTCCGCGGGCGCGAGTGGGGCGCGCGGCAAACTTCAGCCCTAAACGCGATAAAAGCAAAGGGTCGACACGTGACTGCGCGCCGGGAATGGTTGCTCCCCGCTAAGTGCCAGCGGCGGACAGAGGACAGAGGACAGCGGTCCTCCGCTTCGATACAAAGCGGCCCTCCGCCGCCCCCACAACTTCCTCCTGCGGAGCCTGACGCACCCTCCGCCTCGGCCCGCCCCGCCGCTCCCCATCTCGCCCCACCCCCACCCCTATCCTCGCGTACCGGACTGTTGTACCCAAGTTAGCGGGTTCAAACCCGATCGAAGCCGTGGAGAGCGAAAAAATCCTTCGTACGCCTTCCTTCGGAGGGGAAGTAAAGCCGGCTGTCCCATGTTAGTAGATTTACTTGCATGTAAAAGATCCCCAAGCCTAAATGACTGTTATTCTGAGCTAAATTGATATCGCCCGTTTCTCGCCCAAGAAATACCTCCTTTCTCTGCTAGTTGGTGAAAGGAGCGTAGCGAAATTTGCGTGGTCAGACGGAAGAGCAGGCCTCGTGGCCTGAGTCTCGCCACGTAAAATAAGGCATTAATTCAATTCAATATATCCTCCGCTTGCCGCGCCTTGGCCGCCTCGGCCGCCGTCGTTTCCTCGAGTTCGGCCTCGATGCCGCCATCCTCAGTCAGGTTTTGCTGGCTTTTCCTAATCGCGTTATGGGTTTTGTCGGTTTGGTTCCTTACGTTGCTCTTGCAGACGTAAATAGTGGTTTTCCTTTTCTTATTTTAATGTTTCAATATTGTAATAATATGTTTTCATTAAAGTGGTAGGAGGCAGACGATGCTTTATACACTGGGCCTTGCAAATATATCATCATCTTCATCATCATCATCACCAATAAAGCAATGACTTGCACGTCACAATCTTTGAATGACCTGGTAGTTTAATGAAACACATGCCCCATCGATATATGGCAACCCAAATCTTTTTCAATAATCTCGATTCAGTATCGTCTCACGTTTCTCTTCCTTCACATCCTTTTTCATCATTTCTCCTGTCTGGTTATATTGCCCTACTCTTCATTACACTTCGCTTCCGTTAATGAATTAGGATGCGATCCACTCTCCAAATTTGCTTGGCTTGCCCATTACCGGCAGCGATCTAATGCATCTGCCGCACGACACTCTTTGGTTCCCCGTCGCCTTCCTTCCACTCAACGTAATTTTTTCGACAATATTTCGCCCATTCACTGCATCATGTGCGTCGTCCTTCGTAATATATAGAGCATCTCTCACCACAGCCAGCCTCTAGCCATCCTCCATTTCCTGCACTCCCACGCGTTACCCTTCAACCAGCCCTTCACCTGACTTTTCAACTGACGTCCGCGCCGTCAGTTCAGTCACTTCGCTCCCGTGGCGCGCGGACGCCGATTCAATACGCCCAACACGTCCGACGCCGTTCCCCCGAGCGCAGCCGCGCGGTTATTGTCCCGGCTGCAGCCGCGCCAATCCCACAGCGGCGCGCACCGTTCGGGCGCCACTTTGAGTCCAACACGTCACCGCGGATGCTGCCTGACCTCTCGCCGACTGGCCCTGTTGCTGACGCCCACGCTCCCCCGCCCGCCCCCGCCCGCACCGCACTGCTCCGCAGCGCGGCGGCGGAATGAAGCGATCGCGATAGCGTCGGGGCTGCTGCTCTTTCAGGAAATTGTAATTTCAGGAAATTGCGGGACGCCGGCGGGCGACGCGAATTAATTTTGTCGCATCGGAAATCTATGAAATTGCACAATTACGCGCCGTGCGCCACCGCTAATGGTGGCGCGGTGCCGCGCCGCACCGCGTCGCGTCGCGTGGGGCCCTCGGCGCCGGGGGCGGAGGCGGGGGCGGAGGCGGAGGCTGTGGCGGAGGAGGAGCCCGGCGCAATTAAGCCAGGTAGCGGTACCACCGGGGAGTGCGGTGGCGACAGCTATACGAGCAATAGCAGAGCTCGAGCGTAGGATCACGCGGGAGCAAGAGTACAGGGCGGAAAGGGAGAGAAAGGCTTAGTTGCTCCGAGGGAAATGCGTAAAATGAAAAAAAGAATTCGAGAATGAATGCCACTGAAGGAAGATGAAGGCAAATCAGGGAAATAGAGAAAATTTGCGCTCAAAAACGTAACGAAAAGAACGTAATTAAAGGAAACTTCGGTGTGGATTCTAAGTACTAAATAAGTGAATGTGCATATAATATGAGAAAATGTCGCGTCACATAATATGGATGTAAGGGTTCAAGCAACCAAAAAAGATTTGAGTGAAGTAGTAATGACTATTTTCTACCCACAGCGTCATAGGAAGCAAATGCGTTTTATTTATTTTAACACATTGGTAATAAATGTACGCAGTTTCAAAACCCCTAAAATTATAATGTGAAAATCCCTTTACAGTTGAACTAGAGCAATTCGAATTTTAGACCGGTGGAAGCCTCCAAATAGAAGACCAGCAAATTAAAAAAAAATTGAAAATATTTCAATCTCCATTGCAAGAAATTATAAATGGATCTATTACAATCTATGAAAACTGAATCTAAGCACAAACTGAGGAATTGTATGGAAGTGTTTTTCATGCGACCTCATGTGGCATTCATCTCCTCAAAATGAGTAATATTTTTAGAAAATATAAACAAACTCGTTGAGATTTCCCTATTTAAGTTTTTAGATAACACGAAAAACTTTTAATCCAAAATCCAATTCGAAGAACTGTACTCTTCTCTTTAGTTTTGCATTAGTTAGGCTTCGTCGACATCATATATTAAAGTTCACGTATCGGAAATGAAAAATCAAATCGATGTTTTTCGAAACTCTGTATGATGTGGGTCCAGATTTTCTTGTTTGCGCGTTTTATAATCCGTGGCCCCGGCTCGCTCCGAGGTGATAATAACATTTCGCTGGGCCGAGGAGCGAGGGCGGCGCGCGCCGGGGCGGGGGTCGCCGCGTGGGTCGGGGCGATGATGTGGGTTATATGAGCGCCGGGGGCGCGAAGCGGTGGGCGTTAGCTGCGGGGGGCGGGCGACGGCCCCCGGGGCGCCGCCGGCAGGAGCCCCGCTGACCGCATCCCCGTCCCGCCCCCGTCGCCGCTTCCGCCCCGCCATGCCCCGCCCCGCCACACCCAGCCACGCCCAGCTACGCCCAGCCACTCCGCCCCGCCCCGCCCCGCCCCGCCGCGCCTCGCTCGGCCACGCTCCGCCCCGCCACGCTCCACTCCGCCACGCTCCGCCACGCCCCTCCCCGCCACACCCCGCCCCGCCACGCTACTCCCCACCACGCCCCGCCACGCCATGCCCTGCCACGCCACGCCACCCCACGCCCCGCCACGCCCCACGACGCCCCGCCACGTCACGCCCCGCCACGCCCTACCACGCCACGCCACGCCACGCGCCGCCACGCAACGCCACGCCCTCTCTTCGCCATAACGCCCGCCTTCGCGGTGCGGCCATTCTCTCCAGAACCTCTGCTACGCATCCGCCCGCACCGCATCGCCCTGGCCCTAGGCCTTGCCCGACTCCTCCGCTGCCACTCCCGCACCCGCCTCTTCACCACCGTATCTCCTTCACTAGTGGTCACGTCCTTCTCCCCACAAACTTGTCAGCAGAGCCTCTCTCCCGCATCTGTTCACTTCGCCCTAATCCCCGCTCTCCTCGCTTCAGGTCTACTCCCGCTTCTCCCACCATCGAAGTCACTATTTCTGTCAGAGGCCTCCCCCTCAACCAGACCTCACCAGATGTTTCGCTCTTTGCACGCCCGAGCCACATCATTCTCATCCTCATCCCCGACCGCACCTTGCACCCTTATCTTCCACCCTCGTGCCCAATCCACCTGCATCCCCACGTCCCGACGCTCAGCCTGTCTCCGCCCGCTTTTGCGGCCACCGCTGCCCTCCCCCGCCCCCGCCCCCGCTTCCGCTCTTTCCACTCGCCCGCCCGCCCGCCCGCCGAACGCGGTGGCCGCTGAGGCTCCGAGTTGCGCGAGTTCGTTCATCTCTCCGCCCCCGCCGCCGCCCGGCGGTTTCGCCCCGCCCTCGGCCCGGCCAATCCTCCACCCATTGCTCTTCGTTTCGCCACGCTCGCTGCCTCTCGTCGCGTCGGTTTTCGTTTCCGCCTCCATGAATTTCCTCTGAACGTACTGGGTTCGATATTCCAGATTTACCGACAATATGGTTTTGCTTAGAAGCAAATAGTCGTATTGATATTGTCAGTGTGCGCAGCTTTAGAGCATGTTTGGACATAGCAGTAAGCAGACTGTTCATTCTCTTTTTTTTCTTTCTTTTCATTTTTTTGTGCAAAGTTTATGATAAGTTGTCGGGGTTGTTTCCCCCCTCCCTCTTTAACACACTCACTCTCTCACGCTCTTGTTCGTTCTCATTTTCACGGTAATTTTCATATTTCACGCTTACATAGCTCGTCTGGGTTTCATCCTTTTGAATTTTTCCTCTCATTCGATCCTTATTTACAAAGATTTTTATTGCCTCCAGCGTTTCCTCCCATTTCATTTATTCCATTTTATTTTTGTATGCTCTCTTACTTCTTCTCAGAGCACAGTCCTCGAATCGAGCACTTTCCTTTCTGTCTTATGTTTGTCAACCTTTATACCGTTTCCCCTCTGTTTTCTTTTTTTTTGTGTTTGTTGTGTTTCATCTCATTCCACCTGAGACCCTCCGGCCCCCAATAGAGCTCCCGCCTTCCCGCAACTCTCCGCTCCGCCGCGTCTTCCCGCATCCCCCGCGCGGGGGCTGTTTTTGCCGTCCGCAAACACGCCGCGAGTAGATTCGCGGAAATATACCGCCGGCCGCCGCCGGCCGGCCACCGCTGCCAATGCCGCCGCCGCCGCCGCCGCGTCGCCTCGGGACGCAATTACCGAGCTTCGCAGCGGCACTGGCGGAGGTGGCAGTGGCGGTAGTGATGGAGGCGTTGGCTGTGGAAGTGGCGGTAGTAGTGGAGGAGAAAGCGACAGCAGCGGTGGTGAGGGCGAGGTGGTGGCCGGTGAGCTAGCCGAGTACATTGGGAAACAGAGATCGTGTGGCTGGCAAAGTCGATGTTGCCCAGACTCACCCGCGAAGGTAATGTTGTGTTCACGGGAGCTCTTCCAAACTTCCGGCTGTTCTAGAGACAGTACCAAACACTCAGTATTTAAAGCTTTATTTACGATACCTAGTATATGAATTTTGCATATGTTATTATCATTTTTACGTTTTCATTGTACATTTTTGTTGTGTTGTTTAGTTTCTATTGTCTTCTACCAGTGTCACGCTTCATGCATTACATCGTTTGTTTACCCTTTCAGGAATATATATTTCTACTTCGTTTCATAAGAACCAATATCGCACTATATAAAATAGAACGCAGAAAACACGAGTTACGTGATATATAGTATCGTTATTACCTGCTCATGTCGAAGGTAATGGTGATGCTTGAAAATGAAATAATATTTCATTCCAATTGTAAAAAGAATAATTCGCTTTGCTATCCATGTTTAGTGTATTCGTCATCTTTTAATCGTTTGGGAGAGGTCAAAATTGTACAAGTCAATTAAGGGTGGTAATATTTCCACATAACTGTTTCTAAACTAAAACGTATAAATCTGTCTTACAATCACATACTCTTACTTGCATTTTCGACTTCCTAGTATGAATATAAAATAAATCAATAATACTCCTATTTTCAATCATAATGTTTTCAAGCCTTCATGATTTTTCCGCGACAGTGGTTTTTATACGTAATTGTTCTTATTGTAAATTTCTCTTCTATGATTTATCTCGTTTTGTTTCATTACCATATTACATTTTTCTCCGCCATGATATTTTGTAAGATCTCTGCCCGAGTTGCAACGATTTCCTTGATTTACATAATCTAATGGAATTCAATAAAAGTGTCAATTAAAATTTTGTCAATATAGTTAATGAGTTATCTTCCATCACATAACTTTAATAATTCTAGAAATGTTTGCTCTGAGTCATTTACATTTTCTCTCATTCTAATGTTTTAAACGTACTATTATGAAGAAATCATTGACTGTAGCCAAGCAAACTGCTGGGTAGTGTACACGTTGCGTGTTCAGCCCCACTACTAGAATAAAAAACTGCGTGGTAATAGTAATAGCACCAGGGTTATGTATCAGATTCAAACTTATTTCTTAGGCAGATCTGATATGCTGCCATAACTTTTTTTATTCGTCAACTGAACAGTCAATTAAGGGCAAGGGTCCCCTGATCGCGCAGGGAATTATTAATCCTTCTTTAATGAAGAGATAGAATGATGATGAAGGGTGAAGGGACGATCACAAATACATCCACGACCAAGGTAGGATTTGAACCCGCTATCCGTCGATCTGAGATTGCCACGACTCTATTGCCTTAGCGATCTCGGCTATCCAGAGTGACGCCAAAACTTTAATGGATTTTATTCAAGCTGTAAAACAATAGATGTATGGTTGTTCTTGGGTATTGATTCTACCAGATATCAAACGAATTCGTCTTTCTTAAAACGTTCAACAACCAATGTGATTAATCCTCAGAACTTAATAGTTACTCAAGGCTAGGAATTCTAGTCTACGAGTATATCAATAGTTTATATCCTCTGTGATGAAGTGTTTCTTTGGAGGATACGACTCAGTTGATGGATGCTTGGATCAATATGTGTTGCATTAGCAGGCGCCGCATAGCATTTACCGATAATTGCTCATACCATTACCTTCTGAACTTAATTCAGTTTAAGTCCTGTGATGTTATAGGAAGCATAATAATGAACGGGTCACATACAAAGCAGGTGTGTTTCATGCAGTGTTCATAGGTATGCAATTTCGGCATGTATCCTATTATTTCCCTTCTGATTGCCTTGGCAACTTGTCCGTAAGTAACGAATTGCTGGTAGGATGTCGAAGTTTCGCAGATATTATGTACTAATGTTTGCAGTAGTGTCCACGTGAATCAGAGTCCAAGTATATTGCGAAATATTACTGACACAATGGAGCTGCTTCATTTCACAACTCATATATCTGGTAGTATTTTACTGCAACGTTGTTCATTTGGAAATTTCTGTAAAGATACATTTTACGATATCAAACACAATATAGTATGAATTTTTCAATTAAAAAAATTGAATACGTATCTGATAAGATTTCTAAATAAAATTATATGCCTTATGGGATTATTAGAATTAATAATGCGAAACTGACGTCTAAACATTTTAGAGAACGCTTTGTCCTGGTACGACGGAAACGCGAACTAACATTTTCAACAATCTAGTGCACACGCCTTCTCACTTTCAAACAAACAAAAACTCGGCAATTAAAACACCCCAGCAAGAAGACCAGCGAAAAGAGTTGAAAGTTTCGCTGCTCTCGCGTAAAAATTGTTGAGTATTTGTTCTCCAAGTCGGGCACCACCGCCCATAGTGCGCGCTTCCCCGTGTGCTGACGCAGCAGGCCGGGCGCTGGAGATAAAACGGAGCAGTCTGCGAGCGCAGAGGCGCGGGGATGAGGAGGTCCCCGCAGAAGGACGCAAAACGCAGCGCGGAGAAGCATCGAAGGGTTGAAAGGTGTTTGTGAAAGGGGAATCACCTGGAACCGGCACGGAATTTAAATATTCTAAGAGTTTAATATTCCACGAGGACATACCTTGCAAAATATATACAAGAACATTATAAATGAAGGGGTTCGTAGGCTACCGCGGCCGGAGTCAATGCATTCTTGGCTATCCGGGATGAGCCGCGTCTCGGTCAGTTGTGCTGACGTTTCGGCCATCTTGCTGTGGCCTTCTTCAGAGCTATACTGCTGAGCAGCAGTATAGCTGCTGCTGAGCAGACGCGGCTCATACCGAATAGCCAAGAATGCATTATAAATGAAGTTCTAATCCAGTTGTAAGTCTGCATGGGTGGCACAGTGGCTTGGAGCAAAGTAGAAGACTGAGGGGTTCCCGCGTAGGGCATGAGTGTTTTCACAAAAGTGATAGGGGTGGTTTGGTTTGTTATTACTCCGTGTTTCAAATCTCAACCATCACCCCCTCATAATCACTTATCTCGTAATCATTGACCCCTCACAATCACTCCTACCAGCACCTATTCGGCGTGATGCAATGGAAAACCAGCGATGGCCGTTGTACTCGTTAAAGAGGTCGCAAAATAGACCAGTGAAATTACATTGAGAATGAGGTTGTTTGACGTGGAAGTGGCGTGTAATGTAATTGGCCGTGGAAGTTGAGTTTGCTTATCGTGTGTTGGCACTGGGTAGAGGGGAGGGTTATTTGTGACTGTCGACGTGGATTCTGTTAATTCTCTAGCGGATGTCGAAGTAAAGAGGCTCGGGAGATGGTCAGGAAGGGGAAGGGTTGCGAGCGGTCACAGTAGGAACACAGCGCGCTTGAAACCTAAGAACGAAAGCGAAAGTAGAAGGTGTAGAAAGTAGTTGCTGTAAAAAAAGAAAAGTGAAACTGTTGCTGGGGAGGGACGTCGAAGAGAGAGAGAGAGAGAGAGAGAGAGAGAGAGAGAGAGAGAGAGAGAGAGAGAGAGAGAGAGTGGAGTCAGCACAAAACGCTGGAAATTTTACTCTGTCTCTGAAGTTGCTTTCAGTTAGAGGCTGGCAGTAATGAGGGCAACAGAGAAAATGGAAGCGGTTAAGATAGAACATGGGAAGAACGTAGATGTGTCACAGAACGACTGATAGAAATAGAACAGTTCCAGAGGCAACTCTTCCGAACAGTAAAAGGGAGGAATGTAGTGAAGCACGTGCGACGAATTTGAAAAGGAGAGAGATAACAAGAGGCGCATCAGAGTGAGTGTGATATACTGGCGATGAATTATACTGCGATTCGAATTGCGAACAAGGTGGCAGATGCCACGGTGAATGGAATGGCGGATTTGATAAAAGTGGGAGAGATGAGGTCAAAAAGCGCGACAGTGCAAGTGTGTCGGGTCGGAGGTTTACATTGCAAGTTAGGTAAAGAAACAGGACTAGAGAAGTAATGGGGGACATCATCACGAACTGAATGAGCGGAAGAGGTAAAGATTGGACGGGTGAGTCCTATGTAACGTGACAGCCGCTAAAAACTATCTTGTAGACACGGACGACATGCGGGCGGGCAAGCGAACGAGCGGTCAAGCCGGAGAGCGGGCGAGCAGGCGAGAGCAGACGAGAGCGGACGAGAGCGGACGAGAGCGGACGAGAGCGGGCGAGAGCGAGCGAGAGAGGGAGAGAGCGGGCGAACGCGGCCGAGTGCGGGCGAGAGCGGGCGAGAGCGAGCGAGAGCGGGCGAGAGCGGGCAAGAGCGGGCGAGAGCGGGCGAGAGCGGGCGAGAGCGGGCGAGAGCGGGCGAGAGCGAGCGAGAGCGGGCGACAGCAGGTGAGAGCGGGCGTGCAGGCGAGAGCAGGTGACCAGGCGAGAGCAGGCGAGCAGACGAGAGCAGGCGAGCAGGCGAGCAGGCGAGAGCAGGCGATCAGGCGAGCAGGCGAGAGCAGGCGAGCAGGCGAGAGCAGGCGAGCAGGCGAGCAGGCGAGCAGAGCGGGAGCGGGCGAATGAGGGCAGCCGGCCGGGAGAGCTGGTGGGCGGGAGGGCGAGTGGCGGAGGAGCAGGCGGGCGAGTGGGCGTCAAGTGGGCGGGCAAGCGCGGGCGAGTGGGCGTGGGCGTGGGCGACTCCTTGCGGAGCGAGGGAGAGGGGACTGCGGCGGAGCTGACCCCCTTCGCCGCATGCGCCATCCCAATGCAGTCTCGTCCGAGTTCCCTGACAGCCAGTTGAACCCCGTCCAGCGGCGAGCGAAAAAGAACTCGCGATGAGCCGCGATGAAGTACGTGGACCGACTGTCGGGGGGAGGTCGGTCGCAGACGTAAGCTGTGTCCCGACCCCGCCTTATCTGCTTGTAGCTTATATTTGTCTTCTCGCATATTTCCCTCTTTTGGCTTTTGTTCAACATCATTTTCATACAAACAAATGTTTGTGGGTTCAGAAAGAACCCTTTTGACGACAAAATTATAAATATTTAGGCATTTTCTAGGAGAATTTTTAAGAATAACGTTGTTCGGAGTAATACCTACACGCGTTTATACATATAAAGTTACTTCGCTGAGACGGTTCGATTGTTCTGAGAAAATTGGGGGAAATCCTAACTCGAAAAACCTTTCTCAACATTAAAATATGCCAAGAGTTATCTTCTGGCATATTGCGACTGGTGCTGCTTGTTCCTTTAGAAACTTTTCGTTGTGTTTTCGTGTTTGTTCTAAAGCCCTTCGTTAATTTGAGCCTCCTAAGTCCTTATCTCGCCCATTTACAGCGTTCTGCATTACTTCCCACTAATTGATGCTACGCACTTTGCAAACGCATACACCAAACTTTCTGAATTACGCGAACCACCTTCGTTGATTTAAAATGAAAGTAATGGCGCGGTAGATAACGTATCGGGGGCAAGATTTTTTCTCCTCTGGAATAAAGGGCTGCGTTGCTACCACTTTCAACTCCTATATGAGATCCTATTTCTCACACCGCTCGCACAATACAGTTTCTTTGGCCGCATTCCCCTGCCTCCAGAGTTTCTGCTTTCCCTTTCTTGGCTCCTGAACCCTTTGCGTCTCAGTCTTGTTCTCTCTCCGTCTCTTATTTCCTCCTCCTTTCTTCAGGAGTGGATCTATATTGCAAGGAAAGGAACGTGATGTCCGAAGAGAAGGAAGACCTGGAACGTATATAATATTGACGGAAACACGGGTAGTGATCTTAATGGTAATACTTAAAGTCTGTAGAAGATATATTGTTTGTAAACTAGTTCTTCAACAAAGGATGTATTGATTGTCAGTAAAAAGTTTACTAAAACATACACACGTACGTCAGAAAAAATCATTATTCATGCAATACGATTTAATCGTCATTTGTTCTTAAATGACAATAGGAAATAAAAATATCATAGAAACAGCCATCTAAATAATGCAATTTTCAACAAAAGCACCCTACTATCGTAGTTATAGTTTCACAGCACTATTATACACGCTATGTTAATGGTATGCCTGTATTATGTGTATCATTTTATTGAAATTTCCTCTGCCCTTTTAATAGTGTTATATTAACAACATACCGTTAAACAAGCTTTGTTTATTTATAACTGGTCTAGACGAGAGCCAGCCTCCGTTACTAAGCCAGGGATTACATCTGGATGCCCATCTCTTTGCTGGGAGATGATCACACGGGTGGTTTTCTATTGCTTCACGCTGGATAGGTGCTGGTAGGAGTGATCGTGAGGGGTGAATGATTACGAGATAAGTGATTATGAGTGGGATGATGGTTGAGATATGAAACACGGAGTAAGAACAAACTAAACCACCAATCACCTTTATGAAATCACTCACATGCCCTACGCGGGAACCACCCCTCAGTCTTCTACTTTACTCCAAGCCACTGTGCCACCCATTCCGACTTGCAACTGGATTGGAACTTCATTTATAATGTTCTTGTATATATTTTTTGCAAGATATGTCCTCGTGGAATATTAAACTCTTGGAATATTTAAATTCCGCGCCCGCTCCAGCTGCTTCCACTTTCAACTCTTGTATGGGGCTCAATTTCTCACGCCGTCTTCCCCCCACCCCCGAGTGCGTCTTCCCGCGGCCTGTGCACCGCCCCCCCCCCCCCCCCGCGCGTGTCGGGCTCCGGCCGCCCCCACTTCCCGAGGCGGTCGATGGCGGGCGGCGGCGGCGGCGGCGCTGACCGCATCGTGCGGAGCGCAGCTGGGCCGACCGCAACCGCGTGCGGGGGGTGGCACGGCCGGTCGCGCCGGCGGGCTCTCAACGGCCCTGCAAAATGATCGCTCCTGCTGCCGCCCCGCCCCGCCCTGCCGTAGTGCGCGGGGGTTGCTTGCCGAAGTAATCCACTTAATGGCCGTGACTCGCATCGATCTGTTGACGAGACGAGAGGAGCGGTCATCCGGGGGTTGATATGGCTTAATCTCCTTGTTACTCTCTCCTCAGGCCTCTCTCATCCACTCTCCCCGTCTTGCTTTTTCACTCTTTTGCCTTATCTTTCTGTACACGTCTCTCTATCTTTCTCTACCTCTCTCTCTCATATATATATATATATATATATATATATATATATATATATAGAGAGAGAGAGAGAGAGAGAGAGAGATATCTGTCTCTCTCTCTCTCTTTCTCTCTTCCTCGAATCCATCGAATTAACTCTTTATTCATCCCGCTATCTTCCGTGCCTCAATCTCTGTTATTATTTACGCACCTTTGTACGTTTACTATCTCTATCCTGAGTATTCTCTCTCATTGTTCCTCAGGCATTCTGTGCGTAAGAGAGAGATAGAGACTCTTCTTCTCTTTTCCCCGTTTGTTTCTGTCGCGATATTTAGCTACCGTTCTCTAGCTCTCCTATCTGTCTTCTGAATCATTATTTTCCCCAACCCCTCTTTTTTATGATTTCGGAAAAGCATGAATAGAAACCTAACCTAGTATTACTTATTTTTATTTAGTAAACGATAAGCAGCAAGTTAACTATATTAACGTGAAATTAAAACAATAATTAAAAATAGTTTTGAATTTCATTAATTCAATTGCTGTTTTTTGGTTGTTGAGATTTTCCAATGACCTATTAGTTTAAAATGCGATGATTCACATAATGATTTGGCTCCTGTGATCGGCTCGAGAGAGCGTATCCTTTGTTATTCACGAAATACGAGGTTCAATGTGGCTATATTAGGGGCTAATAATATCGTGATATTGACAGTTGTTGCGGAGAATTGAATTATCTCATTTCAAAATCGTTGCTTAAGACACCTATCGTGAATGACGATATTACATGTTTAACTATTTGATAAGAAAAGAAATTATTGCAATTAGTAAGTGATTGAAATTTCATAATCTTTCTGATTGAGGATTTGAATAAAAGGTTTGTCTTTTTAAATCGGTTTGCATTCAATTGCTTTGAGTTAAGATGAACGGCCTCAGTGCAGCAATATTCTGAAGTAGTTTACTCAGCGATTCCCTTTTGTGACAAGTTCATGATCGTTATTACAATTACTGCAATTCATCAAGCATCACGTGAATCTCGCTCGAAATGGTCAAACCCAATTAATCTCAGCGCGACAAAGCAGCAGTGCCCTGAATCCGCCGAGTCCATAGAAGCGAAATTGCCATTTCTCGTCATTCGCCTCTTGCGAGGGCTGCTGCAGCCGATCGGTTTAACGCGTGGGCACGAATGGTTACAGCGAACGTCGTCGACAAACGTTCGAATCCCCGACCTCTCCCCGCCTCTCCCCCCACTCCCCCGCCCCCACGCGAGGCGCAGTTCCGGCTTGGCAGCGCTTCGCCCCTGGCGCCGCGCCCGCCGCTCCCCACCCCTCCCCACCCACGATCATTGCTCATGCCTGTCGACTCTTGCCTTATACATCTCCGTACGTTGCACCCCTCTTCAGTTCCTCTTCAAACACTAATATTCAGGCTGAAGAGAACCGAACACAGGCTCCGGAGTAGGTGGCTCAGGGCATCAATTGATGTCTGACCGGGAGAATATAGGGTTTGAGTCGTTACTGTGGCAGTATTTTCGACACTAGCAACATAGCAAGGTAGAATTCAGTCACTGAGTGGATGAGAATTCTAGCGGTCGGCAGCTCTCGGTAGTTTTCCACCAGGTGCACATAAGAGCAGTATCCTAACAAACGGGCCACGAAATACGCGAGATCTTTTCTTTCTCTTTCTTGTCCTATCCTCGACGCTTCCTTACACACACTTATTCTCACATGAACTAAAATACCACACATGTCGGGAGCGTAGGGTTTGGCCCGATTGGGGTGGTGCCTCACTGGTGGGAAATGCCTGATTGGGGAAAACCCGGAGAGCCCACATGTATGTCGGCTCGGGATCTCGACATCACGATCACCGCCTCCTCTCGCAATAAAACTTACACGAGTAACACCGCACTATACTTACGGGACTATTGACCTTAGCAGTTAACGCGCCTGGAATCACCAATCAATCAATCAATCAATCAAACTGCCGCAGGGTTGGAAGGACAAGAGCCCCCGCCCCGCGCTCGGACGCTCCAGGATTTGCGGCGATGTAACAGCTGCCGTTGAGGCGTTGGAGACCCTAAGGTGGAAGGCCTGTGATTGGAGACCTTAATTCCTATCCTCGCAGAAGTTTGATTGTTCCATAATACTCCATCGTCTGCAAAGCATCTCAGTGTCATCGGCTCTAACATTCAATGAGCTACTTGAGCTTCTCGAGATGAGAAAGCTGGAGCGTAACGTTGATAGTGTTATCTCACTCCATTATGCTATACACGCAGAACGTAATCATAGCGTTTCCCGCATACACGAACCTCAAGACTGTAATTGAAAGGGTGCTGTGATTACTCACATTACGTAGTAGTAAAAGGTATTCGTTACCTCATGCTTCCAAGACCAGGTTTCGTGCATTAAAAGTAATTATAGATATCAAAATTCAAACATTTTCGGGTTCAGTTCAAATTCAATTGATTTCAATTTCTGAATAATAGATGCGTAGTTCAAATATGTCGTTAAACCTTTTTCCTTCTCACGACACGACGATTCTTTTTCCATAAATTAGTTTTTTTAAGCTCCGTTACAATTCGTAACAACGTTCTTACGTAATCATGTATTGGCGTGGAACGCTTGGAGTAATCCTCTTTAATCTAGTCAGTCATCGTCGTAGTCAATTGTTGCCTGATATCCCTTTGGCCAAGGGCTCGGCGCCGTTAGATCCCGGGGTTCCTAGACGGTCACCCAACCAGGAACCGGCGATTTCTCGAACTACTTAACTTTCGTGACTTCACGGAGTGCAGTTAAGCAATTCGGCTAATCCGTTTAATACAAATCCTGCAATCTAAAAATTGTCATTATCACCATTAAGCTAATATTTTTTTCAGTGAAATTATGTCTTCGACTTTTATACTTCGCTTTACATTTCATTTACTTAGATGTTGGTCCAGTTTACATTTAGTGAATTCTCATTCCACAACATCATGCACACTAATACAACTTCCCCTCTGTTATTCAAAATATAAAACTACGGCTTTTTCGTGATTCTTATCTTCCAATTCGTATCTCGTGTTGTTTTTATACTCTATCTAGTCCACTTCACTCCAACAACACAGGTTCTGTTGTTCAATTTTTTGTCGGTCTCCTCCCTCGTTTACAAGATTTGGTCTTCCTCTCCTCCCTTTCATTATTCACACTCCTCGCCTAATTGTTTGTTTTTAATGGCTCTCCGCCTCGCCGTTCTCCTCCGCCGTGCGCCCATGGCAATTCCCAGCGCCGCCCCATTCCTCCGCCCCCGCCTCCGTCCTCCAGGGGCCCCGGCGGCGGCCCCTCGGTCGCAGGGCTCCGCTGGGGCCCCTCGCTGTCACGTCGCCCACACCTCCCCTCACTTAACCTCCGGCCCGCCCTCGGCGCGCCAACCCCTTCTCCGCCCCGCCACGCCGCGCTCCGCTCCGGCCGCGGCCGCGTGGCCCGCCGGGAAATCTGCCCCCACCCCACCCCGCCCGCGCCGCACCCGCCCGAGAGCGAGGTCACACAGCGAAGGGCGGCGCGGGGCGGAGCGGAGCGGGAACGCGACGCCTTGCGAGGAAACAGGAGAGCGGCACGCAGTCGGAAGATGAGGACACAAAGGAATGTGAGAGCAGGGACGTGCGGAGGCGATGCGGCAGAACAGAAGGCGAAAAGTTGGGAGTGAAACGAAGAGTAGTGACAACGGAGGGACGCACAGCTGGAATGTACAAAAGAGACGAGGTACAGAAAACGAGGAGGATGTGCAAAATTATGTAACAAATAACGTTTTAAAATGTTAATGTTAGAAGAGTGTGAGATAGTATGTAGAGGGGGTACCCGAGTTGATAACAGTTCAGCAACCAAGGTGTGTGGGCGATGCGTATCTCAATTCAAGTGTAGAGCGCATTACGAAGTGAATCTAATTAGTAGAGCATGCCTGGCGTACGCAGAGGGGATGGGACAGCCAGCGATATGTGACTGACAGAGCCGGGGTCTCAGATAAGATTTGACCGGCTGATGCGGTATGATGTAACCCAGGACGAGACCTTGTGAAGGAAAAGCAACGGAGCGCTATGAGAAGGGGCAGCTCCTGCCCTCTCGAATAAGGCCAAGGAGAAGCGACATGGAAGGGGGCGAGGCGCCGCGGCGGAAGGCAGGGAGAACGAGAGCGCAGCGGTAGCTCATGGGCGAGAGCGAGGGCGAGAGGCGGGGCGATGTGGCGGAGCGGGGAACCGCCACATGAGGCTCCGAAGCGGTGGCGGAGAGGCGAAGGAGGCGGAGCGGAGCGGAGTGGAGTGAGGTAGGACGGCGTAAGACGGGAGTGGGGCGGAGAAGCGATGGCGGGGCGGAGCGGAGTGGAGTGAGGTAGGACGGCGTAAGACGGGGGTGGGGCGGAGAAGCAATGGCGAGGCAGGGCGGAGCGGGGTGGGGCGGGAGGGGCAGAGTGGAGTGAGGTAGGACGGCGTAAGACGGGGGTGGGGCGGGGGAGCGATGGCGGGGCGGGGCGGGGCGGGGCGGAGCGGAGTGGAGTGAGGTAGGACGGCGTAAGACGGGGGTGGGGCGGGGGAGGGCGGAGCGGAGTGGAGTGAGGTAGAACGGCGTAAGACGAGGGTGTGGAGGAGGAGCGATGGCGGGGCGGGGCGGGGCGGAGCGGAGCGGAGTGGAGTGAGGTAGACGGCGTAAGACGTGTTCGGGGCGAAGGAGCGTTCGCGGGGCTGGGCGGGGCGGAGCGGAGTGGAGTGAGGTAGGACGGCGTAAGACGGGAGTGGGGCGGAGAAGCGATGGCGGGGCGGAGCGGAGTGGAGTGAGGTAGGACGGCGTAAGACGAGGGTGTGGAGGAGGAGCGATGGCGGGGCAGGGCGGGGCGGGGCGGAGCGGAGTGGAGTGAGGTAGACGGCGTAAGCCGTGTTTGGGGCGGAGGAGCGTTCGCGGGGCTGGGCGGGGCGGAGCGGAGTGGAGTGAGGTAGACGGCGTAAGACGTGTTTGGGGCGGAGGAGCGTTCGCGGGGCTGGGCGGGGCGGAGCGGAGTGAAGTGAGGTAGACGGCGAAAGACGGGGTTGCGGCGGAGGAGCGATGGCGAGGTGGGAAGAGACAGGCAGGGTAAGAAGGGGCATGGCAACGACGGGGGCGTGGCAACTCGAAGGAAGTCGCAACCGACGGGGTGGTGAGGGGGCGGGACGAAGGGCGGGCCGGCACGTGACCTGCGAGCAACGCAGCGTCGGCCGGAGCAGAGCGGAGCGGCGGCGGCGCCGGGTCACTCGGTTACGAGGCTGGACCGCCGGCGCGGTGCGGCCACCGCGCCGTCCCAGGCCACTCCTCGCTCGCCGCCTCGAATCGAACGCTGTCAACAGCGCCGCCCGTAGCGGTGGACACAGGCCAGAATTCATGGGCGCCGGCCTCGGCCGGGCAAGGCAGCCCCCAGGCAGGCCCGCCCCAGCCCCTTCCGTCCGTCCTCCCTTCTCCGCATGGCTCCTGTTTCCTCGCTTACGTCCTCGCTCCGCGTTAGATATTACGCATGACTGCCTTCTGAAATAATACACTTACGCTGAACAGCAAGCACTGACAAAGTTCAGTGTCAAACAAGCTACTTTTTTATTTACTAGAAGTTATATCACTCTGTGTAAATAAGTTCATGAAATTCATCCGTCTCCACAAATCAGACACATTATAGTCTTCTAACTTTATCATTTTCATGTTATCGCAGCTACGTGTATTTTTTGTTTTCCTTCGTTCTCGAAATAGGCCTCTCAAATACTATTTGTGCTTTGAATATCAGAGAATGGTTTTTAAACGATTTACACAAATCCGGTTCAGTTATTACTAGTTTGATTGTATCAATGAAAAAAACATTTATTATTTACATTTACAACATTTATTATGTTACTATATTTACTTTTACCATATAGATCTACGGTCTCGAATATTTGGTCGTAAAATCAATTCTGCAAGTTCTTTCAAAGCTGTAACGTAGCATACATGTCAGTAATAAGGTTTACTAGTGCCGTTCCAACTATTGTTAAGATTCGTTCAGATGACGAAGAGATACACGCAATTTTGAACCCGGAAATCGGGATGTCTGCATGGATTAATGAATGTGGGACATTCTCATCCATTCTTACCTCTATCATATTAGAAAATTTTGAGTTCAGTCTTGATATGTACATCAGGAGTAATATGAAGTTGCGCCGTTCTCTATATCATTAAAATAGTTTAATTTTATGGCGTAAGGATTGCATGAAACCCCTGTGATATTTCCAAACGTTTCTGAAAAACGGCTGCGAATGTGTCCTTTATTTTTTTCTGAAATAGAAAAAGTGCGTTTATAAAAATGGCATTTTGCCGTCAGGAGGGCCGAAATCGATATGGCAGTAGTGCCGTAGCGACCTCTGGCTGAACGATCGCGGGTTCAAGTCCCGCTTTGGGCATGGTTTTATTTAGGCTTGTCCTTTCACCCCTCACCATCACTATATTACTTCATAATGTTACCCGTTCATCTACAGTGGTCGCTTCAGTGTTCATTGTTAATTAGACCTTAAAATTTCTTAAAACCTCTAAAATTTTGAAAACTACAAATATTCAAATTTATTTTCAAACCTGACCAACACCTCCAACGAGATTTCTTCTTTCACAATGCAATTTATCCTTCAATTTTAGATCTTCAAATGGTGTCATACACTTTTTTAAGAAAAATATGAATTGTTTAGTATCAACACAAAGAGGAGAAAAATTTTCGTACGATGCGAATTGCCTCTCGTTTTATTCGTAAATGTCGTCCAACTTTTAAGAGTCGGTAAAATGTTTGAAATCAAGTAGTTCTAACCCAACACAACGCAAGCGGGGTGGGTTGGCAGTTTAAAAGTAGCGTGGGGTAGATTGTTGGCACAATACGTTCCTGATAGTGCGGAGTAATAAATCAATGTAAAATGAATAATTTTCATTGTTTTATATACACACATCAATGCAACCAACTTTATCATTGTTTGATTTTGCAGAACAGCCTCTTACTGGCAAGTACTGCAGTTTACTACTGCGGATTTAGTTCTGTAGCTCAAGAATTTTGAGAAAAGAAAGAAAATATTCTTAACTGTGCCACTAAGAGATTTTTACACTAGGCGTGCATAAAAGTATTGAAACAGTTTCATTTTGTGGAGATGATTGACAGACAGGATGAGGCTAAATGACACTGCCAGCCAATACCAATTGAAAAGTGCCAACATATACCTAACGTAATATTTGCTTAAATTTTGCCGGAGATGTGACAAAGGAACCCCAAAACAAACAAAAATTGACACACAAAAATCAAGAGCTTTGTTGAAGGATTGAGCTGAAAAAGACATAAGCAAAATATTTCCTTCTCAATATTACAGAAGATAAATAATGAACAACAAAAATAAGATTCTGTAAGCTTTAAAACTCATTTCAGATCCCTATTCCACTATCGTTATACTAACCTTGCTGTGACTTCTAAGAGAAGTTCATTAGGTCTGAAGGACAGATGACACGAAGCGGGTTGGATGCTACTCGTACGTGGTCTATTTGGAAACCTGAGTGCCAACCAGCCCTCGTCTTACCTACAAATAAACTTACTCAATTTTCGTGCCCCAAATTTATCGGTAAGTTGCAAAACCTTTCATTATTTTTTATTGCATTATTGCATTGCATTTATTGCAGTTGATATTGCCTTTCATTATTTTTTATTGCATTATTGCATTGCATTTATTGCAGTTGATATTGCCTTTTATTATTTTTTATTGCATTATTATTGGTTAATGTATGTCTTAATGGAATTGTATAGAATATAAACCAAGAAAAAATGTTCCTCTTACCATACTGCAACGTTCATTCATACAAAATAAAGATTTAGTAAATTCTTGAAATTCAGAGGCATTTAAATTCAATGATTAACATGACTTCTTAAAGTGGCTACGTATGTTTTTGTTACACTGTAAACCTCTCAGATCTGAGAGCTGAAACATAAAACAAAATTATCCCGCGGCAAAAGTTTTTATCTGAACACAAACCGATGTGGATGTTGACTTTTAATTTTGGCTTTTCATCACTGTAGTTTATTCCCCGAAAAGCAATATTTTTTTTTTGTAAAATGTATCAACAGGAACAAACCTAATAACGTAATAATAGAATGGGAATGGGAGTTTCAAAGCCGGGCGCTGGCACACGCCCCCAACAATATTTTGCTGCAAAACGTAGTTTGTGAGAAGTGTCTTGTTATGTAAAATCGTCCAAGAGTATTGAAACAGCAAGCTCTTTGCAATGGCTTAGAATGTACCGAAGGCGTTCAGAGCGAGAATCGTCTCCCGCAAATTGCACGATCGGAGAGATGGAATGCAACCATTCTTGCCTTCATTGTTGCTATATTTCTTATTACGATTATTATTTTTATGCTTATTAAATTGTTCACAAGAAATTAAATAAAATTCCTGTCTCTGTTTTAAAATAAAACTCCTACGGACTCTGAACCCGCATGGATTTTT
Organism: Gryllus longicercus; assembly: GCA_038098605.1. Taxonomy (NCBI): domain Eukaryota; kingdom Metazoa; phylum Arthropoda; class Insecta; order Orthoptera; family Gryllidae; genus Gryllus; species Gryllus longicercus. The sequence goes on from JAZDUA010000316.1 coordinate 976,746, forward strand.
TTCCAAATGTCTGTGAACGCCCTCCTCGTGCCTGGTCAGTAAAGATATCTTGAATCCGGGCAAAGCGACGTGCGAGTTCTGCATGTAGTAGGCAATAGTATGAAGATGCGACATCGTCGCGACCAGCCAAGTGAAGCCAGCGGTGAGCCTGTGGCGGCCTGCAAAAACGATAACGCCGAGGACGCGAAAATAGAGGATCTCCGGAAAAGCAGAAGGCAAACTGACGCGACGGGGCGACGACGCGAGGGGGCTAAGCCAGCGCCGAAAACGAGAGCTGATCCGACGTGCGGCGCGGCACCGGTGAGCAAACCTGCCCGGCGGAGGGTAAAAGGCGACACGTGTGGCGAAAGAGGCGGGGGTCTGGGACGGTGTTCCGATGGAGGTTGGGACGCGATAGAAACAGGAGAGGCCGGGCGCCGTGGTTTGCACTGGGCCGAAGGGGGGGGGCGGGGGGGCGAGGGGCGGGTAATGCAGTGGGAGCGCGAGCCCCTGACCGAACGGGAGGGCGCGTTACAGCGCCGCGGAGGGCCGGAGGGTAAATCGGGGAGGCGACGACTGACGGCGCCGGCGAACGCTGGAGGAGGCGACGCAAGCGGAGGCGGAGGCGGAGCCGGAGATGGGGCGGATGCGTAAACAGCGGCGGAAGCGGAGGAGGTGGCGTCCGGAGAATCAAGGCGCGGAAGCTCAGGCATCCGCGGTGGCGATAACGTTGAGATCTGCGGATGGAGGCCGCCGCGATGCAGACCAAGCGGACTGCGGGCGGTGGCGGCAATCATGACGGGATGGCTAGCGGATTCACTTTCCACGGCTGGATAGCGGGTTCGACTTCTAATCACTTTTGTGAAATTTCTGGCGGCAGAGCGAACTCTTGTTAAGATGTCTTAGGGACATTTGAGTTTTCCCTGCCTCAATCCATCCGTTCTTCATCATTCTTCTCACTACAATCATTAAGACTCATTAGATCGCTATCCCTGCACCGCGATGACCTTACTAGTTGAAGGGAACCTAAACCCAATAAATAAATTAATTAATATGTAAATAAATGGAATGACGAAATCGCAGATCGCAGCGGGTGACGGGGGGCCTGGGGGGGGGCGTAAGCATTGGAGGTGGAGGGCCCGGCCGAAGCGATGGCGGGCCGGGTCGCCGGGCACATGGGGTGACCCCGTCGCCGTCCTCCCTCCGTGTTTATATTTCCCCCTAGCGGCGCTGGCCGGTCGATCGGGCGGCGCGGCGGGCGCGGCGGGCGCGGCGGGCGCGGCGGGCGCGGCGGGCGCGGCGGGCGCGGCGGGCCGGGGACCGGGGCCGGAGCCGGGGCGGGAGCAGGGGCTGGGGCAGGGGCAGGGGCCGGCCGCCTCTAAGTGAATATCGGACGCGACCGGGCGCATTGAAAAGCGAAGCCCCCGCGGCGCTCCCAGCGCGCGAGAGAGAGAGAGAGACGGCGCGACGCTGCGAGAATTGGGCGGAACTCGACGCTTTGCGACTTCAAATGGGGCTGGCGCCCGCGCCGCCCGCGCCGCCCTCGCACGCCCGCGCAGCCCACGCTCGCAACATCCGCCGATGCTGTCGCCCTCACCGCCCCTCGCCCGCCCTCGCCCCGCTCCCCCGCCCGCCCTCCACGGGCGGCATTAGCCTGCAGGGGTACAATAACTATTGCGCCCTTCGCAATCCGCTCCGCTGTGATTATCGCTGCTTCCATAGTTGCTCTCGCGCTTCTCATCCCTTGCCTACACCACTCGAGGAGAACTAATAGTCCCCAGCGCATTTGCCGCTTTTACCTCTGCCGAGCATTCATCTCGCGCGCTTTCTCACATATCGCAATTCCTGACGCTCTCCACGCACTACCCTGCCCAACACCTCCCGGCTGCGACCCCGGTCCCGTCCCGCTGTCGGTTTCACCTCCGCCGTCGGCCTCTGTTTCCTTCGCATTCAGCCGCCTCTCCTCTCCGCCAGCGACGCCGCGGAGGTCGCACTCCGCCACATCCATCTCTGCCTAACCCCTCCCCCGACCTCTCGACCCTGTCACCTCGGTGTCCCCCACACCCGCCTTCGCGCGTGTGGGGGACACCGAGGTGCTCCCCTTCCCCTGCGCCTTTCCGCTGAGGTCTGCCCGCACACGGACTTGCGCGGGCGGCGTCGACGGCGGGCGGCGCTCGCGCCACTCCACTGCTGCGAGGCGCGCGATGTAATTCATTGGCCCCGCCCGCCCCCTCGCCGCCGCACACTGGGCCAACGCACGGACGGCTGGTCGTCATATGGAATTTGAATGAAACTTTTTTTCTTTTTTAAGGTCGCATCAACATCTAGATCATTAGCGACCACTATTGCGGCTCTACTTGGTTCTTGCTAGCTATCATGAAGGCTTCTGTCTCCGGAAAGAGATCCCCGTGCTGGAGCCATGCGTGCGACGCAGAGTTGTCGACTTCAGGTTTCGTCAACGCATGGGGTACCTTCCGTGCAGTGCCTTCGCTGTCCATGAGGTTATCTTCACTTCGGTTTCAGTGATTGGCTGAACCGGCGGATCAAGCTTTTTCAAGTTCAGAATTCAGTATAATTATTCTCAACTGCGCTCACTGCTTCCTAAACTCTCCCACAATGATCCAGGAAGTATCTTCCTAGTGAAGCAATTTGAGGGCTGTGTATCTTATTGGGATCTACAACACATCGCCCTCCTTTTTTTTTTTTTTTGTTATTTAAGGTCGCATCAACTTCTAGGTCATTAGCGACCACTACTGCGTGTAACGGTACGGTAACTGAAGATGACATGATATAGTGATAATAAGGGGTGAAAGGACGAACACAATACAACCATGCCCGAGACGGAACTCGAACCCGCGATCCTTCGACACGAGATCGCAACGGCACTACTGCCTTAACGATCTCGGGCATTCGGACCAGCTGAATGAAAATTTCTGTACCGAGGTATTTAAGGTTTCTGATTGCAATTCTAAAGGTGAAATTCCAAAAAAACAAAATTATGGATTCAATACGACATAGATATCAAAAATTTTAAAATCTGGTAATCCACACAAATAACCATAAACAAACCGAATAAATTCCAAAATCCCTGATATATCCGTTCACAAGCTAATTTTTTTTCAATTTTCATAAGATGTTCCTAAACAAGCGCAGTCCATAGTACCAATAGAACAATCACTAAACGTTCCATTAGTTTCATTTCACCTAGCTCGAACCTACTATAATATTCTACTGGCTCGGGAAATCTCAGTACACTTTGTATTGTCTACACCGATTCTATTCCGCGCTGCTATTCGATGATATTTAATATGACATATTGTGACATTTAATAATATTTTTTTTGAATTTTGGCCAGCTTTTCGGGACTCGCCCCTACTGTGGGCCGCCCGCCCACGCTCCGCACTGCGCTGGCGCCAGCCGCCTTTTGTTGACGCGCGCGCCGCTTCCCGCCGTCCCCCCCCCCCCCACCCCCGCCCCACCACTGGCAGGCGCTCCACAATCGCGCGCGCACAGTCGCTGAGCGAACTTGTTCCAGGGAGGCATCACCCGCGGTCTAATTATTTCCGCAAAGTTATTTGAGATCGCGATACTCGTGCTGGCGAACACACACACACACACAAAAATTGCAGTCCTACGAGAGTGATACTTTCGGTTCAAATGAGGACAAGTGGATGACATTTCAGATCTCTGATGATGTGTCTGCGAATATAACACATCGAAACTCTTGTCGTATATGTTCAAATCAAAATCTCTTTTCTAATGGTACGATCTCTCATTTTCGAATGTAGGGACATAGTAAATTATGTTTTGAGCAAACTGCGGGTATCTGCTGTTTCAATGATTGCTGAATGATCTAGCCTTCTCATGTAATTTCACTGAAGTTATCCTTCCATTGTTGTCGAGACTAATTAATGCACATCCCACGGGAACTATCATTCACAATTGTCCACCCCAAGAGTCATTATTTACGACAGCAACTATACAGCGCTCTTCTAACCAAGTAACATTATCTGAGGGAGGTACAATAGTGAGAGAGGGAGGAGTAATTTCACTGATTAGATTATTCGTGATGGGAGGTTGTGATATCACAATTAACAAACCAGGATAATCTAATCCAGCTTGGTTTCATTTCCGAGGCCCCCTTTCAAAATTATTTTTAAACTCCCATACTTAAATATTCTTTATTAATTTATCCCCTTACAGTAACCCCCTGGAGGCGGAAATTTATTTTATAATTTGGGAAATCGTATAAGGTAAAACGTCTTGCAAATCGAGTTGCTACAGAAAGGCTTAATATCTAGTTATAACTTAATTCGAGCTAAATGCAATTGTAATTAATGTAATAAAAAAGAGTGCTCTAAAAATATATTATTTGAATTACTTTTTTCTTAATGTTAAGCGATTCTTAATGTTCTTCCCCTTTCTCGCCTTATAAAGAAACTTCGTGCGAAACAGGAAGTAATCACCAGCAAGAAAACAACGAATTTTCACCAGAAAAACTCTAATTTACTTTCTTGTACTTTCTCGTGTATACAGACTAATAATATACGTACTGTAGAGAAAGTTATGTAATGCTGCTGAAAATTAATATCGAGACTTCAACGCAAATACACGTTTTGGTGTCCCCTCATATCGAAAAAGAGTTCTTTTTTAAAAAAGGCCGTCCGTCTGTCCGTCGGTCTGTCTGTCCGTGTGTCTGGTGTACGTTAACAACACTAGCACCTAAACTATGGGTGCGATTTTTTCCAAATTGAATTAACCCCTGTCCATTTGGTGAATTTTCACTGATTTTGAAAAGCATTCATTAATTTTGAGGGGTACTACTTTATATGAAGCCCGTGGGGCATTTTCAAAATTTTCTCAAAAAAAAGCATCATATTTTTTTCTTTAAATGTCTTGTAATAATAGAGAAAATGCACTTATAAAGGTGGCATAGGTCCGATTTTTACTGACAATTTGAATTTTCGAAAATTGCAAAACTGAATTTTTCCGGCGACTTCATACAACTACAAACTTGAAATAAAGATTTTTCCTTCAAATGAAATTTGTTGGTCATAATTAGTTCTTTCATTAAAGTTATGTACATTTTTCAAAATTTTAGTAGTTTTCGAGCAATATTGTTTGCAATATGTGCAATTTAAAAAAAATAACAAAGTCTTTCTGAAAAACGGCTTCCAAATTTTCCTTTATACTTGTGGTACGTATAGTGTTATGTGTACTCTATGGAATGACATAAACGCCACTTTGCTTTTGTTTTTCAAAAATTACAAAAACGTAATTTTTTTATTTGTCTCTTTCGTCGTTAATACTTACATTAGCGGCAATTTTCTTACAATATTGTATTTGCAAGTACATATGCTTTAAATAATGTCACATTAAGTTTGTCAGAAACTCAACAGTTTTCTGTGATAATGAGCTAAAAATTCCGCATTTTCAAAAACGCTCAAACGCCATTTTCTCAAAAACAGCTCCAAATTAATTCTTCAAACTTTTCGACCGGATAGTGATAATTGCACTCTTTGAGATGGCATAAGCTTCATTTTGCTGTATTCTTTTGTTTTTTGCAAACAAAAACAAATGTAATTTTTTTAAATATCTCTCACGCCGTTGATACGCACATTTTCTGCAATTTTTTAAACATTATTGTATTTGTGAGTTTAAGTGTTTTAAATTACTTCTAATAAAGTATTTCGAAAACTCAAAAATGTTGTGAAAACAACTTCAAATTTCGAATTTACAGTAAAGCTTAAATGCCCTCTTCTTAAAAACGGCTCAAATGTTTTCAAAGAAAATTGCAGTTTAGGACGATATTTTACTATTCTTAAATATTCTAAAAATAATATTTCCGATCTACTATTAGGAAACCGAAAAAGTAAGAAAATTTAAAAATAATGTATTTTGGGCGACAATAGATGGTAGCTGGCAAGAGTATGTGGCAAGTTCGCATAGCGGGCCGAAACCAAAGGAATAAAATTCTAATATGGGAAAGTCTGTGCTATTCTGTAGTACCACTAGTTGAAAACAAATCTCTCACGCCGTTAATACGCACATTTCCAACAATTTGTTTACATTATTGTATTTCTGAGTGGAAGTGCTTTAGATGAAGCCCTTGATGAGTGTATTATCCCAATGAAAAGTACGAAAATTCAAAAGTTTTTTGTGGAAAAGAGCTTCAAATTTCGCTTCTCCACTAACGCTTAAACGATATTTTCTTACAAACGACTCCAAATTTTTCAACGAAAATTTCCGTACAAGACGAAGGTTTACTTTTCTTTAATATTCTTAAAGTTATATTTCTATTCTATCATTAGTAACCCGAAAAACTGAGAAAATTACAAAAAAAATGACTTTGGGTGGCGATAGATCGCAGCTGGCAAGAGGATGAGACAAGACCTAGAAAACTAACCAGAGAATGTCTATGCCATTTTATAGCACTACTAGTTTAGGTTTTTGATATTAAAGACCGGCAATTTTGTTTTCCTTTTAACTTCTAAGAACATATTAGTGATGAAGATGTTTTGAAAAACAGAAAGTGGCACCAGGTAGTTTTATATGGAAGTCTTCAACCAAGTGACCGCCACGCATTGAAAAAAATCTTAGACTTAAGTTCTGCAAAGAACATATATTTAACATATTAGTTAAATCTATCCGCCAACTACCTCGTAATGAGTGAACGTGTGTAAGAATGTTCAAAGTGAATGTAACGTGCGTGAATATAAAAATGCGAAGGGAGAAGGGTTGCCGAAACAGAACACACCAACACTGAATATCATAAGAAACATGAGATAAGCATCACAATAATCGAAATTGAATCAGTCGAGGGTCCTTTTTATCGATATCGTATACAAATAAATTCGTTTATCGTTTACAAAGGTTAGAGGTTCCGTAAGACGCAATTTCCATGTTGGAATATCCAGTTATGTGCATTATTTATCCAAAAAATCAATATAATTGAATAGAATTAAAAATGCACTCTTGCGGTCGGAAACATATATTTGTACGTGCTTCAATAGCGTGTGAGTAGTGTATTCTATTCAGGTAACTTTTAATTTTAATGTGTTTGTATAAGAGACACACTTTGTTTAATCTTTTATAAAATTAAAATAAAGTTTTTATGATCCAGTTGATAACATTTCTTTAAACAATATAAGTGTTCATTGCAAATTACTTATGTGTTCAACTTTTTCAGTTCTATGATTTAAAAAAAAATTGAAAGATTCATATTTCAAATTAACAGATTAAAGGATTCTTCATTCGTTTTAATAAGGTTCATTTATATTTCTAAAACTGTACTTCAAACGCTGAACAGAATGTAATAACAAGGAAAGAATCTTAAATGTAACGTTATTTTTCTACTGATATTATCATCATAAAGTATCTAGATTTTTCAACGCTCCCTTAGAGCATGAACTTCTCTGAACACATATTGTTAAACGTCTACAATCCTTGCAAGACTTTGTACCGTGTCTGTTACTTTTACAAAATGTAAACATAAAGTTGCAGTATTGTTTCCAAGTATAAAGAAAGAGGGCATTCCGAATTCCATACATGCTTAGTCCTCGTGTGTATAAACGAGGAGGTCTTTTGAACTTTATGATGCTGGCTATTATACTGCGGTAACGAAAGCACATAATAATAGAGCAGAACACGTTTATCACTTGAACAATAGGAGGCCGGATTCACGCTCGTCCCATGTCCCTTACCGACTCGGAGTACGACCCGACCTACTGTTAGCCGGTTTTCATCATTCATGCCCTCGGGAACATCGTGCACATCCGATGGGATTCATCCTCCCTTCCTGCTCCTACAAACTCGATTTTCTCCCTTGATACTTCGCGTCCTCGCTCGTCTCCCATAATTGAAGACCTGGAGATAAATGGTAGTACATAAGACGACAGAAAACGAACTGTGCTCTTACGAAAAGAGGAAAAGAATGAAAGGGTTACGAGCGCGAAAACTAAAAATAGAATGTGTAACGTGTAGGAAAGTTAATGATGTGGGATTGACTAAAGAAATAAAGAGGAATGTGAAAAAAGGAATGGTAAAAGCAAAAAAAAAAAAAAATGGAGGATCAGAAATCGAGGGGATGTGAAGGAAATAGAACGCGGTTGAGTGTCAGACTGAAAGCGACCGGGGCACAAAGGGAAGAAAGGGGAGAGATCTCCGGAGCACAAAAGTGCGGAGTCCACTTTCCCCGGCCGCAGCCGCGCGCCGCCCCCTGTGGTTCCTTTGCTGCGCGCGGACGGCAGCGCCCCCTGCGCAACCCCCCCTCCCCGCCCCCGCCACCGCCCCCCCCCACTGTCACCCACTGTCCCCGCGCGAACAGGGACCGACAGAGGTCGCAGCCGCCGCGAAAAAATATTTCGTCCGTCACCGACAAAGTGGAACAAACATCGTAACGAAAATTCTTAATGAAAAACCGAAATGAACACATGCGAGAGAAATACAAAATAAAACCGACAAAAATTGGAAATTGCTTTTTCCACATAGTTTTCTTTTCCAAAATTATAATCAGGTTGTTATTAGAATGTTAGTTTCGTTTGCATGAAATATTAATATATTTTGTTTATTAAATGTTTTGGAAGAAAATACTTCATGGAGATTGTATCACGTGCAATATTTGGAATATGAATAAAGTATGTTTTTGCCCTAGAATTCCTAATTTATTTGCCCAACGTAGAGTTGAATTTATAGTCGTCGCTTAATGGAATAAGGGAATTCTTTAGAAATAAGTGATTGCTTGAAATGAGTGGTCACTTAGGGCCCCTTCCCACGTGAAGCGGGTGGCGCGCCACGCAGCAGCGGGCCGCGTAGCAGAGCATTGGTTTGAATGGAGGCCTTCCCACGTGCAGCGGGTGGCGGCTGCTGCGGCAGCAGACGCCGAGCTCCGGCCACCAGAAGCGCACGAGGGGCCGCGCGCCACCGCTAGCAGAACACAGCTTTAAATGGGAGCCTTCTCACTGTGCCGCCGGTCGCGGCGTTCTACCTGCTCGGGTCCCTTTGTTCGTCGTCGCCGGAGGGTCGGCGAAACCTACCCCTCCAAACCCCACCCCCTTCCACGGCGGGCGGCGGTGCGGCCGTGACTCCGCCGGTGGCTCCGGCGGTGGCTGCGTCGGAAGAGCTATGCTCCTTGAACGAAGCGCGCGGCGGCCGCGCCGTATGAAGCGGGCCTTAGGCCGCTTGCCCACGCCGCCACAGAAGCGCGTGAACGTCAATCATCAGGGCTCTTCGCCGACGACGGACAAAGGGACCGAAGCAGGTACCTGCTGCGGTCCCTTTGTCCATCGTCGCCGGAGGGTCGGCGATAGTGATTCTTTTTTCCGTTCCTCATGGATACGCCGCAATAAGTCACTTGCGCAAGCTGATTGTAAGTTACGGTCACACAGTCTGTCGTTTTAGAATATAGAATGTCTGATTTGACTTGTTTCCGGTTTCTTGATCCAATCTTGATATCGCTAGATAAAAATATTGTATCTACGATGCATTCAATACCTTTCAAAAATATACAGTTTTTAAATTCACACTCACATATAGAGGACCCTTAAGTAATGAGAGAATTCTTAAAAAGTAAGTAATTTCCCATTCTATTCATTATTTTGGATTTTACCGAAATAATTTTCTCTAACTTCTTATTTTTTTCCAAAAATGTAGATTCATGAAGCGTATATTTCGTAAATCAAGAGAAATTTAGTTTGGCGAAGAAAGCACGAATATTTGAAATATAGAAGAGACGCTCATACTGTCATTGATTATTACAAACATAACATTAAAAAATATAGTATGTTTAAAGAGAGGAAGCAAAGAGTAGCAGAATCCTCTTGAGAGACATAGTCAACATTGATGGAAACCACTGGGTCATCAGTAATCAGATTGTGCCAGGGCAAGTATGAGTGACCATACAAACACAGCAGAGCATCAGTAAAATGAAGTGGCTTTTGTTTGCTTGAAAAAAAGAAAAATTGTAGGCGAGCGCTGCCTCCCGGAAGTGCGCAGCACGCAGCCACTCAGATTGGCACCCCTGCGCTAGCACAGGCGCCTGCGGCCACCTCGCCCGTGCGCCAGGGGGTGGGTGGGGGTGGGCAGAACGACGGAGGGCGGCAAAGTGGCAGCGGCGAAGCCCTCGGCCCGAGTGACAGCCGCCGAACCTCCTATAGATTTTACATTTTAGCACTCGACCCTCCCACGGAGGCCTGTGATTGGTTATTTCCGAGTTATTACATCCAGAAGTTGGATAATGAATTTTCAACAGGAGTCGGTGCTCGTAAAATCTCCTGACGCTCGGTTAAAACGGAAAGGCCAAACGAAGTGGGAAAGAAAAGGAAAAAAATTGACGCTTTATTGTCGACGCTATTTCTCAAGCGTGCGTCGTTGGGAAACTAAAATATCGGAATATGTTCCATATATTCCCTTCTTAATTAAAAATTAAATTAAAACCACGGGGACTTCCCTTTCGCTCTGCCCTCTGGTTTCGTGTTAACATGTAGTCGCTTGTGTGGCTGCTCCCCGCAAAAGCCTCTCTGAACTAAATTGATATTACCGGAAGACTTTCAGTTATTACCGATGTATTCACATACCTCTCCGTGTTTTACGAAATTGATATCATTTAGAAGTGGTTTGTGTATGTTTCTGATTCAGTAGAGAAGTCTGGCATGAAAATTTATGTTTCAGTTAAATAAACCAGTGGTAGTTGCACGTTTGTTTCAGCGTAAAAGAGTAAAATGAATAATGATATTCATAAAAGAAAAAGAAACATTCCATTCCAGTAAATATCAACGTTAATTTAAAAAAATTACCGTAATTATATTTTCTATAATTTCATAAGTAATGGGGAAACTTTTAAATTCCGTTCGTATACCGCCGCTTTAAATGTCCGTCTGCTGCTTCTCGCTTCCAATTTTAATTTTTTCTACCTCTGAGCCTCTTCACGGCCTGTCCGTTAACCTAAACGAGCATAATGAAACGTAAAGCAGGACGATATCCGCGGAAAGCCTATTTTGCTCACGTTCAACATCAGAGTAAGCTTCCAAATGGAGTCTTTTACATTCTAAATGCATCCATTATTAATCTTATGCTCTTCCCTGAATACTCGTTAAAAAATTAAAGTCCGTTTCTAAAGAGTTGGAAAGCAGCTGGATGGTCTGGGTCAGGCTACCGCTTGCAAAGCTGTCGCGAGCATTAACATAAAGTTTTCAAAACGCTTGGCTAAATAGGAAGAAGAAAATTTTAAAATGAATTAAATTTAATATCGTTGCTTTCGACAGCAACGCGAGCTATATTCGTTAAGAATTAGATGAACGAAAGGCAAAATGTATTCAGTTTAAAATAATACACAACAAATTCCGAATATCTTTCACTTTGAAAGTTTTACATACATATATATATACATACATACACACATATTCTGGGTATATGTATACATATACACACATTATGGAACCTATTGTTGAATTGTTTTAGCATAGTGGCAATGGAACTGATAACGAAACCAAATAATGATGCTGGCTAGAACACACATATACCATTATGGGAAAAATAGAATACCGAACAGGCACCTCGTTAAAGTTCAGAGTACTGTGCCCTTGACATCAATTAATAGGTAAGGTTTTCTGCCAGTAGAAATGTGGGGGTTAACAGGTACGTTTACTATAAGTCGCTCCAACATTTATTTCGATGCTGTCGTCCTACAACTTTATTCGCAAAGAACCAATCTCCTGGCTACGTGTTTGTCGTATGGTTATTCTGTGCAAATCTGTAATGTCAGTTGTTAGGTAAAAAATGTTATTTACTTAATTTTTGTTTGCTCTTTTTACTTTCGGTACTGCAGATTTAACCTGCTTAGGGTTACAAGAATATTAGTAATCCTTTTATTTCAGCCGTTTTCGGTCCTTCCCCCCTTCCACGGATCTCTGTGCAAAGCAATTTAACGGGCTTCTCTTAGTTGGTCGTATGTCTAGAATTGGGTGAAGATGGCGTGGCAAGTGTTATGCTTCAACCGTATACTTTTTATCCAATATTTACAGTTAATAAATTTATATATTTACTTAATTCATTCCAAAAAAGTTTTAACTGAACCCATCCGGCGAACGCATGTTCCTTCAGAAGCCAATGCCAATCCTAATTAAAAGACATTTCTCAGATTGAATCCACCACAAGTCCGTTTCTTTCAGGCGATCTTCTAATCCTGCGACCGCTAGCCAAAGGAGGGCGTCATTGATTTTACTCTTTCACTGGAATTCAAAACACGTTATTCAATCTCGCCTTTCCAGTCATACCAATCCACGTTCTCGGAGCTGCAAACGCATACGCTGCAGCATTCGATCTACGCGATTCCACTCAGAAATTGAGAAAATGTACTGTAGGTCAGAATTGGCTTCTGTCGTCAATCTTTGAATCATTAAACAAACCCGTCTACTTATCATCATCCTCTTACTTTCCCAAAACACGTGTACTACTTTCATATTCCAACATCCACTAATAACGTTGACCGAGATGTGTAGCTTATTTTATTTTTAACTTGTTGGAATAATAAAAGAGGAGCATGTATAGGAGGAATTGTAAAAACTATTACAAACAATAGAATGTATTCTTACAAACAATAGAATATATTATGTGCAATTGCGTATCTCAGATCTTCCTAAAATGATAATATGAGTGAAAAAATGCATATCGTGTGTCTGAATGGGGAAAGAAGGAGACTATTAGTATCCAAACAGTACTATGTCAAGTTACATTGTTACGTCGTAGTAGTTACTGTTCACACGAACGCTTATGCAACCAAAATTCATGTTGTCGTCAGAATGCAAAATGAAGCCTACATTGTTTGAAATATACACAGGCCCAGAGTACGATATCTCCCAGAAGCCATGTAAGTATCAATTTATATTGTACCATATTCATTTAAACCTCTTCACTCACGACCTAGTCCTCTCGCCTTTCCGCTCTAGAACTTCTCTTCGAATCTGGGTTCTCCAGAGTGAAAGTTTTGGTGAACAAAAACAATTCGCAAGGTGTTTCAAATGTATTCAAATTTCCAGTGCGTTTCATATTGTAATATCTTCCTTTTTTTTGCTCCCAATGTCAAATACTATTATCGTTTCAAATATTGATCATGTTTGTATTTTAATTGCTCAACGCCAGAAAACGAATATTCTGAAAAATCTCAAATTCTGAAGTCAATGAAATTTGTATTGAACTAACTGATCCAAGAAAGCAACTCCAAGAAAGCTCTACGTGAGAGATTATCGTTTAAAAAAGAAAAAAGTATTCAATGATACACGAATGCTTATAGACATTTAGTTATCACCATACAAACATCATGACCTTTTCTACATGTATGCTTGGGTAGAAAGACATATTAACTTTGTTCAAGCCACACATTAACTACGTAGATTAAAATTGAAGTGTTGGGAAAGCGAATATAATTTGTTTTTTGTTTGTTCGTCTACAAGCAGCGCTATTAAAATTTGTGCTCTTTTTCAGTTATTTATCTGGAATCTATTTCTTATCCGTTGCTATTTTTAGAATATGGTTTTATAAGTTTTGTTTGAACATTGATTCGATTTTTTTCTTTAAATTGTTCTTGAGCTTTGAATTAAACAGATCACCTTGTGCCCCAAAGAGCGAAAATGAGTTACGGGTAAAAGTAATAGAGGAATGCACGCAGTGCGTGTTCTCACTCACCATGGACGTGTTGGAGAAGCAGACGCCCTTGCCGGAGCAGTCCTGGCCGTCACCGCAGTTGTCCGACTTGACGAGGACGCGCAGCTGCACGCAGTGGCCGCCCCACAGCTCTGACGTCACTGCGCACCGAGAACAATGCCCTGCGACGCCCGCCCTGCCCCGCGCTCGCCCGGCCGTGCAATTGCCCGCCGCGCAATCTGGCCAAAGGGCCGAGGAGCGCCCCGCCAGATTACGCAGCGCTCGTCGCCAAATGGTACGCTCTGTTGGAAGGGATGGGGCCCATCTGCAGTTGCCTCTTACGGCGGGGTTGGGAAATTTTGTGCGTGCTGGGTCCTTGGGATTATTGTACTATGCACAAAGAGTGTCACTGTACTGAAATGCGAAGTTCAATGAATACACATGCCTAAAAATAATGTTTCAGCCCTTATTGATTTGATTGTTTGGAATGTTGCACTTTGTAGAGCGTATACGGCAAAGAAGCCACACAAACAATATACTGGGGCGACATAAATCAACATGGATGCGTCATGCGTATTTTGAAAGAGCCTAATAGTTCGTACTTGTGTGTTTCTGTGAATTTTCACTAAAAACAGAATGTACATAGCTTGTACGATAGTGTCTTTGGGACACTCAATTTAAACCTCCATACGCCTTCTGTGGAAACAGTTCCATTTTACGTCCATCACTCACCTTCTGTACCTAGTTATATAAATAAGTATTCTAAACGTGACAGTTAAATGCTTCCTTTAGCCCATGAAATTTGCGTCATCAAATTTTAGAACTCACACACATTGTCTTATTGTTCTCCTTGATCCATCAGATTACCCAGAACAACCCTCGCCAAACGGTATGTGCTGTCTGCAGCGATGGGTCTCATCTGCAATTACCGCGTAAGTCCCTTGGGAAATCCTGTGTGGGTCTGTGTTCCTCACGAACATTGAAATTTTCTTTTAATGTCAAGATAAATGTATACATATGCCTGTGTATAAAAATTAATTTTAAACAGTGTACGCGAAGTGCTTTGTTTCGTCCAAATATTTCAGTCATGTTTAAAGACGTACCCAGATAGTCTAAACGTGAACGAGTGTTATCGCTTCTAGGATCAATTTCAAAGAATCAACAACCCTAATTTTCCTTTAGACTTTCAGTGATATCCTTAGACGAGAAGTTCAATCACGAATATCCGTGTTTGTTGATAATTCGCAAAGCAATGTAAAAATGCGTCATCCGCTAATATGCAAAGAAGTGGAAACAGAAATACAGTTCAACATTCTTCGGACAGTTTTGCACCACACTTCACCTTTTCCTAAATTTCATTACGTGTTTCACAAGATTGCTTCTTGGAGTGCGTTTGGCCTGACAAATCTCTGACAGTAAGATGTTTCTTTCGATCATGTACTGCAATAATATGACACTATTAACACCAATAATTTCACAGGAATATATTCCTCATACAATTATGCATTTTCTTGGATACAAGGAAACACATAACATTTTCCAATATTCCTGTCAAACCATCACTATTAACATACAACGACTTTTCTTCCGTTTTGGTCTCTTAATTTCAGCTGTTGTTAGTGTCTTGTGGTTAATTTGTCCATCTGGAACAGTAATGAACGAAATCGTAACCAACTTGCAGAACCAGCGTGGTACTTGTCTGCAGAGGGCTGAGAGTGAGACGTGACAAATTGAGTCTTCACTTCCTGGGGAGGCCAACTGTCAGCCAACGAAACGGGAAAAGCATGACAGACGGTGGCGGTGAAGGGCGAAGGCTAACAAGGTTGTTTCCTCGGAAAACTCCGACTACCAGGGCCGGAGCACGGGGCAAGCTATTTTCACAGAATCATTTATCTCCCTTGTGTCGGGAGGAAGTTCCAGGTATCCCAGAACGCCAGCGAAGTGAAATGATTTTCTCTCGAAGGTTGACTTTGCGGACAAACATATTCCACGTGCATAAACTGTAAAAAGCTTCCGGTGAAAATTCGTAATTTTTGTCTTTACGGACTGAGTGGGTTTTGCAGACTAATTAATACATCTGTGCTCTCATTCATTTTATGCGAGCACTTTTTAATTAATTTCGGAGACAACATTTAAAATGGTGTTCATATGGCAAGGACGTTTATGAGCGAACTGCTTTGAATGAGTGTAATGAAACATTTCAAATTTAATTTGCAGCAATGATATAGCAATGTAATATTTAAACATGCCATGTCAGAACGTCCGTTCATTATTGTGTTTCCCCCGAAATTCTCATTGGCGGGAGACTAGGGAAAGCATATAAACCGAAGGCATTGACAGTTTCCGGATCTATCGTGTTATATCGACATTTGAAGGATTTTGACTGTTCATACTTCGGACTCGCTGAATTATGTGAGTAGCGTTGGATTCAGAGTGCACCAGTTGTGTTGGGTCCATGGAACATTAAGCACTGGACAAGCTACTGTTTAAAATAAAAACCGCCGATTTTAAGCTATTGACGGTGTCGTCACTATTTGTATGCGCGAGTTCATTACAGAGTTGATTGTTGAATAACGAGATATTCTACACGAACATTGCCAATATAAGTTGTTTATTTTCTTAATTAGCTTCATCCCCAAAATGACGTAAATTGAAAAGGCAGGTTTAATTGAAAATGAAAAACGCTCTGCTGCTAGTTTATTATTCCAGCATGAATAATAATTTCCAATTTTAAATTTCACAGTAGCATTGTCTGTACGAGTGTGTGTGTATATATATATATATATATATATATATATATATATATATATATATATATATATATATGACAGCCCAGTGGCGCAAACTGTTGCGGCAGCCGTCGTCTGTGCCGAGGAGGCTGCAGATTCGAGTCATGCGTAGACATGGTCGTATTTGTGATTGTCCCTTCTCCTATCACCATCATCATCCTATCATCTCATAATTCACACTACAAGGCGTAACAACCTGGTTGTAATCCAATGATACAGCTGAAAAGCTGATCCTGGAAGAATTACACACGTTAATCGTGTAGCGTGGTTAGTAATGGCCTATACGCCAATAATAATAATAATAATAATAATAATAATAATAATAATAATAATAATAATAATAATAAGATATATATAGAGAGAGAGATAGAGATAGAAAGAGAGATAGAGATAGAGAGGGAGAGAGAGAGAGAATTTTCTTGGAAAAAGGGTGTCATCTTTACAATTTATTTCCTCTCATATAAATATTTCCAAACACTTTCCCAAAATATAAGCCACCAAGAAATTTGACAAGATGTTTTATAAACACTCGAGGAACTTGTTTTCATCTTCCTCTGGAGCAGCGATAAATCTGGAGAGGATTTGATACTGTCAGGAAGTCGTTTCGGGACGAGTGTCTCGTCCGCCGTCGCCCGGGACGCGGACGGGAGGGGGAAGGGGGGCGGGGCGGGTCCAGGAGGGATGGGGACGCATCGCGCGCCTGGGGCACGACGCCTCCCGACTCTGTTTGCCGACAGTTTGTCGCTCGACTCGTTCGCCTTTCGGTCAAGCGAATTCGGTGATTCGATTTCGCAAAATCGAATTTGAACAGTTTGTCGGAGGCGCGAGGGGGTTTGCAGCTTGCAAGCGGGGACCTGGCGCGGGGGGAGGTGTAAGAAGTGTCGGGGGAGGGGAGTAAGAAGAATGGTGGATAGGAACGCGGTGTGTGGGTTCCCGGGAAAGGTGTAGGGGGGGAGGAAAAGTAGGGCCGAGGTGCAGGACGGCGAAGGCGAAGGGAGGAAAGAAGGGAATTCGCAGGGTGGAGAAATTGCGCTCTCGAAGCTGAAGGCGCAGCCGGAAATGCGTTAGGCCCGTGCGGGGGCGAGCCGGTGCGGGCGAGGGCGGAGAGACGAGTGCGGGGCGGGAGGGAAGAGCGGGGAGGGCGGGGAGGGCGTGGAGAGCGGGGAGGCGAGGTGGGCGCTACGCGGGAACCGTCTCAGAAGTACAGACTTCGCTCCCGAGCCCGGATAAAAGTCTAGCTGCCCTCAGAGGGGTCCGAACTTTTCCCGCTGAAGTACGGCCGCTCACTGTTTGCACTTGCCAGCTCGGAAAAGAAGTGAAAGAAAGAAGTTGTGTTGCCATTTGAATGTCCCCGGCTAAGTTAACGTTCTTTCTGCCGCTCGGAGATTAGTTTGTTCACGGGCGGCGGGGGAGAAAGGGCAATTCGGTTAGGAGGTTGTACCTCATGCGAGGTCGTTCGGGTCTCGAGGGTCATGTGTTGAAATGGAAGCTCTTTTCATGGCAGGCCGCTTACTTCCTGCTCCGAGATTTCCTTTCTGAAGCGGTTTGTCCCCTGCGAGTCGACTTCTTCTCGCTTTGACGACCTCTAAATGTGCGACCATACCCCTTTCTTTGGTAAAAGCGTCATTTGCTCCTTCTCGCTTTCGCCCTCGTTAGAAGAAATGACCATCATCTCGGAACGTTAATGAACATTCCACGAACTTTGTTGGAAAGCAATTATCGCAACCTGCACAATATAGAACTCTGCGTTGCCGATTCTCAAATTCGGGAGCACGGATGACTTTGGCATCACATTAGATGCAGCAACATGTCAGGTTGCCACTGTAATTTGCTTCGACGTAATTGGACAAGTCTGCGTGAGTTCTCTAATTGGCTGCCTTACAATTAGCGAGAAGGGCGGTAGAGATCTGAAGTCGGTAGAGAGACAAGGAGCTTAGAAAGAGGTTTCCCGGAAAGGATTTGAAGTTTGAAAAATGAAATTTTGTTTTTATGCTCGCTTTTCTTTAGATTTACAATATTTTGACATTTTTCATAGAAAAGAAAAAATATATGAATGTACAAATTATAGGGGAATAACAGTGTTAAAAGTAATTAGTCGACTTTACCGATGAATACTAAAATTATTTTTAGAAGACAATTATAAAGGTAAAGATGACTTTCAAGCAGGTTTTAGAGTGGGCACATCGACCACCGATCATATATTTTTAATAAAACAGCTAATAGAAAAAAAATAATGAACAGCATTATTTGGATATAATGAACAGAATAATTGGACAGCAAATTCATTTTATATTTATAGATTTAAAAAGGCATATGATAGTATTCCATTAACAAAATTATGGGAACTATTGAGAGAAATTAACATCAATGAAAACATTTTAATGGCAATAAAAAATATATGACGGTGCTGTTTCTCTAGTTCAAATATCGGAATCAATTTTTATCACTAAAGGTGTGTCACTAGTATGCAGCTTTTCTCCAACTTCATTTAAAATATACTTTCAAAAATCGCTAGAAATATGGAAAAAGAAAGTTGAAGTAATGGATGTTTCTATGGTAAATAAAAGTATATACGCTTTATTATTTGCAGATTACCAGGTAATAATACCACAAGATTCTGAAAAGCCAGAATATATATTTAGAAAATTATTAGGAGATGACAAGAAGTGGGGACGAAAAAGTAATATGTAAAAGACATTTTATATGGAGTGTGAAGTACGTAATACAGAATTAATTTTAGAGTATAGTTTTCGGAGTTAGAGTACAGATTTAAGTTTAGAGAGTAGGAAAAGGAAAAGTTATATTAAAATTGTTCAGATTTTAAATATTAGAGAGTAAAAAGAAATAAGGATGGAAATCAAGAAGTTTATATAAGACATAGATTAAAAAAAGAAGATCAGCAACTTCGATGATAAATAAAATATTATGGGATAAGCATATAACAAAAGAAACCAAATTAAAGATATATAAATCTATTGCAGAAAGTACCGTTTTATATGGATCAGAAATTTGGAAATAAAGACAAATATAAAACTAAATTTACTGGCAACAAATGCATTTTTAAAGTCATCCAGAGCATCAAAATAGGATTAAATAATAAATTCAAAAAAAGAAAATATGAATAAAATTCATACAATTTTAGAAACTATACAATATAAACAATTACAATGGTTTGAACATGTTAAAAGAATAAAAAAAAATTCCAAAAATAATTTTAGAGTGGTATTCTGTGTGTATGAAGAGAAGAGAAAGATTTAAACATTGCTGGTTGAGAGAAATTGAGGGACTTTTGAAAGAGAAGAATTTAATAGACAGGATTATGTAGATCGGAACAAGTGGAAAAATAAAATTAAAATTATATAAAGTACTAGAATTTTTGGGTAACAGAAAGTTGTTTTTAAGAATGTAAAACTGTGAAATAATACAAATTATTATTATTATTATTATTATTATTATTATTATTATTATTATTATTGTTATTATACGGGTTTTTATCGCCCGGTGATCTAGATTTAAAGAGTCTTTAGGCATACAACATTCCTAACTTTACATACTTAGCACCGTGCGTATATAGGACTTTTTGGCTTTTGGAATAATTTTGAAGGCAATACTTTAGATTTTTTCAAGACCATTTGCTACTTTTATAAATGGTATAATCTCAACAGACTAAAGTTTAGATATTTCTTTATATTATTATTCAACACGTTCATGGCTTTTGGTCCATAAATTAACACAATGTTATCTCAGTTTGCTTAATTTGCATAAGCAAACTGAGATAATATTGTGTTAATTGACCGACTAAAGCCCATGAACAACATAATTGATCCTACTACAGATCGTCGTGAAATACAGCATATATTACAATAATAACAATAATAATTATTATTATTATGAAGAACGTATTTTGAAGAACTGTAAATTAAAAAGATTTTTCACTCTTAACAAATTATTAATACAACGTTTTGTTCATGACAATATTTCTTAACATATTGTAATATTAAAGATTTTATTCTCTGGATGGTTAAAATATAAGTCGAAATTGTTTTGAAATGCACTTCGGAAACCATTCTGGATTTCTGAGCATGACGTAATGATGTAGTAAGAAGTCTATTAAGACTTCCTTTTCCTTCTTTATTTGCCATGTATTTTTTCACGACCTTCTGCTGAATTTATATTTTCAACAACATTATTATCTAGCAAGTAAATATTTGACACTTCATCCCAAACTATAACATATGCCCTATACTAATATTTTTCCGTTTTGTCTGTAGAATTTGTTTGATCTTTGCCGTTTTGTTTTTTAAATAATAAATGTGATAATTAATCAAATATGACAAGTTTTATTATCATCAACATTCTTTTACTGTTCAAGTGTAGTGGATTAGAAATAACGAGTGTAAATAAATCAATAAAAAGCAAGCATTTTCTTTGACTATTGAATTTTGATAGTAAAATGTCATAGGATTTTTCGGTTGAAATGAATTAAACAAATAATAGTTTATATTTTTCATCTCCGTTATTGTACATATTGTGACTACATTATTGAGCTTATTAGGAGTCTTATTTTTTAACATTTACAGGTGCATATTTATATATTTACAAACATTAATGTTACATATTTACATTCATGTTTCGACTCAAAGATGTGAACTCAACTTAAAGTGCAGATACTGATATGGTCATTTGATGAATCTAAGGACCCATGTCGTCGAACGTACGGCCAGTGTGAATGCTGTATAAGGAAATACGAAACAAATCTTCTAGTGTATATCTAAATTTGTTAATATAAATGTTACAAAACGAAGTATGCTTGTGGTCTCTAATGATGTCACAATAATCGTCGTACGTGGTCTCTTTTGAAATCCATACTTAATGACTTGGACGTGAATCCATCCATTTTTAGTTGACAATAGGAAAACAACTGACTTTTCTGTCTCGTGCTACTGAAACGGATATTTCCATCTCTCGCATGTCCACCTCTTGTGTAACTACGTTCGCGTGAGCCAAGGGGTGTGGCTGCAACTTCGTTTACAGGGAAGTATCACGGGCTGCATTAGAAAGCGTCGGCTGGGCGCTGAACACGAGTGACCTTGAGTAACCACAAGGATATTGATTTGTATCCACTGGCACTATAGAATAAATCTTTAACGCGAATTCGTAGTGATATCGTGACGTTTGTGATGTCGTCATCAGGTGTCTCTATTGCTTTCATTATTGATAATAGGACGCGGTCACATTTTCAATCCAAGCTTTGTTACTCTTTTGAAAGAGTAGCTTTGTATTTCAGTGAATTCATGAAATAAAACTTGTTTCTAAAAAAACAATAGAATGCAATTTTATGAGTATAACAAAAAAGTCCTAATATTTAGGTGATAAACGTATGATTTGTTAATATATTGAAGCTTTGAAAATAATATTTAATAACTAAGACACAATAAACATCTAAATGCAGATGATTTTATTTCTCTTGAGTTTTATAAAATAGATCATAGAAATAGACACTAAAACCGTTAACTCCAACACAAAAAACACACAACAAATTCCCGAAGGTGATCATTAAACCAAAACAAAACTAGTGGTGCTACATAATGCCACAGAATTTTCCAAACTACGAATGTCACTCCCAAAGTAATACACGCGAATTTTAAAAAACATCATATTCTTTTCCACGTCTTTGCAGATTTTCAGTATTTCAGTAATACAGATTTTGCAGTATTATTATTCTCGCTTGAATTAAAATTTAGTTCAATGTGTTTCCGCGAGTGTTACACTTGTAGCACTCGATTAAAATGGCTGTTGCATTTTATGTTCGTCGAAAGCAATCGACTTTGAGAATGAGACAGTGACAAACATTCATAAGATGTTTCAAATGTGTGCAGAGATTATGCTATTGATCATAGTACAGTTAGTGGGTAGGATTCCAGATTATATGGTGAATTAAGGCAAACGAATACTCAGAATCTGCCGCGCAGTGGCAGATCGCGGTCGTCTCATTCTCCTGGTAATGAGCAGCTCTTTCACAATCTCCTTTTGGCTGGCAAACGTGTACTCGAGAAAAATTTTCAAGGAAAGGGTTTAGGAGAAGCGAGTATGGGCAGACTATTAAAAGAACTGCAATTGAAAATAGTTTCTGTCAGGTGGTCTCCAGAAGGTGATGACTCCAACTTGGAGGATGGTAAACAGTGGCTCAGACGTGCTGGCCTAGGCTTAGATGGTCCAGGTATATATGCCCTTCTCCAAAGTTGTCATAAGGCAGAAGAAAGAGACGGAGATATGTAGAGAAGTGGGTTTTTATTCTTCAAGGATGAATCAACATCCTATAAAAATAGCAAAGATATGAAAAATTAAATGTTTAAAAAATTGTTGTGTATTATTTTTGGATTGACCCTCATGGTGTATGTGCTTTCAGTCATACCATTGTACTTTACTCCAATCGCATTATCGAAACGTTTCTGGTAGCTATATAAAACTAATATTATGTTCATAAGTATTTCTATTGCATCTGTTTATATTACACATGCATGTATTTGAGAAGGGAAAAATACAGAAAAATTGTATATTTTTCAAAATAAATACTATGTTCAATATATATTTCCATATATATTTATAAACTCCTCTCAGAATTCGTAATTATTTTTTTACATCAATCCAACCATATGCGTTGATAAAAGTGTTTTTCTTAGAACTCATCATTCTGAAACATTTTATTATAGCAAATACCAGGAATTAATATTTAAAGAAACTCAGTTAAACAGAACATAAGATCAGCAAGCATGTTATTATTTCTTTTTAATTTAGAATTTGAATGGTATCTTTTTTCTTAAAATATTATGTAAATGACGTCAATCAATCACTAATGGCTAGAATGACGCGTCAACAATACAATGAACATCATTAATGAACTAGTGATCCTACAATAAGACTGTTAATGGCTACGTAATATTTTTTGACAATTTTTTATACTTCAACTACCATTTGAAAAATTCTTAAACAAACGAAGCGGAAAAAATACATATATTTAAAAAAATTCAAAATGCTTAAACGAAAAAAGTTTGTTTTCATTGAGTACAGTTTATTTACGGTCTCAATAAATGTACCAAATATGCACTATCCGCATTTTAGCTGTAAACAAAACGCCATATTATCCATATTAACGCAAGCGTAAAGCAGCAGTCATTATCACTTTCTGTTATCAGTGCGGCGTTACAACAATAGGTTGCAACAAGCAATAATGACCGATAATTCGTATGGGATATAATTTTGCCTATTAGCATTGTTGGTACTGCTAGCAAGAAAATGAAAATGGGTAGAAAAATATAATAATTTAATACAATATTTTTATATTCATCAAAGTAACTTGTTTTTACATGAATTACTCTTCATCCCCACAACTTATGAAGCAAAGCAAAATCATCTATTCGCTTTCACATTTAACTCAATTAAAGGAAGCAATTTAAAATATGTTTACAATATGTAAAACATTAATTTTAAAATGTATCACAGAAGTTCGAATGTAAGAAACGAACAAAGAAATCTGTGTATAAATAAAAGGTAATGTGCGTATATGTATATACATAAACGCAAAAACTATTCAACCGATTTTGCTGAAATGTTCACATTTGTTTTTAGTAATGGGAGTGTTTAAAGAGTTGCTCTAGATTGGTTGTGTTCGTTCCTTAAAAACGACCTCAGAGAGAAGAAATACCTTACTGAAATAATGGACCTTTCTTACACCCCTTTCGTATTCTTTGCCAATTACATGTGGAGTCCAGCTGGGATCGATTTTAGGCCCTATTCTCTACAATACGTAAACGCTACGTCCTCCACGATTAGAAACGAAAGAATGGTTCTATTTCCTCATGAAACGAATATTCTTTGCAATAAAGAAACCGTAAATAGAACAATAGCAGATATTTCAAATTGGTTCCGTAATATCAAATTAATAGTGAATGAAAAGAAGACGGTTTCAATGCAGTTTTCTTTTTCAAATAATCTGCTCAGTACTCCATTGAAAATGAACGGTGTGCCATTGTTAAGATAACAAAATTTTTAGGTCTTTCAATTCAGTCAAACCTTAAATGGAACGTCAACTTAAATGAATTGAGCAGTAAATTAAGTTCTTTATGTTACGCTATCAGAATTCTTTCAAATTCAGTCATCCTCCATACTGCTCAAGTATATTTCGCGAATGTTCATATGTCGGTCTGAATTATTACTTGAATTTGTGACAAGTAAATTAAATTTCTCCAAGATAGTGTCATAGAAAACGCATGTGCAAATTTGGGAGAGATGTTTTAGCAACAGAATACTTGACAACCACTTCCAAATCAGGACGTGGGACAAACCCACACATGCTTTCATCTATTAGTATATTTGCACAGCGTAGCATAAAAATTACAATTACGTAACCGGTAGTGTGTGTTGTGTAATATACTGCAATAGCGAAACGTTGATGGCTCACAAGTATTAAATAATATACAAATTTCCACTTAGATAGCACCCACCTCCTTGTCATTACCATACATTTTACTTTCACGAAGCGCTGTAATTTCGGAGCGGGCGATATATTTTTGACGCCAAATTACGGCGTTTAAGGCGTTCACGTCGTTAAAATGCACATTTCCAGCAATTTGTAAACACTGTAGTATTTGTGAGTTAAAGTACTTCAAATGTCTTCAAATGTAGGTTTTCTGAAAATCGAAAAATTTCTGTGAAAAAGCTACTGAAATGTCGAATTTACAGTTCGCTTAAACGCCTTTTTTTAAAAAACAGCTGCAAATTTTCAAAGAAAATTGCAATTTAGAGGTTGTACTGTATTTATTATTCATAAGTCAATCCGGATAGCCGAGGTAGCCAAGGTAGTAGTATCGTGGCGATCTCGGATCGAAGGATCGCGGTTTCGAATCCCGCCTCGGCCATGGATGTATTTGTGATCGCCCCTTCACTCTTCTTCATCATCATCCTATTACTTCACTGAAACTAAACTTCACTCAAATTCATTAAAGAAGGATTAATAATTCCCTGCGCGAGCAGAAGGCCCTTGCCCTTAATGGGATGTGCAGTTGGCTACTAAAAAAGTATATTAAAAAAACATATCCGTTCTACTATTAGGAAACCGAGAAATTAAGTTTTTTTAAAAAAGTACTTTGGGCGGCGTTAGATGGCAGCTGGCTAGAGTATATGGCAAGTTTTTACAAATAGCCGAGACCAAAGGAAATAAAAACTAATACGGGAAAACCGTTCTGGAGCACCTATTAGTAGTGTGATTCTGAAGCACCACTAGTTAATACAATATATTGTAACGTATTCCATCATCTGCCGGGATTCGTTGCACGGATTGCGTCATCTGCCGGCGCCCCCCGAACTGGACGGTTCCGGGTTATTCGAGATTCGAGTAGAAATATTGCGCACGTTCCCGATGGCTCGAGGTGGGCGCCCGCCCGGCATAAATTCGCCGCTGCCGGCGGACGCAGTAGGAAGTAATCAGCCGCAAGTCAGTGTATGTAGTAAGCGAATGAGTAGTCAGTCGGTGCAGTAGGTGAACAGCAGCCTGAAGTCGGAAGCTGAGCTATGAAGTGTGCATCGCGGTGAACAGCAGTGCAGTGGATCCTGATCAGCGCGGTGGATTGTGGTCTGCGCGGTGGATTGTGGTCTGCGCGGTGGATTGCGGTCTGCGCGGTGGATTGTGGTCTGCGCGGTGGATTGTGGTTTGCGCGGTGAATTGTAGTCTGCGCAGTGAATTGTGGTCTGCGCAGTGAATTGTGGTCAGTGCAGTAGACCGTGGACAATGCATCGGACTGTGTGATATTGTAGAAGAAATGAACAGTGTAAATAAATAATCAGAAGGAGTGAACAGTGTAAATAAATAATCGGAAGAAGTGAGCAGTGTAAATAAATAATCGGAAGAAGTGAGCAGTGTAAATAAATAATCAGTAGAAGTGAACAGTGTAAATAAATAATCAGAAGAAGTGAACAGTGTCGTGTGTAAGGAAAATAATCAAGTGAAGAACATAAGGACTGTGTAACCTATCTGTAAATAAATGAAGTATTTTTGTGTAGCATTATGAAACAAAATAAACGTTTTTGTTTAAATATTACCTGTGTGTGTTTTAATTCACCACGGAGAAACGTTACAATATGATGCATCATCCGCAAAGTTCCATTATCATTGCCAAACGCCGTACTTTTTTAAGATGACTTGAAGGTTGTAACAATTATTAATAGACCATTACCCATACCAAATCAATCAAAACTTCGTGTCATTGATTCCAGGAAATAGAAGAATTATAATGCCTTGCAATTGAACAAAACGATAAATACCAGCTTCAAATTATGTATTTTATGCTCCTGGTTATTACCTCTAATGGACTTGTTTTGAAGGATTGATAAATTGCGAAAGAGAAGTTTCAGCTGTATGAGAGAATTTCGGAGTCACACACAAGACACTGCTATTGGCAACCACAAATATCGGGCGTAAACTTAGTAATTTAAGCGGAGTCTCACGAATTTGGAACAGAAACCTCCTGGCAATTCTGTTGCTACTAAATTAAGGTTCTGTCTTGAAACTTCGTACCAGCCTGAGAATTTGAATATGTAATAATAATAATAATAATAATAATAATAATAATAATAATAATAATAATTATTATTATTATTATTATTATTATTATTACTATTACTATTATTATTATTTTCATTACTCTAATTCATGACCAAAGATGTGATTAGTTCTTTGTTTATAAAGTCTAAACCGGGTTTCTACCAGCATCCTAAGGAGCATATCTAGGGACTGTCGGTTCCTCTACAACACATTTGCGCAAAATGTGGGCTGTTACAAATAAAGTAATGTCTTGCACCTCGCAGCCTTGGGAATGATCTGGAAGTTACGTCAAGTTCTTAGACAAATTTTACGGAACAAATCCCAGAGTTGCGATAGCTACGGGGACGACCTATGCTTTTACATGCCCCACATTCGGTTGATCTCGATTTCCAAACTTGTATTTAAAACGTTTCTCATCCCCCTTGGCTACGTCACTTGACCTTGGCACAGCAAAATCTACAAGTTGTCACGATATTTGGATTATTTGTCGCTATCGTGCGATTAGTTTGAGTTTGTTGGTCTCTAGATCTGAACACAGACCATCAGACATCACCGTTTCGGTAAGTGTTCGTAACCTTTGGAGCATGTGTTTGGAACTTTGAGGGCGGTATAGATTTCCCAGGTAAATACATACCCTGTCGTATCTTTTCAAGAATTCTGTCTTTTCTAGAATTGGACAAACTGAGACGATAATATCAATAGTTTCTACTTGTTCATGGCTAATGCGGCGTTTGTCATCTTGGGAAATTTTGAGAACTGATTTATCGTATTGTCGTTTTCTCAACACCTGATCTTGGGCAGCTATTATAACTGCTTTCGATTCTGGCTTCATTCTTCCGTTGACGTCTAGTTACACTGTCGAAACTCTTATTTGTAATCACGTCGTGATATGTAAAATAATAATAATAATAACAATTACATTTATTATCAAATTCTATTTGTTATTTTTGTAATTTTGTGAAAATAATTTTGGGTTCATGAACAATTTTGTAATTAAATTTTCAGTTGTATCTGATGAGAGAGACATAAACGTAACACAAGTGAATAAAATTATTATGAGAAAATGTTTGACAGCTTTAATTGTGACTTCTAAGCTGTCCGGGTACCGCCGCGTCGTTGGCAGATAGGCCGACGTTTCGCCTGTCATGTCGCAGGCTTCTCCAGGGTAGTGAGAAGGCTTCAAGGTAGAAGAAGCCTGCGACATGACAGGCGAAACGTCGGCCTATCTGCCAACGACGCGGCGTCACCCGGACAGCCTAGAAGTAATGGACTCGAGCCGCGGAAGCCTACGTGTACAGTTTTCATTGTGGTTGTCCATAATTTAAAATAAGGGACTAAACAACAAATACATACGATGAATTATATTGTGGCAACCAATTTAAAAAGCTAATCTTAATAATAACTCCAGCCATGAGGTCGCGGGCCGGGGTCGGCGGAGCGGGGTTGGGCGCGGCGGGCACTCACCTATGAGGAGGTTGAGTCCGTCGGTGAGGTCCTTGTCGTAGAGCGTGAGCACGTGGCGGCCCTCCACGGCCAGCGGGGTGATGTCGAGCAGCGCGCCCGCCGCCGTGTCGCAGCGCTCGCGGCCCGCGCGCGGCACCGCGAACACCCGCGGCCGCCGCCTGCGGACACAGCCACCGAGCCGGGCGCTGGAGACGACGACGACGACAGGGCTACCCGCACGCGCGCGCGCATACACACACATACACACGCGCACACAAGCACGCATACACACACATACACACGCCTACACACATACACACATACATACACATACATTCACACACATACACACATACGCACATACACACACATACACCTTCAGCAAAGGGCAACAACAAACACATGTACCGATTTAGTGTGGCTTAGGGCATCAACTGATGTCACTGCAGAGCCTTTTTATCGGGAAGTCCTCTAGTTCGAGTTCCGACGACAGCAGGATTTTCGACACTAACTCTACAGCTGGGTCGAGATCAGGTACTGTCTCCAGGAGAATACTAGTGGCCGGCTGCTCTAATCGGTAGTTTTTCATAGATTCTCTGATCACCACCAAGCGAATGCCAAAGCAGTACCCTAATAAACGGGCTTCAGACCGTGCGCGTTTTTTACTTCCTCTTCCACGTCTTATCCTCACCCCTCACATACACACACACACTATCATCCATATCGGGACACCAGTCTGAAACAGAGCTTGTCTCTGGCGGGGCGGCACAAAAATCTTTATAAGACGTGTAGGTCGACGCCGGATCTCACCATTCAGATAGGAGATCACCACCTCCCAAGGAAATAGCGTGCACTACACGTATGGAACTAATGATCTTGGCACTTGATGCGCCCGAAATCATCAATGATTCGGAAATTTTTTGCAAATCAGCTCTACAAAAAACGTATTGATTGTTATTAAAAAAGTGTAATATTTCTAAATATTTGTCAGAGGAAATGATTTTTTCATTTGATTTTGAGGCATTGAGCTTAAGTTTCCATTTTATTCCTCTATTCCTCCATTCCTCTATTTTGTCTAGTTGCTTTGGTATTTTTTTATTACGTTGCTTGAATAATTGGATCCATATATGATGGTATCGTCAGCGAGTTGGACGATGTTGATGTTGGATGCTACTGGGATGTCAACTACACTTACGTTAAAGAATGTGGGACATACGGAGATTCTCGGAGGAGGCCTGCTTGTATATTTTTGGAGTTTGAAGTGAGATTGTCAATAGTAACTGAAAGTTATGTCTACAAAAGTTCTGTCTGATAGGAAACTGATTATTGCATTGAATACGGGGCTGGCTATTGATTTTAACTCGAGGCCAATGTGCCAGACTCGGTCAGAGGCCTGGGTTAGATCCAGACATATGGTGCTTTTTCTGAAATGCTTCTTGGATGAATTCATTCACCCTTAGTGACTGATGAGAGGTTGAAATGTTGTTTGGTGTTGATGAATCCAAATTGATGGTGAGGAAAAGCCTTGGTTTTATTTGTGTACTGTTTTAATATTTTAAGGATACATTTATCTAATAATTTGGCTGATGTGGTGAGGAAACTTATTCGTCTCTATCAGATTTTTGTTGGGTTTAGGTATAGGAAAAATATTAGAGAACTTCTTGTTCAAAGGGTAATAGCCAAATTGAAAATTGAGTTGTGTTTGTTATTTATGAATGCTATGGAGTTTGATGGGAGTTTTTTTAGGATGATGTTAGAGATTTTGTGCCCTGGGTCTTCTTTTATTGGGTGGCAATCAATTATGGACTTAATTTCCTCAGAGATGGAAAATTTTATTTTTTCGGAACCTTAAAATTTGGGGTGAGGGGTGATTGATTTATATTGTTGTGATCGGAGGGACTGAGAGAAGGCTGCGTTGAGAATGATTGAGCAATTTTGTGCCAACAGTCGGCTTTTTCTAAAGGGACGAAGCACTTGCCTGTAGGAGTATCTAATGAAAGTGTTACGAATCTTTTTTTAGAATTCCTTTCGTAAATGGCCGGAGGATATTATTGTGGGTGTTTAACAATTGGTTCATTTTATTCTGAGACTGATAATAATTAATAATAGCTTTTTGTGATGCTAATATATTTTTATGAGGGGACTTTTGTCTTTATGAAGGTTTTTGTTTTTATGAGGGGAGTTTTGTTCCATGGTTTTCTAGTTCTATTTCTGATATCGATTTAGGTATTTCGTTGCAAGTTTTCTTGTTTATAACTAGGGGATTAGTTTTTATAATTGAGCTAAATGTGTTTGTCATTAAATTGTTTTGGGTGATTATCGATTTTTCTATTTCTATCTTATTATTTTGAATTTTGTGGGGTGGGGTGTAGCCGTAATAAGTGTGGTTTTCAAGGTTTTCCAATTTATATGTTTTTTATTCAAAATAAAACCGAGGCCCTCAAAATTTATGATGTGCAATTTTCATACAAGATTGTATTCACTATCAATGTAAAATGTCAAAGAAGAAACGTTCTGAAAAGTCAATATTTGGCAAATATTCACTCACATTTCACAATTACGTCTTGTCACAAGCGAGGATTCCAGAATTTAAAAATCTTAGAATCTTATTACGTGAACTTACGTACCTGGCCTCTAGCGCAATCTATTAGGAAGCAATTTGCTCATAGCAATAGGCGAAAATAATTGTCGTAGTGCATCTGCCAACATAGTATTTCAATTATTTATTTTCCTCATTTGTGGTGTATTAATCATTCCCTAACTCTGCAAGGACACAGCGATAATTCTGAAGAAGAGCCTGTAAAAATGTCGTATCTATTCATACAATACTTATCATCGATGTCGGTTACTCGTTGTTGAATTCACTTTTATTAATACAGATTGACGCTGGGGTCTTTTTTGAACACTGTAAGGAAAACGTAACATTTGTAAAAGTTAAATTTTATAATTATGAACTCGACAAAGCACAACTTACTGAAATAATATATAGTATTATTTCTTAGAAGTGAGTTTTTCCATAGATGTAAAAGAGCCATATTTCACAAATACATAAATATTATGCTACACACATACACGTTGGTTGATATTCTATTGATTTACCTATTGCGGTTTTGTTTTTATTGATTTAATAGTACCTACACCAATGTCATTTTCTAAGAAACCTATCACAGCGAATAAATGCTGTTTTTATACTAGTCGAATTACTGAAAAACTAATGTGGGCAAGCGAGAATTTATCATCTTTAGAAAAGCTACAAAAACTCGGATTAACACACTATTAACAGGACTACACATGAGTTGAAATTGTCAGCCAACGATAGATTTACTGAATTACTTTATTAGGGAACACGAACTCTAAACTAGAGAAATTTGGGGCAAACGACATTTTATGTGTGGAATATGCAATTCTGGTGTCCTTGTTTTCTCCCGCTATCAATTTTTTTAGGGATCAACTATTTTGTCATTCGGAACATCCGAAAACATGTGCATGTTCGGTCGAGAACGTGATTTCCCAGCCAGTGTACTATGCGCCCGAAAGTTTGACCTTGCGCCTTGTTTATGGCCCTCGCGAAAGCCTGTGGGATCAGGAACTGCCTGTAGGAAAATGTAAAAGGCAATTCGCTTTCGTAATATGTTAATGTAACTTTCGATGTTATTTTGTGGAGCCCTGCGTGTCCGCTGGCGAGAACAGGCATACTAATCATGGTGCATACTAAGCATACAATCAACGACGCTCGTGTTGCCATCCACTATGCGTGTCGCGGGGAATGGAAAGAGTGTGGAGGGGACGCGAATGAGCGGCAGAGTGAAGAGGTGAATAGTTCAGGAAGGAACGGAAAGGCAGACCGGAGCGGAGTATGTAGAGGCGAAGTGGAGCGGGCAGACTTGGAGAATAGGGAACAGATGCCCTCAGTCAGTCAGTCGAGCAGTTTCAGGCGGGACGGAGCGGGCGAATGTTTGCTTGAGTATAATTTTCTGGGTGTTTAACGATTGGATCATTTTATCCTAAGTCTGATAATAATTTTTAATAGCTTTTTGTGATGTTAATATTTTTTTTGAGGGGATTTTTAGTTTGGTCCATAGTCTTCTAGTTCGATTTCTAGTATCGATTTAGAGGACACGCCAGAGGCCGATTGAAGCGGACAGATATTGGGCGGAAAGGGTGGTTGCCCCACTAAAGTGGCAGAGGCGGGGCGATACGGGCGGGGTGGGCAGAGGTAGGTCAGAGCGTAGCGGGGGAGAGATAGGGCAGAGGCGGAGGGGAGTAAGCGGAGACGGGCCGGAGATGAAAGTTCCCGCTCTGAGCAGGCAGCGGAGGGCGGAGCGGGCAAAGGCGGGGTGGAGTGGGCAGAGGCTGGCAAAAATGGCAGAGGCCATACAGCGGGCAGAAGTGCGACGGACCCAACAGAGGCAGAGTCTGGGTGAGAAGGGCATTTGCCCCACTCATCTGGCTGATGAGGAGCGAAGCGGGCGGGGCGGGCAGAGCAAGGGTAGAGCGTAGCAAGAGAGGTGGGCAGGGCGCAGTTGTCACAGGCGGAACGAGGGGATGGTTGACTGGGCCGAATCCAGATGAAGAGGGTGGGCGGTGGCGCGGAGCTGTCACGTGGGTTACGGGATCGCCCCGCGTGCGCCTGGCTTACGCGTTTACATCCGCTGCGTGGGTCACTTCAGCTGGCCCCTCTCATCGCATTTTCTGATTGTTTGACAAATTAGCGTGGTTACATTAGCACAACTAGATCGTTAAACCAGAAATATGAAACGTGTTATTTGCGGGAAGATGTTGAACAACTTCTGACTGTTTGGTGTTGCCAGTTAGAGTAGATGTACATCAAGCAGCTTAGCGCATTTTACTTAGGTAGCAAGAGAGGTGGGCAGAACGCAGTTTTCACAGGGTGGAAAGGGGATGGCTGACTGGGCCGAATCCAAATGAATTCGATGGCACCAAGTGGATATGCTGCCTAAGTAAATTAAATCGAAGTCATATTTACTTTATTAATCTTCGTGGTAGAGCATCTCGTACTATACATTTCACCGATGATATCCTTACTCATAATTTTCATATAATGGATTCCTTTCATTAAGTCGCTCACAGGTAGTCGCCGCGTGCGGACGTCTTTCGAGGAGCTCCGCGAAGTGAAAGGCAATGGGCGTGGACCTTGCTGTTAACCGAGCGCGTTGGGGCATGGGCTGCACGTGACCGACCCAATCGGGCTGCTTCGGCGCAAGGGGCGCACTCGGGCTTGCGGCGTGGCGTGGCGTGGCGTGGCGCTTGCGTGGCGTGGCGGTGGTGGCGCGACTCTACTTTGCGGAGCTGTTTTGGTCACTCTCCTTGTGATAGGAGGAGTGGCGCAAAATCCTGGTCCCGGAGTACACGAGGCAGAGGCGACGTGCTCCAAACGAGATAGGAACGAGTGGAGAATTAGAAGATTGGAAGCGAATTTGGCTCAGGCACACAAGCATGTTGGAGAACAGACGTTAAAGACCAGGGATTTAGAAGACGTCAATAAAGGAAAGGAAGAACAAAATATTATCGTCCCACATGAAAAAGAGATAAGTAATGAGCTGCCAAATACGAGCGAGTCGGTTCAGTCAGGTGCTCTGTATCGTAAAGTGAACGTTCTAGGCGACTAGACGCTGCGGCACAGCGGCGGAGTATTGAAGAAAAAAGTTGCCGACGTATCCTTTTTATCGAAGTAAGCATTACGTGAATGACTTCGGTAGTGAATAAAGCCGAACCAATTGAACAAATAGAAGTGGTTCTAGTTCATGTAGGACCAATACGCGGAAACAGCAACCTGTTTACGACACAATCAATCAATGTGTCGAACTAGAATATGCAATCAATTCAAAAATACGAGGGTCATTGTATCCGGAGTTATGCGCCGGAATGATCTCCACATTAGTAAAACGCGGGATGTGAATTGTGGCATACTGTGTGCATTCGAGGAATTTGATGGGAAGTTCGTTGATCCCAACCATTGGCTCGGGCACGCAGACCTACGACGGGTCGGGTGACTGCTGCGGGGGAAGTGACGGAGGCGACGCTTGGGACTGCTGCGAGGGAAGTGATGGAGGCGACTGGTAATAATTTTCAGCCACATATGTGTATACGGATACTTTTGATCACATAGTGTATATACTTTTTCAGTTGTTTTCAGAGTCAGATCCTGCCTATGGAAATTCCCTTGGACAACCCACCTGACATTAATGCCTGTGACATTTCTAGTTAATTTTGCGTTATGCTGTAAAGTGTATGCGCTTGTGTGTGTAGGCTTCGTAGTGTAATACTGTTACACGATGCTGTACTGTTCTCGAAAATGAAAAATCCACTATTTCACTGAATAATAATGAGAGCAAGATCAATTGCAAAGGCTTTAACAAATAAATGTCATGGAAAGAAAAATATTTCCAGAGCTGTTCATTTCTTAAAAGGCATGTAATTCCACTAAAATTATCATGTTAGAGCATGTAAATTTTATACACCGATGTTCAGTTCATTTTGTGAGACAAAATTCGTTCCTTAATGATTGTAAACCATTTTCATCATTCTGAACGATATTCACGTTTATGTACATTGATAATATTCAAACTTCAATAGACAGTCTTGTATATCATGTATCCGGTTATTAGTTCATAGTCCCGGAACGTTGAAATTCCAAGGCCTTGTTTCGAG
This sequence comes from Gryllus longicercus, assembly GCA_038098605.1. Taxonomy (NCBI): domain Eukaryota; kingdom Metazoa; phylum Arthropoda; class Insecta; order Orthoptera; family Gryllidae; genus Gryllus; species Gryllus longicercus. Next base: position 1,011,867 of record JAZDUA010000316.1, read on the forward strand.
GTTCGCTGTAGAATGACGTTCATTTTCAATAGTTACTTGTCATGTAAATTAAGTTTAAAGTTTTCTTGTTTAATTTGTCAGCATGTTTTTGGTGGCTCCAGAACACATTTCATTTTCGGATAGTTATAATTTAAATATAAATAGTATGATTGGTTGTCATTTAAACGCAAAATAATAGCTATTGCCTGGATGATGTTCAACGGGCAGTAAATTAAATTTTTCGTATATTTTATATCAAGACCAATTCGAGATTTGTGAGATGAAAGTTACGACATTGTTTTGTCAATAAATATACTGCGTAAATTATTTCAATTTTGTTTTTGTATGTAAATCACATTCGGTAATTTTAATGGTATGTTTTATTTACTTGATTTATTTCACCTTTCAACATCCATAAAATTAGAACAACTGATACCGCGAGTATTTATAAATGACAATTGATGAGCTCAGAATAGAAAGGGCAGATCCTAACCGATGTTTGTTACAAGAAAAATGACTTTTCCTGTTTTCGTTCACGTTCACATTCACTCAGGACAACGTTTTGAAGGTGGAATCTAAGGGTTTTGCCACATCCCAATTCATTTGATATTTCAGCATATGATAAGTAAAAGAGAGGAGTTTACCATCATACTATCGCACCATCATACGTAAAATGGAGCGCCTCAATTTCAAAATTGTGGATTTCCTTTTTTAATTTATAAGAATAAACAATATTGTTTCAACTTGAACAAAAATGTCATGCCGTCATTGACGTTACCTACTGACTTTGTTTTCAATGCACTATAATTTTATTGCCTAATTACATCTAATATTAAATATATGACGTGAAAACGGTAGGCATTATTCAAGATTTATGCACAAATTTTCGCAACTATTCATAATCATTTAATTACAATGTGCAATGCTATAAATAGTGCGTTTTAGTAAATATTTAGTAGCACGGTTAGCTGTTTCGAATTTGACGTTTAAATAGAAAAATCAATGTTACATTTAAATATTTACAACACTTATACATTACTGTCGTCTGAAACATGTTTATCAGGTGTCAATTTCAACAGATCACTACAAGAAATACAAGTACGAATACTAGTACAATACGTAATACGTGTGTACATAGTATAACGAGTACAATAAGTACGTGTACGTGTATGCGTTATTTTATAACATTTCTAGAAGATATATGAACGAAAATTGTTGAATTTTAATAAGTTAATTCAATTTAGGGATATATAAAATATATTCTCCCAAATGACTGCTTCTCTACAATTGGAGACTATCAAAACAGAACGTGAAATTTATCTTCATTCCGGTTCGAGCCGCCGAGGAGAACACTTCGTCTTGAGGCAGCTCGTAACTTACGTTGAGGCCGCGTAGTCAGTGCGCTCTCGACCTGCGCGGGCCACCGCGCACCAGTGTATTAAGTTCTTAGTGAGTATTATTACTTATAGTGCAACGATAAGTACGCAGATTAGTACTTACAGTGCAACGATTTATCAGATCAAATGAGTGTGAATAGTGCCCCCTCCGGGGGGCTACTAGAAACCTCAGAGTTAATAGTGCAGTCAATGGAAGTGACTAACGAAAATCCAAATGGCGGTGAATTCTACGGTCAGGGGCTCCCATTATCATCTTCATCATTAGTGAGCGCCTGTCCACAGCCACTGCAACCGCCAGTATCAGTGGGTGAACACCAGGAAAACTCATCACAGAACTTGGGTTTCAACGGCAACGAGTGCTCCGATTCAAACAAGAGAAAAAGGTTTGGCTTTGACCACGAAACAGAGGAGAATATCAGGTACAATATACCAGTAAGTTCACGCTATGAAGTGCTTAGAAATTTAGAAAATCATGCTAATACTGAAAGTGATAAAGCTGTAAAAATTCCACCAATATTCATTCATAATGTTAAAGGTTATGGATATCTACTTCTAGTTAATGACATTAAAAAAGTAGCAAAAAACGATTTTACTATTAAACAACAAAAAGATTTTTATAAAGTGAACTTTGTAACAATTGAAGACTACAGAGGTTACAGAAAATTTTGCGATGAAAATAATATACAATATCATTCCTTCAGAGATCCCTATCATTCCAAGCTCTCAGTTATAATTTATGGTATACCTGTAGTTTACTCTCAGAAAGAAATATTTGATGAATTAGCAAGACTTAATTACCCAGTAACCGGCGTAACAAGGCTATATAACAAAAATAGAGAACCTCTGTGGTCCTGTGCTATAGATTTAATGGAAACTGAAAATGCTAAATCAATATTTAATGAAACTAAATTATTTTATTCGGTAATTAAAGTGCGGATGCGAAGTGCTCCAAACAAAGTAATACAATGTAAGCGTTGCCAGAGATTCAAACACACCCAAGCAAACTGTAAATTAAGTCCAAGGTGTGTTCGTTGTGATGGATCCCATCATTATTCGCAGTGTAATAGATCTAAAAGAGAACAACCTATTTGTGTTAACTGTGGTCTAAATCACACAGCAAATTATCGTGGCTGCCAAAAATTTAAAGAGGCAGAGAATGGACGTAAGCAATGGCAAGGTCTTTACAGTGCTCAAGCTTCCAATACAACCACTCGGAGTGTGCAACCTCCAAGGAGGCCGCCACCAGCTGATAACATTCAAAACTTTCCCCCACTGCCTCAAGTAAACATGCCTTTGCGTCCTCCAATTTACGAAAATCCAAATCCAAACTCAAATGCAAATTGGAGAACCCAAAACCCTAATAATGCAAACAATGTAAACTTAATTAGCACAATAGTAAACCAAATATTAGCAATAATAGTCCCTCAATTACAAACAATGATTCAATCATTAGTTCCTGCTCTTATTAATGGCATTAAATAATAATGATGAAATGAGGATATTAAACTGGAATGCCAATGGCATAAAACGACAAACTAATTCGTTCAATCACTTTTTAAATGAATATAAAATAAAAATTGCTTGCATAACTGAAACCCATTTACTGCCAGGTGAAAAATTTAAAATTAATGGATACGCAATATATAGAAACGATAGATTAACGCATTGTGCCTCGGGAGGAGTAGCAATCTTAATTCACAAAAGCATTAAACATTTCCAAATAGATATTTCATCCGACAAAAGTCTAGAAACGGTAGCAATTATAACTTACGTGAATAATGAGGAAATCGTGATTGTATCAGCATATAAACCACCAAACTACCCTTTCCCACAAGATATTTATAAAAATATTATCCAGAAGCATTCGAAAGTTCTTATAATAGGAGACCTAAATAGTAAGAACACAGCTTGGGGTTGCAATTCAACCTCATCACAAGGCAGAAAACTATTACAACTAATTATTAACAACAATTTAAGTATCCAAGCACCCAGTGAACCAACTCACTTCTCTTACAACAATAGAATCATCCCAGATATCCTAGATATAATAATCTCGAAAGGAATCAATTTCCAAATTTATCAAACGGTTGTTCCGGATCTAGATTCGGATCATAATCCGGTTATTGGCTCCTTCAAAGGCAAAATTTCAATAACAAACATTAATAAACCCAATAACAAAAACATCAACTGGAATAAATTTAACTATCTAATGTCACAAAATCTAAAATTTCCGAATTCAATAAAAAATTATACCCAACTTGAATCAGAGATAAATAGAATAAATAATGCAATACATAAAAATTTAGATGAGAGTACTTTATCATCCCTTCCATCTTACAGACCCTATAAGAATTTACCAAAACAACTATTGAATCTGATCCAAGAAAAACGAAAACTGAGGAGGGAATGGCAAATAAATAGAAACATTAATTACAAAAGAAAAATAAATAAACTAGCGAGGATAATTAAAATCGAATTAGATAATTTAAGATATTCTAACTTCCAAACTCATCTATCCCAAATACATCCAAATTCAAAACGGCTATGGACAACAATAAAAAATATAACAGGGGAAAAAACAAATATTCCTCCTCTAAGCACTCAAACAGGAGGTTGGGTACATACGGACCAAGATAAGGCTGATTATATTGCTGAAAATTTTGAAAATACTTTCACACCCAACCCAATGACTGATGTGAAGCATAACAAAATAATTGAAGAACATATGACACACACGTATTACAGAGTTCCCACCCCAATTAAATTTATTAGTCCAAACGAAATCGTCACTATTATAAAAAATCTTAAAATTAGGAAGGCCCCAGGCCCCGACAGAATAACAAATAAAGTCTTGAAAGAACTACCAAGAAGCTCGATTGCAGTCCTAGCAGCAGTTTATAACTCAGCACTTCGAATTGGGTATTATCCAAAATCATGGAAGCAGGCCATTGTCCTTCCAATCAGTAAACCGGGAAAAAATCCAAAGGAAGTAACGAGCTATAGGCCAATTAGCTTATTATCCTCTTTATCAAAAATATTCGAAAAACTAATACAAACAAGGCTTACCAAATACCTCATAGAAATAAGGGCATTACCAGAGGAACAGTTCGGATTCAGGCAAAATTATTGCACAACTCATCAACTCATCCGCCTCGTAGAACATATTGCAAATGGATTCCATAACAAACAACATACAATTGGACTGTTCTTAGATGTAGAAAAAGCATTCGATAAAGTTTGGCATACAGGGCTACTATTCAAACTCAAAAAGCTGGGAGTACCTTTCTATTTGCAGGACATTATTAATAGTTTTATCACAGACCGAACATTCAGAGTTAAAATAAACTGTGCACTTTCACAAACTAGAACAATAAAAGCAGGCGTACCTCAAGGATCCGCACTATCACCACTCCTCTTCAATATTTATTATTCTGACATTCCCACTTTAGAAGACTCAAATCTTGCACTATTTGCAGACGATACTGCAATATTCACAACACATGCAGATATAAATATAGCAAAAGATCGCATCGAGGCAGATATCTCATGCTTTCTAAAGTGGGCAGAACAATGGAGAATAAAAATAAACCCAACTAAAACCCAGGCAAAAATTTTTACACTTTGTAAACCAAAATTACCTCGCCCACTAGTGTTAAATAATACTCCCATCCCGTGGCTAGCATCTGATACACCTGTGAAATATCTTGGGGTTCACATAGATAGCAGATTAACTTGGAAAAAACACATACAACTTACAGCAAATGCAACTTATGCCAAAATATCAAAACTATATCCATTAATCAATTTTCGCTCAGCATTAAATGTGGAATGCGCAATTTTAGTATTTAAATCGATAATTAGGCCATCAATGACTTATGCTTGTCCAGTCTGGAATAACACAGCTAAAACCAACATTCAAAAACTTCAAATCATACAAAACAAATTTTTAAGAAAATGTGCAAAGGCTCCTTGGTTCATTTCTAATACACACATTCAAAGAGAACTTCAAATAGAGCCCCTAAACGAATATATAAGAAATAACTGTGACAAATTTTTCACACTTCTTCCATCTTCTCCTTGCAGCAAAAAATTTACAATGGGAAAAACATTAAACAATCCCAAGAGAATAAACTCGCGATATCCGAAAGATATGTTCAAACCCCCATGAAAATAAGTATCCTATATAAGAATATATGTTAAAAATATGTTTTTTGTGTCTTTTTTCGCTTCAATATATATTAAAATAACAAAAAAAAAACACATTGTGTAAAATATCAAGAATGTATTATGTGTAAATTAACTAGATATGTTAAATATATGTATGTAAGTATATATATATTTTTATATAAGTATGAAACGATGTAAAGTAGTTAGTAGTAATATACAAGAGTGAGAGGTTGTATGCCCAAATGTTATGTGTTAAAATTATGTACAAACCCCTGAAAGGCATAACTGCCGAACAGGAAGAAAATAAATTAAATAAAAAAAAAAAAAAAAAAAAGAAATTTATCTTAATAACTACAGAAAAGCATTCCTTACAATTTGTGGAATATAAATACAAAATACTAAATATACCTGTAACAGGTACTGTACTTCATCTTCTGAGTCAATGACTCCATTTATATTTTTTTGTTCAGCTTCCCTTAAACCGCTGAGCAAATGATGAGGCGACTTTTGTTTTGTTTCTGGACATAAATGGTGCTTCACTTTTTGTTAAGCTCTCTTTAGGTAATTTCTGGAGAAGGGCCCGAGTACAGTCATACTATAAAAACAAATCTAAAGTTTTTCCAATGCATTCAAATTTTCTGTTTCTCGAGAGTTGTCTCGGGAGTTAATTTTTCAAATTTTGGCAACCACTCTTCATTGTACCTTTATACTGGTATACAATATTCAAGTACAGAAAAGGGATTCTGGGGCTCAAGAAAATGTTGGCATTTTACACTTCTCCTCTATAAGTCACATAGAGTTGTTACTGATTTTCACGAAGAATAAATAAATAGACGAATAAAAATAATTGCATTTGAACAGTTGGTTAATCATCGTCTTAGCAGTTTCGGAAGCAGAAATAGTGTTTCGGAAGTCCAGTTAGAAACCGGAGCACATATGTTGCGATTCGAAGTTTTGAGTTAAATGCAACGCGACTGCCATCCTTGTAGCTTCCCTTTTCTTGCTTCATGTTCTCAAAGGCTCTCCTGAGCGCGTGGCCGCCTTCTCTTCTGACCTAGATATCCTGGCGACAGTTCCAAAGGCTGTCTCCCCACCCCCACCCCCGCTCCCAGCGCAACCCCGATCTCCATTCCATTCTTTGTCGTGGTGCGTTCCCAGTAGCCCCTCCAAACTCCTTTCTGTCCGCTGAGCAGCCTCTGGCCTTCAACCGGTCTGTCTCAAAGCTCTTCAAACAGCTCTGGCGGTAGCCCTTGCTCTCACTCCTTGTGCATATACTTTTTGATCTCTCTTCTAATATTTTTTGACTTCTTTTTTTTATTTCTTACCTTGTGTATTTGTCTTCCGTTTCTTGCCTTCTATTTCGCTTTTTCCCAACCGTTTCCTTTACATCAAACTACGATTTTCATTGTTTTTTTTATTTCTGATTTCTAATGTAAACTAACACTTGCATTTGTCCCTATACTGACTGATATTTCGGGTCTAATAATGATATTTTAGAAGCCTAAAGAAGGTTTTTAAAATACGACAGTAAGAGTTATAATTTCATAAATGCGTAGTTTAACATAAAAATGTCTTTTCAGATTTTGTTTCCCACACCGTTATTGAAATGGCACTTTTGTCACCAGGGTTGCCAGATTGGGCGGAATTCCGCTTTGTGAGCTGGAAAACGACTATCTCTTTCTCTCTCTCGCGGGACAAAAGCTGACTTCGCAGAATACCACCCAATGGGCGGAAATACTTGAAAACATTTGCGGTTTTGGGCGGGTTTTCAGAACACGAGGACATTTTTAAGAATCAACCACGTCGTTTATAGTGAGTTTGATTTTTCTTACTTTATACATGATTTTGCAATAATCATTTGTTAATGCGTTTAAATTTACTTTTAGAAGTGAGTAATATTAGTTATTAGACCTCCAGTATAGGGTGTGTTCTAAAAGTCATAACATCCTTGTCGTCACTATATAAATAGTATATCACATTGGCAGTACTTGCAGCTAATTTTAGATCATGCCATTTAAAATTAGTCATCTTTTGGAAGTATGGTGTCACTGCCAGCGTTTTCCATTAACCCATAGGGAACAAGCTTTCAGATGTAAGCATTTCTGTAGTAATCTTTTTAAGTGCGGATTATATTTATGAGGAGCAAGGAGAGAGAAAATGAGAAAGCGGGGAAATTATTTTATCCCTTTTATTCCTCCCATCTGCTGAAGTCATAAAAATAGACATTACTAATTTTTAAATATTAAGATATAACTTGTTATTACAAAAAATATATTTTTTACATAAATTATTAATTAAATTGTTCACAAACCAAAAATGCAAAGCAAGCATTTTATAGGGTCACAACCTTAAAAAAAAACTCCAAATACGTTATTTAATGCAAATTCAAATTTCCCGTTTGAAACGTTGATTTTTTATTGGACCGAATTGGGCGGATTTACTGCAATCGAACGGCGGATGTTCGTACGAAGCATCTGGCAACCCTGTTTGTCATGTGCAATATTGAAGTGTAATGAACATACTACGGTCATTCGTACCACAAATGTGTAGTTTACATTGTTCTCAAAATGATTACGTATCTCTGAAGGAATGGAATGAAATAAGTACTTGCTTAAGTGTCTGGCGTATGTGTGACAAAAATTTGTTGGCCCGTGCATTGAAAACCATTTCATTAATCCGTACAATCACGGATAATAGTGATTTTATTGCTTTTATTGTTCAGCCTCCAAACACACTTAAACAAAGTTCACTCCAATGATTAATTCAAAGGCTGAGGGAACAGGAAAATCTGAATTTGTCAAATTGTATGGAACACCAGAATGAGATTAGTAAAAATGCCCAACTCGACACTTTGTACGAAGTATAAGCAGAGTAGCTGGATTGTAATTTGAGACAATCTCTAGTAGTTAAAAGTATTGAAAGTGGCTGTAATGATGCTCCGAGTAGAAAAGGAAATGAATCGCCTCGCCTTGTGAAGGTTCGACTACGAAAACATGCTCACAAACATTTTATAATAAAATAATCTAAAAATGAGATTAGTAATAGACATTTTTCGGCTCTAATGCTGATATATTTATATTACGCACAGTGCGTTTATTTTAATATTATAAAGTTATAGGAAGGGTTCATTGTTAATTTCGAGTTTTTCGTTTAAACATTAAAATAGTAATTTGCCTAAAAATCCGATGTGTATTTATGACATACCTTCAAAATTTTTCATCTTCCCAGATTTCTACCTCCAGGTTATGTGATAGTTGAATATCAGAAATGAATATTCTTACTACTTGTCTCGCTTTCCTTGCCAATAATGTTTCTGAAATTGACTTGCAAAGTTTCTAAGGTTTCGAAAACTAAAACAATTTGAGAATAAAATTCTTTTAGAAAATGAGTTTCTGTAAATGACAATAACTGTAGTAGTTAATTCATGAGAAGTTAGTATGTAAATGTTTATATCGGTCTTGAAAATTAAATTATATAAAATAGTATGTACTACATTCGTATTGATTATATCGATATTATTGATAATTGTCGACAGTCTAACAGTTACAAGTAATATTACATTTACTCGATTAATTTGCAGATAATTTGGTGTAAGTTTACTCATTATCAAGTACATTAATTCGAGCTTTCGCTACAGAATTATTCAATTTCTTTCATGAAATTTTATATTATGAAAATGCATTTAAATGTTAATTGCGTAACACGACCGAACTACTCAATAATGATTACTCATTGAAAGAGGTAATGTCATAATGAATCTGTTTTTTTAAGACACTTTCCTGAACTGAGTACAACAAGTTACATAATGTAAACGTATCACTTCATTTTTCCATTTATATACTCATCTCTTCGCAATGAAGTCATATTTTTTCCACCACAGGAAAATAACTTTTCTTACTCCTATCATTAGTAAGCATTAGCTTCTTTTTACGGCAACATTCCTTGCCTGCAATAGGATATAAACTGCCTAGATTGCTAGTTATTCTCTTCCCTGTTACCATAAGCAAAAGTTAACTTTGCCTAATGTTTTTGTATTTAAAATATAACTTGCCTTTTAATGTCAATTGGAAAATGGAAATATCCTGGAAGAAAAAAATATGCACAATTTTGTTTTTAAAGCACGAAATCTCATTTCGTAGATTTGAAGTCTATAAAATAACATTGCTTATACTTAATAGAAACTTGGTACTAGCTCCGTAGATTGAATGATAGCACGAAGTTTCAAGACTCGAAGAACACTTCCGACATCCGCAGTCTTTGTGGAAAGTTAGTTGGAAACTTTGATACAGCAAACGGTGTTCGTAACGTCCTCTTGCCTTATTTAGTAGTCTCGGAAGAACGTGGTTTAATAAGGCCGTAAGGCTTTCGTGCAATAGAGTGCCAAGGGTGAGAAAAGAACCAAGCTTATTCACTTTCCTCGAAATCAGGAACTTAAATAGTCTGTGGAGCTCGTCCGTCGTTGAATTTAATCTCTGCGAATTCGAGAAAATTAAAACTATTCTGCAATCTACATATGTGGAAAAAGTACGTAAAATATGGCGAATCGGTAGGTGAATTACGCGAAAGGGCCCGGAAATTGAGTGATTATCCCCCAAAGGAAGACCCATTTCCGAGCAGCATAAAAAGGTCTCTGAAAAGTCGTAAACTTGTTGGGATCACTCTCTCAAAGCTGCAATGGCATGAAAACGAGAAAAAGGAACGAAGATCGCTAACGACATGGAGCCTCGATGACGCAACAGAAAAAACAAAGGGGGCCGAGACGAAGACCGCGTGCTCGCAGAGGAGCCGAAAGGAAGACCCGGGAATAAAAGAATAAGAATTATGAATGCCCCATGAAATATGACGACGCGCTATCATCCATGCAGCACGAGCGGCGCTGCCCCCAGAGGCGCCGTGCGCGCCGCCAGGCGGCGCGGGAGGGCATTAAGGCAAATTGCGGCGGTGAGGGCATCGTAAACCAGAAACGCAGCGCCGTCTTTGCCCTTCCTAGCCGCTGGGGCTGCGCCGGCTGCCCGGAGCGTTGCGGGGCAAGGTGACGGGACCGGCCTGGACGGTCGAAGCGGAGGATGGGATGACGGGCCGGAACGGAACGGAACAGAAAGGAACGGTACGGAACGGAACGGAACGGGACGGGACGGGACGGGACGGGAAAGGGGGCGGGACGGGACGGGACGGCACGGCAAGGGACGGGACGGGAAAGGGGCGGGACGGGACGGAGCGGGACGGAGCGGCGAGCGTCGGGACGGGGACGGGAGCGGAGAAGAAGGAGGGGCGTGGCCGGGAGGGAGCAGGAGGTGGGGGAGAGGTCTGGAGTGTAGGCGGGGACGGAGTTGCATTTGGAGCGGGGGGCGTGGGCGGGGGGGGCGGCGAATGGGGAGGCTCCGCGAGGCAGAGCGGAGGGGATATCGGAGACGGTGACGTGTAAGAGAGAAGAGGAATACCGCGATGAGCGATGGCAGGTAAGAAAGTTGCGGCAGGAGCAGACAACTATTCGGTAAGAGGAGACAACTATTCGGCAACAGCAGACAACTGTGCGTAGCGATATCAACGACGGTGATGGTGAACTTGGGGAATCAAGTGCAAGTGCTGCATGATATAAGTTGCAAGCACACGGAGAGATAACAACGGCAGTTGAAGCTATATGACGAAGTAAGTGCTAAATATAGAAAGCTAAAATCAACAGAGAAAAACAACACATGTGCGTCAGACTTGTCGGAACGTATTTATTCTAAAGATGAATATAAATTATACATGCAATTAAACATGCTTGTATGTGAAAGTGTGCTCTGTATAATATTGCATGGAATTTATAGTGAACAAAAAGAAAACGTATGATAAGAGACACTGAAAAAAATATGTTTATTCATGGCAACAACGACAGCAGTAATGCGAGTGGAAACATGTGATTCTCACGAACAATTTCCGTAGGCGAACTGTATTTGAAGTACTTGTTCCATGGAGCTGGTGTCACGAAAATGATAAAGAAAAATGAGGACGCGCGGAGCTACAAGTCACGAAGAATATGCAGTGATCAAAAAAAATGGTCAGAAAAAAGATACTAAATGTGAAAAACTGATATCGGAGACAAGCAATGACAGTAACAAAAGAGAATATTATGAGAAATTATGACCGCAGAGATCTTGACGTAAGGGTTCCGAAATGGTATCTTCGGACAGAAGCTGTTAGACACGGATTTTCGTGAAGGAACAATGGGAGATGGAAGCGGAGTCTGCTTCGCACACGTGCACAAGGAAGTTCGCAGGGAGACTTGGGGCCAATGAGCGCGAGGGCTGTGGGGACGTGAATAGTGTCAATGGAGGCTGCGGCAGCGGTAACTGCGAGGGGCTGCGAAAGCGCGGCGGCAGCCGGAGATGACGCCGCCGCCGGCGGAACCGAATCTGCGGCGGAGGTGGGGGCAGGCGGGCAGTTGGCGGTGGCGCCGGCGAGCCGAGGGGCTCCTGGGGCGACAAAGACACTGGCGGAGGAAACGGCGTCGCTGGCGGCAGGCCGGAGGAGGACCTGTTCAGCTTCAATTTGCAACGCGGTGGTCGGCCGTTATCGCCCGGCAGAGCGTCGCGGCGGCAGGCCGGGAGGCGAGGGCACTTGCAGAAAAGGAGTCGGGAGAGAAGCAAGAAGGAAAGACGGTCGAACTCATGGAAGTTAAGAAGGTGAATATGGGAAGAAAGTGTATGTAGAAAACGTCAAGAGAGAGGGAAGCTAAGAGTGTTAGCGATCTTTAAAATAGGTGGCTTATGAGTTGAATAAAAGGAACAAAAGAGGATTGATTGGAAACCATTAGAGAGAAGAAATGAACAATTAAATTCTACATTTTTAAACACGGTTATCATATTTATTGTGAAAAATGTGAATTATTTAAATTATTCAAAAAATGACTGTCCTCATATTTTCCTGGAAAACTGAAAACGTAAATGTTTTCATTATAATTCTAATATTTACATACTTTTATCTCCCAATTTATTTAAAAATATGTTGAAAATATATTTTCTGACACCAGTAATTTTCCATCTCCTTCCGTAATTCTTTATTGGATTTTGTGATTATTTATTATTTTCACCAACGTCATGCTTGAGAGAGAGAGAGAGAGAGAGAGAGAGAGAGAGAGAGAGAGAGAGTGTCTGAATGTAGTAGACAGGGCGAAAGCAGAAAGGGAAATTATTGTAGTTGTCAAGAGAAAAATGAGAAGTAAACATCCTGATTTGAATATTAAACATGGGAAGGAATGCAAAAAAATATTTGCAAAAAGAGAAAAGATGGAAATACAGAATACATGGAGTGGCAGAAGAATGAAATAATATGAGAGCGAACAAGCAAAATGAAGAGCTATCTGAAGGAAACCGTTCGCGAATAAGAGGACGTTCCCAAAAACAAAATTCCCACGCAAATACGACCCGGAAGCCGGAGGATCCAGGTGAGGGCAGCGAGGTAGCAGTGCGGTGGGTGGAGCGCGTGGCGTTAGGGGGCGGGGCGGGGGTGGGGGGCAGGACGGCGCAAGCGGGCCGAGCGAGCAGGTAGAGCGGGAGACCCTTCTGCGCCCGCCCCGCCCCGTCACGCCCCGCCACGCCACGCTCCGCCCCGCCCCGCCCCGCCACGCCACGCCCCCCGCCACGCTGCCCCGCCACGCTGCCCCGCCACGCTACGTCACCACGCCACGTTACGCCCCGCCCCGCAGCGCCCCGCCACGCCCCGCCACGCCCTGCCACACCCCGCCACGCCCCGCTCCGCCCGGCACCCGCCCCGTCCCGCCGCGCCCATCCCCGCCGCGCCCATCCCCGCCACACCCCGCCCCGCCCCGCCACGCCCCGCAGCGCCCCGCCAAGCAGCGCCTCGCCACGCCTTACACCTCCCCGCACCGTCCTGCCCCTCCCCGCCCCGTCTCGCTCCGCCCCGCTCCGCCCGGCACCCGCCCCGCCCCGCCCCGCAGCGCCCCGCCACGCAGCGCCTCGCCCCACACCTCCCCGCACCGTCCTGCCCCTCCCCGCCCCGTCTCGCTCCGCCCCGCCGCGCCGCGCCGCTCTGCGAAGGCGGGAAGGAAGCGAATCCCGTTAAGAAGTAGGGTTTCCGCCCCTAATTCGCCCGGGCTGTCCTGGCGCCTGGCGGGCCTAGCGGCGGGCGGGGGGGGGGGCGGGAGGAGGGCGCCTGTCCCGAACGATCTCGATGAGTTGGAGAAGAAAATATTACGGGGGAACGAATAAAACGGTTGTTCGAAGGTAGAGTACAGAATGTCTGGGAACTTAAAGCGATCTCTAAAGGGAGAAATGCCGTAAAGATTTTACACTTTCTGTTTTCATGCGTGGTATTTTGTGTAGGGAGTGTGACACCCCCTTAATACACTAATGTGTGGAAAATTGCATATTTTAGGGTAACATTTAGTACAAAACAACATTGCCTTCGTTTCATACATAATATTTTTGTTTATTTTTTTACTCAAAATATTGTGAGTATAAATATATATCCCACTATATTTTATTTTGTCAAATATAAAAGTTTCAATACTTAATAGGAAATGCTTGGACTGTTGAAAAACTTTTTGAATTCTATTATTTTAATGAGAATGTAGAATAATCTAAAATAAAAAAGTAAAAGACGTAAATTTATATTTTGTTCCGATGTTTGCATTTATTTTGAATTTTACATATCAATTATTCTCAATTTTAAATTTTATTATTATTATTATTATTATTATTATTATTATTATTATTATTATTATTATTATTATTATGCCCCGATACAATCTCATTTAGCATTCTATTACTAGATTTTATATAATCGTAACTGTTATATTGGTATTTTCGGTATTTTTGTATTTAGGTATTATTTGTTACAGCTGTAGACGTGGACAAATTAATAGCAAAATCATTCCTTATTCTCTAAAATGACTTCAAGGTTATAAGCATACTAGTCTGACATGACATTTTAAGAGTATTTTTATTTTTTCTTGAAGGCGTCTTTGAGTGTCGTAATTTTTGCTCAACACTTGTACATTTGCCGTGCAATTCGTCAATCCACATTCCAGATCAAGGCCCCATCCCAAATCCGCCACAGCTGTGAAAGAGGGGTGGGAGCGCTTGGGGTTGGTAACAGGTATCGGAGTTGCTTTCATTACGAGAGTCCGTGAAAGTACGAAAATGGGCTAGGAAACAGATGTGGCTCCACGAAAATGTTCGAGAGTTGAAGTGTTACTACAATCCAGTAATAATACCTTGCGCGCAATTAGTTGTATTGTAGGAGTTAATGTGGTCAATAGATTTGAGAAGTTAGAGACAAAAGCGAACCACACAACAGAGGAAGGGAATAGTGAACCAAAAAAGGCTTCAACCAAATTTTTCGTCCATATTTTGCTACGAAAAACATCCAAAAAGAGATTTTTAACATCGTCTCAACCCCAAAGTGTTATTCAAGATAACGGCGTCCAAATTTTCTCAAGAACTGTAAGAAGGAGGCTGTTTGAAGATGGTTTAAGGCACAAGGACCTCCCAATAAACAAACATTGATTGCTTCTATGATCAAGAAATGGCCAAGTTGCACCACGAATTGACAATCCAGCAATAGTAGAAGTTATGTAGGTCATTTTATGCTATTCATGAATAAAACTTCATTCTTCTCCAATTTTAGAACGTTTGTGACGGAAATAAGAAAGTACGTCGATTTTTTAATGTGCAGATAAATAAAATATTTGTTACTAAATTTGCTTCAGGTCATATTCAGGGATGA
Source organism: Gryllus longicercus (assembly GCA_038098605.1). Lineage (NCBI taxonomy): Eukaryota > Metazoa > Arthropoda > Insecta > Orthoptera > Gryllidae > Gryllus > Gryllus longicercus. Next base: position 1,027,142 of record JAZDUA010000316.1, read on the forward strand.
AACAATCATCTGTCCTATGAATGATAGCCCTCAATATGTTGGAAGACGGCTAGAGGAAGTCTTCAAGAAAAAATATATGATGCAACTAGTAGATTTTCTCGCTAAAGTGATAACGTTTGGGGTTATTTCAGTGAATGGACCGGGCAAAATTCACATAGTAAAAGGCAATACAAATAGCGCAGAATATAAAGAGATCATAAGATATGCCTTGTTCCAGCAAAGAATGACGTTTCCAATTGGGGATGGAATATTCATGCACGATGATACTCCTAGCCACCAATAAAAAAATGTGAAGAGTGGATTGGATTCGGGTGATATTTACGCACTCGACTGGCCAAGAAATAGCCCGAATATGAATCTAACAGAATCACTACGGAGTGTTCTTAAAACGAAAGTGAAGGCAAAACATCCTACTCGTGGAGTACTCATTACCATCACCAAGGTGCTCACACCAAGTATTATTAAGTTGAATCTTCTTCATTTCTATAGTTTTACTTCTAATGTTTTGATATAATAAAGAGATTTTTCTATTAAATACCATTTTGCTAATAATTTCTCCACGTCTGTATTTCTTCTAAACTTTTCTGTTCTATTTCGAAGAAGTTACCTAGTTGAAAAATAAGTATGCATGATTTTCATCAGATATACCGAAAATTAATAAAAAGGTATTTCCATTTACATGCTATTCATAAGCTTGGGAAGGCACCTCTTTTAAAGACTTTTTTCGAAGCTCTAAGGGTGTTCCGTGCATTTTATAAGGCGCATCCCATCTATTTAATACTGCCAATAACAGGTTCTCAAACGTAATCTGCCGCTTCTTTGAAGCCGCGCACAGCTTTGTCGGGCATGAACCGCACCAACACTTGGCCGTGCTATCGCCTTCGGGTGTATTCTCAAGCGTCAAGTGCGAACTTTCCGGGAGATTCTTATGAGGCTTTCGCGCGTGTCTGAAGAGGGACCCCCACCTCTGAGTTAACGAGTTTAACGAGGTGGAAGACGAGGCACTGAAGCGGACTTTTGTACCCCCTCCCCCTCCGTTGCTATAGAAACATGGCTCATACAAAAGTTATAGGTAGTTGTGAGTTCTGCCAACTTTTTTTTTTTTGGTAATAACTCCTAAGAGTTCGGGCCGCTTCTTCCCGTCATGTTTGAGAAAATATGTTCCCGGCGAGATGTCCGGAAGTGGCATTTGTGCGCGACGGGGCGCCCCGCGCGACGTTATGAGTCTGTCACCAGGAGGCAGCTGCGTTGAAAGACGCTCGTTTATTGGAGCGGAGAGCACCCGCTTCCCAGGGCCAGCAACCAGTATGCAGAAGCAAGATGAGCGATGCTTCTAGAGGAGGCTCGCGAGAAAAAGAAGGTTTTACCTGAGAAGAATTTCGCTCTTGAGATTTAGGCTCTCCAGTCTTGGAGGAATTCATTGTATTAGTACCTTATTGAAAATATATTACAATATTTCTATTATATTGAGGAATTATGCTACAAGTGCGTATTTCCATCAGCATTGAGTTGAAGACTATTCTTCGAAACATTTTGTATGGAGGTGGGTAAGTTCATACAAAAGTGCTTAAGTTAGGTGCTGAAGTTTTATTCTTTTTACAGGCCATAGCGGGATAAGGTCACCAAAATGTTCCATGTTGAAAATAATGTTTCTCGAATAATTTATCAGGCTCAAGAATAATTACGAAAGTGAGTAAAAGAGCTCTTTGCCTGAATAATCCTTTAACTTTTCGCCTCAAGCTTAAGGGTTGGATTAAATGAAATTTACGTGACATTGCTACATGGTGTAATTAAGACTAGAGATGGAAATGCAGTATTATGGTGACGTACTTGGCTGAAACTGTTTCTACGAATATGTCCTAAGCTCCAATTCATTTCGTACCTTTCTCTTGCTAACTAGAGCAAATCATAGTGCACATTTAAAATGTGATATGTGAAAGTAATATAAAATGTTGAATAAATATCCTTGCAAGCATGAAACCTTCATGACAAATGAAGCAGAAAAATATGGTTTCAAAGTCTTCAATAGTTGTAGAACACTCATATACCACTCTTATACTTTTAATTACTGTAGCTTATAAAATATTTAGGTAAGCGCAAACAAATGTTCTCGAATGCCTTCGTGGTTTATTGCAATCAGATTGATTGATTTGCGGTTCAAAACGAACTGGGAAGAGTCCAAAGTAATTTAAACAGTAAATGAGGTCAACTCATCTCTTTCTGTAAAGTATTGTGAAATATATTACAATTCGTTCGTTTTTATTATCAATATTTTGGCGAATATATAACACTGATCAATCAAAATGAGACACGACTTGTTGACTATGTACACTGTATTAAAACACGTTGGTTGAATTGATATAGCATATGTTGTTTTAATATGGTTAAAATATGTTACACAGTAAAACAGGAGACGGTAGATTTCACAGACAGCTATCCTCTAAATGCAGAAAGAACAACAGTGTTGAAGTGGAGTTATTTCAATGCATAATTGCAATTAGATTTTTCAAACCAAATTTAAAACTTTTAATGTAATCGTAATATCAAGTTAGTACGTCAATATATTGCATACTGAAGGGCTTTGGTGATAACAGTTGTTTACTGGAAGATAGTTAACTATTCTGGCACGTTTATGCGTAACTTCAAACAGCAGTACAAACGCAAAACCAGCATTTTTTATAATTCTTCAAAAATTAAATGTAGGAATAAAACACTGCAGCGCCAGAAAAAAATGCGAACAAGCTGGTACATTCGTGCCGAGTTTGCAGATGCAAAAAGAAAAGTCAACAAAGGAGGACATGCAAAAACCCAGTGCAGATATGAGTGAGAGGCCGCATCAGGGAAGTTGGGGTGAACGTGTCTCAGGTAGCAAATGGAAGGAACGGAGCAGAGGTCTGGGAAGAAACCAGACCAACCGCTTTGCTTCATACTGCCCTGAATACATAAGGCGAATGCGAGAATTTTTTTGTCTCGTCGCAGTGCCAGTTATATCAAGTTGCGAGACACCGTGTCCATAGTTCTTAGTTTCAGCATTTTCGTATTGCCTTTGGCAAGAAATGAATATTACGGCAGGACCTCACATGCCGCTGTTGCTGCCGTCAATAGAGAAAACAGATAAATTTAATTTATTTGCACAGGTATTTATTTAATATTTTTATCAATACAATTGAATCAAATGACATCTTGATTAAAATGTACATTGTCTTTCTATAGGTGAGTAGTTCCAAATTTTGTCTCATCGTTTCCATTTGAGCCCGTTGATTAGCTGTTTTTTTCCTTTTGAGCTGACAGAAAACAAGTCATCCGCCTTTCTACTTCAAATTCTTGATACGTTAACAAAATTGTAGGTCGTTGCGTGGGCTTCCACTGCCGGAGTTTATGTTGTCTAGGCTATCCGGGACGAGCCGCGTCACTGTCATGGTGGCTAACGTTTCGGCCAGCATATTGTGGCCTTCTTACTCTCTGAAGAAGGCCACAATACGCTGGCCGAAACGTTAGCCACAATGACAGTGACGCGGCTCGTCCCGGATAGCCTAGACAACAGAACTGTAGTTCATCATTGATAAAAATAAGTTTCTTCTAATATCAGCTGCGTATATTTTCCTCTCAGAATTAGAGGTTTGCATTGGAACTTGAAGAAACGTGGTGGTGTAGTGTACCAAGTTATATGCAGAGGGAGCCAAGGCAAAAAATGGTCGAGTTTTGGACTCAATCCCCTCTAACGACGTCATATCGAGGTTCGCAGTAACTGAAATAAATTGCAATACTTAAGCGAATACTCTCAGCTTGAAAATTATCAAACAAATTGTTGCTACTACTTACATTCGCTGTGTAACAACTTAAATGAATCATATTTAATAATATTTTAATATTTTAGGAATAAATATTATATTTTCCTGCCGAACATGTTATAATAACCAGAAAAGCCATACATATTTGTCTGAATTTCGACGGGCGCAGGGACAGCACGACGCTTTTTACCAGGTTTGTTCCATCAGCAATGTGACCTTCAATTTTCCCTGTTGTTGTCTGTGTCGAGTTCTGGTGATATTGGGAAAACTTTCTCCCAAATATTTTAATACAAAAATGAAAATAGTAGTATCAAAACTGACAAATGTGTACATATGTTATGAATCTGAAAATTACATTTAAAGACAATTAGTAAAGAATGAGAAAATGTTAATTTTTTCGTCACTAATTGGCCTTCATGTAGACCACGCGAGAGTGCTGATATATCCACCAAGGTCCAGTCATATTTTGTCTAGGGTGTATGCACGTGAAACAATATTAGGGGGGAGATCAGCATTTCCGCTTAGTCCATTTTCACTCCCCAGGGTTGTTAGCCCTGTAGGTATGGATGATGAAATGTTGATTATGAGGTGTGAGAGGACGACACACACATACAGAAAAACACAAATATACCCATGCCCGAGGCAGGACTCTACCTCGAGATCTTCTGGTCCGAGACCGCTACGGCACTACTCCTTAACGATCTCGCCCATCTGACCTGATAGATCGTGTTAATTATTGTTAACTTCGTATTACTAAATCAAATTTTCATAGAATTATTAATTTATTCCAATACATTCACTTCCGAAAAAAATAGATAGTAAATATTTTACTAGTTAGTATTTTGAACTTTATCATAAAGCATTAATAATGAGGCTGGTAGAAAAATGTCAAAACCTTTGAACGTCAAAGCTTATTTAACACGTTTAAAGAAAGCGAGACCAAGTTGGCAGAGGTGTCTGCTTTGCGAGCATGCAAAGTTAATTGCGGTCGGGGTGGCTGGGTGACAAAGGTGATAAGGGTTGCACCGGAGGCGGCGGTGCATGAACGTAAGCGGCAGGCAGGCGACTGCCTGACAGCGGACTGGAAGGGACGCAAAACAAGCAATAGAAAGAAGCAATAGAGCGGACGGAGGGTGCCAATTTGGCGGCGAGGTCACAGGAACCCCTGAACAATGAAAAGACTTCGAATTGATTGGCACATAAAGTCACAGAAGCTGCGCGAACTTTGTGGGCGCTGAGAAGCAGTGAAGCACATATTTCGACACGGCAGGGCACTCACAGGCCTCGAATAGAGGAGAAGCTGAACACGAAGGTCAAGAAACAGACCGGAAGAAGTCGCGGAGTAAATGACAGTCAAAAGAAACTGATAATGGAAGTATAATTAGTGGACGAGTGAACGATCAAAGGGTCAGAGTAAAGGGAATAGGACAGAAATAGCATCCAGTCGAGCCAAAGACGTTGCAAGCGATTGAACACTTAATTTGCAGAAGTGGAAACACATTAATTTGCCGCAGGCAAGGGATAAATTGAAATATCAAAACCAGAACATAATAAATAATTAAAGCATAAACCAATAAATACGGAATAATAAAGCGGAAGAAAACTAATAAGACATCAAACGTGGCAAGTAGGGTGTCAGATCCGTTTGAACGAGCTAAATTGAAGACGAGACCTGTAACGGAGAAAGTGAAGGCAGCGGAAATTGCAGGGGCGGCTGCGTGGGTCCGCTGCGAGAGAGGGAGCATTAACGAAAACGGCGGCGAGTGCTTCTGAAAACGCGAAGGCTCAATGCAGGCGACGACGAGGCCCAGCGAGAGCGGCCTGCGGTGTGGCAAGGCAGGGCGGGGGCGGGGGGGGGGAGCGACGCGGCGCGATTATGCAGGTAGGAGCGGGCGACGAGCGCGCAACGAGGCGGCAGGGCTCCGAGTTGGCAGGTGGCGGCTCGCCGGGTGATGGAATACGTCCGCACGCCGGGGCGGGGCCGAGCGGGGAGGGGGAGGGGGGACCGGGAGGGGGAGCGGGTGCGCCTAACGAAGCGCGAAGTAATGAGGAGCGCGAGGCGCATCGCAATGAGGGATTCATAGCGAGCGAAGCGCTGCGGTGCGGCGGATGCGGCGGCGGCGGTGGCAGCGCTCCGGGCGCAAGCAGTGCGAGTGGCGCGGGAGCGGAGGTAAGGCGGTGGCGGGAGCGGAGGCGGATGCGGGGCTCAGCGGAAGGGGAGGCGCGGACTTGGGATGCGTGCGGGCGGTAGCGCTGATTGTTGCGGTCGCGGGCCTGGAGGTAGGGGCGAGGGCAGCTGCGGCGGAGGCCACGAGGTAGTGAGAGTGGCGGAAGTTGCTTCGGCCCGAACGGGGGCCGACAAATGCGTTGGTGGCGTTTCCACCTCACACGCTAGCGATGGGTGTGGAGGCACGGGCCATAGGAGTGGCAACGAAGCCAGAGGAAGGCAAATGTGAAGCGTTTGAGGTGAAAAGGGTGGGGGCGGGAACGGTAGTGTTTGCGGTAAGCTACGGCACCGAGGTTTTGGGGAACATCCACGGTGAGGGCAGCGATGGCAGGCCGCCACGGGAGCTGAACGAGACGAGCGGAGAGGGCGACGAGGTATGGCACGATTGCGGCCGCGGCGGCAACGCGGAAGCTGGAAGAGGCAGATGCGGGGTTGGAAGGGTTGGGAGCGGAATCGGACGATTGCGAGCGGAAGCGACGCGGGGCTTCGGCGACCCACGCGGCGCCAGCACGCGACCGTGGCGGGGACGCGCGGGGACGAGCGACAGAGCGGCTGGGCCGGCGATGAATCGCACTGCGCTCGCGATGTGAAGCGCTGCCGCCGCGCCGCGCATCGCTCGTAATCTCCTCGCGCCGCTCCGATTCGCCGATTCGCCGCGCGGAGTCGCCTTCTTCTGGCTACTAGTCACTCGTAGGGTGATCGGCGGATGCACTGGCGCCGACCAGTACGATTGATCGGCGTGAGTAGTCCGTTAGTGTGCGGAACCTGTGCGTTAAGTCTGGTACTGTCTTACATTAAAGTTACCTTCTAAGTATTCAATTATTTAATATCCATATAACCCCAATGGATAGGATGAAAAAAAATGTGGAAAAGCCGAGTTTCAAATTCTGAAAAAAGAACGTAAGTTTTTAAAATATATAAGTTTTTTTTTTTAAATTGTGGTCATTTCATGTCAAAAATAGTTGTGGGCCGAATTCATTTGAAAATATGCGTACATAAATGTTATGGTGATGATGATGATGATGATGCGATGCGTACATAGTGGTACAGATGTGGTACATAGTGGTACAGATGATGCGTACATAGTGGTTTGCGAGTTGCACACCTATATTCCATACTATCATTATTTAAAGATAATTTATTTACAATAACTTAGATAAATTGCGATTCATTTTATTCAAAGGTCTATTTTCATCTTAAGTGGTAATTTGTTCATGGTTATTGTAGGAATATTAGGTAACTATTTCATTAATATCTAGTAAATAATTTTATAATAATATCAATTTTTTATATGTTTTAAGGAATAATGTGAAAAGCGGTTATCATTTTCTTCACTACCCCTTGACTTTTTAATAATCATTGGTCTTGAGTCGTGATCTATTTCTTCAAACCATTTTTCCTACCTTCCATTTCCCGTAGTCCTTCCACAGAACACCCGAATGACTTCCTTCGTCGTAGTAAATAATGAATATTTAAATTGTGATAATCTACGAACGAGTCCGATATTTGTGCAGTTAAAACGCAAGAGTATGAAAACAATCTTCCCCAAACAATCGTTACAATTTGGACAGTAATCCTTGGACCTACTAATTGCGCTTTTCCACATCCATGGTCGACACTCTTCCAACCCAAGCCCCTCTGATTTTTCCATATGCACATGTGTGCACGTGTTAGCACGTGGTGTGTAGCGAAGAGGCCAAAGGTGATGAGGGATCGCGGGCGGCATCTGAACAGAGTGCTCCTGCTCCCATCTGGAATTGGTTAGAGGAAACGACCAACAGAGCAGGCGGCCTTTGAAATTCTCTTTAAACAGTGACGTCATTCGTTCCATTTATTTACCTGATAATGTTTTAGCTCGTCTGGGAAAATCCGTCATCGGAAATCGAAAACATCGGGATTTAAATCTGTGAACTTCCGGTCTTCCGGGCTCCACTCGCGGGTTTCCAAGAACTTACACTCGCAAAAGCAGTGTAATAGGAGAGTCGGAATTATAACAAAATTACTGCAAAAACATGTACAGCAATATTGTGCCATCATGAAGTATAGTTACATTGTTTTCCCTTGTTACATAAAAAGCTGTCATTAACTTTTTATAAATGTAAAAAATATATTTAATTTTATTTCTGAATATGTGTGCGAATGTGGTCTTATTTTTTTTAAAAAAAAGTAATAAAGCATTTACGAACATTCTGAAAACAGTGCAATAATAAAATCAGAATTCCTTCCGTTGCAGCGTTGCTGATCCATTAAAAAACCGAGTACATTCCGACGTCGCCTGCTCTTCGAGTGACAAATTCCTTGCTCGGAGAACGGTCGACGCCGCTGGCTGATACGCGTCAAGAACGCCGGTCGTACATGCATATGTAATGCGCGGGAGTGACGCGACAGTATTGGAACGGAGCTGATGGACCGCAAATGACGGGAGACAATGGCGGAGATACAATACGAGCGAAATGCAAGTGACGAAGCATGACAATGCGACCCAACAGCATCCGACGGCCTATACAAAGTGTTGAAATACGAGATGCGAAACTCAAGTAAACTGGAATCCCAAGTAAAATACTGCGCGCTAAATACAAATTATAAATCATGTGGATCAATATGAACGTATTCGCCTGGCAAAAAGTATGATAAAGTGTGACGCATAGCCCAAACACGACATACCACGATTTGTACGTAAACGCAAAGAACGAAATACTGCGTATTCCGAACATTCGTCTGGATGAATGGAGCACTTTTCATTGTCAACTTAATTGCACATTTTTCTCGCAATAAATTATACATTTAAATTTTGCATTCACAGCGTTCCTACGGTTTAACGAGTATTTATGCACTATTGGAAATATTGATATAGTTTCTCGAGAGTACAATATAAATAAAGAATCATAAGGTGACGTTTTAAAATATATTTTAACCTAGGGACATTTGCAGGAATTCCAAGAAGGGCCTCACGAATATGTAAACCGTAAAATTGAAATTTACATGTAATTTTCATATCCATGCAATCGATATGCATGACTCTTCGGAAATACGTATATCAATACTACAAGAGTTACAAATTATCGCTCTGCCAATGAATGCAATTTCCGTCTCGTCGTCTCCAATCCTCAGATTTCGACAACACAATGTAAATATTAATGAACTCCACAGAATTGTCATGTCGACGCAACATGCATTTGCCGCATTGGGATATGGAGAGAAGGCCCCTGACGATGATTTGCCCCTTCCCAGATTTTGCGCCTATGATCACGCTGATTCAATGCTGATGACTACATTTGCGGTGCGGCAGCAGTTACGCGACCAACTCCATTGATTTGATAATCAAACGCTGACGCTTAAACTCGCATTTGCCGTGTCCCCTCCTTTCGCTCATTTGATGCTGTTTCCATCGCCGGCGCCGATCGTTTGTGTCCAACTCCAAAATGGCGGAAAGCTTGCCTTTTTGTGATGGGAGTTTGAGAGCATGACGTGGACATTAGTTTTCACTCTTCTTCCCCACAGCAAACGCACAACGCGATGACCTCAGGGCTCGCTAAAGACAGAATAATACCGACGCGTTTCAATTGGTCACAAAGAGCAATCCAATGCAATGAAATTCTTGTGTGGTATTCGAGTAAACCGCGTCCGCCCTTGTGTCCGTACGTCCGTTCTTCCGCCCATCACTCACAGTTGGACACCTTCCTGTCCACCAATCCACGCAAATGAAGGGGCAGTCGTCGCGTCTCGGCCCTGGTGATTTGTTCGCGGATCCATCCAGAAGAGTTTAAAAAATGTATCCAAAACGTGTGTTTTTGCATTTTTAGGTAACTATCGCGTGTTTTGAACGACTAAGGGCACCTACAGACGAGATCAGTATCTCATTTGATTCCTATCAACGAGGCAAATGGAATGGTATTGTTTTTCAGGCATATATTTTAATTTAAAAAAAGTTGAAAAAACTGTTGTTTGTGTGTTTTAAGCCACATATCTTGGTGAAACGCTGTGAGTTTTTACAATTACTATCTATTTTGCATATCGTAAATATTTAGGTCATGATTCATTAGATTGAATAATATGCTTAATAATGTATGGAAACACATTTATTTTCTTAATTACTTTTGACAATGAATTATACACATTGAAAATTAATATGTTCTCGATATTTTTCGACCGCCAAATCAAGATTTGCGGTGCGGGGCGGCGCGGGCGGCACGGATAACAATATCAGGTTTGTTTGCCGCTACCGAACGATCAGTTTGGATTTGATTGGTCGTACAAGATTGTACTCAGTCGACGTTGACGAACAGAACATTTCGGTTGTTCATTACACATCTCTAGAAAACTTAAATGTTTAGAAATATGTCGATTACCGTTTCATTTGTACTATGTTTATTTGTACATGAAGCTATTTCCTAATGTCATTAAGATATTGTCTTCTCTGTTCACATGTTATGTTCGTTTGTTTAATTTTGGCCGGCGATGGAGGAAACAAAAACCGAGACGCAAATAGCTTTCAATACTCATATAACAAAGAGCGACACAGAGCAAGGAAATAATAACACGTTTAAAGGAAACCAACAAGAATAAAATCCGAATTGTCATACACAAATATATATATACGCATCCTTAACACTGCAGCTAATAATTAAATATTAGAGAAAGTTGAAATAGCCTGGATAGATGTTGCCCTTTTATAGATCATTCTGTTTGCTCACACTTCAAAAAAAATGCCAATATTAATTTTGGTTGTAACTCGATTATGTCAAAGCACTTTCTGTATGCATAAACCAAAGCTTGAATATGATGCATAAATTCAGTGGATGCCAATGTTTTCACTTCGAGTCACAGGTAATATGTTAACATTACCGTATTGATAACAATAGACGTTCTATTGCTATCAATTTATCATAACTAATGATTAAATAAAATATTATGATATTGTTATCAATTTATCATAACTATTAATTAAATTAAATATTATGATAACTATAGACATTCTAATTAAAGATTATCCAATGTAAAAGAAAATACATCTATAGTTTACTATGGGAAACACATCCTTCATAATAAAATTCATTATTGCCTTCATTCAATTCATGATTTTATTAAGAATAGAAAAGTATTTCATTTTAAATTCGCATTACAATGTCAGGCAGTTTCTATAATTTAAAATAGCCCTCCTTGAATATCTGCTTCTGATTTTCTCAGAGGATTTCATTGATATAAATCTCGTATTCACAGTGTTTTGAAAACTATCTAGCCTGTGTTGAACACCAAGTCGCAATATTTCTAATGCCTATCTTATTTCAGTCGTTGTTGGAGGGTGAGACGTTTCTAGAGTATCATTATAATTTTCTTCTCGACGAACTCCTGTTGCCCCTTGTAAGTCCGTAGAAATAATGAGTTTACATATATCTGTTTGTTCAGGAAATGTAGTGATCCATAGCGATCATTTCGTGAAATTCGTGTTCCCTCGAATTTGGTTAGTCACGGGCACATGATTTCACCATGCGAGAATCAAATATGCGAATAACGGTGCTTGGTCTTTTGCAAGTCGCACGCTATGAGTGTTCAAAACTGGTCGTAATTGAAACGTGTTTCAAAATACTGGTAACATAAAACGAATTCTGATAACTATAAACGACGTTTTCTTAGTGTTTTAATACCTGTCTGGGCTGGACGTCGTAAGAGTGATAACATTAGCCAAATGATAACAATAATAGTGATTATAATATGCGGCGTTCACTGTGTGTGTTTTAGTAGCGCTCTTTTAAATATTGATCGTGCGTAGCCTGTTAGCACGATTCAGAGCTTCGATAGACGGAATGGAAGTGTTTTCACTGCTAGCTTATGTACATGATAATAAACACTTTCATTAATATATTTCTGCTCGTTGACTAGCTTTGTTTTTCGAAGAGGTTGGTTATACAATACACAGTTTTTATATTTTTGGGAATAGCCATCCAATGGCTTTTGGGAATGGCTAAACAATGATTTTTATTACTCGGAAGAATATATACGACGTTGTGCTAAGTTAAATGAAGCGAGGTTGAAGAATGTTTCAGTTGACTGTGAAAGTTCAGTTTCAGTTTGAATTCAATTGACAGTTTGAGGTAAGTATTGTGGTTTGAATCGGTCTTTGGAATATCTGTATTTGATACGTGAGTATGCATCATTGCGACCTATTCTGAAGATTAAAAAGAACGGTAAAGAGTGAAGGTTTTCATAAATATTATGAGCTATTCGCGTTATGTGGGCACTTAATGGATATACATTTAATTCCCTGCAAATCTCGATGTTTGGAATGAACCAGGAGGCATTTAAAGTTGTTCTTAAAAAACTTTTGTTGAATGGCTGTTAATTTTTGGAGATGGCAGAGCATCCCAAAACTGGACATGGGTAAGTCACGTTTGGTAGAAGAATTAAAGATTTCAATAATATCAGTTGACATTCAACTTTGAATGAAGAATATGCATTAATTGGATGGAAAAGTTTTGATATTTTTGCCGATACTTTGTTGACTATTGCATTAATATGAGGTTTCCAAGTTGATCTTTTATCAAGCATCACTCCTAAGTATTTATCTGTGAAGGTGTCCACGGTATATATGTATTATGAAGATTTAATTTAGTAGGACTTTTGGGTTGGCCAAACGTAAAAACGGTTGCTTGGTAATTTAAAGGGTTTAATAATAAACACCGAGTAGAACTTTGGGGAGGTGAAATTTAAGCGAATGAACGAAAAGTATTTTGGGGGGGAATTTATCAACATCTTACCAAAGATGTAAACTTGCCTTAGTTTTCGATTTCTGTTGAATTAGATTTCTGGCACTATTTATAACAATTAATATGTTTAGTAGTCCAAAAATATTTATTAGGTGGAATTTTCAAGAAAAGTTGCCTTCACATTGACATTATCTCGGGATCTGTTCTTCCTTAGCAGCGAAATCAGCCCAAGTATCAAATAAAAGGATATCTTACTTCTGTAACAGATGGAAAATAGGCTGAAGATATTTGTTCTTCGTATTATACACATGCACAAAGTTGAGGAATCTCTACGCCGTTTGTTGCTGACTGTATTAATTTAATCTTCCGGCATGCAGATGCAATAAATTACCGTAAATTTTTGCGAGGGCTACTCTACATCAGCTCAAGTGTGGACGACATGATGCATTATGAGCAGATTTCTGGTTTTTGGATTCCAGTCCACTAGTCCGAAACGGCTACAGGCACCGCCAAACTACCAATTGCCAATATTTTATTTCTGAAGTTCAGAGCGGACTGTCAGGCAAATATCCTCCATTTCAGTCTCTCTTCTTTAAAGAGTTGTACTTATATTCACATCAATTTGGTCTCTCATCAGATCGGATACTTGAGGAGACCCACATTCTTACCTGCAAGCTCGGGATGTAAATATTTACAAACAGAAAAATGCAGAATGAAAAAATTCATTGCGTACGAAAATAACCTTAAAGATCATATAAAATGAATAAACCACGCAGAAGGGAAAAAATTAACATGTAGTGGTAATTGTTATCAAAAATGGAGAATGATGCATTTTTTCATAATTAAATTATGTTACGACTTTTTCATGTTTATTTCTTTTTTTGCGAGTACTTGGTAAAATGGAGTTCTGTCTGATATTCCGATATGATTCCTTGCAGTAACACGTTAATTTAGAATACAATTTTGATTGCCTACACTTTATCATGACACATGTATGGTACGAATATTGTATGTAAATACTCAGTGATATATTTGTGGATTACTGAGTCTCGAGATCGTAGCAGCGGTAGCCGAATAGTTTTACGCTTCACAGCTAGGCAGATCTAACAAGGCAAAGCAAGCAGGGAGAGCAATGTCGTGCACAGGACCGCGAAATAGATTGTGAAGGGGCAGTGACCCTGTGATGTAATAATACTGATGCAAACCGATAGCAGACGCTTATGGAGTTATACATATTCATGCAGTAAATGTAATTATATTCTACTCCTGCTGCTACATTTGAAACTGAGGCCAACAGCAATTATATGAGGTAAGTTTAAAGAGCACAACTTGGTATTGTTCATATCGAGATCTTTTCGTTTGTATTATCACTAAAAACGTGACTAGTATACAGGCATGAAAATAATAACATTGAGAAAGGGAGCTAGCTTAAGCGTTTGATTTTGTGTGAAAAGTCAAATGTAAAATTTGAATGTAAAAATCGAAATCGGCTGAAATCCGCTTTAATTTTTCCTCTTTTTCATAAATCTTTTTTTTCTAGAAATACAATGTTGCTTACGTTAATTATAAATGTATACTTATCTGTATATGCAAACATGATATTCTTAAACTAGGATCCTCCTTTTTGTTCTATACTCTACTCGAAAAAAGGATCTTGAGGCCTGTTTTCTTTAGAATAGAACAACAGCACAAGCGACCGAATATTGTATATATGCGTAGGAATAACCTGTAAAAACTGATGGAAAAAAATCAAAGTCCCATATCCCCAATAATTTGGTTTAATCAATGTTCCCCTGAAAAAAAAAACTGTTTTTACTTTCTCGTATACATATATATATATATATATATATATATATATATATATATATATATATATATATATATGAAATAACTTCAAAAATACGCTATGTACAAAATATTGAGCCGAAACCCAATCTTAACAGTTTTGAAGGGGGAATCATTCTATGCTAAAATCAGCACCCCCCGTGTCCCCAGCGGGTGGGGCGGTGGGCAACATTGAAATCTTAAATAGGAACCCCCATTTTTTATTTCAGATTCGGATTCTAAGGACAAAAATACATAAGTTTTGTCTGAAACTTTTTTCTGATTTGTGATAGGTGGAGCTGTAATCACAAAAATTAAATTTCCGAAGATTTCCGACTGTAATTGGAGTGGTTTTGAGTTTGGCCTCAGGGCCCACCCGTCAATTTGTTGGTAGCATCTCTCCATGCTCCGTGCCTACGGTACTTCGGAGGCGATCCGATATTTATTAAACATTAACCTCTCTGAACTAACATTCCTTATTGTTGCATCATGGATTATGTAAATGTGCAAGAAAAAATTGAAATGATTTTCATTTACGGCGAAGCTGGGAGAAATTTCGACGATGCTGTTAACTTGTAAGCTCAACGTTTTCCTGACAGAGTACGATCGCGTTCTTCTTTCGTTAGAATTGTTCAACATTTCTCTACTGACTGATGTGTACAACCGAAGAAAAGAACACGTAGAGTTTCTGCTACTGGAGAAAATAATCAAATATCAGTACTGGCTGCACTAGCTCCTAATACACATGCGAGTGTTCGAGAAATATCTCAACAATCATTGATTACTCGTATGCGTGTTTGGAGGATACTGAAGATACATAAATTTTATCCGTATCATGCATCCTTGTATCAGGAATTAACTGACAATGACTATCAAAACCGACTACAGTTTTGTCAATGGGCAGTTCAGAGAATACAAACGAATCCGAACTTTTTGCAGATTTGTGAGATGAAGTGCATTTTTGAAGTGTAGAAAACCTACACTGGATTCGTCAAGTAAATCATCATCGACCTTTGTCGGTTAACGTTTGTGTGAAGATGAAGTGCATGAAGTGCATTTTTGAAGTGTAGAAAACCCACACTGGATTCGTCAAGTAAATCATCAGCGACCTTGGTCAGTTAACGTTTGGTGTGGAATAATTGGCGATAAACGTATCGGACCATACTTAATTGACGGTAATCTAAATGGTGACAAGTACCGAAACCTTCTTGATAAAGAACTACCGAGAATGCTCGAAGACGTAAGTTTAGAAGTGCGACAAACATGTGGTTTCAACATGATTGTTGCCCAGCACATTACTCATTAGTAGCACGCCAGGTATTGGATCGGGATTACAATAATCGTTGTATCGGTAGAGAAGCACCAGTGCACTGGCCAGCCAGATCACAAGATCTTACCTCACCAGATTTCTTTTTGTGGAGGTTAACTAAAAGATGTCGTTTATAAAGAAACACCTACGTGAAAACATGATGCAACGAATAAGGGACGCTTGTGCCGCGATTACACCAGATATGCTTAAGCGATGTGATCGTTCATTTGTAGGACGAATCAAAAATGCATTGAGGTTCAGGGCCATCATTTTGAGCATTTACTTTAAATAAATGCTGAGGTATTTGTAGAATCATCTAAAATCGGCACTCCGATAGTGAGAGGCAAGGGGACTCACTGAAAACAAGCACCCCGAAGGGAACAGAAAACTACTACGTCCACGTCGTTGTTCCTGGGTTACGCTAAAAGGAGTTTATTGACTTCCGTAGAAAATTCTGATTTTTATTAACCACTCAGAAATAATCGACCACGCTCAAAATCACTGAAATTACAGTCGGAAATCTTCGGAAATCAAATTTTTGCGATTACAGCACCACCTATCGCAAAACAGAAAAAAGTTTCAGACAAAACTTATGTAGTTTTGTCCGTAAAATCCGAATCTGAAATTTAAAAAAATGGGGGTTCCTATTTAAGATTTCAATGTTGCCCACCGCCCCACCCGCTGGGGGCACGGGGGGTGCTGATTTTAGCATAGAATGATTCCCCCTTCAAAACTTAAGATTTGGTCTCGGCTCAATTTTTCGTACATCGCGTATGTTTTGAGTTATTTCAAGTTGCCAAGTTAAATGGGACACCATGTATATATATATATATATATATATATATATATATATATATATATATGTGTGTGTGTGTGTGTGTGTGTGTGTGTGTGTGTGTGTGTGTGTGTTAGTACTACACGTAGTATAGAGAAAGTTATGTAATGATGCGGGAAATCAATTTCAACGTTAATGCACATTTTGGGGTCCCCTGCTACCCAAAAAGTTGTTTGCATTTTTAAAAGGTCCGTCCGACCGTCTATGAACAACAGTAGCGCCTAAACTATTCGTACGCTTTTCCCAAATTAAGACACCCCGTTCGATGTGGCTTCACTCAAAGCTTTGCTATTTTGAAAAACACTTTAAATTTTGTGAGTTCTTAACATAAAATCCCTTGGAAATTTTCAAAATTGTCTCAAAAATGGCTCCAAAATTTCTGTCAAAAAATTATTGTATGAATAGAATGAAGTACATTTATAACAGGTGGCATAGGTCCCATTCTCACTGTTATCTCCCAATTTTCGAAAATTGCAAAATGTTGAAATTTTTTGGGCATCATCTTTCAACTATAAAATTGAAGATATTTTTCCTTCATATGAAATGAGGTCTCCTTAATTAGTTGTGTTATTGAAGTGTGCATGTTTTGAAAATTTTAATAGTTTTTAGCAATGTTGCGTAAAATAAGCACAATATTAAAAAGTATCAAAAAGAAGAATTTCTCAAAAACGACTTCAAAATTTTCTTTATTTTTTTATATTGATAGTGCTCAAGCTACTCTATAAGATGACATAAACAACTCGTAACATAAGTAACCCACAGTCCCGTCTCAATATTAGAGCAATCCATGACTATCCCCAAATACACTCCAATTATCGAATTGCACGGTTCGAAAACTACCAAATTTTACCGGGATATTGTTTCAATAGGCTCAAACAAAAACTGAGATTTCATAGCAACATGGATTTTATTTATTACTTTCTCTCACGTTAGAGGAAACTTCTTAAGAAGAGAAAATTATGAAATGCTGCGCGAAAAAACGGCGAATTTCGTCCGAAAAACTCTTATTACAGGGTCTTGGCAAAGAAAAAGTGGATAAATCCAGAAGATAAATTTAGAAAAAATCCTCTAACACGTGGTGTAGCCAAAATCCCTGTTTTGTGGGTCCTTGATACCGAAAAATAGATTGACGGCAAAACGTCTCTCTCTGAACAATGCTAGGGACTAAACCGTTCAGCAGATTTTCTTCAAAATTGATATTCCTCAATAGATCTGACCAATGTGCTCCTTGAATATGAAATTGATATTTTAATTTTGGGGGTATATAGACTTTGTTTAAATTTTGTTTTTGGATAGTCTTACGGACGTTTAAGAAAATGGCACTGATCTCATATTACAAATATGAGATCAGTGCCATTTTTTAAACGTCCGTAAGACTATCCAAAAATATGACATCAGTGCCAATTGCAATGCCAGTGCCAAGTGCCGAATGTAAATTAAATTTTCTTTTCTTTCAGTGTTGCTGTATGTAAAACAAATTGGGTCTAAGAACATGAATATTTTATGCAGAAATAAGAGACAGAAAATTATAGTTTAAAATATTATTTATTAACTTTTAAATATTTTACTTTCTTGTGTTCTGCTTATTTATCACACCAAATGTTCAACGATTTCAAATACGTTTTGCAAAAAAAAATTCGGAGAGAAATTGTGGTATAAAACATAACCATAATTAAATGCGAGAAAGTACGTGCTGTTTTAGCACCACTAGTTTTTTATTTGTCTTACGGGGACGTGCTTTCTAAAAAATATGTTTTGTCAGCATATCCTCAAACTATTAGTAATAGATGTCAAAAAACAAGATTTCTTTATATCTTGCTCAAACTTTACCATGTCATCGGGGAAGCAGGAAATTGTATTGCATTCTAGAATGCTATCCCACTTATCTGATATCAAAACATTTTTGCATTAAAACAAGCAGATAATGACAAAATTATTACATCATTGTCTTGTTTAGTTTAATATTATGCTGACAAAACTATGGAAATTTTGGAAGAGTACAATCAATTCATGAGAGCAATTATTCGCCTCTAGGCGATGGATGTGCAAATCCCCCGAAAGCCGACACTGCGACGAGTATGTCGGTACTGTACCCCACCTCCCACGAGGGAGAAACACAGGCATACCCCGAAATAAAACATTCCCCAGACTAACTGGACTGATGATCATGACAGTTGATGTTCCGGAAATATCGATCAATCGTTTATGGGTTTTTTATAGGGAGGAGCAACTCTCAAAAACCAAGTTACCTTCATATCGTCGTAATCAATATTTTTCAAAATTTTCTTCTTAATAGTAGTGTAGGGAGATGGTGAAAAATATCTTCACTGTGGGTAAATGTAAAACTGATTTTTCACATCTCTCAAGATCCTAATGTTGAAAAGTACAAAGATAATTGACCAAACCCCATAAATAACCACCATAAATGTCTTGTTGATATACAAGTTGTCAAACCAACACAGTGACTATCAACTTTCAAACAACCGATGGATAGCAGTTTTGCATCAATGTAGGAGAATCGTACCAATAAAAGTTCACAAAACATCAGTACTTCTTTTCGTTTGTCTTAAAAACAATTTTTCGTAATGTTTGTTTTTTAGTGAGGCACTTTCAGCCAAAGCTTCTTAATTATCTAGAATTTAATTGTCCTCGGTTCTTTTGTGTTACCTCTAAACTTATTTAGAAATGTAAAGAAAGGTAAATACTGCCGTGTAACTTCTTAATTTGAGGCGTACCTGCGGTGCATGTGCCAAACGTGGCGCATTCGGTGATTTGATTATAAGTGGAACATTTTTACTTTCTCGTCTAATTACGTAGTAAAGAGGAAGCGTTGTGATACTGCGACAAAATTTGTGATCTTTCGACAAAATACTCATATTGTGAGACCCGTTACCGATAATGTGAATAAATCTTATTACTATGAGTAGTAAAAATTCTTCAGCACTTTGTGTACTTTTTATCCTCGATTTGTTGGTTCTTGATACCGAAAAAATTGTTGACGACAAAACCGTTCCTATCATTTTCTCCAAAATTGATACACCCCTCTATCTACCTGGACGAACTCAAGATCATGGGAATTTGAAAGAGAGATTTTGATTTTGTTCGAATATATACAGGAAGCCCAAACGATATTTTCGAAATTTTCTCGATAATTCCTCAATATATGTTCTTAGATGTTTTTATTTTCCCGTATACATACGTATATACGGAATAATATACGTAGTATACGGAAAGTTATGTAATGCTGCGCAAAAAAATCGTCGGCAGAAAACATTCATTGCCGAGACCTGATAACGAAAAAGTGGATAAATCCAGTTACAAAGTTAAGAAATCAAATTCTCCAGAAAGCCAAAACTCCTTTTTGTGGGTCCTTGATAAAGGAGTAATTTTGGATTTACAGTAGCGCTTAAGCGCCATTTTCGTAAAATCAGCTCCAAATTTTTCAAAGTAAATTGCCATTTAGGACGAGGTTTTACTGTTCTTTAATATTCTGAAAATAATATTTCCGTTCTACTATTAGGAAGCCGAACAATAAAGAAAATGTTTAAAAAATGTACTTTGGGCAGCAATATATGGCAGCTGGAGAGAGTATGTGGCAAGTCAGAATAGCTGACCGAGACCAATGGAAATAGAAAACTAATACGGGAAAGCCTGTGCCATTCTGTTGCACCATCAGTTACTTTCTCGTACACGTACGTATATATTCGAAATAATATACGTAGTATAGAGAAAGTTATGTAATGCTGCGGAAAATCTATTTCGAGACTTCAACAGAAATACACGTTTTGGGGTCCCCTGATACGGAAACGTGTTTTATTTG
The DNA here is from genome assembly GCA_038098605.1 of Gryllus longicercus. Taxonomy (NCBI): domain Eukaryota; kingdom Metazoa; phylum Arthropoda; class Insecta; order Orthoptera; family Gryllidae; genus Gryllus; species Gryllus longicercus. The sequence goes on from JAZDUA010000316.1 coordinate 1,047,652, forward strand.
TTGTTTTTCTTCAAAACGTCAGTCTGTCCCTCTGTCCGTCCGTTCGCCCGCCTGTCTGTCTGGTGTATGTGAACAACACTAGCGCCTAAACCATGCGTAGGATTTTTTCCATATTAAAAGAAACCCCTGCCCTTTTGGCCTGAGTCGAAGCTCTGCGATTTTGAAAATCATTCATTAATTTTTTTGGGGTATTTTGCATGAAGCTCCTGGGAAATTTTCAAAAGTTTCTCAAAAACGGCTTCAATTTTTTCTTTAAATTTCTTGTAAGAATATAGTAAAATGCACTTATAAATGTGGCATAGGTCTGATTTTCACTGATAACTTAAACTTTTCTATAATTGCAAAAGTTTGATTGTTTTGGCGACTTCCTACCGCTCCCAAATTCATGGTACAGATTTTCCCTTCAAGTATTTTTTTTCCTTAATTAGTTCTTTTGTTAAGGTATTGCAAACTTTTTTACAACTTGAGTAGTTTTCGCAGATTGCGCGCAATATTTGCAATTTAAAAAATATCAGAAACAATATTTTCTCGAAAACGGCTTCAAATATTTTCTTTAAACTTTTGGTGGGAGTAATGCTCAATGTAAAGTATCTCTAAAACTCAACAGTGAATGTTAAACTGAGGTCAAAATTTCGCATTTTCAGAAACACTCAAACGGCATATTGTTTCATAAATAACTCCAAATTTTTCTTCAAATTATTCCAACGTATAGTGCTAATTGCACTGTTTATTATGACACAAAATTTATTTTGCTGTATTCTTATGTTTTGTTTTTCATATTACACAAATGTAATTTTTTTTAAATCTCTCAAACGGCTTTAATATGCACATTTCAAGCGATTTGGAAACACTATTACATTTATGATTGGACGCCGTTAATATACACAGCTGTTTGTAAACATTATTGCTCTTGTATGTAGAATGCTTCAAATGACTTCCAATGAAGTTTATCGAAAACACAAATAATTTCTCTGAAAAGGGGCCTCGAATTTCGCATTTACGCTTAAACGTCGTGTTCACAGAAACGCCTCAAGTTTTCAATCAAAATTGCCTTTTTTTGACAACGGTTTACTCTTCTTTAATTTTCTTAAAGTTATATTTCAGTTTTACATTTCGGAAACCGAAAAATTGAGAAAAATTAAAAACAATGTACTTTGGGCAACGATTGATGGAAGCCGGCAAAAGTATGTGGTAATTCAGTATAACTATTCCAGACCAAAGAAAATATAAAAATAATACGAGAAAGTATTTTCCTTAATAAACACTGTTCTTCTGAGACTTTAAATATGAAAATGTGGCCCCATTAGGGGACCGAATAATTTAGAAAATGTGAAAATATGTATTTTGGACGGCGGTAGATGGCAAATGGAAAGAGGATGTGGCAAAATCGAAAAGCAAGCCCAGACCAGAGAAATTAAGAATCGAACAAATACAGAAAGGCTGTGCATTCTGTAGCTTTCTTAGTTTAAAGTTGCACACTCCGGTGATTGTAACAAATCGGTTGTAGATCGGATCGTAGATTGACGCCCAATTAAACGTATTTTGTGATCTCGCGTATACAAATTTAGATGTGTGTGTTTGGGTTTTCTTTTCCTTCTGTAAGTGTCTATTCCGCTCACGTTGCCATGAGCTCTCATTTCGTTAGATAGGAGGCGATTGAGGTATTTGGTTATTTCACAGAAACGACAATTTATTGTTATCAAACGTAACCATTTGTGGTTATATTTTTTTCATAATACAACATATAAGAGAAGGGCTAAAGGAGAGGGCTAAGAATTCCGATGCTCAAGAAAACGATGGCATGTAAATCATTTACCAACCTTTGAATTGAAGCCGCTGTCTGGAGGACAATAATTCTGTCTGGAGGTCAGCTGTTACTGTGATCGGTAGTTTCCGTGTTTTTTCGATCAATACCAGGCGAATGCTGCAGCAGTACCCTAACAGACGGGCCACGGTCTGCGCGATCTTTCCTTCCCCTTTCTTGTCCTATCCTCACCCCCTACTTACACACTCTTGCACTTACATGCACTACACTCCCACATACGCATGGGGAAACCCTGCAAGATGGCAGGAGTCAGCGCCGGGTCTCTCCATCTAGTGGAGGAAGAACGATGCCACCTCTCGTGATAGAAAACATGCACTACACTTACGGAACTAATTATCATAGCAGCTGACACATCCGGAGACACGAAATTATCAATCAATCAACCTTTTTATGAACCACAACCATTAGCACAAGGAGATAGAAAATGGGCTTGAGTTGTATGGCGCCTTTGAGCTAGTTCCTGTAAAAAATTTGGAGCACAGTATATAAAGGTTTGGCCACTTCTGAGCTAAACCAATTTAGTTAAAGTTTTGAAAGGAGAGTCAAAATTCTAGAGATTGATCCTTCAACCAGCTTATGTGCCAATCAATACGAATATCCTTCAACCAGCTTATGTGCCAATCAACAAAAGGAAAACGATACAAACGGAGCCAAATAATGGTTTTCGATTTATCAAATTGTACTCAGTCGTCAAACAATGCTGTTTTTTATATTCGATCTACGTTTGGACCTATATTTTTCTAAAACATGGATGTCGTTCATGAATTATAATTCGGAGGACGGTGCTACATTTTCAGATCGGTTTTAGGTGCGTGGAGAGATGATCGTGTTTGCGACGTATAACAACAAATTAACCAGTTAGCTTTTGGACAAAAATTAAAATTTTAACATTTCTCATAACACCTATAAAATAAATGAATTTTTTGAAATGTCTTTTCCCTTGCCTGATAATAAACTATTTATGTTTTGCGAACATTTTAATGTAAACACTTGAAAGCTCGTTTGTACTCGCTTGTCCAATTCAGAACAATTTCCCTCTGACCCATAGCAGAAAGTTCAAGGGGTGAAGCAGCGAGGGTTTCGCACCAACATTACGACAACGCGTCTTGCGGTCTGAGGCTTGGCATCATCTCCTAAGTTTAGCGTTCTGCTCTTACATTTGCCTTGAGAGTCCGACGTCTTGTAGCCATTGTACGAAGGTCGTTAGTCTTCTCAGTAAATCCTGTTGTATCTGTGCTTTTGCCTTTCAGACTGAACCAGGAGATTCATTTGCGGGCCGTGGAGGCATTAGCGATGCTAGCGAGCTCCCGTTCTCAGAAAACGTATAACAATGGTGCAGGACAACAGAGGTACAGAGGAAATTACTCGCCGTTAGAAACAGCTAGTTCAGTAAATCTAACACGGAATTATTCGGGACAAAAAAAGTTCCGTTTTATGCAGGATTGTCCGTTTTAACACATTTGTGATATTAATATTTTTAAGAAGTCGTTTTTAAGAAAATGGGGTTTGTGCGTTTTTGAAAATGAGGAATTTTCATTTTCACAGAAGACTGTTGAGTTTTCGAGAAAAATTATCTGATATTATTTATAACACGTGATCTTATAAATACAATAATGTGAACAAATTGCCGCTAGAACAAATATTAATGATGTGAGAGACAAACCACAAGAAAATTACATTTTTGTAATTTTTGAAGAAACAAAATGAATAGGTAATGTGACATTTATGTCGTCTTATAGAGTTTATTTATCTCTATCCCTATTAAAAGTTTAAAGAAAAAAAATTGGAGCCGTTTGTGACAAAATATTTTTGTAATGTTTTAAAATTGCACATATTGCTCGCAATATTGCGTGAAAAATATTAAAATTTTCAAAAAAATGTACATGACCATAATTAAGGAACAAATTATGGGCACAAATTTAATTTGAAGGTAACAGCTATCTTTAATTTTGCAGTTGTGGGAAGACGCCGAAAAAACGCACATATTTGCAATTTTCGAAAATTCAGATTTAACAGTGAAAATCGGATCTATGCCTATATATTTTACTCTAATCTTACTAGAAATTCAAAACAAAAATGTGAAGCCGTTTTTGAGAAAATTTTGAAAATGACCAGGGACTTCCTGTAAAGTACCCCCAAATTTTAAAGAATGTTTTTCAAAATCTCAAAGCTTCGACTCTAGATACAAATGTGAAACTTTGACGCCGAATGAATCTCTCACGCCGTTGATATGCAAATTTCCATCGATTTGTAAACACTATTGTATTTGTGAGTTAAAGTACTTAAAATGACTTCAAATGAAGTTTTTCGAAACTCAAAAAATTCTGTGAAAAAGAGTTACAGATTTCGAATTTGCAGTAGCGCTTAAACGCCACTTTCTTAAAAACACCTCAAAATTTTTCAAAGAAAATTATCATTTAGGACCAGTTTTTACTGTTCTTTAATAATCGTAAATAATATTTCCGCTCTACTATTAGGAAACCGAAAAATTAAGAAAATGACAAAAAAATGTTCTTTGAGCTGTGATAGATGTCAGTGGGCAAGAATATGTCGCAAGTTCGAGTAGCTAGCCGAGATGAAACGAAATAGAAAACTATGATGGTAAAGTCTGTTCCATTCTGTAGTACCACCAATTTTGTTTGCAAACATTTTAATTAATAATATATGTAAAAGATAATAATTTTTGTAGTAATAAGTAGTATCTTAATATTTAAAAATTAGTTAGGACTGTTCTTATGACTACAGCAGAGGGGACGAATACTTTACGGGATAAAATAATTTCCCCACTTCCCTATTTTCACTCTTCTTGTTTCTCATTAATAACCGCGCTTAAAAAGATTACCGCAGAAATGCTTACATATGAAAGCTTGTTCCCTATGGCTTAACGGAATACGCTTGCAGTGACACCGTACCTTCAAAAGATTAATTTTAAATGGAGTATTCTAAAATTAACTGCAAGTACTGCCAATGTGATATACTATTTATATAGTAACGACAAGGATGTTATGACTTTTAGAACACACCCTATACTGGAGGTCTAAAAACTAATATTACTCACTTCTAAAAGTAAATTTAAACGCATTAACAAATGATTATTGCAAAATCATGTATAAAGTAAAAAAATCAAACTCACTATAAACGACGTGGTTGATTCTTGAAAATGTCCTCGTGTTCTGAAAACCCGTCCAAAACCGCATATGTTTTCAAGTATTTCCGCCCATTGGGTGGTATTCTGCGAAGTCAGTTTTTGTCCTGTGAGAGAGCCGTTTTCCAGTCCAAAAAGTGGAATTCCGCCCAATCTGGCAACCCTGCACAATGCGTCTGACACGATTAAACTGTGATTTTTCCTACTCAGCCCCTATTAGCTGTTACCATTTTCATCCAAACGGGAGATTAAACGTCACCATAGTGACGTCACTGTGGTGACGTTCAAGTTCCAGTTTGGATGAAACAGCTGATACCTGCCAGGGGTAGAGAATTTAAAACTGACTTGCAGATGCATTAATTTTATTGAGAACATCTCGCGTCTCTCTGCCAATTGCTTTAAATTCACAGAAACTCCGCTCCAAAAATGTTTCCACCCCTTGTAGGACATGAAAAACCTTTCCGTTTTGGCGTTGAACATGTTCCGTTTTATGCTGAGTAAAACGCTATATAACTTCACGGGCAGGAGAATTTTTCCGGTTAAAGCAGATTTCCGGGTTGTACAGGTTGCGGTTTAGACATACGTTATTGTATAAATACTTGTTACGTGTTTTATTTTTCAAATATTTCCTGACTTATTTAGAACTATCTTTACTTGGCCTCCTCACCAACAATGTCATATGAGTATTATGAGTTGGTGATAGGATACACTATTTTATGAAATAGTGTTTTTGAAAACAAAAACGTAAACTTTAATAATATTGCGGCAAAAACGTGACTCCTAATCGAGACGAAATTAGTCAACACATTCCGATTCGCCCCGATTACAAAAATAATGTTTCGGACGCAGAAAATTTTCTTTTCAGGTAATATACTATATTAAATCCATAACGAAATGCTGTAACGGTGACTTTTTAATGTTGGAAAGTGTTAAAACTATAGTGCTAAAAATTATTATTTATCTACTAAAGTTTTCTCTGTGCAGAGAAGCGCCAACTTGTCACTGTTCCCTACGCGAACGAATTCTGCCTTCGCGGAAACCAGTCGTTTACAATTTACAGAGGGATATTCAGAACGCGTTCTACGGAACAAATTCGTGTGAAGCCCGCTTTCCCAGGAAACCGATATGTCGGCCTTCCCGGACTTGAGCGTACGTCCAGGAGATACACTATTTAAACAAGTCACAATATCACAGAATTTAATGTAATTAATGGATGTGCTCTATAATAGAATTATAACTGCAAATATATATTTTAGTGAATCCTGAGAGTAAAATTAGATGTTCTAGAGATTGAAAATTGTGTTTTCATGTGGTGTCTAAAACAATCCTATGAATACGTGTTTAAAATGTTCTTTGAAACGTATTATATTCGTTGGAATTAAAATATTCTAGTTATTTGATATTCTCAAATGTATTTGGTTATTTTCTGTTGATAATATTAAACGATAATTTTGCCGACATTCCTTTTATTTTTAAAACCGTCCTTAGTTTACTTTTTCTTAGGCCATGTACGAAACGACGAACTCAGGAAAAACTGTTACTCCGCTTGGTTGTGAAAGCATCTCCACTCGACATTACTTCCTTGTGTATACCTCCACGCATTAGGCTAATCCCCGACAGAAACGTGTCCCTCACGTCGGTTCGGATCCTCTCCAAACATCCGCTGATGCGCGCGAAAAATGGCGGGGGGGGGGCATGGAAATGAGGTGCGCCGTTGGAAGCGCTCGCAGCGGCCCAGTGCAGGAGTGCGTTTTACGAAGCGCAGCACATGTAACGAAGCGCGGCGAGCGGAGCATATGCAACGAGGCGCTGCAGGCGGGGCGCGACAAGCGTAAAACACGCGCACCGAAGCGGCCGCGCGCCCCGCCCCCGCCCCCGCCCCGCCCGAGCCGCTCTCCGGAGCCTTCTACCGCCTCCCGCCACAGCTCTCGCTCCCCTCTCCAACCTCCTGCCCCTCATCCCGTCCCCTTCTCGCAATCTCCCCCCCTCATCTCATCCCCTCCTCGCAACCTCTTGCCTCTCATCCCATCCCCTCTTCGCAACCTCCTGCCCCTCACTCCATCCCCTCCTCGCAACCTCCTGCTCCTCCCCCCATCCCCTCCTCGCAACCTCCTGCTCCTCACCCCATCCCATCCTCGCAACCTCCTGCTCCTCACCCCATCCCATCCTCGCAACCTCCTGCTCCTCACCCCATCCCCTCCTCGCAACCTCCTGCTCCTCCCCCCATCCCCTCCTCGCAACCTCCTGCTCCTCACCCCATCCCATCCTCGCAACCTCCTGCCCCTCACCCCATCCCCTCCTCGCAACCTCCTGCCCCTCACCCCATCCCCTCCTCGCAACTTCCTGCCCCTCATCTCATTCCCCCCTCGCATCCTCCCCCCCCCTCATCGCGCTCTTTGCAACTCCCTCCAGCGGCCGTATTCCACTCCCCACAACTCTCCCTGTATCACCTTTCCACCATTCTCCTTTTTTCCTCTCCTCTCCTCTCCTGTTCCCTTCCCCACATCTCCCTCCCCACTTCCCTCTCCCCGTTTCCATTTCCCTGTACTTCTCTTGCTTATCTTGCTCATCGTAAAACCCTTCCCACTTTCTCCTTCTCCCATTCTTCTCCTCTCTTCCTTCTAACTGTATTTTTTTCCGCAACACGCTTCTTACACCGATCCTGATCTCCACAACTTGCTCCCAGCTCCCTCCTCAATTCCCATTGCCCTTATCTTGCCTCACGCTGCGCGGGTCGCACCTCCTGCCACCGTCTCGCTTCCGCCCGCGCTGCCGCCGCCTGCACCCCAACCGAAGCCCAGTGCCTCGCCTTTACGCAGATGTTGCCAGTAGGCTTTGACGTAGCGCCCGACTCTAAGTGAATCTGTGCAAGCAAACGCTTGGCCTGGGTACGTCTCGGGGAGTCGTGTTGCTGGTTCTGGGCGAGTCTTCACGCAACTAGATACCTCCGTCTTATTCATGCAATAATGACTTTTGGATCATCGCACGAGAAAAGTAGTCCAGACCCAGCCCGGGGGGCGGGGGGAGGCTCATGGAGATTCAGATTCCCTCTCCAGAAGTCGATACGTATTCAAAAATATAATTTATAAGAATTTTCTACATAAGCGAAAGTCATTTATTATATCCCTTGATTACGATTTAAATAACTATTCACAAACAAATAAAATTAAATTTTTAATTCAGCTTAAATGAAAACTTATATGAAAACATTAGGTCGTTTGGACATTACAAATACAGTCCCCTTTCACAGAAAAATGTAGGTGGCTTCACAGTATGATAGGAATACCACTGAATGTGTATGCGGACAGTACCCGCACATGGAGCAGCTGAAAGTCGTCTTTATAGGCTTCTCTTCGGTTCGTAAATGCCTTCTCCGCCGGCTAATTATCGCTGGTGGTCACTGCGACGTCGGTTCTCCGCGTCCCTGTAGTTTGCAGGACTCCGGGATGGCGTCCGCGCTGACCGTCGAAGCGTCTGCGATCGGATTCTCGCTGCGCGGGTGATTCCTATTGGTCCACAAGAACGAGGAGACGGGGGTGCGGGTGACGCGAGAGGAACACTAGGAAGATGACACCGACCTGTCGGAATATTCTGGTGTAATGTACATTTGAAGCATTTGATCGGGGATAGTGCACGCCCTCGGGGCAGGCTTAGTTTATCTTGCAGAAGTACGTGCGAAAAATTTGAGCCAAGTCCAACACGTTACAAATTCTGTCACTCTTAAAGATTGAATTGCATTTGTGCCTTTTGTTGTATGGGGATTTTAGATACTATTTTATTTATTTATTTGAATTAAACAAATAAATATTTATCCGAAATCCTGTGGAAAAAAGTAAACTCAAGCAAAATTATTTTTTCCTAGAAATGTAGAGCTACCCAATAGTGGTTAGTGGCTGAAAAACGCTTGGAACCAGACAACAAATGAAAACAGGAAAACATGGAAGATTTGCAGATCTGTACAGGATTTTTTTAAAAAAAGCAATATCATGAATGGATACTAAAACTAAACATTACTCTAGTAAAATATCAAACATGCATCCATTTACATTGTAATATTGTTTTAAACCGTATGTTTTTCTCTTTTGAGAAATTTTCAATGTTTCAATTTAAGCTTTTTATTGTAAGAATTCTCATTGGAAATTTTAACATTAGTTTTTAGATTTCTCATTAATTAATGTCTATAAAATGACGTGTGTAGATATGTGGTAGTTATTGTGAAGTAAAATCAGAAACAAATATTTTTAAAGTCTGGAACGTGCAGTAAATTACTTTCGTTTATTAACACATCATTGTTTACTAAAATACGAGTAATTTCCTACAATAGAAGTCCTTCATATAATGAATGAATGAATCTAGACACAGTCGACTCACACAAAATGTAGATAATTTTAAAGAAATATTATTAATATAACAAAGTTACATTTAAAAAAACATTATAAAAATATTTACAAAATTAGAAACAATATTGAAGTTTGTGAAATTCTTTATACTCTAAAAATGTCTTAAAACTCTAAAAAAAGTAAAAATAGTATTTCAATTTTATCGATTTAGTGAACTTCTGAGTAAAATAATGTCAATGTGTTTAGGGGGTAAAATATTAATTTAGTTTGTTCATTTATAAACTGGTGTAATTTCCTACGCTACTCTGCTCCCACAGCCATTTACACCAATGTAAGAAATATTCGGTGATACTCCGTATAGTGCAATGGACGATCTGTGATCGTGGAGGGACTTGCAGTTGGGTGAAGGGCTGTATGCTCGCTCTTTACGAAAATCGTAAAAAAAAGGCTAGTGCGCTAGCTCATGGCCCGTTCTCTTGATATATGACACCATCCTTCATTGAAAGGTATCGGCGAAACTGCGTTCGGACCCACTGATAGAAGTCGGGCTTTTGGAATTTTCCTCCAGACTGCACTAGGTCTAACAAATTGGCTGACGATTAATATCCGCCTCTGGTAGGAAAAAGGAAGAGCCGTTTACATGGAAATTCTGAGTTGTGCAGGGCGTAATAATATGCGCTTCCTGCTGAAGTGGTTTAGTTACATTATTCAAAAAACATCCTCTCGACCTTTCCCGCTGGCTGGCACTAACCCGATTCGAGCCGAAATTTGAGGATAGCATTCTCCATTAGAGAGAATTGAACAGCACTGCTTGAGGTACCGCATAATAGAACATTTAGATACCCTTATAAATCAGCAACCTACCTCTGTTGGCTAATCATTCTCGAATAGTATAGATTCCTGAATTGGCCACGATGCTTTGAGGCAGTGTATCCGCTGACCTGGAGTGGCACGCCTTGAAAATAAACGCGCTACAATACAACACTTATAGAGATTCATGAGTCTATGTCAAGAACATTCATTTTGACGGCATTGATCACGCACAGCCGGAATTCCATTACCACGCCGTACTCATCGTTCACAGTTACGTTTAATCGACGGCACTACATCCGACATTCTTTGTTCGTGGTGAGAATAAAAAATGAGCCAATACATCGTCAGGAAACAATCAAGAACGTTGGATTGGTAGAAGGGATTGAACGATAGAACAATTCCACGCGTTTTTGCATTTTTATGCGCGCAATTTTTTTTTACTCCGAATCTTTCGCTGACCTTTGTGGAGCAAAATTTTTGCTCGTTCCTTGTCGCGCGGTTTGTTGTACAAATTCACGCATACGAATTTTTTTGTCGACCAAGAGCCTACGACACAAAGACTGACGAGCGCACAATTACCCCTTTAGTGCCGTACATCACTAAAACATAGGTCACTGGGAGTGGCGCGCCAGGATTTTCCGCGCCCGCGCCCGCTGACACGAATTACATGCGCTCGCGAGAGCGACGATTGCTCCCAATGCGTTTAGACCGCACGGCCTTCCACCGCGCTACACAAATGGCGAGCTTGAAAGTGATGTCACGTCCCGCGCCCTCACGGTAAGGGAAGAGGAAAGTCGTCCCAAGGGCAGGAAAGGGAGTTTCAACAATCATATATATAATGTATAATGTATAATATATAATATATTTCGTCAAGGATAGATTTAGACGACGAAATAGAGAAAAAACAAATCGTCTGGTACGGTCATGTTATGCGAATGACAGACGAAAGATGGCCAAAACGAGTCCTGAAATGGGTGCCGACAGAAAGACAGAAGAGAGGAAGACCCAGACTTGCATGGCAGCAGGGAGTGCAAGAGGCTATGACGGCAAGAGAAATGCCAGATGATCTATGGTCCAATAGAGAGGCATGGAGACTGAGAGCGGAGAAACGGCGACAGCTGTAGAGCAACTCCGTACTATATATAATATATAATATATAATATATAATATATATTATATAATATATAATATATATTATATAATATATAATATATAATATATAATATATAATATATAATATATATTATATAATATATAATATATAATATATAATATATAATATAATAAATATATATATATATATATATATTATATAATAATCTATATACAGAGACAGAGAGAGACGAGAGGAAGAGTTTTCAGTACCTCGGGTTTGAATTATTTTGGTACTGCATCTAAAATGAAAAGTATATTAAGTGAATCAAGGAAATATTAATTGCATTTGTTACGAATTATCCTTTGCTCGAATTCCATTAGCAGAAGAAATATTCTTGGCAGATAAAAACTAATCTGCCGAACCATTTTCCATTGATTTTCTAAGACAGATTTCTAAAAAACAACATACAAAATTGTGTTTATATTATTTATAAACCCCATTAAAAATTCATATAGAATATTTTTTGTATTGAGATTGAAAAATCTAATGAACTGACACATACAGATATTATTATCATCAGACTTACCATTTCCTACTCTTGTATGTGTGTACTTGGCGCGACAGCCCGTGAACGGGCTCACGACCTAACGGCGATGTCCCTGCCTGGTGGCCGTATGTTAAGGGGGTACGTGTGGTTAGAAAGTATACTTCCCCACGCCCAATTCCGGTCTTCTCAACCTGGGAAGTCAATTTTCTCATCGTCACACAGCAATATTTACTGGGACATTGCAAGGAAAACGTACACCTTAGTCTTGGCTCGACCGGGAATGGGACCCGGGGCCGCGTAGTGGAAAGCGAGCATGTTGACCAAGAGCTAGCCACGAGGCCATTTACTACCATTTAATCCCAATTATAATGTGAACTCATCTAAATCATATGCAAGTGGCCGAATGAGCACCAACCATTCGTTTTTATACTCGCAGAAAACTTATTTCGCTGCTAACATACTAATTGTAATAATTATTGGAATTAATATGAACATACGCAATAATTGTATTGAACATTTAAAATACAATGCCGATGAGGGATTGACATCTCCCAGAAATTCTTTGATTATTGGAAGAAAACGAGTAGGAAGTGGGATAGGTTTAAAAAACCTCCATTAGTCAGTACTTCTTTGTCGAACGCGTTCTGCAAAGAAGTGGTAATAAGAAACAACTGGATACTGCAAAGTAAACAAATTACTGGAGCGTAAAAGTGAACCTGAGTGTGGCTTCTCATATTAAGAATGATCCCAGGAGAATATACTTGTAGGCAGGGCACCCAGAGAAAACAAGGGATTTGAGACAATAGGTTCACAGGGGCCCCTTATTTCGAACATAAACCCCCTCCCCCCAAACACAAACGGAATTCATCACTCCGTGCAACAAAAATAACTTACAGCCCTTAATTTGAATTAGAAGTAATCACTTTTTGTATATGATTTGAAAGAAAAAATCGGAAGACGAATGAAATTGGGGTGTGGAGCAAATTGCCCCAACGGCCCCCCTTCTGGGCGTCCCTGCATGTAAGTTTCCATAAACGTGTTCTAAAAAAATTGTAACGGATATGAATGTGTCCTTGGCGTACTTATTTTTAAGTATTTCTCTGCTGTCGTCGCCTCATCCGTCACTATTTCATGTGTACGCCAAAGACTCACTTTCAAGCTCACAAACTCATTTACAAACAACTGGTTACTGCAAACTAAACAAATCACCGGTGCGAAAAAGTGAACACGACTGCCGCGCCGCTTGTTGAGAATGATCCCAAGAGAATATACTTGTAAGTTTTAATGAATTATGTCCTTGATGTAACCTTTTTTAAATGTAATCGGCTCCTAACGTTGCCCCGTCCGTCAATATTTCATTCGTACACCAAAGCCTCACTTTCTGTACCTTTACGTATATAAAACCTCTTAAAGTGATACTCATCTAGAATGTGCGTACCACAGTGTTAACGTTTCTGTTTCTTTTTGTGTGTTTAAAAATGTTGATGCGATCTTTAATCTCATTTTTCCATGAAGGATGATGACAAAACATTCGTTAATTAAAAAGAAATTGATATTCATCATCTTTTCAAATTAAGTAAAACAAGATCTACTGGAAAAATAATGCGCTCAACTTGTTTTACTTTCCAAGTCAGTCAACATTCTTTAGTAAATTAGAAATGAACATCACATTACAAAATTTACATCAACCCAGGAATCCCCAATTTCTCAGCATTTATCTCCAGAAATACAGCACAAGAACCATAGTAACGGAGAGACTTGAACTTAGAACTTTACCCACCAGTGGTGTAGATTGTGCAATACTATACGCAATACTCGTAGTGGCAGAAGAATATACAAAATATAAACGACAGACATTTATTTTATAGTGTCTGTTACTAACTTCTAGGGCATGTAGTGAGGACAAAAATGATCACTTTGCTTTACAATATAAGTGTAGCTTGTGAATTTGATATAATGAATGTATGTGGCATTTACCCTTGACTGGCAATCCTAAAATTATTGCTTTGGTTTTGCACGAAATGTCTTTGCGTTAGAGTAAGATATGCCAAACATCAGCGCTCAATGACTTGTGTACTAATCAGTGGTGAGTGCCACACGTGTAACAACGTTATTGAAACTTTTCACACTTTTATCCGAAAAAAGATCATCTTCAATCTTTCTACATGCCAAGAAGTGTGTAACATGTGTTCTGCGACATTCTGTCAAACGTATTATTTGCAAATTAAATTAGGATAGACATTTCAGGTCAATGATAAATGAGACCCTAAAAACACTTCATTATTTTGTATGGTATCTTAATAGAAAATCTCTTTCTCGCTAGCTTTCCGTGCGACACGAGTTTGAATCTCAATAGACAATTTTCGGTGTAGAGTTCACAAGCTTGTAATAAATAGAAAGTTGTAATAATAAAAAAGGTGATAAATTCAGTGATATTTAAAAAATTAACATTAACCGATAACATCAACGCCAATTTTTCCAGTATTTTGAACGTTATCTGATGACAGACGAGGTTAAGGGGTAAAGTCATTAAAAACTATCGCGTATTAAATCTGTTACTGATGTTACTTATTTTATTATCCCGTAAATTGCAACCCCTGTCGAATGTGGATATTTTCGTTTATCAAGAAGTAAGTATTTGTAATTTTTCAACTCTGCAATCAATATTGTAAACACTTTATAAAAGTAGTTCGAATGTTCGTTCTAGCTCGTCACAAATTTTAATAGATTTCCGTTAGGAACCTACCAAAAAGAACTGCTCCCAATTATTATATACGCCTGCTCATGGTATTCGTACATATAACTACAATACATATTATCTTCACCATCAGCTCTTTCTATCCGGACAAGTTGCCACTCCATTGTTTTTGAGGCAATGCCAGGCGTTCGTTGACGATCAACTCTATTTGCTTTTTTGCACAAAACATTGATGCAATCCGATTATAAATCAAAACTCCAAATTATCATTCAGACCAAACCTTCGTACGTCATTTATCATGTATCGTATCGTTCAATGTATCATAAATAAGCTACACTGTTAAACATTGTATAAGCTTATAAATAACCCCTTCAAAACAACTCCTTTTTGAAGATTCTCAAGCGATTGCGAGCGAATACAGATCTCTACCCATTTGCTAATCAGATTTTATAGTGAGTAACATTATTTTATAAAGAAACAAACCCCAGAGTACTCTAAAGGACTTTCTTGTGCGACGAGAGCTGATATTTACTAGCGCACCCGTTTCTTTAGTGCCTCGCATCCATGCTGTAGTGCACTCGTTACTTTTATAAACTTAACTGAAATATATTTTAAAACTTTCACAGATTTTTCACCAGTCCCTGGGACTATATATTGGACGCATTAGAGTTTCGAACTTCTCCTCATTAATATAAGAGTAGAATTTGGAAGGAAGCGCGCACTTACTCTCTACGAGAAATTCACCGGTGATACGCCAGAGATACTTACGAAAAATGTAAACAACCTGCGACACATTTTCCTATATTTCTCCACGTTAAAAGTATTTTACGGAGTTAGAAGCTTCAACGCCAATCCTTCTCTCCCGATAAATACTGAGTAATTCTGACATAGTGTACTAGTGGGATAAGTAGTAGGTGGGATAGTACAAGATACACAGTCAAATACGTTACCTTCCTTTGCGTCCGCTGAGTCAGATACAAACGGCACAAATGAGTCAGAGCACGGATCCCATCTTACTTAACTTATTCTTTTGACGACAGTTCCAGGTCTATCGGCACGAACTGGCAGCTATGAGATCTAAAAACAGTAATAGAGGGGTTCTGAGGACAACGTTGTTCTCAAATATTTCTACGCTTTATCAACGTAAGAACAACTCAGTCATCTGAGAGATCGACCGCGTGTGCCGGAGGGTTAATTGTTTAACTACTGCTACTACCCGCCAGTTATAAGATATGGTTCCGGCTGAGATCGCTTGGTTGGAAAGCAGTTGCTTCTGCAGCATTGTTGAGCGGGAGATCCCGGCGGTGGCGGAGTTTCGACACTCGTTACACAGCGGGGTCGAAGTCATTCGCTGTCTGGAGAATTCGAGCAGCCCGGTGCACTAAACGACAGTTGTCCGTGGTTTCTCTGACCAATAGCCGGGGAGTGCCGGAGCAGTTCCCCAACCAACGGGCCCCGGATTGCTGGCGATCTTTCTTTGCTCTTCCTTGTCCTGTCCTCTCACCTTACTCATACACTTACACTTGCATTCACTTCTCTGCCACATTTATCGGGAGCGCAGTGTTTGTCCCGACTAAGACGATGGCGTATTGGGGTACATACCTAAAGAGAGAATCCTCGCAAGCCAACGTGGAGACAGTAGATGCCAAATCTCGGGAGAGAAACATATCCACCTCCGGAACTATACGTTCACTGCACTCACAGTTCTGTCTAATCAACATAGCAGTTGACGCGCACGAAACAATGAAAAATCTATCGAACATTGAGCACTTGATGGAAACGAACAAACACACAAGATTCACTGCCAAACACGTTACTTTTTGTTTTTCGTTCGCGCAATCGCGTAAGAACGACACAAAAGACTGCATCCAAAAGTCCCCACTGAGTGGTCTGACCCATTTGACGCTGAGCTCCCGTCGGAGGGGCGGGGCGCAAGGCAGCACTCACCTGTCGGCCGGCACCTGCCTGGGGCCCGCGGCGGCGCGCAGCCGGGCGTCATCGATGCGCACGATGAGCACGTCGCCCGCCTGCAGCTCGGCGGCGCCCTCCCAGCTCACGGACAGCGGCGGGCAGCCCTCGTCGCCCGCCTGCGCGCCCTCGCCGCACGCCGGCTCGCCCGCCTGCGCAGACACGCGCGCACGCACGCCCTCAGCGCGATTCGCCCAGAGCGATTCGCTCTGCGCGATTCGCTCTGCGCGATTCGCCCACCGCGATTCGCTTAGCGCGATTCGCTCGGCGCGATTCGCTCGGCGCGATTCGCTCGGCGCGATTCGCTCGGCGCGATTCGCTCGGCGCGATTCGCTTTGCGCGATTCGCTTTGTGCGATTCGCTCGGCGCGATTCGCTCGGCGCGATTCGCTCGGCGCGATTCGCCCGGCGCGATTCGCTCGGCGCGATTCGCTCGGCGCGATTCGCTCGGCGCGATTCGCTCGGCGCGGTTCGCTCGGCGCGGTTCGCTCTGCGTGGTTCGCTCTGCGCGATTTGCCCGCGCCGCTCCCTGGACAGCCAGGGAGCGCGCAGGAATCACAGCATGGCGATGCTGCATTTTAGAAATTGCATTGTACTAGTCACTTCTTTTCCTAGCACACTACCGTATTCCAATTATCCGTACATCAATTGTATGTATAGTCAATTATGCGGATAGCTTTGGAGAAAGAAAGTACTAAATTTACTTTATTGAAACAACGAGTTGTTTTTATTCGATAGTTATTACAGTACACTACACATTTCTATATCATTCTAAAATGCAAATTTACTGAAAGGCTCTTTTAACCAACAATTAACACAGAACGTGCATTGTACATGCATTACGCGCATTGTTGTCAGTACAAGTTAGTCAATGTGGCCTCCATCTGAGACATGAATTTAACGAAGACTGATTTGTCAAAAATGTTTTTTAATTGTTTATTTTAGTTGACTGTCATTGAATGTCATGTTCTCTAAAAGGAAACGCGTTGTCTTATCGTTGGCAGAAAAAATAAAAATCCTTGACCAAACAAAGGAATAGTAAACAGACTTGAACAAATTTAGAAAAAGTCTTCATATTTAAACTTTGTGCCTGTTCTTGAGATTTTGGGAGTTCATTGTGAAAAGCGATAAAAAAACAAACAGAAACTACAAGAGGCTTTTGCAGAGACTGAAACAGAAAGTTCAAGTGGTTTTACAACAGCAATCATTGGGAAACCTTTCAGGGCCGATTGTTTGCAAAAACACAAAACCAAGAAAACTCAGAATTTTTCATTGAAATTAAGCTACGGAATTTCAAGCCTACGCACGGTATTCGTATATTGGATTTAAGGGGGAAAATTATCACTAGACCCAAAACAGTAGAAAATTTTATTGTAAAATTCAAAATGGAAGCAGAATCTCATGATCGTGAAATTTTATTCAACGCAGATGAGACAAGCCTTTTTGGAAGGCCTCATTTAATAGAAGGGTAGCTTCTAAAAGTAAAGCTAGTTCTCCTTCTCCTTAAGTTAGTACAAGTCGTGTTACCGTGCTCTATGGGAAACCACAAAATAACCCCTTCTGTTGATATGAAAAATCGAAAAACGTCCGGACATTCAAAAATGTGAAAAAACTTCCCATCTTGCACACAAATTAACCTAATGCGAGGACCACACTGCTGAAAATGAAGGTGGGTAAGTGAAAAATGAAGAAACTGCCCTAACGTAGTGGCGGAAGCATGGAATTGTTTGCGGACAACCAAATTTGAAAAAGCTTGGAACAAATTGGAATGTGTTTTAACCAAAGAGGAAATATGAATGTATGTACTTTGGCACAACTGCTCTTCATGAGCTAAGGCCTAGGGTTAAGGGGTAAGGGAGGTTAGCACATAGCCATCCCTACGCTGTATTCTGATCTTATCAACCTGGCAAATGAGCTTTCTCATCGTCGCACAGCAACAGATACTGGGACATTGCAAGGAAAACGCACAATTAGTTTTTGCCCCGACCGGGAATCGAACCCAGGGTTGAATCGAGGACGCTAACCATCGAGCCACCGAGGGCTTCAAAAAAAATGGACAGAAAGAGAATAAAAAAGAGCATGAGAATGAAGAAGAAGAAGAAGAAGAAGAAGAAGAAGAAGAAGAAGAAGAAGAAGAAAGAGAAGCGGAAGAAAACTATCAGCTGAGCGCAAACGGTTTAGGTAGCTCAGGGCAACAACTGGTGTCACTGCAGTCCCTCTGACCGGGAAGTCCTAGGTTTTGAGTCCCTACGGTGGAAGAATTTTCGACACTTTTCAGTTTGGTTTAATTCATGTGCTGTGTGGAGGAGAATTCTAGTGAGCGGCTCCTCTGATCAGTAATTTTCCGTGGTTTCTCCGGTCAACACCAAGCGAAAGCCGGAGGAGTACTCTAACAAACGGGTCACGGACCGCGCGCCATCTTTCTTTCCTTTTCCTTGTCCTACGAACCCTTACACTTACATGCACTTCCCTCCCACAAATGTCGGGAGATTCAATTTAAAATCAGTGCCTACATTTAAAATTTATAAAAATGTAAATTGGTAATAATTCCCACAAAACCACAAAATAAATAATTTTAAAACATTTATAAAAAAATAATTCAGACCTAGAAAAGAGTTCATATGCTAATTTGTTATCTGTTTGTAATAGCCCAACACTGGTACCTGATATTAGAGGTTGGTGGTTCCCCACTAGTGGGAGATACCCAGTTGGAGGAACCCCGGAAGTTGACGTTTAGGGACGGATCTCACCATCAGGCGGGGGAAATCATCGCCACCTCCCGCGATAAAAATCCGCTACACTTACGGGACTAACGATCTTAGCAGCTAATGCGCCCGGAAACACTAATGAATCAATCGAACTTGAGAGCACGAGAAAGATCCTTTTAAAAAGTCTTGCTTGCTAGTGATTCTTCGGACTCTGGATTCGAAACTCTCAGTGACGATGGAAGCATTTGCTGTGAGAGAAGAAATTGATGGCCAAGAAGATGACACTGCTTTTGAACCAGATGCGAAACTCTCAGCTGTTGAGACGTTTGGGCGTCAAGTGGCCATCAAATGGATGCGAGACGTGGATGCACAAAAATGATTTAAAACAGCAAAAAACTTACTCTTACCCACATGATCAGGAATTGACACTTCGTGTAAGAAAGAAAATGAAAACATTGTTTTGTGGTCATTAAATTATTATAACACTAGTATGTCCATTCAAATTTAGTTTTTTTAAACAAATTACCATTTTTAAGATTTAATCAATTATCTGGATATTTGATTTTACGGACTCAGTCCGGTCCCAATTAATCCGCTTAATTGGAGTTCTACTGTACTCATCCCCCACAGAGTGGGTTTGATCCCGGCTGAGGTAAGTGGACTTTAGAAGGGTGGAAGATCCGCAGGGGGCAGGGGGTGTTGTACTTGCAGCCATAGTTGAACGCCCGGCGAAATTAAATCCCCCGATAAATCCCGTCCTAATCAGATCCAATGTTAGCCTGCAAACATCTCAAGAAAGGGTTAAACATTTCTATGTCCTTTGTTGAAGCGGTGCATGGCGGCTAAATTCACAGGCAATGTAGCATTGTAGTCAAAATTCACAGGCAATAATCCCATAGATGATAGGTGCCAAATTCTCGTAGGCGCAGATTTCTCAACATTTTCATCCATGTAGAGAGCGCGTAAACGGATCAACCTCCAAGTGTTGGGCCATTACAAACAGATAACAAATTAGCATATAATCTCTTTTCTAGGGTTGAAAAAAATTTTTATAAATGATTTAAAATTATTTATTTTTTGTGGTTTTATGGGAATTGTATTACAAATTTACATTTTTTTAAATTTTAAATATAGGCACTGATTTTAAATTCAATCTATTTGTAGTAGGGCCTAAATAGTATCAGAAAAGGTTTAAACAAAACCGTTTAAACAAATTAATGTATATTTTAGTTATTTTTAATAAATAAAATACACAAATTGAACGGAATGTAGAAGTTGAAAAGTTATTACCATAATTTAAATTTTGTTAAAAGTTCCTTTTAATTTTTAAAACTGTCCTCTTAATTGTTTTCAAAATCCACTCTTGCTTCAATTTCAAGCTCAACCGATCTAAAACATCTGGATATTAAAATTGAAAATGGGAATTAAAAAGTAGTTTTTAGTTAATTAAAAATTGAAATCCATTAATTTTTTTCATGTAAGAGTACTACAAATCCTCGTGGCTAGTTGTTGGTCAGCGTGCTCCCTTTCAACCACGCGGCCCTGAGTTCGATTCCCGGTGAGGCAAGATTATAGAGTGCATTTTCCATGCAATGTCCCAGAACATGTTGCTGTGTGACGATGAGAAAATTCACTTCTCAGGTTGAGAAGACCAGAATACGGCGTGGGGATGTCTACATGCCAACCACACGTACCCCGTTAACCCATGGCCGCGAGGCAAGAACGTTCCTGAAAGGGGGCCTGAGCCCGTGGGCTGTCGCGCCGAGTACATACAGGGGTACTTCATAGATTTTATTTCGGGGATTTCATTAGAGTGGAAACTCAATATTTCAAAGCTGAAGTGAAAAAAAGATAGAATTTTAAACTATCTAGTTAATGTTAATGTTTCTTGACTGACGTTTGAGTTACTGGACACTGGGTTTACTGAGGGTGAAAGAACAACTTAAGTTATCTACTAATTCGACTTACTTATGTTCGGGGTGGACTGTAATAAATGTTCTATTCCTATAGAATTAATTCAATTGAACTGTATTTCCAAAAAAAATTATATATTTTTTTGTTTTCCAGCATTTTAAACGAACTTTTTTCATTACAAAACATCTTTCGTGAAAGGACACCTTATAGCACTGGTTATGACATATTTTCCGTTTAAGGCAGGAATAATTGCGTTATCACTGAATCAGCCAATTTTAGCAAGAGAATTGAGGTGAGGGGGGTAGCAGCCGAACCACCGACCACCGTTTTTTCGAATACAGATGTCAAATACCAGAGACGTCAGAATAAAGCTGTTTCCAAAAAATAACTTTGAATCTCATAAATTTTTAATGCTGTTGAACAAAAAAATACATACGACTGGTTTATGTTGCTTTATTGTATTTGTACAAATCTTATAGGTTTCCTAACGTCCCACGTTTTCAAAACATATACTCATGTAATAAAGCTTAACTTAATAAACTAGTTGCATAATATATTATTAATAAATCTTGAAAAGAACTGTTCATCCAGATTCAAGAAGAAGAGAGAGAATTCTAGAAGAAAGAGCTATTTCATAGTAAAGAAAAATGTAAAAACGTGTGAGGAAGGTTGACGTGAAATTCCTCACTTTTTCGCGTTCTCGCACTTACGAAGGTACTTTATAAGAAGAGAAAGTTATAATCGTATAATTGTGCGGATAAAAACGGCGTATTTCTGTTCGAAACTCTTATTGCTTGGCTCTGGTTACGAAACATTAGATAAATCCTGTTGCTAAATATAGAAAAAAATATCACCAAACACGTGGTTTTGCCAGAAGACTTATTGTTTCAGTCGTTGATACCGAAAAATCGAATGACAGCAAAACGTCTCCTACGCGTCTGTTCGCCTGTGGACAACGCTAGCGCCTAACCGTTCAACCGATTTTCTTTAAAAATTATATTCTTCCATCGATCTAAATTTACTCAAGCCTTTGGGAGTTTGAAACGGGTATTTGGATTTTTGAGAGTACTTTACATGAAGCCTCAAAAACATTTTCAAAATTTTCTCAAAAATGGCACCAAATTTGTTCATTAAACTCTGACCCGGGATAGCGGAAAAGACGCTTAAGAGAATGGTGCAGTTCTCATGTTCGTTGAAATCCCAAATTTTTTAAAAAAATGCAAAAGAGCCACTCCATTTTTTTCTTTAAAAGTTTCTACGGATAGAAGAATGGATGCTTAAAATAATGGTGCGATCTTTATATTAGTTGAACTCTCTACATTTTCGTAAATTAAAAATTTATAAATAATACGAGAAAATATGCGCTGTTTTAGGCGCTAATTTAATCTCAATTTAATCTACATTGCAGAACTACGTCGATAACTATGTGTTACATCGCGAAGCTGAAAGAACTTCTAAACTTTTTTAAAATGTTTCTGTGAAGTGTTATTAATAATAGAATTGTTGGAGAATAATTGGCTGATAGAATACCGATATTGAATTTGTACTATTAAACCACATTTATTGTTCGACGAACTGTAATTATCACCGTAATTGTAGGTATTCAGGCGACGCATGTGAATAAAAAAAATTGCTTGATTTGTTTTGTTATTGATGTAAATAAACACGCACTAAACTCCATTAAAATGAGTCATCTGAAAAATGAATTAAGTTCGCGGTCATAGCAGCAGAAGTTAAAATGGAGCAAGCTTTTCCGTTCAGATTTTAGCATTGTTCTCAAATCGTAGAATTGCTCTTCAGTCATTCTGAGCCAAGGCTGTTTTAACAGTATCGGAGACCGTTGGGCCAAGGTTCCCCTATTCTTACTTTCACCATATTTACTTACCCCCAATTTCGATGATGAAGAATAAAGAAAACTCTATCCATTCACATTATATTTTGCATTTATATTTTTTTAATATTTTGAAAGAATTCGTTAGTGTTTCAATTGAACAGTCAAAGAAATCAAACAAAAAATTTAAACATGTGTATGAGTAAGAATAACAGATTTATAATTATATTGAAGACTACAAATTAAATAGTTTTCATTTTTTATCGAAATGTACAGTATAAAATTGAAACGCATCAACCATCCTCACTCCATATTATAAATATGTCCGGTCCGAGCCGCCGAGGCGAACGCTTCGTGACCGAGGTAGCTCTGCCTTATCGCTTTCTGGCAGTGGTGAACCCGCAGCGAGCAGTGCGATAACACTCAGTGCCAGTGTCGTTCGTGTGAGCGGTGTGAACAGTGCCACGTTCAGAAAAAGTGTTATCTTAGTTGTAGTTAAAGCCAATAAATCATTTTTAGACTAGTGAATGGCCACAAGTAGTTGCTCCGTTACGGGGCAACTAATTCGAAGCGCAATGGACGCTACCTATAGTGAAAATGGTGGTGAAAACTCGTTTAACAGTGAATCTGTGCAACCCATCCCAGATCAAGCAATACTTCAACAGCAAGAACTTCTTCTACAACACCTCCAACATCAGCAACAAATGGTAAAAATACAACTCTCTCAACTTCTAACTCAATATCATGTGCCTCCACAACCGCCTCTGCAAATAGATCAACTACAGCAACTCCTGACGCAGCAACCACAGTTTCCGCTATCAACAAGCAGTGCAGATACGGATTGTCAGAAGACCGATAGATTAGCACAACAAAGCAGTAGTACAACAGACGTATCAACAATGTCATCTGTTGAAGGTACGTGCGATAACACTCTGGAGTGGCAAGAAGTCGTTCCGAGACGGCGGAAACGAAAAAATAGTGAACCTTCACAAAGAACTCTAAAGAAAATGCCAGTTACAGAAAGTATTACAAATTACAACAAATTCGAACTTCTTTCTTCTACAGAACCAGAAAACAACACAATAGAAAAATCTGAATCCAACGAACGAACCAATGGTAATAAAATTCCACCCATATTTCTACCAGGAATAAAAGACGTGAATATCTTAAAAAAATGCATTGAAGAAGTATTAAAAAAAGAGGAATAAAGCTATAAATTATTGAACAGTGACAGTGTCAAAGTCATATTAAGTACAGTTGAAGCATACAGAAAGCTCATAAAACATTTTGAAAATAAAAAATTGTAATTTCATACATATCAGCTCAAAGACGAGCGTTCTTTTAGAGTTGTGCTTAAACAAATTCACGCAAATGCAGATGTTAAGGAACTGCAAGAGGAAATTGAAAGATACGGCCACAAGGTTCGCCAAATTTATAATATCCAACACAGACAAACAAAAGCGCCACTCCCTCTCTTCTTCATAGATCTACAACCTAGCAAAAATAATAAAGATATTTATAACATAGATAGTTTACTGAACTGCAAAATCAAAATAGAAGCACCTCGAAAGAAGAAAGAAATCGTACAATGCAAAAGATGTCAAGAATATGGACATACAAGGACATACTGCCATCGAAAACATCGCTGTGTGAAATGTGGAGAAAATCATCCGACCGAAGTCTGTAAAAAGCGAAAAGAAGACCCACCTAAATGTGCTCTATGTGAGCAAAACCACCCAGCAAACTACAAGGGATGCGAAGTCTACCAAGAAATAAGACGAAGTAAATATCCCCAGAATACACAAAATTCGTATCTTTCACACTCACACCATCGAAGCAACAAAATTTTAAGTAGTGACGTACCTAGCGAAATGCAACACCGCACTTGGGCCTACGCAGCCAAGTACCCTCCATCACATCAAGTCATAAATGATAATAGTAATACTGAAATTGCACAACTAATATCAACGTTCGAGAAACTTTTCAAAAATTTGAATCAATACTAACCAAGCAAAGTGAACAAATCTCCAACCTGGTAAGCCTCATGACCAAAGTAATAAGCAAATTATGAAGACATTTCGTATTGGTGTATGGAATGCCAATGGACTAGCGCAACATTGCAGAGAAATTAACAATTTTCTGCAAGACGAAAAATTGACGTAATGTTCATCTCAGAAACTCATTTCACAGAAAAAAAAGTTTCTTTAAACTACCTAACTATGAAATATATGATACAAAACACCCAGATGGCACAGCCCATGGAGGTACGGCGATAATAATAAGAAGAAACATACAGCATTCTTTGAAATCAAATTTTGACTGTTATTTAAAATGATTGCCAGAATTGTAAATGTATTTATATATTGTCTGTTGTTTTTCTGTCTTGATCATATTTTTCCTATGTTATATTTGTGATTTATTCCATTTATTTGATCATTACTGAAAATGAATTCACGAAGGACTGAGAATGCCTAGTTCCTTCACATGCCATTGTAACTTTGCTAAAAGATTTGCCTATTGTTCAGATGAACAAATTGCAAATAAAAATAAATAAATAAATAAATAAATAAATAAATAAATAAATAAATAAATAAATAAATAAATAAATAAATAAATAAATAAATAAATAAATAAATAAATAAATAAATAAATAAATAAATAAATAAATAAATAAATAAATAAATAAATAAATAAATAAATAAATAAATAAATAAATAAATAAATAAATAAATAAATAAATAAATAAATAAATAAAATATTATAAATATTATCCAGTGTTGCGTGACATCACTCTGTTGGGCCCAGTTTTTTCGTCTAGTTTAATCATACATCACTTTTTATACGTTTTTTTTTGTCTTTTGAAAAATTTAATATTAAATAGTTGTTAAGTGCTATGGGGGCCACTTGATCATTAGGGGCCCTTCGGTCCCATGCGTTAACTGCGCAACACTGCTTAGAGCGAATATTTATATCAAGTTTTACGAGTATATTGGTACACCGGTATTAAAATTACAGTTTTTGAAATTACCACGATGCTACGATATTATTTTTAATTGTATGAATGAAAATGAGTAACTTAAGTCAATCTGGCTTCGCATTCGGAAATGCGAACGCAAATTCCTTGATTTCACTATCATTGACTACTTGTTTAAAGCGCTCTCAAAATATCTTTATTACTCGAACGTTTCTTATTTTTCTCCATTTCTTCAAAGTATCTGCGTATGTAGTTCCATATTTCAAAGACATCAAAGCACAGCTTGTGCCTTCCGCTTCCTTCAGATTTATTGATGCGTTTCAATTTTATACAGTACAATTCACTAAAAATTGAAAACTATTTAATTTGTAGTCTTCTTCAATATAATTATAAATCTGTTATTCTTACTTATACATATATGTTTACATTTTTTGTGTGTATACTGTAAATTGAAATACTAAGATTAAATATTTAATGAAATACTAATATTAAAATTTATATATATATATATATATATATATATATATATATATATATATATATATATACTAGCTGACCCGGCCACGCGTTGCTGTGGCTAAAGTTTTTGTTATATTACATTATAGTAAACAATCTAAGAGGAACAATAAGAGAACATCAGTCACGGAGTCCACTATGCTTTTTCACACAGATGGTATTTGTAAAAAAATATGGTGATCTCCTTATTTGACTTTCTACTACTATAACCCTTTAGTACAATGAAATTATTTACGAACAAAGACGAAAATATTGATGTTGGTATACAAATTCACTGGATTGAGATTTGAAGGGGAAGTACGTTGAACACAATTAATTAAAATGTTCTTACACTTGATATTAAGCAGAAATCAATAGGTACAAAATAAAAATTTATCAGATTTATTATTTCCATTTAATTTTATAACAAATATAAGTACTATTCAATTATAAATACTTTCAATTTCAATTTAATTTAACACCAATCGGTGCACGATGTTTTTGGTTAACCTGTCTTTAGCTAACACAAATAGATTAGACGGTTTCCCAACACGTGAACACGCAACATATAGTTGCCCATGAGAAAAACATGGATTTTCCAAATCTAAACCACAAATGGACATTGTTTGACCTTGAGATTTATTTATAGAAATGGCGAAAGCTAAACGAATTGGAAACTGTAGCCTTTTGAAGGGTATGGTAGAATCTGATGGTATCATCGGAATACGTGGCAGCAGGACCACTTTTCCTTTAAACTTCCCAGCCAAAATGGTTGCTTCAAGAATGTTTCCGGTGATCTTTTTGATGACCAAACGCGTACCGTTACATAATTGAGGTGGATTCAAATTACGGAGGAGAATAATAGGGGAACCAATCTTTAATCGAAGATTATGTGGTGGCATTCCAGGGATATCTAATGAATTTAAAAATTCAATCGGAAAATTTACACTTTCATTTTCATCAACAACAGTATCGATTGATTTAAAAGACATCATATCGCCTGGTAACAACTGTTGTATCTGGAAGTTAATTTCGTCAACATCAACGTTTTTGGCTGCCAAAATCGCCCGTTGACTAAGCCATTCATGATTCAAATAATTATTCTGTATATCCGGGAAAATACTCTGAATCAATTCATTTTTATCCTGAACAACAGTGCAAAAATTGTCTGGTAGTTTAATGCATTGCGTATTTGGTTGCAGTTCTATTTTACCGTTCCCAATATCTAGTAGTTGTTCGGAAAATATTTGTGCTGATGGATCATTTTGCAATTGTACTCGCATATTTATGGTCAATCGAAGTGTTTCAACACTTCGCCATAAGAATGATTGTTTCAAACATGCATTAATCTCATCCGCGAAAGTAGAGCGAGGTATAACCGGTAAGGTCTGCCGGAAGTCACCAGACAAAAGTAAGATAGCACCACCGAAAAGTTTATTATTGCTGTTTAAATCTTGCATAGTTCTGTTTAATGCTTCAAGTGAATATTTGTGTGCCATTGTGCACTCATCCCAAATTATTATAGAACTCTTCCGCAACACTGCAGCTATTCCACTATTCTTTTTGATGTTACACATTGCATCTGGTTTATTATGAACGTCCAATGGCAGCTTGAATGTTGAATGTGCTGTTCGCCCACCATCCAGTAAAGTAGTTGATTGTGATCTTCTAAAAAATTTTCCAATAATATCACAATTGCTCTTTCCTCTGCTTGTTCAATAAAATTATACAGGCACCGAGTCGTCACGCGCTCTTCACAATCGCCCATAAAATAAATTTGAAGAAATTTCGGATTGTTATCAGGCATTGGCATCAGTGATCCGATTTTATGGTACACCTGGCCTTGA
The DNA here is from genome assembly GCA_038098605.1 of Gryllus longicercus. Lineage (NCBI taxonomy): Eukaryota > Metazoa > Arthropoda > Insecta > Orthoptera > Gryllidae > Gryllus > Gryllus longicercus. Next base: position 1,075,852 of record JAZDUA010000316.1, read on the forward strand.
ATTTTAAATGTAGTTTCAAAATTACGTCCATCGGATGCACGATCGCAAATTTTAGTTGCCCCAAATGACGTCATTTGGAAGCAAGAATTAAATTTGCGTATCTTACGCAAAAATAATTTGGAATCATCTGAATTGCCAGTAAGAAGGGATAATAAAGGCTCCGGCGGAGCGGGTAGAGGTGACAGCACAACTTTTCCTGATGCGCAGCACATGCCGGCTGCTTCATTCCGAAATTTCAATGCCTGACAATATTGACACACTTTATCCATTCCACCGATAGCAATTTTTGAATGCGCCGAGTAGTTAATATCTGGTGCATATTCAAAGGCAAGCCGAACGAATGATGCACGTGTTAATGAGCGGCTGATCCGTTGCTTTTGTCGATCTATTCCTCGTATTGTAGCTATGTTTCGTTCTCGTGCCGCTCTTGTTCTCGTAATATTCTGTTGCAGACGTTCGTCACGCTGTTCTTGAGATTCTTGTGTACGACTTTCTGCAGTCCTGATTCTTTGAGCTGCATTTCTTGTTTCGATTTGTTCTGGTAATTGCTGAGCTCTTTCAACACGTTTGCGTCGTGACCCTTTGCTGCTCGCGTTGTTGAGGTTAGATTTTTTCGGTGGCATTTGACTGAAAATAATAATAATCGTTTAAATATTAGAAAGAGGAACTGAAAAACATGTTATCATAGCACATTGAAATAATAAGTGCAAAATAATTTTAAATGGAGGTTAAATAATCTTAATATATATAAATCTCGTGTCACAATGTTCTTATGATATTCTCTTGAATACGTTCGTTACACTGTTCTTGAGATTCTTGTGCATGACCTTCTGCTGTCCTGATTCTTGGAGCTGATTTTTTACCATAGCAGCGCCATCTATTGATTACTTACTCAACCCAGTCGAAAGGTGTCGACATCTGTTAGAATCATTTGGAGTTAACAGATAATTGTGACTGTCAAATAATAACAGACAAATAATTGACGATGATACCATCAGATTCTCTGGGGTGTCTTTCGCAGGGTCTCTTTCGTGGTAAAAGCCACAGCAACGCGTGGCCGGGTCAGCTAGCTGATTGTTGTAATCTTATCTTCTTATCTTAATATATATATAAATCTCGTGTCACAATGTTTGTCCTCAATGGACTCCTAAACCACTTAACCGATTATAATAAAATTCGCACACCATGTGCAGTTCGATCCAACTTGAAAGATAGGATAGTTTAAATCTCAAATTATAGTCGCAATTTTAATTTATTGCTAATTATTTGTCTGTTATTATTTGACAGTCACAATTATCTACAATTATTACAACAATTAATTAGCAATTATTCAGACAAATAATTAGCAATAAATTAAAATTGCGACTATAATTTGAGATTTAACCTATCCTATCTTTCAAGTTGGATCGAACTGCACATGGTGTGCGAATTTTATTATAATCGGTTAAGTGGTTTAGGAGTCCATTGAGGACAAACATTGTGACACGAGATTTATATATATTAAGATATATATATATATATATATATATATATATATATATATATATATATATATATTAATATACGTAAATTTATATTAATATTAATTTAATATTAAAATATATTTAAAAAATACAAAATACAATGGGAATTAATAGGATTTTCTTTATATTTCAGCATCGAAATGGGGGGGTGAAATACTGTTAAAGCAGCCTTGGCTCTGAGTTACTGGAGAGGGCAGCAACGTACCATCAATTCTGCAAAATATCATTCAACAAGAAATTATCATTTTCTATCAGATTGTTTCGAAATTTGCATGCATGTAAACAATTATCTAGCAACGCATTCAATTGCTTGACCAGAAAACACTACAGAAAGTATTAAAAGTAACTTCTTCAAAGTGATAATTACAAAATTTATATTTTGAAGTTTTGTTATTTTGAATTGACAATGTCAAGAAATCAATATCACGACTCAAATGCAGCGATGGCGAAGAAAAATTATTCAGCTAACACCCAGCGTACTTCTTAAAAGTATTATACTAGCGTATTTAGAAGAATCATGCCCGAACATAATTTTGTAACTGTTTAAAATATGTAGATTAATAATATTATTTTGATTATCTCAACGGCAAATTCGATAATTTTGAATGATGTAGTAATGTTTGAGTAAATTTGTTTTGTAAATGGACTAACGTCTCTTTAAAGAGTCCACATTTAACAGAGATGTTAAAAGTTTCTGTTAAGAATGTTAAACTATTTAATTTATCTACAGTTTTTTAAAAAAATACAATGTAAATTCTAATTTATCACAAGCGTTAAAACACAAGCGTTGGTACACTTAAGCTACATCTTTTCTGTCCATATTTAGTTAATAATAAAAGAAAACAGAGAATGAAACAGTTTACAATGCTCTAAGAGCTTATACTAATTCGCATTTGGTAAAAACGAAGTCGTTTTCTGCTGGCCCGGATGGCCGAGTTCGCTAAGGCAGTTGTGCCGTAGTGTGGATCGGATCGCGTGTTCGAGTCCCGCCTCGGCCAATGTTGTATTGTGTTCGTTCTTTCGCCCCCTATTTTCGTCATCATCATATCGTGTCATCCCCATAGTTACCACACCGTTACAAGCAATAGTGGTCGCTAATGACCTACATGTTGATGCGACCTTAAATAAAAAGTATTTTTTCTATTTCACGTGACCGAATACTTGAAAGTAACTACAAATTACGAAACGAATCAAGAAAGAAAGCAGTAATTAATCAATGCTCATTTGAATATGCAACATTAATTCATTTCAACTACAGGATTTTGCTTGGGAGACAGTCGTAATCTAATGTCACCTTAAGTAAACATTTGCCTCACACGTCTCTAGTTTGTTCACCGCTAAGTCATTGGTACAATTTTCTCAAAGGACCGCAAGAACCCAACAGCGTGTCGCGCTCCGATGGTGTCAGCAACTGGAAGCTATAATTTCCACAATGTATTAAAGGAACCGGGTTCTCTTTCAATATTCTCTGAAAAGTTAATCGGCGCTTTTATGAGAGAAAATGGAACACTAGTCGGAAATCAATTTATTGGAGGTAATAAACAATGGCAATGTTTGAAGCTAATATTTTTACAAACAGTTAATATTTCAATTATTATTGTTATTGAAAAATAAAATGTTTGTTTTCCTCGTCATAAATAATTGGACACCAAATCCTTTTGAGTTGCATCATCAAACTTTGTGCTACACCGCCTGAAGAGCGGAATGAAGGGGACGCAAAAGTTATAAAAAACATGAGAAAATTGAGAGATTCAATTGAGAATGCCCGCTTCTACTTTGAAATTTGTAGGATGAAGTGTTAGGAGCCCTAAGTACATTGTTTATCAGAGTATAGGGTAACATTTGAACATACTTTGTTCTCTCGGTCGTTTAGTTCCAACTTCGGAAAGGAGGAAAAGTTTGAAAACTGGAAATTGGTAGTAAACTTGTGAGTTTTCCACTTTGCATTCTCGGTTTATTTAAAAAATTCCGCGAATTAAGTAAGAATACATTTTAAGTTTTCGAGTTTTCAACGCAATTTTCCATTGAACTAAAACTCACGTTTATAATAATTCTAAACAGTAAAGTTTTTACGTGAATTCAGTTTAAAAACTCGTATTTAATCGGGTGTATAAAAATTGACGGATTTTTACGTTAATGTATAATTGAAATGAACATACTCTTTTTTCGGTCAGTATTTTAAATAAACTTTTTGAAACCGAAAGTGAGAAATGTGTAAATCCAGATGGTAAAATTGACATTCTACTTTTAGATACTTGCACACGTTTTCTCAAATGCAAAACACTATACTACATATTGTATCTTGAGCTTTTAAGTGTAGGACACAATATTTGTGTTTTTCCATCTATGATGAATCTACGCTAATTGGCAGAATGTGGATTTATTCTACCATTTTCAACAGCAGAATCTTTTCAAACGTTAGGAGATTGAATGTGAAATTTTATTTCAATGGTTCGAATCCTTTTACTCCTCTTTTTCTATTTCTAGGATTGATTTCGTATTTCACCAAGTATTGTCTGGGGTAATACTTTTCAATGGTACGTTAGTGTTGATTACGTAGCAAAATATTAGCGTAAATCATACAACCAAAATATCCCCTATTATAAACAAATATTGTAATTGAGATCCCGAGACGTTTTTGTTTTCTTAGTGCAATGTTTTAAAACGATTCATAGCGGCATGAGACAATTCCTTGGGGTCTATTTGGCTTCGATTGCAACGTTTTTGTAATATATTGATAAACAGGAATAATCAGCTCTCTAGACGACAATCGGTCATTTGAATTGCAATCGACAAAGTGACGAAATCCTTCAACATTCCGAAATTTTGTAAGGATCACTCAAAATACGTTTTCGGCTTACTCATTCCCAACGCATTTCGATAAGAAGCAGGAACCTTTGTCGCTGCGACTACATATGTACGAACACAAATAGAAGAAAGGCTTTCTACGCGGACTCGCGTGGACTGGATTTTGTATAAAGTAGTAAAATTCTTGCATCCTCTCCCGGTTAAGAATTCGTGTCAGCCATTCGCAAACCGCTGCCAACTCGAGAAGGCATCCGGCGAACGGAAGTTGCCGTGCCGCATAGCCAATGAGACGCGAGCAGCGCCATTATGACAGCACGTGCACTTTTTTCCACTCCCGCGGAGTGCATGCATACACAACACATCGACCGGTTGCCCCGCCCCGCGCATACGTAAAAACGCCCGCGCGCCCAAGACGCGCGGCCTCCCTCGAACGACCCAAATATTTGCGCGGCGCCTCGGCCCTCCAAGTGAACGGCGGACGGACGGCGGAAAGCGAAAACACGGTTTGTTTTTGGAGGAGCGCGTTTGCGAACGCGGAAGATGTATAAAATAAAAGAGTTGCCGAACTCGGAAAAGTTATCAGTACGGGGCCAGCTGCAGCTACTCTTACCACTGTTGATACGCCACTTCGTGGTAGATTTCGAAGATCTTCCAAAATATTTTTGAAGCATGGCATAACATTTCTCAGTCTTTTATTTTGTGTAGGCGAAGCATACAGGTCTTATCTTTGTAAGAACGAGTTTACAAATACAATAATGAATAAAAACTACAAAAGGATTCCTAGTTGTGACGTGGAATACGAAAAAATTGCGACCCGTTAACCTTTACATCGTTTGCGATACCAAAGCGCGACGGATTTCGAAGACTCCCAAAACAGATATGACGATGATGCTTATTATTACTCTTGCCCGATATTTTATACAAGCATTGTGTATAGGGTTTATTTTCTTGAGAGTGCATTTTCGAAATCTGAAAGTTACTTAAAATTCAAGAGACGTGAAACTCTGATAAGTTCTAAAGGTGACAGGTTTGAAAGATTTCCAAATCGTTTGAAGGTATGGTTAAACATTCCCATACTTGATATTACCCATATTTGGTATTTTGTGTTGGACAGCGTGTGTTTAGCTTATCTTTTTAAGATGATTGCAATCGAGATGATATAAAAAACATCCTAAATTTGACGTAGACCTCCGAAAAATTACCACTCACATGCGTCTATCTATAGTCAGTCTTACCTTTCTTTGAGATGTCAATGGGCTCAAGTTTCCGAAGGCCTCCAAAATATTTATGAAGGACTGGCTTGACAATATTAAGAATGAACTTCATGCATGCGGTATGTAGTACTTTATTTCGTTGGCTTGATTTCTAAAATATGTTCTAGACTTCGCTCAATTCAATGTCCGTTTACATAAGGTTTGCGAGATTTCAGTACATGACACATTCGCTCCAATACTCGCTAATTTGTTTCAACAATTTAATTTTGCAGTTTTTAATCGTCTGTGTAAGCCGGATATTCTAGCGTAATGTCCAAATCAAAAAATGAATTAGCATGATAGAACTGTCGAATGGGTGCTGCATCTAAATGTATCATATAGCCCAAACCTCTTGGTTTTCCCTTCTTTAGGATTTATGTTTTCGCGTCATGAATCATCACGACATTCACAACCCTGTCATGAAAGTGTCATCAGTTTCTCTCACATCTTACTTTGTTAGTTGTATACGTTAGTGTTGTTAAATGTATACATTCATAAGTTATTTTATTGCCATGATGTGCTTTGCTGAATTCAATAGAAACAAAATATATATCTCGTTATAAACGAAATTATGAATATTCATTTTGTGTACGTGGTCATACGCATTAACGGATTTGAATAGTTAAAATGGAATATACTAGAGCCATTTATGCTTGTTTGAGCGTAAATAAAATTAGGTGGAAGTCAATGATTCAATTTCAAAATAAATGCAATATATAAAGCGATGTAATAATTGTAGTTCTTAAAATTTGGCTACCACTTTAACGTTTCATATTTAGTTTTCGACATTCCCTTATATCAGTTTTTTATAATTAAATAAGAACTTGATTATATTCTTTGGAAAAAGCTCAGAGATACATTCCTCTATTACACTCAATAATCTCTACAAACAAAAGTAAATTTTGTTACAAACGCACTTAAAAAATGAAACGAATGGGAAAGTGAGATCAATTACCGCGTAATATATGTACTATCTGCTTGACTCTTGCAATACAGATTGAAATTTTATTTCTTTAGTTCATGTATATGTATAAGGCTTTGTATAAGGCATAATCCCTTGTATTCCATTGTGTTGGCGATAACCTAAATTCTCATTTATAAGAGATTGAAGAAGAAATGTATTATCCGAATTCTGTTTAATACTCGAATGTAAATCCTACTAAGTATTAACATTCTGTTTGATTTTTTTTAGTTTTTAACTATAAATTATGAAAAGACAAATTTCTTGAAGAGGATTTGACACAGAAGGCTGGTGTTAAAACAGATGACCGCGGGTTTAGCTCCCTTGCGCTATTCATTAGTCTGTGAAGAATGTTTTTAAAAATTGGAAAGAGACTTTGTGATACCAGTGTGTGATTTTTCAGTAATCCTTGTAATTCAAAACTACAAGATTGTTTAATTTGTATATGAGATTGATTTTAGAGTTTTCTGATTACCAAATGTTATTCGGACTGGTTAAACAAACCGTTCATATATTCCAAATACTACGTTTCAGAACAACGTTTTGTGAGATTTGTTAATGACTTTCAACTGTATTCAAGGTGCACAAGAGAAAGAAGGGTCCGTTTAAATGTAAGTAAATCTGTGTGTCAATTTATATCAGTCACGATGGACGTTTCTGATGTAGTTCTTCCTCGAGAAAAAATGTATTCGAAGATTATTTGGAACATTTCACGGTTTCCAGAAGCGAGCAAATTGTGGGGGACTTTTGTGATTGGATTGGACGTTCTGGAATGAGAAATCTCCAGCGCGCGAACTAGGCCATTCGATTTCCTTCCCCTCGCAATCCGCGGACTCCGAAGGGGCAGTGTCTCTCCCGTATGTGGAGCACGTGCGGCGGCGGCGGCGCGGCGGAGACGCGGGCGTCAAAAGGGCAGCGCGTCAGCGGCGTGGGGCCCCGGCCCATCGACCGCGCGGAGGCTGCGTCGGCACGCGCTCGCGTCTCCATGGCGACGCTTCCGCCGCGATCGATGGCCGCGTCGCCGACTCACCAGGATGGGCAGCGTGAGCTCGTGGGTCTCGTTGCCTCGCCACAGGCGCGACTCGCCGGGCAGCGGCGGGATGTCGCACGACAGCGCGGCCAGCTTCTCCAGCAGGCGCGACGGGAAGCCGTGCGCCGCCGGGCGCGCGTGCGGCTCGGCGGGCGGCGCGGGCGGCGCGGCGGGCGGCGGCGCGGGCGGCGACGCGGGCGGCGACGCGGGCGCCGGCGAGGCCGCGGCGGGCGTGCTGGCGCCGCGCGCGGTCGTCGGCGGCTCCGGGGTGGTCCACGCGTCGGAGGAGCTGGCGCCGCCCGCGGTGGCCGGCGCCGCCGCCGGCGACGTCGCCGCCGCGGCGCCCGGCGTGGACGCGCTGGCGCCGGCGTGCGCGTCGGTGGACGGCGCCGGCGCCGCCGACGTCGACGACGAGCTGCTCGTGGTGGCCTTGGCGGTGGAGCCCCGCGTGGAGGCCGGCGGCGCCGTGGAGGGCGCGGCCGTGGACCCGGCTGTCGACGGAGGGGCCGGGCGCGTGGTGGGCGCCGGCGGCGCCGACGTCGACACCGCACTTAGGGTGGTGCCTCGGCCCACGGTGGTGGTGCCGCCGCTGGCCCTCACGCTGGTTGCCACGCTGCCGGCGGCGGTGGTGGCGGAGGTGGCGACGGTGGCATCGGCGGCCACCGTGACAGCTAGGGCGCCCAGAAAGAGCGCCCCGACGTTCCTCCACATGGCGAAGTCGGTTGTCACTGGCGTCGAGCGGATGTGCGTCGGCGGTGGCGTGCGGGACGTCCGGTTACTGCGCCATGCGCGCTGGTGAGCAGTCCGCTGGCGACTGCCCCGCATTGCAGCGGCGGCGGCGGCGGACGCGCGCGCGCGCGGCAAGGCTACGCCGGGCGGTTCGCTCGCGCCCGCGCCCGCCGCCGCTCCCCGCGCCGCCCCGCGCGGGCGGTCGATACGGGAGCGGCGGCGGGGGGCGAGCGCGCCGCGCGCGCGGCCACTGGGCGTAGCGCTGGCGCCGCCCGTGCTCCGCCGCCGCTGGCGTCGCGTAAGCGCGTCGCGTGCCACGCGCGCGCGCGGCCGGGCGACGGGGGCCGCGGGGCGGCGGAGCGCGGGCGGGAATCGACCCGCGCGCTCTCTGCCGACGCCGGGCGCCCGTGCCGCTGCTGGCGCCGACCACTCACCAGCGCTCCTGCTGCAGCCGCTGTCGCGCGCGTTGTGTTGTGGTGGCGCGGCCGCCCTTGAGCCCGCCCTCCGAGCCGCCCCCGCCGCCGGCGCCGCGCGGGCGTCGCGCGTGCGCCTCCGCGCTATCGAACCCCGCGCGCCCTTCGCCGCGTGACATGCGCGTTTACGTTGCCACCACGTTCACGTCGTTCCTCGCCTCTCCACCTTCCTTTCTTCCTTCTTTGCTACGGCACTCCTCGTGGTCTCGTGAGTCAATGCGATTTTTTATATTAAATTCCTGTAGTGTTAACCCCTCGGGCCGAAATACAGGGATGCTGAGCAGTGTCCTCGGGTCCAGGTGCGATACGATTCAAGAATTTTGAACTAGTTTTCCTTTCTACCACCAAGAGCGCTGTTGTTGGGGGAGTCTGAAGTAGTTTGTATACTGAATACGAGATAGCGTCGTACAGAATAGTAAACAAAGGATAATCGTTCAACGAGGGTTTTCGGTATAGGTAACCTGACTACAACGAAAAAACTGTTTTAAATGTAATTTACCCAGGCATGTACAAAAATATGTCCATCTATAATCCCGTTTCTATGTAAATATGATTTCACATTGGTTTTATAGATAATGAAAATGATACAACGTATGTTTGGAAGATAAGTATTAGCACATTGGTTGGCACAATTGTATGTAACAAGCAACCCTCAGAACGTAGCATCATTTCGTGTTGACCATAAAATGTCATTTTTGTTCATTATAAAATAAACATCGTGCGTTAAATATTATGGAATGGAAAGATTGGTGCCGTTTGTGTGCAAATACCGACGACAATTCCTCGCCTGTTTTCCAGAATGAAGACCAACTTTTGCCGGAAAAAATATTCAAATACCTCTCGATCACGGTAGGTCTATAGTATGTGTCAAAAATACCTCGCTCGTGAGCCACCATTTTCATTGTGCAAAGTGTGTTTTTGTTGTGGAATATTTTGATAGTTTGAATTGCCCTTTGCTATTAGAGCATATTTTTACCGGCTTTAATTGGAATTGAGAGGTTATGAAGCGTCAGCTTCTAGCTCTTCCTACCCAATGTTTATTTTGAACGGCTGGCGTGTCGATGTGTTTCCAACACACTGTAGGCGACAGGTCCCGCGGGCTGGGGTTGCCGGATCATGCCCTCCGGGCCGGTGCTTGTTGACTGGGATTTGCAATGGTTCTGGGCGGTTGCTTACAGATTCGCAACCAGGATGAACTGCCTCAAACGGTGTGCGATGCGTGTACACGCCGGGTCACCGCCTTCGATCGCTATGCCCATCAGTGCCTGAGGGTGCAGACGATGTTCAAGGCACTCTTACAGGAAAAAGATGATGATTCCTACAACAAAGCTGTGTTGTTGCGAGAGGAGTACCTGGGACCCGTCATCCAAAAGCGTGACGACCAGGTGAGCGTAGTAATGTATAATAATGACGCGCCGGTTTTCTTGACACTTGACAGTTCTTGCTTTGTTTACAAGCTAGCGGCAGCCAACGTATGTCATCTTTATTCGATATGTTCTGTTGTTCAAATGTAACAGTATTATTTATAATTTTGTTCTCGGACATTCATGATGTATTGGTATATAATGTTTATTTGACATTTGGTGCTTTTATCTAATGAATACATGGTATTGATAACTTTGCAATATTGACTTGATTCCAAATTGTACAACATAATGCCTAACTGATGAGATGAAAAATGACATTTAACATGAAGTTTTTAGCAGAAAACATAGGTTTCTTACCTGTAAATTATGATAGTGTGACAGTGCACCAACAGTTCATGAATCATAATGTTTAGTGCTCCATTAAATTGATGTGACTAATTTCATAATTGGTTACAACATTTTTATTTTTGAAAGTGCATCTTTATTACAGTCAAGAAAAGTAACCTTAGTGAAAAAATATTTTTTTAAATCTGTATGGAACCGAGTTTTTCCTCACTGCCTAAATAATTTTGCTGTATAATTATTTAACAATCAGTTAAGCAAACATTATTAGCTTTTGAGATATATTTAAAATAAATTAATTATCTAATATAAAATGTTGTTTACAGGTCCATTATTTTGTATTCTTTTGTTATACTGGAAGATGTTATCTCTTTCAACATCATACATTATGCTAAAGTGTGTTCCACAATTTTAAACTTGTATTTCAATTAAAATGCACTGAAAATTGTAAATCATCCAAATGGACCATACATTTTTTATTTAATGATATTTCTTACCTAGAGCCAATATTTTTCTCTTCAAATTGTTGGAATGTTTGAAGAGGTCAAACGAATAATGCACACAAATGCTGAAAAACATTGATAAGTAAATTATATTTGTATAGTTTTCTAAATAAAGAAATAGAATATCATGAGAGCAATTTATGAATTATACGTTTCATGTTGTTTCAAATATTAATGCACATTTCTAAATGTTTTGCTTACGTCAATATAATATAAATACATTATCATTTTTGGATCAAAGAATGTTTGACATAGATGACTTCATTGTAATTATTTATTTAATAAAAAGGAGTACCATGTTTTCAAGGAGATCATTACAATAACTTGTTTGGTACACATTGTCAGATGCAGGGTGGGATCCATGCTCGCCCCCCCCCCCCCCTCCCAAGGCCTAGAGTTTTCGTTTGCCTTCCTTTTATTTGCAAAAATTAATTTAAATATTTATTTGTGTTCAAATTATGTAAACAATAATATTGTATAGTATCATATGTGCAGTTTGTAAATAATTTACAATTTAAAAACAAATGTTTTGTTATTAATAGAAATCTATGATGGCCCCCACAAAATGATCAACTGGATCCGCCCCTGTTGGTACATTATAATGTTATTGATCATTTAAATGTTGTCCATGGAAGTAATTGCATACTATTAACATCTTTCATAAGTGCATAAAATATTTATTATCATGTTTCATACTTTGCAAGAAATTAATCTAGATTACAAAATCCAACAGGTTTGGTTTTTTATTTTACATCTTTTTGGTGAATCACAAGTTTCTTCAGTTTTTGAAAAGTGTAGTATTGCATTCTAAATATGGAATACAGATTTTTAAATATGGAATATCATTTTGTATTACCTTATTTCTGTTGTGAATTCACTTCCATTTTATTACAAAAAGCAAATAATGAAAATATATAAGAAAACTAGATATTGGGTTCTCCAATTTGTCTTTAAATGCAGAAAAGAAATCTGCAGATTTGTGAAGAACAAAATTAAATAAAAAGAATTAATAGATTCACTGACTAAGGTTGATTTAAAATATATATTTTTCTATTTTAATTTTTTAAATAAAAATAGATCATAAAAGATGTATATTTATGACAGTTTTTTAAATGATTACTGATTAAACCAGTGTTAATTGTTTGGTACTGTTATTATATTATTTTATTTCTCCTTTTTGCTGTGTATCCTGTAATACATTGAACATTTTTAGGAATGTTGATTTCTGTTGAAGGAGAGGCCCACATTGTGTAATTATGAAATTTTTTGAAAATAACAACTTCCATAAGTTCCTGCTTTCAGACAGAAATGTTGCTTGACAAGAAATTTTTTGTGTCCCTTATTTGATAGATTTGTTTTTATCATTAAATTAATTGTAGTAATTTTCATTTAAAGAGTATATTAAAGTTTGGAAAACACTGATTTATCAAAAGGGTACAAATATTTTTATAACTACATTAAAAGAAGTTATACATAAAATTATAGAAAATATAAAGAAAGTCTCAAAGGAAATGTTTTGATTGTTTCTCACATTGTTTCACATTTGAAAATGTACAAAATCTCTATTATGGTAGTACTTTTTCTTCAATATAATTACTGCTATAGATTTTACTGCTATAGATAAAGAATTATTGTGTCATTGTGTTGCCTTGCCTGGAAGTGGAAAATTTAAAAATAGAATAATAGTTTCTTTAAATCACACAAAATATTTGACCTCATATCTGGGTTGATGTTGTTCCTGTAAACATAATGCATATAAAGAAGTTTCTGAATTAACTTATACATCCTTCAATCGTAAAAATTTAAATTAATTTAATAAAAAAAATTCAAGTGAATCAACATTTCCAGAAATGTTCAATGTATTCTCAAGAACACGTCTACAAATGTCATATATATATATATATATATATATATATATATATATATATATATATATATATATATATATATATATATATATATGAGACTTAGAAATGACACAGTTAAATGGAAAATTATTTAATTTTGAATCTACGAAAGTTTGTCGAACTAAAAACGGAAGTGTTTGTACTTAGAAACTTCGTTTGTTGTTTTTTCGTTCCCTTGGTACCGGAATACCGTTCCGTACGAAATCCGCGAGATTACATACACAAGTGTTTAAGCAGAGTTTTCTCCGAAACCCACAAACAAGAGCTAGATTATAATATAATATTTACATTTTAAAATTATAATATAAATATGAACGATGTAGTTTCATGAACGTTCTGGAATGTGAGATACAAACTCAAATGCCGTCAGAAAACTCGACAATTCAGTTTTATTCGTACCCGCTGTCATTGACAGATCCAGGGGGGGGGGGGGGGGCAAGGGAGCCATGACCCCCCCCCCGGCCGGTCTAGAGTTTTCGTTTGTTACCTTCCTTTATTTGACAAAATTGATTTACGTATTTATTTATGTTAGAATTACGTAATTATTTAAAAAATAATATTGTATAGAATTATATATACACTACAAAAATATATGCAGTTTAATAACAAATATATTTATCATTTAGCAAAAATCTATAATCCATCCCCCTCACAGGCTGAATTCACCCGTTCCCGCTGTGAATTCCGCATAAAGTCGCCGCGTTGAACAGTGGTTCTTAGAAGTACGAAGAAACCGTGCTTGCGCATGGCATCAACGTAGTTTTACTTTCTCGTAAACGTTCGTGGTATAGAGGAAGTTATGTAATGCTGCGGGGAAATAGATTTTGAGATTTCAACGTAAATATACGTTTTGGGATCCCCTGAAACCAAAAAAAGCGTTGTTCTTTTTCCCAAAACATGCGGCTGACTGCCTGTCCGTCTGTCAGCGAACAACACTAGCTCCTAAACTATACGTATGATTTTCCCCAAAATAAATATTCCTCGATCGGTATGTCTTGATTCGAAGTTCTGCCATTTTGAAAACTTTTTATTTTTATAGTTCCCCTGGAACGTTTTCAATTTTTACTTGCTCGCCTTACGAATTCTTTGTAACAAGAGAAAGTCATGTAATCGTGCGCCAGAAAACGCCGAAATTTCGTCAGAAAAAACCTATTGCCGGATTTTGGTAACGAAAATGTGGAAAAAACTTGTTGCTAAATTTAGAAAACAAATCCTCTTAACATGTGGTGTGGCCAGAATCCATGTTCCGTCAAAATCGATTGACGGCAAATATATTTTTGTAGTGTATATATAATTCTATACAATATTATTTTTTAAATAATTACGTAATTCTAACATAACAAACGTCTGTGGTCATCGATAGTGTCTAAACCGTTTAGCCTATTTGCTCCAACCTTGATCTGCACGAATCGATCTGGCTGATGTTGCCTCTGGGATTTCCGATATTTTAATTCTGGTACTTATCATAAATCCCCTCTGACATTTTGAAAATTTTCCAAAAAAAGGCTCCACATTTTTTTATTAAATTGTGTCGTTTAATAGTGCGAAAAACGCTTAAGAGAATTGTGCAGGTCTCATATTTGGTAATATCCCTGATTTTTCGAAAATTGCAAAAAAAAAAAAAAATGTAAGTACAAAATTAAGGATAGAGATTTTTGGCTCAAACAAAAACTGTTGTAGATAATTACGTCTTTAGAGAAGGTCATGTACAATTTTTTGAAGCACCTAGTAGTTTTTGCGTAATGTGGGCTTGAAATTTTCAACAATAAAATTTCTCACAAACCGCTCTAATGTTTTCTTTAAATTTTCTACACACATGCAATAAGGGGCGGTCAGAAATATGGTGCTAGTCCCATTTTCGAGTATTGCTGTTTTTTGTTCGTTTTTTTAAATTGCAAGAACATTTCAAAACTACAAATTTTAAGATATAGATTTTTGCATCAGACAAAGTTTATTATACAAATCATCTATTTACGTAAATAAATAAACTAGTGGTGCTATAGAATGGCACATATTTTATCGCCCTAGTTTTCTATTGTTTCTATTCTCGACCGGCTTTTCCGACAGGCGTCAGTATTCTCGGCTTTCGTCGCCCGAAAAACACATATTTTTCACATTTTCTTAAGTACATTGCTCTGTAATGCTAGAACTGAAACAATTATAAACTTATTACTGTTATAGATGTATTCATTGGGCGTCGTAACTGGGTAGCCGCGGTGGCTAATTGGGAGGGTAAGGTTTGAGTTCTTCGGAGGGGAGGTTGGCGGATTCGAGTCTTCGCCGGGAACTGTTTGTGACAATTCTGTGTTGCCGCAGGAAATAATTGATAATTACTGGGAAAATATTGAAAACCATTTGAAGCAATTCTAATCGCAAATACTGTTAATCAAGATAAATAAACTGGAAGTGTCTGTACGTGATTTTCGAATTTTCAACTTTCAAACAATTTTTCCTATTGGATCAATTGTTATCTTTAGGCCCTTATGACTACTATAGAAGTACCAATTCTCTATATAACCCGGGTGGCCGAAGTGGTTAAATGTCGGTTTCGGAGGGAAGGGCCGCTGGTTCGAGACTGGCTGGGGGGTAGTTATTTGTCGCAACTCTCTGTTACCGCAGAAAACTATCGAGAATTTCAGACACTTTATTGAAAACCATTTGAAGCAATTCTACTCACAAATACAATTCATTAAGATTATAAATAAAGTGGAAGTGTCTGTAGTATGTTATTTTCCTATTTTGAAATTTTAAACAAGTTTACGAGTCTCTGGCCCTATTTGTAAAACGTATGGTACATCAAATCAAATGTTCAATATAATATTCAAATCAATATCATATTGTGGAGCGTTTAGAAACATTGTGAAAAAGTATGTACTTTGGCAGCACCCTTTTTATAAAATAGCTCCAAATTTTCTTTAAATTTCTTGTAAAAATGGAGTGAAATAAATATGGTATCTTCTAAAGATGACGTAGGTCCAATTTTCACCATGAACTCTGCATTTTTGAAAATTGCAATACTCGTATATTGAGTTTTTAGGCGTCTTCCTACATCTACTATGTTGAAACCGGGAGATGAGACTCGGTGCATCAACCAATGATGCCACTGCAGTGCCTCTGATCGGGGGGTCCTAGATTCGAGTCCCGACAGTGGCAAGATTTTGGACACTAGTCAGCTAGGTCGAATTCAGTCGCTGTCTGGAGGAGAATTCTAGAGACCGGCTGCTCTGATTGGTAGTTTTCCGTGGTTTCTCCGATCTACACCAGGCGAATGCCGGAGCAGACCACGAGTGACACACACTTACACTAACGTGCACAACAATACCACACATTCCGGGAGACCGGTCGGGAGCTTAGAGCTTGTTCCGGCTGGGGCGGTGCCTCTCTGGTGGGAGATACCTGATTGGAGGAAATCCCGCTAGCCGACGGTAGGTCGGCGCCGGATCTCGCCATCCAGCAAGTGGTACAAAGAGTATGTCAGGGATAGATAACCGTCACCTATCGAGGAAATAATACGCACTACACTTAAGGGGCTGATGACCTCAATAGTCGACGTACCCAGAATCACTAACAACCAACCAACCAACTACAATATTGTAGATAGGGACTATTTTCTTCAAATTAATTTTTTTCAAATTTAGTTCTTTTATTAACGCCATGTCCTTTTTGAGAATTTTCGTTGTTTTCGAGCAGTTTTGTGTAAAAAAAAGGTGGCAATATTATAGAATATTAAAAACAAGGTTTTTTTTTAAATGGCTCCTTTAAAAAATGTAAATGCAGCGATGGCATAAACGACATTTTGCTGTAATGTGTATTTTTATCTCTCGTTATTTTTTATGATCGTACATTACCAGTAATTTGTACATTATTTCGTTTGAGAGTGCAAGGACTTTAAACGTATGAAGTTTCTCGAAAATGGCTCCAAATTTTTCCTTTAATTTTTTCTGGATGGGGCTAAATCCACTCCATAAGATGACGTAAACGCCATTTTTCTGATTTTTTTTACACAAATGGATTTTTTTAATCTGAGTACAATTCCTTTAAAGAATTTATGATGTTTCCCGAATACCCAAACGTTTTGGGTGAAAATGGGTTTCAAAACGCGCGTTTTTGGAAACGTGAAACGAAATTTTCTGAAAAACCTTTCCAAACTTTTCAGTGAAAATTTGCACCTTATATAACAAGGTTTTATTCTTTTATGATATTCATTAAGTAAATTTCAATTGTACTATTAGGGGACCGAAAAATTGAAAAAAATTGAACAAATGTCCTTTAGGCGAATAGACGGCAGCTGAGAAGAGGTTGGGCAAAACCGAAAAGAAAGTTCAAGCTAAAGAGATGATAAAACTAAGTACGTATCATTCTATAACATCACTCGTTTTGGTTGTAGGAAATCATGTGCCATAGATAAAATTGCCTTCAAACATGTGTTTAGTAGTGAAGATTTCGTTCAGATTTCTACGAGACTTCTCATTGCCGAGAATACTCGTAATTGCAAAAATAAAATATATTTTTTTATAATATCGGCGATAATCTAGAATTTTGGAAGTTCTATTGTTCTATCTCGCTACTTGTTTTATTGAAAAATGATGTCGTAAAGCTACTCTCGCACTGGATCGGTATGGTCCGGACGGCAGTTTATGTGTGGATTGTGCTCACCGGGACGGGACAGACACTTCGGTTAGTTTCGTTGTCAGATATGCACCTTATTCCGTGCCTTGTTTAGTAGGCGATAGCTACACAATATTACGCAAAGAAAGAATTGTCGTGTGCTCGTTTTTAAAGAAGAGGCTAGGAGCCGCAGAAAGCCCGCGTTCTGGTGTAAACAGAACAATACTGGCAAAAAGGAAATTGAACGTGTGGTATCCAAGTTTGGATGAAGGTTAAAAATTCACTCACTATTTTAGGATGTCTTCTAATAAATTTGAAGCTCTTTTTAATGATATGAATGGGGTACTACAAAAAGAGGTTAGCTAGCTTAGAGCCAGTAGGATCTAAGGAGGCATTACCACTGTTTGAGCGAAAGAACACCACTCTTTTTGTAACTAGTGGTGCTAAAACAGAGCGTACTTTCACGCAAAATTACGCGAAAAGTACTCAAATTTTGCAGGAATTGTGCTTGACCATATTTCAACATGCCCTTAATACTATCCAACAAGAGAAATCAAAAACAACAAGCCGTTTTTTGAAAGTATTGAAAATGTCCCGGGGGCTTTACATAGTACCCCGAAAATTAAAATATCGGTTTCAAATTGAAGGGGCCGCGACATCAACCAGATCGATTGAGGAATATAAATTTTGGAGAAAAACGGCTGAACGGTTTAGCCGCTAGCGTTGTTCACAAACAGACAAGTTTTGCCGTCTTTCAATTTTTCGGTATCAAGGTCCCACCAAACATAGATTCTATCAACACCCCGTGTTAGTTGAATTTTTTCTTACTGAAGCAACTGGATTTATCCTCAAGTTCGTTACTAGGGCCCTAAATTAAGAGATTTTCTGCTGAAAATTCCCCGTTCTTTCGCGCAGCATTAACTTTCTCTCTACTACGTAAGCGGTAGCAAGAATGTAAAACTAGCGGTGCTACAAATGACACATACTTTCCCATATTTTTCTATTTCCTTTGGTCTCGGCAAGCTATTTGGACTTGCCACATACTGCTGCCAACTGCCCAAGCACAAGATACCTCGAAATGAACTTTACGTCATATTAAAGAGTGCAATATGCAGTATCGGTTCGAAAAGTGTGAAGAAACAGTTTTGAGCCGTTTTCGAGAAAATGACGTTTGAGCGTGTCTGAAAATGCGAAATTTTGGACTAGTTTTCCCAGAACACTGTTGAGTTTTCGAGAAACTTTATCTGACTTTTTTAAAGCACGTACTCATAAGTACTATATTGTGAATAAATTTCCGCAAATATAAATATTAACAACGTGACAGACAAGTCAAAAAAATTAACATTTTTGTTATTTTTGAAAAAACAACAACAAAAGAATACAATAATATGAGGTTTTTGTCATTTCATAGAGTATAGAGTATAGATAGCACTATTTGTACCAAAAGTTCAAAGAAAAATTTCCAGCCGAATTCGAGAAAATCTTGCTTTTGTTATTTTTTAAAAATTGTACATATTTCAAACAATATTGCTCGAAAACTTCTGAAATTTTAAAAAGATATTCATGACATTAATGAAAGAACTAATAATGGAGAACAAATTACATTTAAAGGAAAAATATATCTTCAATTTTGTAGTTGTAGGAAGATGCCGAAAAAGTTCTAACTCTAATCGAAAATATAATTACCGAATTATCGAAAATTTATATTAATCCGTGAAAATATTACCTATGCTACCTATATAAGTGCATTTTACTCTATTCGTAAAAGAAATTTAAAGAAATAGTTTGGATCCATTTTTGAGAAAATTTTGGATGTTTTGAAAATTTTGAATCCGTGGGGTATCGGGTTAAAAAATTAATGATAGTCTCAGAGCTTTGACTCTGGTCACACCGGAAGAGGACTTTGGAAAATTGGAGGAATTGGACTTTGGAAAATTTTTACACCTAGTTTAGGCGCTAGTGTTGTTCACCATCACCAGACTGACGGACGATTTGGCATCAATTGATTTTTCGGTATCACAAAACATGAATGCTGGCTACTTCACATTTTAGAAGATTTGCTTTCTTAATTTAGGTACAGGATTTATCCACTGTTTCGTTAACAATGATTTTTTTTGCGGAAACTCCGTTTTTTTCGCCCAGCATTACAAACATCCCTTGTACTATGTATATACTCCGTATATAAGAAAAAGTAGAAAGTTGGCTATATTTCACGCACAGTTACGTGAAAAATACTCAGATTTTCGAAAAATTATATATGGCATTATATCAAAATCTATCTTTAAGTATAGGGAAGAAATCTCTATTTTTAATATTTTGGTTGTAGAAAGCCGTGGAATATAATTTTAACCTTCGCAATTTTGCAAAAATCAGGGTTTTCAACGAACAGGAGACATGGACTTATACGTCCTTCGCACTATTCGTAAACGTCCTTCGCACTATTCGATAAGTTTCATCAAACATTTTATTCAATAGTTCATGATCCCACGATCTTCATGTAAAGTACCATCCGAATTTGAAATTTCGGTTTGAAATTCAAAGGGCCGCGATATCAGCCAGATTGATAGGGTGATATCAATTTTGGAGGAAATCGGCTGAACGGTTTGGCCACTAGTGTTGTTTACAAACAGACAGGCGTTTTGCCGTCAATCAATTTTTCGGTGTGAAGGACCCACAGAACATGAATTCTGGCCACCATGTTAGAGATTTTTTCTTTCTTCTACATTTACTAATTGGATTTTTCCACTTTTTCAGTAACCATTGCCTGACAATCTGAGTTTTTCTGTCGAAAATTCTCCGCTTTTTCCGCAGCATTGCATAACGTTCTTTCTACTGCGTAAGCGGTAGCGAGAAAGTAAAAATTGGTATTATTATTAGTAGTAAAAATTATTATCGTAAAAAATACTTTTAATACGTTTTTTAATCACTAATGTCATTCATTCTTCATTGTCCCTAATTATTTGGTCGAAATGCTATGTGTTCAAATATTTAAAAGACAAACATTAAACATCAAGAAACAAAAGGAGGTAGAGTAGTTAGGCTCGCTTTCCAGGACAACGTGTTGGGGACGACATATAGAACAACACACGGATGTTTTCAAGCATTGACATTCAAATTTAAAATGGATGATCAAAATGTATTGGGCCATAACCATCGACGTTCGTAAAACTATTTTACTAACATCTAGCATCTGTGTTCACTGGGGGGGATTTCATGTCACGGTGATAGCGTTTATTAATTTATAGTTGAGATTATGCTGACAAAACGAAGTGGTATAATTGCAGAGCGATTTAAAAACGATTATTATTTTATTGAACAATACAAAAATAATGTACTACATTTATTAGCGGAAATGGACTCTTTTTCACTATTGGTGACTTAGATCTTAAGAATGTTTAAATTGTGAAAATTATTGTAGTTTATTATTATATTTTTAATTATAAAATAAAATACCAACCGAGTAAAAATATCGAACTGAAAACATCCATGTTAAAAAGTATGGAATTCAATAATTCGACTTTAAATTAATATATGCTTGTAAAGAAATGTCGATGTTTTGAAAACATCGGCACCGATGTAGCATCCGCATTACCGTGCGGCGCGCGTGTGGCGCAGGACATCAAGGAGGAGGCGGAGCAGATGTCCATCGAGGTGGACCCGTTCCTGGTGGAGCCGGACGCCGGCAGCGGCGGCGGCGGCGGCGCCGTGGGGGGAGCAGCGGGGCGGCGTGGCCGCGGGCGCGGAGGGCGGGGCCGCGGGGGCGGCGGCGGCGGCGCCAGGGGCGGCAGGCGGCGCGAGACGCGTGCGGGCGGCGCGGGGGCGGGGGCGCCGCGGCGCGGGCGAGGCGCCGGCGGCGGGCGCCGCGGGCGCGCCGCAGGCCGCCACCAGCCCGCGCGCGCCGCCCACTCGCCCCCTCGCGCAGCGGCCGCCGGCGCCGTGAAGCAGGAGCCCCCCGGCGGCGGCGACGCGGCCGCGCCCGACCCCCGCGACCGCGACGGCGACGCGCCCCTCAAGCCCCCGGCCGGCCGCAAGCGTGAGTACACGCGCATCTGCGACACTTACACCTTCACAGTCGTACATGTATGTGCATGTCATTTACTCGTTGCTGTAGAGGAATTAATACAAATGTTGCGATTATGATTCTTACTTTTTCTTTCCCACACCAGACTCGAAAGTCTATGATATTCAACATTCATATATTGAATGTTCGCTTACAATGCGATCTTCCCGTTCTATACTGGACAATTGTGAATGTATCTCTTCCTCGTATTATCATCGGAAAAAGAGTTCACCCGCGACTGTTGATATTTTGTCTACAGATTGACCGATCTTTAAGCAATACACACGTGCTTTTATTCCTATTACATTTTTTCTTTCAGCTGGTTTGAGAGAATATTCCAGTCCTGAGCAATTGTAAATTTTTAAATCTTATTATGGTTATTATTGAGGTATACCAAACGGTTTGCCATGCGTTCCACACCACAATCACTTGGAGAAGAGTTCCATGTATTACATTGCATTTAATTGTGCAACCCTTCCTTTCGTCAGAGCAACTGTCGAAAATTGCTCAGCGCTAAAATTTTAATACTTTAACAACAACATATTGTTTTCCTGAATATTAGTACTTTCGTCTTGTGCTATTTCGTAGTATCATTGCCTGCTTCCTTAAACATAAGTTCGAAACATAAGTATGAAACTTAAAACCAAACTCCTGTGTTTCAAAAAATAATTCCGTAATGCAATGTATAGAAATCAATGTTTCTTTTGTTGGTTCGTGCCTAATGCGCTGCTGTACCGTTCGTTCGATTGCGATAAATTTTGTCAACTTATTGCTTGCACTTGTGTGAAGGAAATAGGCATAGTACGAGTACAATTATTATAAGTTCGCTTGATGGCCCTGCAGCACAGGATGACGCTTCATTTAAATGCAATTCCCAATACACCTGAACATCATTGTTGCTGAGCGTCTCCCTGTGACGTGGGTCGAGGCAGAGGACAGGAAGAGCGGGCGGCGCAAGAATGATAGAGAGGGAAATGAGAGCAGAGAGAGGGGGTGGGAAAATAATGAAAATGAGAGAGAGAGAGAGAGAGAGAGAGAGAGAGAGAGAGAGAGAGAGAGAATTAGTTAACTCTTAAATAAGAAAAAGAACAAGATAACTCTTTCAAATTTCAAACAATATTTCCACAATTCATTCTTCTGCGACAATCATTCCATAGTGAAAAATAAAGTTGAATGGAAACCTCCATTTTTTGTTGCAGATTCGCATTCTCCGGTAAAAATACGTAACTTTTGTATTTAACTTTTTTCCGTTTCGTGATGGATGGTGCAAAAATCAAAATAAGCAAAAAACGTTAAACTATTTTTCCTCGACAGTTTCATATAAAATGTTTAAAAAAATGTTTTCAATAACTGCAACAATCTACTCAATGATACCAAACGTCGCAGTGGGATTATCAAAAATGTCTTTTTAAAAAACTACGTTTAGCGTAATTCGAGAAACAAAGCAACGTATCAATTCTTCCGGCAATCGTCAACATTTTAGGTTTGTTATGTAATAATGTCGTTAGTTCAAATTACGATAGTAAAGAGACAACTAAGCACGCTGCACAGATTTTTATAAACCTCAATCAAACTGCCAAACTGGCGCTGCTGTCAGTGTTTCTCCTTTTTCCATCCAGGTGTGAGAAAGCGTAGTAGTATAGAAAAGGCACACTGCGACCTTTGGAATCATTGCGTTGCGTCTTGCAAATTATTAAACACGTTTTTTTTTTCGATTTGAGTTGAACGTAAATTCCATTTTTTCTCGGACAATCCGTATCTGCAATAAAAAAGGGGCTTTCCGTTTAACTTTTTTTAATTTTCCCCTCTCCCATTCCCATAAGCGTAAGGGTGGGAATCGAGTTACGGAAAAACGATTTCGAGATTTTAACGGAAATACGCGTTTTGGGGTCCCCTGATACCGAAAAAGTGGTTATTTTCAAAACTTCCGTCCGTCGGTCCGTGCGTCCGTCAGTCATTTCGTCTGTCCGCCCACCGTCCGTCCGTGACACTTGCGCCTAAACTATACGTTCGAGTTTTTCCGAAATGGATATTGCCCGGTCGATCAGGCTCCACTCGAGGCCCCGCGATTTTGAATAACTTTCTTTAAAATTTGAGGGTACTTCACATGAAACCTGCAGGACGTTTTAAAATTTTCTCAAAAATGACTCCAATTTTTTTCTTTAAATTTCTTGTAAGAATAGAGTAAAATACACTTATACTTGTAAAGGTGGCCTAGGTCCGATTTTCACAGTTAACGGTGAATTTTCGAAAATTACAAAATTAAGATCTTTTCGGCGTTTTTTGACAACTACAAAATTAAAAATAGAGATTTTTCCTTCAAATGATAATTGTTGTCCATAATTAGTTTTATTAAGCTTGTGTACATTTTTTTCAAAATTTTAGTCGTTTTTGCGCAGTATTGCGTGCAATATGTGCAATATTAAAGAATAACAAAAACAAGATTTTCTCAACTGCTCCAAATTTTTTCTTTAAAGTTTTGGTAGGGATTGTACTAAATGCACTGTACAAGATGACATAAACGCCGTAATGCTCTATTCTTTTATTTATTTATTTTTTCAAAAATTACATAGTCGCCATTTGTTCACATTAATGTATTTATGAGCTCGTATTATTTAAATAATGTCACATAAATTTTCTCGAAAACTCAACAGTTTTCTGTGAAAATGTGCTCAAAATTCGGCATTTTCAGAAACACTCAAATGCCATTTTTTTCAAAAATGGCTCAAAATTTGTTCTTCAAACTTTTCTAAAACTAGTGCTGATTTCACTGTTTAAGACGACATAGAATTGATTTTGCTGTATTCTTTTGTTTTTTCAAAAATTACATCAATGTAATTTTTTTTAAACATCTCTCACGACTTTAATATGCACATTTCCAGCGCTTTGTAAACATTGTTAAATTTGTGACTGGAAGTATTTGAAATTACATCTTGTGAAGGTTTTCGAAAACTCAATAATTCTCTGTGAACAGCTTCAAATTTTCGAATTCACGGTGCTTAAACGCCATTTTCTTAAAAACGCCTCCAAATTTTCCAAAGAAAATTGCCATTTCGGATGTGATTTTACTGTTCTTTAATATCCTTAATATAATATTTCCGTTTTACTGTTAGGAATCCGAAAAATTAAGAAAATTTCAAAAAATATAGTTTGGGCGGTGATAGATGGCAGCTGGCAAGAATATGTGGCAAGTCCGAATTGCTAGCTAAGACTAAAAGAAATAAAAAACTAATACATGAAAGTCAGTATTTCATTCTGTGGCACCACTAGTTTTTCTTTATTTTGCAGCTGAATGTATCCTCTCTTTCGGTGTCGGCGTCCCGCAATGAGTTTGTTTCTGCCGAAAATCAGCGCAGCATTACATAACTTTCCCTCTACTAGGCATATTACTCAATATATACAGGAAAGTAAAAAAGCAACAAATTTGAGGTGGATTGCATTATATGTACACCAGCATGTTTTTGTAGGAAGACGCTTTTAGTCAGAATATTGTAATAATGTTGGTAACGACAAAGCATCAAGCATCAGCTTTACCATCTAATGAATAACACAAACACAAAAAGTGAGTGTTCCACTAGCACCAGCTGAAATGCATTTTTTGAATGAAATTAATTTTAAAACGCAGTTTTTGTAAAATTTTGGAGAATTCATCAGCACAGTAGTTAACACTGCAATAAAATAAATTAATAATCCATGTGTCTTTATTTGGAATAACATATCAGCTTTCCAATGAGATAAATATTTTACTTTACGTTTATAGCAGGATTCGCTGTTACACCATTGCCGCCACCGCGAAGATGTGCACCAAGTTTCATTAAAATCAGAAGGGGTGAGGCGAGGATTGAAAATGTCTCTGTTCTGCGACTGACGTGGAATGATTCTTTTGCTTTGTTATAGACCCGATGGGGATGGGGAAAGTGTTCTCGAAAGTTGACTCTTGGGTACCAATATTTTTTTTTAAATGTTCAAACCTTTATTGTTGTGGTTTGATTATTTCTTAATTCATATTACATGAAATTGCATTCTTAAAACCCTCAACATAGTTATATTACACAAATGTATTAAAGAATAATGAAACATGTACATTGCTTGTTTTGAACTTATTTTATATATAGTATTTCTATTTTGGAGGTGTTAAAATCTGATATCTGAACGTTTTCGCTTCGACACACAACGTTTACTATGTACTGAAGGTGTTCTCGTTTCAGGACGAACACAATATAATTTAAATTACCCGACAATTCATTTTTTGACATAAAAATGACTTTTTGCTCGTTACTGTGGTGTGCAGTCGAACTTTGACAAAATACCGTATGATTCGAATCGCTTACACCTACGAGACTAATAATGGGCATGCTCCGGTTGAGCTTACACCGGAAAAAATGTTTGTTCGCATTTGTCGCGGACGATGTGGTTCTCCTGTGTCGTCAGCGGAGGCGTGTAGCGTATTTAAAAATACACTGTGTGATCAAAAGTATCCGGACATGTCCAAAATGGAGTTATGATGTGGTCGTGTTTTTCATAAAGGGGGCTTGCTCCCCTTGTTTTGTGTGTCACTATCACGGCACAGGCCTATGTTGATGTTTTAAAAACCTTCTTGCTTCCTACTGTTGAAGAGCAATTCGCGGATGACAATTGCATCTTTCAACCCGATCGAGCACCTGTTCATACTGCACGGCCTGTGGGGGAGTGGTTACACGACAATAACATCCCTGTATGGACTGGCCTGCACAGAGTCCTGATTTGAATCCTATTGAACCCCTTTGCGATGGTTTGGAACACCGATTTCGTGCGAGGCCTCACCGACCTACGTCGATACCTCTCCTCAGTGCAGAACTCCGTGAAGAATGAGCTGTTATTCCCCAAGAAACCTTCCAGCACCTGCGAGAGTGGAAGCTGTCATCAAAGCTAAGGGTGGGCCAACATCATATTTAATTCCAGCATTACCGATGGAGGGCACCACGAACTGGTAAGTCATTTTCAGCCACGTGTCCGGATACTTTTGATCACATAGTGTAGGTGTTTTATCTCCTCATTTGTGTGTTCTCACTACTTCTAATACTCTACTTCCATGAAATTGTTAGTTTTCAGATCCCATCCAATTACAGGCCGTGGTGTATAGTGAGCCAAAAATTGTGTCGTCAAATACGAGTCTACGATCGCCCGTACTAATGCGGCAGTGTGAGATTTGAAAATGAATAAATTAATTAAAGATAATGGGGATGAGATGAAAAACGAAGAGCCACGCGAATTTATAGAGATTTGAAATGCTTTCTTAGTACTCATGTAATGCTCTGGGAAATTAAATAATTTATTTACAATTTTGTCCCAATGAGATTCTCGACTATGCATCTATTCACTGCCTCTATTTTTGCCAACATTCGTTTTCAAAATTCTAGGTTTTGGTCCTGTTCATTGAGTATTTTATGAAATTCTTGATGTGCTTTTTCCTCCATTTGTTATTGAAAAGTAATTGCTGCTTGTACTTTGGAAATTGAACTCTTTACAACTCTAGTAAAGAACCGTATTGAAGTGGTCAATAGAATTTAACCGTTCTACTTTGTATCGTTTTTTTGAAATAATCGGCACGACACTCAATGAACCAAACATTCAATTTGCATGCACATGTAGATGCTGTTGAAAAACTTTTCTCAAAGCATTCGCTTTAAGGTATCTGTTTCTGTTTTACGACCTTTTTTGACAGGATGGCGTGCTAGCGAGAAAGAAGGCACAATAAGGTTCAGAACTCCGTACAACTTTTCTCGTATGGACACTTGCTGCAGAGTACATTTGCAATAGACTCGAAATGGACCCTTCGTCGGAAGTAGGGTGTCGAGATGTACTGATGTGCCGGCTAGTGCATGACTGCATCTCTTGAAGATGAGATCTTTTTATGTGCCACGTGAAAAAAAGGAAGGGGATTTTTACATTTACTACCACATGTTTAGATGTTTTACTGTTTACGTTTTTTGTCGTCTCTTTTCTTCTCTTCAGTCCCGTAAAAACTGAAGTGTCAGTTCGTGAACTTGAAAACGGAATGAAGCAATGTAGGCAATGGACAAGAGAAAGGAGTTGGCTGTTTCTGGCCGTCTCGTTCTGAGCAAGAATCGAACAGACTTAGCCAGGCAAAACAGAAACGAGGTATCAAAGTTGGGCGAGCAAACGGATATTACAAAACTTTTATTTTTCAAAACGCAGAGACGTCCATTGCATTGTAGATTCGAGACAGGAACGTAATAGTAGGACTTTGTCATAGTGGGAAGCGAGTGTAAAAATATATTGGTTATATCTCAAATGTCATGCGATTATTAACCTCTTTCTTTCCCGGAGGGCATGGTGATTCCTTAACCATGGAATGTAAGGTACAGTGAAATTTAATGCAGATGCAACATCGATTAACTTAGTTACTTCCATTTTTTCGAGGAACCGACTGACTTTCCCATAAGACGCATGTGCGAATCACGTGGAACCGATCAACGTTCCATCTTTTAACCTATGACTTATCGCTGTTAGCGACCAGGCCCGTTTTGAACATTATTTGAATTTAGACGGTCACAATTTGCTTACGAATTTGCAATTTTGATCCGTAACACTGTAAGAAGCGGAAGACTGGTGGCGATTTCTGTTGATTCTGAATCTCCCTACATCGGGACTAGGGATGCGACGTTAAAATCGATGTCTTCAAAACTGCGATGTTTTTATACCTTCATGTTAACATTAATTTAAACCCTGATTTTCCATAATCGATGTATTGTGATCGATGTTTTTACGGTTTCGAGGTTTTGTTTGTGATTGAAGAAGCCGCGTAATCGTAATTTTGTAAAAATTAAAATATGAAATAACTAATACGATTCATTTTACGGATTACCTCACTTCTTTCCGTATCATCCTACGGCAAATTGAGGAATCTCTGACCCCTTGATGTCATTGAACGCTTAGGTGTACAGGATTAGTTTTATTAATTGTTCTTATTTTAACTTTTTTTACCAGTTGAATCTTAATTATTAATTAATAAACACGGTCACTGTCAAATTGAATTCTGTGCGAATATTTAATTTTATGGATTACTATACCAGTTTCAATACCTCGATGATTTTTGGCGATGTATTAATTATTTATTAGGTATTAATTAATTATTGTGAGCTCTCAAGGGATACAACGTTGGCACTATAACATCGATGTTGCATTCTTAATTTGGAGACAGTTGTATTACATAGAACAGTGCTACGCGAAGATCCGATTAATCCTCTTTCTAATAACACTAAATTATTTTCACGCACTCTCTTCAAGTTTTCTGGGAGTGAGAATTAAATCTAATTGGGAATCGAGTACAGAGTGGATAGATACAACCAGTTATGGAAAAAACTAAATAGGTAGAGCAAGTACTGGAAATTGAAAGATTTTATTTGCGAGTACACTTAAAAAAACACCCGCCAGTATTTGGTACTTTAAGTATAATTAAAATGTGTTAACGAGTAAAGCATACTTATTTCATTCCAAATAAAATTAGACTGTCTGCTCCTCAAATTCTCATCATCTCCATTACGCGGTCATTTGTGCCAACAGCCATTTTTCTCCGAGACTATCAATGGATCGCTGAAGAAAAGTTTCAATGTAGTTCAACCTCTGACAATGAAGTTCGGTGAACAATCCTGTGGCACTAACGTAGATTAAAGAACGTTTCCTTTCTGTCCTTCGAAATAGTCATCTCCCATAAGTATGCACCGCTTACATCTGCTACACATATCCTTGAAACTTTGCAAGAAGTCTTCTTTTGGAGTGGAGTTTAAAAGCCTCGTCACCTTTCGGTGAATGTCAGGAATATCGTCAAATCTCTTTCCTTTCAAAGCGAGTTTGAGTCGTGGGAATAGGAAAAAGTCTGGAGGATTGAGATCTGGCGAGTATGGTAGATTTTCAATTTGCACCATCCCCTTTTTTACCGGGATCTGTTGCGCGATATTGGCTATGTGCAGATCGATATTGCACCGAATATTTTGATTTTGGGGGTTCTTTACATGTAGCAACACACTTTCTCTAAAATGGCTCCAAATGTTTTGAATATTTTTTTCCTTGGATAGACCAAAGACTCTCATTCCGTAGGTCTCATTTCCGTACAACTTTCGGAATTTTCTAAAATTGCCAATGTTTTATAATTGTTTCGGCGTGTTACTGCAACATTGAAGATAAAGAGTTTTTTCGGAACAAAATCTGTTCTTCAAATACAGATATTTAAGGGTCACGTATAATTTTTCGAAAATGAGCTGTTTTCTCAATTTTTAAACAAATATTTCCCAAAAAAGGTCTTCAATCGTTTTCCTTATTCCCTCCCCCCTCGAACAGAATAAAATTGAGCATATAAAAACGGCGCAGGTGCCATCTTTGGTGAACTCTATTTTCTAAATTGCAAAACTCCAATTCTGATGACTGAATGTTTTTTCTTTAAATGAAATCTGTTCTAAAAATCGATTATTTTAATAAAGTCGTGTACAATTTTTAAAAAATACGAGTATTTTTTGCTTGCAGTGAAGGCGATTAAAAATACTTTCGGTAAAACCGTTCCAAATTTTTACTTAAAATGTTTTCACGAAGAGTAAAATCCGCTTATAAAAATGACGCATATCTCTTTTTCGATGAACTCTCTGTATTTTGGAAAATTTGAAGTTGTAAATAATGCGAGGAAGTACCTGGTGTTGTAGTTCCAAGCAGTAGATCTCGAATATGACTTTAAGAATATTATGAAAGGGCAAAATCTGATCATACATGCTCATATTCATTGAACACTTTGGAGCCTTAATAAGAAAATGTCGTTGAGGTACCTGAAAATGCGCATTTTGAAGCTCATTTTCACCCAAAACAATAAAGTTTTTTTTTTTTTAGCGGCCTTTTTGCTGGTGCAAGTCACTAGTATAATACTATTATCGTTTGTATATTTGAAAGCATACTAAGTGCGCGCCATACTTTGGCGTGTTTTGTAGACGAAAGAATGCTGCTGCGATCCTTTCATGTCGCGGATAGCCTGTCATTGCGACTACTGCTTAATCGAGGAGCCTACGTGTGTAAATATGTAATGCATGAAGAGTAGAGAGAGTTAAGATCGAACGGCTTAATTAGGAAAATCCTCTTAACTCAAAATAAGTATGTCAAGATTTATAGACATTCCTAGACGTAGACTGTGACCATTGTGAAGATATGCCTATAATATGTGATAGTTTGTAACAGATTTACACATTACACGTGACTGAAAAAGACGGGATATGCCAATCGGCGATCCCCCAGCGATCTTAGGTTCCGTACAGAATGCAAAGGGAATTCATTTCAGTTCTGTTCATGCCATATTTTACGGCGAGACTCAGGCTATCAGGCACGCTCTTCTGTCTCACCACCCAATTCGCTACGCGCCTTTTACCATCTAGCGGAGAAAGTATCACTCGATGGCACAAGCGATTTGAATTTAACTCTTGGGGCTTCTTTTAGGCTTGAGGTTCTTACAGGCAACAAATCTGCAACATGGGACAACCGGCTTTACTTCCCCTCCAAAGAAAGGAGTAAGAAGCATTTTTTCGCTCGTAAAATTCCGATTTTGATCAGGACCGAAAACGTGGGTACAACAGCCCGATAACCGTTACATTCCCACCAAAACAGACAATCGTCTATTCTCCTCAAGAATGACCATTTTCCTCTAGTTTCAAAAGCTTCGAATAGGCAGTATCGGAGACACTAAAGTAGGGTGCAGTTAAAAGTCTTTGTGGTATATCTCACAAAGTTTATTTATTAGGGTTCATAAATCAAATAACCATATTGAGATATACCCAGATATCCTAAGAAAATGTTTGATTTAAAAATATAATGAAATAATAGATTTCGAATTATCGGAAATGACAATATAGGAGTAGCATAAATTATTTTCAAAGAAGACATAGGGTAGCCATATTGAACAGGGCTAGAATTATATCCAAATATTACGACGTAAATATTAAGACTCAGAATGTTCGAGGCCGGAATAAACTGTGTATATGAGACATTGGGTATTTCTAATATAAAGTAAATGTGATGATTTAGGACGAAGCCGAATATAAAATATCAATTTTTATTTGGGTAGTGTCATACGATGGAATACAGGAAAGATGGACAACCACTGGGGGGGGGGTGTAGGCGTCGGGACAGGATAGGCGGTTGCCAGCAGACGGGTGAAAGCCAATGGCAAAATTACTTATAAAATGTTATTCGACAAATGAAATGGGAGGTGACATATTTCACCGAGACTTCAATTTTGGCAGAAGCTATCTGATCGTCGTAGCGAGAACTCGAGAAGTTGCCAGTACGGTTAACGCGAATTGAACAAGTGTGGAATAGAAATGTCCATCTGAGGCATTCGGGAAATGATTCAATGCAAATAGTTTGTGGATATTAGATTTAGGGACATTAACTTGCGTTCAAGATTGACATCAAGAAAGGACAGAAGATTCATAGTGGGCGTCGAAATTTTTCGTGGTAACTTCTTCAGTTTCCCAGCACGGAGTCGACGAGTACAACTCAATCACTACCGTAAGCGAGGGGGAGGGACATCGTACAAGTAAATGTAATTATTTGCAAAGAAAACATTAGACAAATATTTCCGTTGGCGTTTAATAGATTAAACAATATTTAAATGTAATGACATGCCAATGAGATTTGATTTCAAAAAGTAGAGATTTGTACGTAAAATGAACTTGGTAGTAATAAATACAACTGTTTTATTGAAAAGGCTGATTTAGTTAATAGATCGACTCTGCAGACCCACCATTTTATTTTTTAACACAGTGAATTTTCAGAGAATACTTCATCCGTAGAGGATGGAACGTCAACCCACGTAAGTGTTTACTCAATCATATAAGAACGTGCGAGTGGGGCATTCGAAAACATTATAATAAGAATTAAATGCCATTGTGCCAATAAATACCCATATACTTGTACATAATTTGAAAACATTTCAATACAAACAAAAGGGTAAATTTTACCCTCCCATTACAAACTTGACGTGCTTAAGTTGACGCTAGGCGGGATCTTACGTTTTACCAGTGCATTCGTGCTCGCACCCTACCTGTTGCAGGCCCATTAATTTAGCAAGTTCACGCAGGTGTTTAAGATTACGAAGCGCGCGATGCAATTAGTAGTTTCGATTGCGACATGGCTGGCGCAACAACAGCGACTTATTGGCATGCTTTGTTTGCGTGATCGAGTAATGGCTTCTTTTTTCTACAAAGCGATACCTAAGTGAGGCGCACAGGTAGCATGGTTGTGAAGATATTCCGTTTATTAGCATATGATGTTTTCGATTGTATTTTTGCATCATGCAGTTTTATCAAACGACTTTGACGACTTATTTTACAGAAGTTCCACGTCACAATTAAATACGTCGATGAGCCCACTCGGACAGATAGTCTATTTTCACTTCCCATCCTGTCATCACAACCACCAAATTCGGGCACTGAGCACAATTGTAAGAAAGAATCGAGAGAGAGAGAGAGAGAGAGCGTGAGAGAGAGAGAAAGAGAGAGCGCGCGAGCGAGAGCGCGCGCGAGCGAGCGCGTACGCCGGTCCGTCGACGCTAATGGAAACATTCACTGCATCCACTCCTGGCGACCAATGTCGCCCGCGGCTTTGTGTGCGATCTATTCCACAGGTGGTTGGAGAACATTCTGAACAGGATTTGGCGGTAGTTTGAAGCTAGCTTCAATTAATTCGGCACAGGTATTTCCTTCTCTAGTGTAGTCGGACTAACAGATGGCGAACTCGCGCCTTTCCACGCCAACGTCCATTCATTTCAATACTACGTTACGGGCTCGAAAGGGGATGTGTCGAGTTCTTTCGAATTTGACCGCTCTTAAAATGCTTGCGATTATTTCTGTGCGAACATAATAGAACATTTTAAACTTTTAAATCTGACAAGCATTCTGAAACTCTCAGAAATACTCTAGAAGAACTTTCGCGGCGAACCAACGCACCAAGCTAGGTGACACAAGCTCCATCAGCGAATGGCTCAGGGAAAGGGAACAAGAATTGCGCTAGGGAGGGCATCTGGAACAAAGGGAGAGCTTCCATTGAACGCACAAAGGGTACGATATTTTTGAATCGCTGAGGCGTCACTAAGCTAGGGTTTTTACGGATGCCAAACACCCGTTTTCCCCCTTCCAAGGAATTTCTCTGAAACTTTTTCGTATGTACGACTGACATTTACCCCAACGATGTTACAAATCTCCTAAGTTTCCCAATCAGTGTGACTTCCGTAGACCATTATTCCTTTCAATGTCGCATCACATCGTTCAAAAATGGTTTGATTTGGTGCTTCAAATATTGTCACTTAATTACAGAGATCTTCAAAAAACCCAACTATTTTGACATATTTTTTAGATCCAATGACTGACTTTATATATTTAAAGTGACTATATATATTACAGAAATGTCTTCCATTTTCCGGTATCACATCAGGTTTTAAAAAGATTACATTTTTAAAATTTTTATAATATTTTTAACTTGAAAAATCTGAAAACATTGTTTGATGAACAAATGCAGTACAGTTTACCTTACATTATAACAGAGTTAAGAAAATTCAAATTAAAAACATCACTGAAGACCATTAATTCACTGTTACTTTACATTTTACTGTTAAAATCACCGTTTGTTTTCACGCGTATGAGCAGTCAAGAGAACTGTTGCCACTTAAACAGCTTCTTGTTTCACTTGTTCTATTGTGCACTCTAGTAGGATCATCTCGTTGCAGTAACCAACAGAAGTCAGCCATCACTGATGTATTCCATCGCCCTTGGTACAGCCTTTCAGTGTCTTTAATATTTTGGTGAAACCTCTCACCTTGTTCTTCACTCCTTGCTCCCAGGTTTCCTGGAAAGCAGTCTAAATCGGAGTGAAGGAAATGCACTTTCAGGCTCAAGTTAAATCCTAAGGCTTTATATTTTTTCCAGAATATTATTTATATAATGCTCATAGTTTGAATCTTTATAATTTTCCAAGAACTTGTGAAAACTAATTCTTTGAAGCCAGTCCAAGCTTCCCTTTCCGGAGGTGTCAGAAATGCTTCAAAATGTTCATTATTAACTTGTTCTCTGATCTGCGGCCCTTCAAAAATACCTTCTTTGACTTTTCCTTCTGAGAAGGTGGGAAGTTTGTTGGTAAGGAACTTAAAACAATTTCCATTCTTATCCAGTGCCTTAGTGAATTGATACATTAATCCCAATTTAATGTGTAAGGGAGGTAACAATTTTGTCAGGGTCAACTAAGCTGTTTTTTATAATGTTCTTGGAACCTGGAATCAGTGTCTTTCAGATTTAGATTTTTTTAGTAAAAATAAAGAAAACACCAGTAAAACTGTGTGTGACATATAGGGGAGAAGATCATCTGCGCACGTTTTCTTGAGTTCCAGAATCTCCTCCAATCATTTTAACTTTAAATTGTTCAGAGATGAGTAAAAGTTTAAAATAAATAAATAAAAGGGCAAGGGGTTTGGCAATATTTGGGTAAAAAACTAGACATTTTCGTTCCCGAGTGATAGTAAACTTATTTGTATTGGTAAACGAATTGCAGGTATGCTTTTTCTGCATTGCTAACAAAAAAGTAACTCGCCCTTCCCTCTACTCCTACCATTACAAGCAAGAGGAGAGTACAACAAAACGTGCGCATAGTGAAGCTACATTTTTTCTAGTCCATTCTCGAGTTGTCCAATAATTCTTTCTATCTCGGCTATCCCATTCACAAATGCGACATGAATACTTCGCGTAACCCTGTTGTTGCTCTAATAGCAAGCAAAACCTTGAAATCACCGCAGATCATCCATTTATATTCCTTATAATTTACCTCCTCGAGTAGCAATGAAGATGGACGGAATGTGCGACTGGTAGAGGTGCTTAAGAGTTACTAACGTGTAGCAACACTCCTTTTAAACTTCTTTTGCTTCAATCAATTAAAAGTATCCATTCATCTATTTTATACTCTCCTCCTAACTTATTTATGAGGTTTAGAATATGAGTGCAATATACTAAGGAGTTTTCTTGATTTCAAAACCTAATTTTCTGATTACAAGTTTTTGTCTACTACTTGATTTCAAAACCGTACTTAGTCTCTGTCAATTGTAACATACGCTCCTGGAGCTAGAAAAATGTTTTCTTTCAGACGTGAAGCTAAAAATTCAGAAGAATCCTTTGAGAGATTTAAATATCTGACCAAATCGTTCAGTTTTGTTTGAGTTAAAGGTTTGGGTTTGTGTTCGGTGCTTGTCCAATCAGCTGACTCGCCTGGCGTTGAACTTGAATCAGAATGCAGCATTTCGCAGGGTCTCGATTTTGACTAGATCGATCGGGGAATATCCGTTTTGGAGAAAGTCGTTTGAACCGTTTTAGACGCTAGACAGGCCACAGAGAAATTAAAGTGTAGATCTCCGTGGGTGTAGTAAATAAGATTCTTGTGTGACCAGAGATGCCACGTGACCAGGCACCTGTGACAACTGACCCTAAGACGCGGAGTCTTTCCAATAGCTAAGTATCTAAAGAGAACAGAAGGGCAAACTGACGTTTTGCCACAAACCGATTTTTCGATATTAAAGACCCACACTCAAAACGTAGATTCTGAACTACATATTGTATTAGAGGAAGTAATTTACTAATTTAATACTACAAAATGTGTCCACTCCACACAATACGAGTTTTTCTGTTAAGAATCACCTGTTGTTTTTTCGCAGCATTACAATACTTTCTCTGAACTACGTAAAATAAATAAATAAATGTCTTTATTGATGGCGAGGCTCAGGCCATTTAGCCTGCTCTTCCGCCTGACCATACACAAACCGATTTCTCGATATTAAAGACCCACACTCAAAACGTAGATTCTGAACTACATATTGTATTAGAGGAAGTAATTTACTAATTTAATACTACAAAATGTGTCCACTCCACACAATAAGAGTTTTTCTGTTGAGAATCACCTGTTGCTTTTTTCGCAGCATTACAATACTTTCTCTGAACTACGTAAAATAAATAAATAAATGTCTTTATTGATGGCGAGGCTCAGGTCATTCCGCCTGACCATACGTAAGTAGTAGATTTCCGGTCAGGAAAATGTATTTTGTTAATGTCGCAGGGCGCTGCGGCGGCAGCAGCGAGAAGGACAAGGCGCTGGTGGGCGCAGCGAAGCGGAAAGCGCAGACGCCGCGCGTCCTCAAGCACAAGGCGGAGGGCGGCGGGGACGCGGGTGCGGCGTCGACGGAGGCGTTGGGCGAGGGCGCGCCGGCGCCCGCGGCGCTCGACCCGGCCACAGACGAGGCGGAGGCCGACCCTCTGCCGCCGGCCAGCGCCGACGGGGAGGTGCCCGCCTCGGCCCCCGCCGCCGACGCCGTCGCCGCGCCCGCCCCTGCCCCTGCGCTCGAGGCCGCGGACGCCGTCAAGGACGACCCCGACCCCTTCGCCGACGACGGCTTCGACGACCGCGAGTCGTCCGAGGACGACGACTTCAAGAAGCAGGAGGAGGACCAGCAGCAGCAGGAGGCCGCGTCGCAGCCGCCCATCTTCCGGTGAGTGGCTGCCGGGCGAGGGCTCGGTGACGACGTCCACGACCACGAGGTCCTTGGGTTCGGGTCCCGACGAGAACATCAAGACACAAAACATGCCTAGACCACCATCCACGGCAAACTACAGAAAACTAAGACCTACCATCAACTTGATTCCTATTGCCAAGAACATTCACGAGCCAGCGAAGAAACAACTGCAATACCCACACACTTCCAACAATTCCTACACAACTTTAATTCCATGCTTAACAATCCCCCCCCCCCCCCGATGCACCCAACGTTTCCATCATTCCAAAACATTAAGCGGCATGTCACCTTCTTGAAAATAACAACCCAAAACGAAAAGGACAAAACCAATAACCCCACCAAACATCCCCACCCCTCCCCCTCCCTGGTTCAACTCCTCCTATCATCTGCATACCGCTAGTCTGGGCAAGTCGGAGGAATCCTATCCCCATCCCATTCCCCACCACCCAAGCAATATACACCAACCCACGGAAAATTGATACACTCAACCGAGCGTGGGTGCCAGAGCACAAAGCTTAGGCTTCCAATATACAAGACCTTACAATCAATAAACGAATACATCCAATTATTAAACAACTCCTTGTTTCTTCTGGAACTTGCGTTCACTCGGCATCCCATGCCTTGAAAATCATAACCCTTTCAACCTTTTAGCACGACAGCTTAACTTTCGAAAATAAAGAAAGGGGGCAGCACGACCGCCGCTTTGCCTGTGTATTTATGCCCATCGCAATGGGCATAGTGCTGTTGATTGCGATGGGCGTAAATATTACTGGACCGGCACCTGCAGCACGAACAGGAGTGGTATTAAAAAAATTAATTCGTAATATAAAATTGCCAACACTACAGCTCGTATATACAAGCAACACAGATTGTTTGTTTCACAGGATATATTCGATCTGCGTTGCTGCCTGTTTAACTTCATGTAGTTCGCGGACGAAAATTTTCCGAATTCAGTTTCAGAATAAGGGTCCAAGAATGAGTAACTCCGTGAACTAAAACGGAGAATGATTTTCATGCTGGTTAAATCTATTTATTTTGTTGGCAGTTAGAGGTCCCATTTGAACCTTCCGCCCCCCCCCCCCCCCCCATGAACCTATACTTTGTGATCAAAAGTATCCGGACACATGGCTGAAAATGACTTACCATTTTGTGGCGCCCTCCATCGGTAATGCTGAAATTCAATAAGGTGTTGGCCCACCTTTAGCCTTGATGACAGCTTCCACTCTCGCAGTCATACTTTCAATCAAGTGCTAGAAGGTTTCTTGGGGAATGGCAGCACATTATGCACGGAGTGCTGCACTGAGGAGAGGTATCGATGTAGGTCGGTGAGGCCTGGCACGAAGTCGGCGTTCCAAAACATCCCAAATGTGTTCGATGGAATTCAAGTCAGGACTCTGTGGAGGCCAGTCCATACAGGAACGTTATTATCGTGTAACCACTCCGCCACAAGCCGTGCAGTATGAACAGGTGGTCGATCGTGTTAAAAGATGCTATTGCCATTCCCGAATTACTCTTCAACAGTGGGAAGCAAGAATATGTTTTAAAACATCAACGTAGGCCTGTGCCGTGATAGTGACACACAAAACAACTAGGGGTACAAGCCCCCTCCATGAAAAACACCACCACACCATAATACCATTTAGAGGTGTTCGGATACTTTTGATTACAGTGTAGCTGTGCCACTAAGCGTATAAAATCTTTTAACTCGCCTGTTTCGTTACCTATTGCCTTTGTTGTTCCTATAGATGGGAGTGCCATGTTTGCCAGCAAGTCTTCCGTAACTGGAATTCGCTTTCTGTGCACTGCCGAACGACCCATGATGTGCCTGCACAGGTGGTGTGCCTGTGCGCCAAAGTCCTGGCCAGCAGGGCTTCAATCATCAAACATCGACTGAAGCACACCAATGGCTACAAATACAAGTGAGTAACATTGCATTTAATTAATGTATAATGGACAGCATACTTCAAATTATTGTAAAGAAATATTTAATTTCTTGCCATTGTACGTATTACATTTTTATAAAAATTTTAGAGATTTTCGCGCAATATTGCGTGCAATATTTGCAATTTTAAGAAAATAACAAAAACACGTATTTTTCAAAAATGGCTCCAAAGTTTTTGTTTAATCTTTTGATAGTGTTAGTGCTATATGCACTCTATAAGATGACATAAATCCTATATTGCTCTATTATTTTGTTTTTTCATAAATTACAAAAATGTATTTTTTTTACTTGTCTCTTATGTCATTAATATCTACATTAGCATTAATTTCTTTATATTAATGTATTTATAAGTGCATGTGCTTTAAATAATGTGTGATAAAGTTTCCCGAAAACTCAACATTTTCCGTGAAAATGAGCTCGAAATTCCGCTTTTTCTGAAACGTTCAAACGCCATTTTGTCAAATACCGTCCCTTTTATTCCTTCAAACTTTTCCATCAGATAGTGTAATTGCACTGTTTAAGATGGCATGGAATTAATTTTGCTGTATTCATTTGTTTCTTCAAAAATTACACAAATGTAATTTTTTGAAAGATCTCTCCCGCCTTCAGTATGCACGTTGCCAGCGATTTGTAAACACTATTGCATTTGTGAGTGGAAGTGCTTGAAATAACGTCATATTAAGTTTTTCGATAATTTTTTTGTGAAAAGAGCTTCAAATTTCGAATTTACAGTCGCGCTTAAAAACCATTTTCTTAAAAACGGCTCCATATTTTTCGTAGAAAATTGACATTTAGGACCAGGTTCTTTAATATTCTTAAAATAATATTTCCATTCTACTATTAGGAAACCGAAAAATCAAGAAAATTTCAACAACAACAACAAAAAATGTACTGTGGGCGGCGATAGATGGTAGCTGGCAACGGTATGGCAAGTCCGAAAAGCTAGCTGAGACCAACGGAAATAGAAAACTAATACGGGAAAGTGTGTGCCATTCTGTCATGCCACTATTTTTTTTCTCCCATAGAGCAAGAGATATATAAAAGAAAGTGTGTCTCATTTCTTTGAACTCTATATTTTCAAACATTGCAAAAGTTACAAATAAAATTTATTTTTCTACACTTACTAGTTCTTTAATTACTGTCATGTACATTGTTTTGAAAATAATGGACCATCCAAGCAAAAACAAGGGGCCATCTGAGCATTCGTTCGAAGGATCAGGGAGACTGAACAATAAAACCTGTTCAAGATGGGGATCAATGACCCACAACACTGTGGTACAATACTTGTTACAGGTTGTTTAGAATTAAACAGTCCAAATGGTCATTAATATATTCAAAAGAATCATTAAAATGATTATTACTTCAATTTTTACGCTTGGTATAGTCTGTAATTGTATGGAAACAGTTATGCAGCAGACAAGATTTTAGTTGGCACTTAAACTTGTTTATCGAATTTAATAATTTAATGTCATCTGGCAATGTGTAAAAAAAATTCCTTAAATTGCATGTGAACTTTTGGTAGTGGGCTGTTGATACTGACACCCAATGAATATGATTACTACGTTGAGTGTTATAGTTGCAGACATCAGTATTAGCTGAAAATATGTTCCCACCCAAAAAGCACTGAATGGTAAATCAAGAGCCAATGTAGAATTACTGGTTTAATAAAGAGATTTGCTTATTATTCGTACAATTCTTTTTTGTAATCTAAATGTCTGGGAGCTATACAATGATTTTCCCCTGAATATTATGCCATATCTTAGGCAAGTATGAACGTTTGCAAAATATACACAATGAGCAGTATGGAGGCTGATTGAATTTGAATGAATTCTGAACGTTTAGCATAATCAACTTTATTTTGTGTTCAATTCATTTGAAGTTTGACTAAATTGAGAGACCCAAAAATTTTGTTACTTTAACATTGGTCAATTGCATATCATTCTTTTTCAATGGAGTATTCAATCGTTTATTTAAGTAGAAAATTGCATTAAAAAAGTTTTTTCCTTCATTTACTATTACTTTGTTATTACTGTATCAATTTGAATCATCTGATACCGTGCAATTTACAGTTACTGCAAAGGATATTAGTATCATCTGCAATGAGAACTGTTCTTCCATTTTGAATCCTTGTGGGCATGTTATTTACAGATAGAGAATAGGACCTAAAATCGAACCCTGCGGGACCCCTTCTGCAATTGGTGATGAATTGGAAAGGTGTGTTTGTAATGTCCCATCATTCCAATAAGATATTTATATTCTCTGAGACCTTTGTTTAAAATACAAAAATAACCAATCTAGAGCAATATCACAAATACTATACGAAGGTAATTTTGAAGGTAAAATTAATGATGTCAAAAGATTTTGAAAGATCTAAAAATATTCCAATAGGTAGCTTCATTTTGATCCATGGATGAAGTGACATCTTTAAGAAAAGAAAATATGGCTGTCTTCGTAGATT
Organism: Gryllus longicercus; assembly: GCA_038098605.1. Taxonomy (NCBI): domain Eukaryota; kingdom Metazoa; phylum Arthropoda; class Insecta; order Orthoptera; family Gryllidae; genus Gryllus; species Gryllus longicercus. The sequence goes on from JAZDUA010000316.1 coordinate 1,117,396, forward strand.
TTGATTTCCTAAATCCATGTTGATAACCTAAAAAATCTTCGTGTTTTTTGTGAAAGATTTCCATTTGTTCTTAAAAAAGTCTACCTAATATTTTGGAAAATACTGACCAAAAAAAATTGGCCAATAATTTTCAATTTCATTTTTGTTACCTTTTTTGAAGAGCTGCTTAATCTTAGCTGTTTTGAAAATATCTGGAAAAGTTCCAGTGTGTAAAGATGCATTAAATATGTGAGTTAATGGTTGTATAATGGCAGATGCACAAGTCTGTAATAAACAATCTGAAAATTCATCTAAACCAACTGAATATTTATTTTTTAATGTATCAATTATTTTAAGAATTTCATAGGAAGAAGTTTCAGAAACAAACATCATGTCTAAAATTTTTGTGGAGCTGTCTGATGTTGAGTTTTGTGGCTGATCTTAGTGAGATCGGTAGCAATTCTCATAAAATATTGGTTGAAGAGACATGTCAGTGTTCCCTTCATGCAAAATATTCACACATTTCCTACAAATAAAACATTGGTATAAACGTCAAGACAGAGCCAAGAGGATTATGCAATGCTTGGGGAGCATGAAGGTGCTTTTCTCTGGGAATGACCCCTCAGGAGCAGTAAATACCACTTGAGTCTCTGGTAGGCCTTTTAGGCATCAATAGCTAGCAGCTGTAAAGAAGGTGGGGAAATACGAAAAGCTAGCCCCGACTGAAAAGAATAGGAAACTAACTGGGGGGAGAAAGTACATGCCATTATGTAGCACTCTTATTTATGAATATGGAGAACATTAGAAGCTCAATGTGGAATTATAATTTAGCAAGTTATTCATGATTATCCTGTTTTAATTTCTCTATTTTTTATTTCTTAGGTGTGACAAGTGTGAAAAGGCCTTCCATCGAAAGTCTCTCTTTGATCTCCATGTCCTAAGTCATGTGCCAAAAGAAGAGCAACCATTTGTTTGCTGTAAATGTGCCCGTCGCTTTCATTGTGAAGCACTTCTTCGACATCATGAAAGGGTGCACCTGCCTCGTGAAGAACGTCTTGTCTACCCTTGCTCTGTCTGTGCCAAAAAGTAAGTATTTGATTTCAGCATCTTTACAAATTCTCTAGTAAACCCTTGTTTCCAAAAACATGGTAACTTTTGCAAATGTTGGTAAAGATATTTCCATATTTTTCTGTCGAGTCATTGTAATTTTTGTAATTTCAATCAATACAGTAGCAGAAATAGAAATTTATCTTACGTGATTGAAGGTCAGTGGATGTGCTTCCTAATTCTAGTACCAATTTGTTCTAAGTTCAAGAGAAAGAGTAGGGGAAACAAAGATTATTAAATAGAAATTATAGTTTTATTAGAAACAAAAGAAAACTATTTACATTACTCATAGTTCGCATTCTTCATAATTATCCCCCAATGTTTTTTCATGTCGTTGCTGTCAATGAGTAAGGTGTTGAATACCATAGGCTCTGTGTGATTCATCTATGAACATCAACTGTGTATCACATTTGCATCACACCGTGTCAGCAGTCGCATTTGAAGGTCTGCACTCCACAAGCAACACTATGATAGACAACACACTATTATCAAATGAAGCTTCATCTTTCAAAAACATTTTCTTATTTTGAGACATTTAGAATCAATTTAAGCATTTTCTATTTTGTATATTTCTGAATGCATTATAAATGCATATTTTTGCATATTTGGACCTTATGGTGGTGTTCATATGTTTGGACTTTGTATACCTTTTTTATTGGCTCCTGCAGCATTTTCAGTCAACTTGTCCTACCTCTGACATTAGACAAAATATTTTTCTAGATCAGTGTGGGATGGGCCATTCGAGGGTGAATGGCTCATAGCTCAGCCCTACAAAATGGGGACAGAATAGAGAAGGGAGGTCCAAAGCCCATATCCGGGGGTTCTTCTGCTCCAGCATTTGCCTAGACATGATCAGGGAAGTCATGAAAACCACTGATTAGAGCAGTCAGCCAAAACTAGGTGCCACAAACTCGCCGATGCAAAACCCTTCTCACTAATTTCTGGTGAGTGGCTGAGAGCAAATCAACAACCTCTTGAACACCAGTATGACTCTTAAGTCACAACCTTAGTGCATCCTTAATACTCATGTGGAAGGAAACTACTTTTTCTTTGTGATCCAGATTGCACATGACCTTTCGGTATGGTTGGAAATGGAATTGTAGCTTTTGTTCTTCGTGTATATAATCGCCAGAAGGGAAGAGAGAACAAGAAGGAATCGATAAATGTATATTATGTACAGACACCTCTGTCTTTAAAAGGGATCTGAGACCATACACTAACATAGAATGAGATTTCTCATGCAAGTCTGTAAGCATCAATGAAAAATATACAAAATCTTCAGTGGTATCATCTTCCTTTTCCTTTTAGATTTTTAACACGAACTGAAACTGGAGCCTCTACATCCACCGAAAGACAATATATGACCATACGGTAATTTGTCCAGGCTTGCAGGTATATCTTCAGCTTGATAGAGATTGGTGCCAGGAGGGAAAAAAGGGAAAATAATGATGGAAAAGGTAGAAAATGGCAAAATCCCAAAAATAGGCATCACAAGCTAAAATAGGACAAAAAAGGTAAAAAAAAGGAGAAATCTACTAAAACAACTCCAAAAGTACAATTAAGCAATTCCTGTTATTAAAAGTCATAAAATCTTAACAATAATAAAAAGGCATTTTGCCATACTTCTGGGCTCTTCTCATTACCAAAGGTGTTGTTTCTCAGAAGACTAGACTCACATTTTTGGGTTTTGGTTTTTGAGACATTAAGGATATATTGGATATATTGGGTTTTGATGTTTGAGACATCAAGGATATATCTTCTTCTTGCCGTTATCTTAACCTCCATTTCGGCACCTAAACTTCTTCTCCAGTCTTCCCTGTTCTTCCATGAATCAGGAGGTTATTTCCACTTCTCGATTATCTTTCTTATCTGGTCGTTCCATCCTAGTCTTGGTCTGCCTCGTTTTCTCTCTTCACTTGGTTGCCATTCCAATGATCTCCTGGGAAGTCTCTTCTCATCCATTTGCTGTACATGTCCAAACCAAGTGAGTTGTTTCTTTTCAATTTCCTCTGTAATATCATGTTGCAGATTAATTATTTCCTTAACCTTTTCATTCCTAATTCTTTCCCTTCTAGATATTGCTGCAGCTCTTCTGAGGAAATCCATTTCCAAGGCTCTCAATTTTCTTTTCTGTTGTTCTGGAAGCTGCCATATTTGTGCTCCATACAATGTAACACTTTCAATCATACATTATAATTTTTGTTTTCTTGCTTATATTTGGATCCCAGATAACTGCATTCAGGCCTCTTAAAATTTCTTCCTTTAATGAGTTGGGTTCCACATTCCTTTCCATAAAACCCTGTTTTCCTATTGTTGTTCCCAAGTACTTTAGGTTTGCTGTTGTTCTTATTAATTCTCCAGTTTCCATAGTCAATACGTCATGGGTACTGCCTAGAGTCCAGTATATTGTTTTTTCTAGGTTGAGGCTCAGTCCCCATTTCTCGTTATCTTCTTTTATCTTTCTAGTCATATATTCAATATCTTCCTGTTCTTGTGCCATCATCACCTGATCATCAACGAACTGTAGGGTATAGAGTGTTGTATTATCATCAAGTGGTATTCACATCCCAGCACATTTTCTTTTCCATACCTGTAACACCGCATTAACATATATTTTAAAGAGTGTAGGCTTACTAAACGTGTTTGTCACTGTTATCCCTCTACAATTTTCACATATCTTCCTTTCCTCACATTCCTTCCTTTCTTATATATTGGTGTTATATAAGCTATTTTCCAGTCTTCTGATATATCACCTTTATTTATACACCTATTCATTAGCTTCGTCACCATTCGCACTAGCTTTGGTGTTCCATTCTTTATCAGTTCGCTTGGGATTTCTCCTGGACCCAGAGCCTTACCGCCTTTCATTTCTTTGATACGTCCCACCTAGGGAGTACATGACCTTGACGTTGGTGGTGGAGCTTGAGTACCCCTGTGATCTGGAGAGCTATGCCGGCGGTAGTGTAGCTACTGGTAGGGCCTTCCTTGCCGGACTGGTCAAAGGGCTGGGGTCAGACAGAAGTACTCCAGAAGAGGACAGGAGCGCAAGAAGAGAACATCCGGTACTGTGCGCTGAGAAGGATCTTGAAACAATGAAGATTTAGGCAGAAATCCTAGCCTACATTTCTACCGAGGGATGAAGGGTACGGGTATGACCTCACCAAAGGAACAAGAAGATTCCAAAAGAGATCTGAGCAAGAGGAGCTCAAAAGCTCAGTAAAACCATCCTCCTAGGGGAGTAAACCCTAAAAATATAATGTAGCAGGTCTATCACAACCAAGTATAAGATATTTATTTCAAAACAGATTGGATAATTTACTGAATGAAAACTTAGTTGGTTCAAATGAGGAGATATATAAACACCTCAAAGATAGTCTACATCAAGTGGCTAAAGAAGTGCTTGGTAAAATACCTTTAAATAAGAAAAGATGAGGGAAGAGCTATTGGATTACTCAAGACCTGGAGCGGTAAATAGAGGAGAAGAAGAGATTGTATGAAAAATGGTTGAGTACCAAGAAAGAAGAAAATAGAGAGGAATATAAAATCCAACGAAATAGAGTTAAAAACATCATAAGAAAAGAAAAACAACAGTCATGGGAGCTTAAATGTTAAGAAGTAGAAATGTACATAGGTAGAACAAAAAGAAGTGAGATTTGGAAGTTCATAAAAGAGGTAAAATCTCCCCAAATGGAAAAAGTCTGCATACAAAGTATATCTGTAAGCAAATGGGAAGAGCACTTTAGAAAATTATTAAATGAAGGAAGATCAGATTTTCTTGGAACTACAGAAAGGGAAAAGATATCTCCGACAAGGGAAATTACAGTAACTGAAGAGAGGGTTAAGGATATATGAAGGATATATTGGAAGATGTAATGTCACACAATGTCACCATCATAGTGAGAAAAACTGCCTGCAGATTCACCTTCAGAACCATTTCTGCTGAACTGTTAGGCACTTGAAAAATGTAATCATTATAAACTAATTCAATGAATTAATGTGTTCTTTAGGTGAGTATGATTTAACCGGAAAAGGATCTTTCGTTTCAGGAAAAGAATCTCACGTATGCTAAAGGCTGTAATTGAAGATTTTTATTCCAAATTTCATCTAAGCTGCCTTTCTCATGCTTTTCATGATTTCACAGCTGCTGTTGCGGTGAGATGTCAACTTTCAGATAATAGTCAGTTGATATCAACTATCAAGATTTATTTTAAGTATTCTTGAAGACTCCAAGTCATGTGGAAATTTTCTAAACAATTATTGTGTCCCATGTCTACCTTGCTGGCCAGTCACCACTTGCTAGGATACTTGGCTGAAGGCAGCTGAGTGCTATTGCAAGAGTTTTGTGCAAATAAAAGATATTGTAAGTTACCTGCTGATTCTGCTACCCTAGAAAGAGTTGAATCTGTAATATAAAAAACTCGACTTTCCAACAGACAGACACTAGGATACAAATATTCATATGCTCTTTGTAGTTGGTGAAATGGTGCACAAAAGGAGAATGGAAACAAAATGAAGAAGAAATTTCTTGATGTTTTGCAGAAAATCCTTGGGTGGAAGGGCATACAATTAAAAAGTGGTATCTTATGTTGGAAATAGTGCAGATGCTGAGCAAGAACTCTGGAGTTGAATAGGATTCCATAGATTTTGAATTGTTCAAATTTGTGCTACCTTCTTTCAGCCATTGTGCTACCTTCTTTCAGCCATTGTGAAACATTCTTTCAGCCATTTCAAAGCTATTTTGAAACATATTTTGACTATTGTTCTTGTACAAGAACTTAATAAAGTTGACTGTTTACAATTGCAACAGTTTTGTGAGGGATCAATAGGTCTTGTTCAAGATGTCACATTTTTTAAATTTACATGTTTCTCTTTTAACTTAATTTCATTGGTTTACAAGTGAAATAAGCGTAAGATGGGGTTTTGAAGTTTTGAAATATTTGATTGTTTTTCTGAAATTTAGAGGAATTCACATTTTTATTGATTCGGGTTAATTTGTGGAGTGTTCCTTATATGCATTTCCCATTATTTTCTTAGGAAGTGAGTAAAGTTTTCCTAAAAATTAAGTTCTTGACTTTATGTGTTATGTGCTTGTAAGCTAACATTTAATATATGATTTCTATAACGTATTGTTTTGATGTATTTTTGTCATTTCACGTAAACTAATTTTTAAAATTTTAGGTACCCAAATGCACTATACATTTTTCTTTTAATAGAAATAGTTATATATTTGTAATATGATTTGTATAATGTTTATTTTTAAGATACCGAAACACTGTTCCGTCGCGTTCCACCAGAAATCAGATCCCCGACATGTCAGTTCATGACAGAAATGCTCGTCAGTGGGGTACTTCATTGATGAGCATTTTTGCCATGAACTGCATGGGACTGCGTCTGTTCCATATTTAGTATAGTTATGGACTGCTACTGTTCCATATATGGTAAAAGTAATGGTAGAGTCCATGTATGTACACACAACTATTACTTATATCATCAGAGCATGCACACATAATTTGGAAGGGGCATCTCGTGCTATCAAAAAGGTTTCCACACATTTCTGTTATTTTATAAGATGCATGCATAATGCCACAATTTTTGCAATGACTTTCATATTTTACTTTAAGGTTGCTGGTAGACAGGAATGTCTTAAAATAAAACATTCATTATTTCTTTCCTGTAGCGAAGCTAAAAGATTCCTCTCATTCTTTTTTTTTCTGACAGCTACTTTATGGTGAATTATTTATTTAAATAATGAACAGGCTGCACAACAGTCATAAAGTTCATGTTCATAATTATCACCTGTCAGTATTTTCCTTCCTTTAGCTACACTTTTATCTTATTAATTGCTCACGAGCTTTCACCTCATTGAACATTACTGGGGACATTATGAGGAAAGGAAACCCTAAACTTGACTGTACCTCTTCTCTCTTCAAGGGATTTCTCCAACTCAGAGGAGTAATTCAAGGCTTTTGGTTGTGTTTTAACTAATGAGCCTTTGGTCAACCTTGTCCCCCCCCCCATTATAATCCTTGTTTTATTTTAAGACATTTTACACAGCACATATAATTAGATAAAGTTGACACTGAAATGATCTGGTGTAACTTAATATATTTATTCAGAGAAACAAATCTTAAAAACCTTTGTGCTCTACTGGATATAATGTAGTACATTAACTTGGAGTTGTCACCCCCCTGTCACTATTGTAGAATCCCAAATAGATTGATGTGTCTTGTAGTAATTGGTATCCACAATGTTACCTTTTATCAACTAAACATTTTTCCTACTTTTATTCATAGTTTTCCCAAATTGTGCCTTTTTTATTATGTGCAATCATTTTAATTGATCAGATGTACACATTAATTACTTACAAAAGGGCAAAGAAGCAATTTATAATTCTAAATGATCATTTGTGAAACAAAGAAGTTGTGAATATCTCTTAACAAGATAAAACAAAATAAGTTTGCTATATCTTTGATTGTCTTGTTTACTTAATGGCACCTCACTTACACTGCATAATCTTTTAACTATACTTCAATTTAAACATAGGAGAAATTGATGTTTAATCAGCGGCTTCATGGTTTTCCAATTGGGAGCTCCATTACGACTTATCTTTATTAATTGAAGCACATCCCAGCTGATCAAACATCAATTTCCTCTTATGTTCAAATTGGACAATATGAGCATGTGTAATATTCTTAATGATTTAAAAAAGTTATATATGACTACATGTTCTCAAAAACTATTAAAACTGAAAAAAATTAAATCTCCCACAATTTTTATAAAATTAAAAATGAAACATTTTATATGATTTTGCTCACATTACTTAGTTAAATCTTAGGTAAATATTATGTCTTTTAAAAAATTAACATGCGTATAAGAACAAAACACTTGACATAAATACGTAGGTCTACACATGTTCATGTGAAAAATTAACTAGAATTTATTTATTATTACAATTATTACATTTATACAGTTAAAGTGTACTTAACTATTACATAACTAGTAGCCAGCAACAGAGGAAATGAGGCTGAACAAAACCACTCGAAACATTTTTTCAAAAAGATGCATACACTTCTCAAGATAAACAAATCAAATAATCATATATAAAACTGCAATAAATTAAATATTTAACAAACACAGTCTCAATTAATACAACAATAACATAGTATATATCTATACAGTACAACAGTTCTTTACAGACCAATAATATCAACAACAAAAAATCCCTCTTCCTCTGTATCATTGTTTTATGATTTTTCTCAAGTTTCTGGGAATAATGAAACCATAGACATCTCTCAGAATAGAGATTGCATACTTTCCTTTCAATTTCTGTGCCTATTGGAAATTAGTAGTCAGTAATACTTAATCATATAGATTATACATAATTATAACTGAAGGATAAACCTGTCTTTTTGCCTCCATATCAGCTAGTTTTGTATTACAATAATCAGTTACATGGCTTCTAATAAAAAATATAAACAGACGAAAAGAAGTTTTATGTAATGTCTCCACCTTTTTGACTTTCACAGAACTCCTTTGCTAGAATTATTAAAACCGCCGACACCTCCTTGTAGTTAACTTTACCTACTTAATAGTTGTGTAATAATCGCTGTTAAATATTTTATTAGATATAAAAAATTAACATTTTTTAACTAGTTAATAGAATTATTAGGCATTAATAATCAATCAATAATATTATCATTAGGGTTGAGATTTAAATTGAATTACATATAAGTGAATATGTACATGTACAACAACACCAGATGTTAAAAATATAGACTAACAATTGAAAAAAAAGAGTGAATAGTGAAAAGTATGCTTTTATGCTTTAATGAAATATTTAGGTCACAGAAATTGACCAATCAAAGAATTTGGTTTTAGAATTTACTGAAGAACAAGATTTATTCATGTTCTCAAATAAACTGAACATTATTGTGTTGTTGAAAGTGATCTACTTAATCCTTTTGTGATAATTGGCCAGTTACAAAACAGGGGGGTTATAAAGCACTATTTTAAATTTTCAAATGTGAAACTACTTTTTATTTCGTAATTTTGCTTTAGGCTAAAATGCCACTTAGCAACAAAAGTACAAAAGTAGAATTGGATGTCCTCTTGAACTTTGAAAAATATTATGGAGTTAAATTCAGGTCTACTTCTAAACTCAATTCACCGCTGTGTTTGAACAAAATGTTAAAAATAATGTTCCCAAAAAAACTTTGAAAGAATGTAATATTGAGAATAAAATGTTGAATTATGCAAAAATAGTGAATTTTCTTTAAATACGTGATAATTTGTTTTATACCTGGAAATATGAACAAATGTTTGTAATCAAATCACTTCAAAAAGCCTAATTCATAAATTTATCACAAAATTGTGAATGTAAGTAATGAACAAACAATTATATTATTACATACAAATCCTAGTCCTGATTATAGTATATCTGCATGCTTTGTTGGGATTGACAATGCATTCTCAGACATCATGTTTGTGCTTTGCATTGTTTTGTGCAAAACTATGAATGTGCATTATTGGGACACTTGATGGCATTGGCAAGATAAATCATCTTTACCTTTTCAATGAATTTGATACTATGCATTAAAATCAAACATTTTATAAAAAAAATATAAATTAAGTATTGCACTTTATTTGTAGTCTTGGGTCCATTTTAATTTACAGCCAAAGTATATCCCCAGATATTTATCAAAGGGAATTCTAAATACTAAGGTTTATGTAGTATAAAATTAGTGCAATACAAGTTTCTCTTGTGTGATTCTCGTATTCAAATTACACAAGTTAAGGTGTAATTTTAATTCAAAACCCATGGTAAACTCCCTTTATTATTTTCTTATTATTTTTAGTATTAACACAGGCAAAAAAATAAAAAAAAGTTGTTAGACCCAAAGATTTGATGTATGAATTTATATCTGAAGCCAGAATTGCACCAACCCCTTCAATTGTTTCTTTTTATCATTAAGCACCATCATGAAATTGTATATTATTGTTTCCGGGGCTTGTCAGACCCAAAGACTTGACACATGTTTCTCTATGTATTCTATGTGCCTAAGCCATAATTGTTTCATCACTGTCCAGTTGTTTTTTTTATGGTGAAAACACATACACATATTAGATTTTGATGTTTTGAAGCCTTATACTCTGCAGAAGCCTACGACTTGCTACATTTCTCGATGTATGTCGATGCCTTCAATCCTAATCCAAAACCAGAATTGCGCCACGACCTTCCAGTAAATCACGAAAAATCACTATGAAATTGTCAATTGCAAATAGCACAGTGGTTTTTCGTGGTTTAAAAAACAACTGGAGGGTGATGGTGCAATTCTGGCTTCATAGTAGGATTCAGCATTTTGACACACATAGAGAAACATTTATCAAGTCTCTAAGTCTGACAACTTTTTTATTTTGTGTGCCTGTGTAATTATTTGCTATGATTTTTTTTTAAAGTTTAATTGTTCCTAATTTTTAATATACACCCTATTTAACCTATACATCTTTTCCAAATTAATTACAAATATAGCAATATTCTCATTAAATATTGGTGAGAAAATAGCAATGGAATATTTTATACAATTAACCCTTTCTCGAGTGCATTCTTTCCTGAAATGCATTGTGTAAAGGAATTAATTGTATGTTTTGAATGATTAATATAGCAACTGTACTTGTTAAATCATATTGTTCAGTTATGTTCTTTTTCCAGAGACAAAAAGCAGCCCCTGAGAGACTGCAAACACACTATACATCCAAACCAGTTGACTATCACTGTTGTGCATGTCACAACCACTTTGAAATGTATTTCCTGGAAGGCAGGGGTGTAGCTAGGTTCTCAGATGCGGTGGTGAAGAATATTCAAATGGGGTCCATAACTGCAATTGCCAAATATGAAACCAGTAGTTTTGAATCTAATTTATATAAGTATGCAATTATTTATGAATTAGATTTAAACATTTAAGTGAAGACATCATTCTCATTTTATGCCATCAAGATTCCCTTCATTGAGACCCTATTCTGAAAAAGAGTTCATAATTTTTTTTTCCAAACACGTTTGGAGTATGTATCCTAAATGTAGCAGACATTGATCTACTCACTCGGCTGAGTATCAAGGGTAGAAACATTGAAGCAGCTGACATGATGTGGCCCCTCACTTAACCACCAATTCACCAGTCCTAAATCCTTTGTTTTTTGGAAGTAATTCTACTATAAGCAATTGTGGTAATAATAAAGAATAATCTTAATTAAGTATACAGATGAAGTTTTCCAATAGAAACCCTTTATTGAGGGTTAGCAAGAGACCTTATTTGGGGCCTCTGACTTCAGAGGCCCTGATGCAGTGCACTGGTTGCCCCAGCCTAGCTATGCCCTCACTGAAAGGTACAGAGAGGAGAAAGTCCATTTTCACTCTAGCAACACTATGGTGCACAAACAAAAAAAGGCACTGTGAAAATCTTCATGATCTAATAAAGAAGGGTTAATGAAACTCAATATATATTGATTTTGAAAATCAGAATAAAAATGCATGTAAATATTCACCCAAAAGGTCTCCCTTATCTTCTCTATAAACTCTCTTAATTTTATGTTTTATTTAATTTTTTAAATAGTTTTTAATTGATGAAGTTTTTAGTATTCTCTGCATTAACCAGGAACTCCTGGCTGCTGCCTTCCCTCTGACAAGCTGTTTTCTCCAGTAGCACTCTTAGAGGGGAAAAATAAATTCAAATTTCTCTTTCATATCTTTAATATTGATATAACAAGTCTCTTTTTTTCTGCAGGTTTAGTAGCCGTTCAAATGTGTCTGCTCATTTGAAAGCTGTTCATTTTGGAGAGAGACCGTTTGTTTGTGACCAGTGTGGTCACAGTTTCACATCCAAGGGCATTCTCCAAGAACATCTCACAATTCACAGTGATGAGACACCATTTAAGTGCACTCAATGTAAAAAAAGGTAAGATGAAAATTATTTTTTAATTTATGAAATTTTTTAAAATAATAATGCATTCTGTACAGCCATTTCATGCAGTTTATTGTTGGTATGGGCAGCAATAAACAGGTATATTTTTGTATACTCCCAGCAAACGTCAAGTTACAAATTTGGTGGTCAATTACTTGAAGCCCAATTGTGCCTGCAAAATTTTCTACCTTTCGGTGAAAACACCATAAAAAATCAGTGAATCCATTCTGAATTAGTATCAATTTAGCCTGTAAAAACAGACTGACCATAAAATATTGTAAAACAAATTGAATGGGTTTTTATACTTCCTAGCTCCATGGAATAAGTAGATATCATGTTTGCTCTCAATACATTTTGATGACGTAATAAAAGTGATTGTCACACTAAGGTGTCGAAAAAATTATTTAAAAATTACTTTTACATGTTTTTGTTAAATTATTTTTTGTCTTATTATCTACACTATTAAAATTTGAGTGTCTGTCTTTAATTTGAAAATGAATGCATTTTAATAATATCATATAGTTATTTCTGTAACATTAAAAACATTGATTTGTTTTTACAATTTTTGACTGTTGGTCTGTCTGCCTCTAATAACTTAAGCATTTAAAGTCTGTACAATTTTCTACTAAATTTTTATTTTTTTAAATTATTTATTTTTTTAATTCCAATAGCTTCCTTGGCCTTGTAAGTAAAAGCTGTCAACACTGTTTCTTGAAATTTGTCAGGCGTAGACAACACTATGTCTTTTAACAACGGCCCGTAGCAATAGCTAGCAATAATGAAGAGTGGTATTAATAATGTTCATAGAAAGCTTCATAGGGCCTGGCAAAGACATCTCGGGCATGGATCTCAGTGGGATCAAATATTTACACTTCGTGACAATCCATTTTCACTTTTCCTCTCTATTAATCAGTTGCGATAAATACCAGGACAGTGCAGGGTACTTCAACTAGTTATTACTTAAATCACGTTGATATTGTATGTATTATTTTAATATTAAATTTTAAAATTATTATTTTCATTTTCATTGCATGTTCAAAATTTGAATATTTTTTAGGAGACTCTCCTACATAATCTTGCTTAAGGTTCCTTAAATTGTAAATCTGGCCCTGATTGCAAGGAATGTATTCATTGAGAGAGATGTATTCAAAATTCAGAGGAAGAGCAGGGTAATCAGAATGCCAATTTTCAGTGGAATATTTAGTAATTATTTTCAAATTCTCTATAGCTCTATTTTTCCTTTTATGATGTTCTACTTGCTTTTCAACTTCATCACAATCATATGTTTCATTATTTCTATTTGCATATTTGTTCGGTAATTTCAAGGGCATTTATTGAAGTGCTATTGAATTTGTATAAAATATATATTATTGTTACAATAAAACTCTGAAATTAATATTATACGACAATGTACACCAATGTAGAACAAAAACCCTATGTACCACAGGTGTGGGACTAGTGTAGAGTTAATTATAGTTGATATTTGTCAAATGTGCCTTGAAAGCAAAGACATCCCACTAATTCAGTTGTAATTAGCATATTAGAATTTTAATAGTTTTGGTGTAACTGCTTTGATTTTAATTAAATTGTATTCTCAAAATTGTTGCTTTGAGTTATATTATAAGCATAGATTACCATATTTTTCTCTTTGAATTTTCTAATATTAGGAGTTTTGTTGTATGACGAATATTACATCAGATCACATTTGATAAAAAAGTATCACGTTAATCACAAAACAGCAAAAATGTTAAGCTGATTTTATTGAATAATAAAATTGCAACATACTTCAAAAATCCTTGAGTAGTAAATAAAGAAATTTCAAAACTTTTTAATTGTGCAAGTGCAGTAAAGTATGAAATGTTATTACTCTGTTGTCTAAAGGGATTGTGTTTTAACAAAACAACCCACTTTGGATATTTGTGGAAAAAAGTTGACTGGCTAGATGAGTTTTTCTCATAAAAGCACATTTTCGTCCGAACTTCTGAAGTGTAATATGCATAGAAGAATGAAACATAAACTCATCATATTAATTTATTGGGCTACAGAGCTTTCTTTGCAAGCTTTACAACAGTCTTCATATTTTTTTCAGAATTACACATCTTGTGTCAAAAATTCTGAGGTGTAATATGCATAGAAAAATAAATATTACAAAGTCTCATCTTATTAATTTATTTGGCAAAATATATGTTTTGGATGCTTTAGAACCAACTTCTGAGCAAACATGTGGAGGCTGTGAGCCAAGTAGACGAACATTCAGCTGTTCTTATTCCTGTCTCCAAACCACTGCACGTTTGCTGTGAAGAGGCTGTAACGTAACCAAAAAGCTTTTTGCTGAATTAATCATTATAATGAGACATGTCATTTTAATAATGAAAAGCTTATCTTACACCATTTTCAACTGATATGTTATAAGTCATCATCAAGTCATCTGATAAGTTCGCAAGCTTTCTTCATAAATTTTAGGGAAGCCAAAAATATTGGCAAAAAAGATCCATTTCAATTCTAAGAAATTGAAATAAAATTCAAGTAAGTAAATTTGGCAACGTTGAAAACAAAGCACAAAGCTTCCAGATGACAAGAGTGAAAATATAAAAAATGAAAATATTGATAAACAATGTCTCCTTGATGCTTACATAAAATAATATTTGTGATGAGCAGGGGTATAGGTAGGCTTACGGAACTGGTGTGGGGCACTAGGACCTCTGAAGTCAAGGGCCATGATTGAGGACACCCACTGATGACAATGGGAAAGAGGGGCCCTGCTTGAACTTTCTGTTCCAAGGTCACCGAGAACTAGCTACACCTCTTGTAATACGGTTTAGTAAATTGCATTGCCCAGGATTATATTTTTGAAAATATAGGGAACAATAAATGTACAAAGAAGAAATTTTACTTTTATTTTACTTTGAAAAAATTGATTGAGACTTGTTAAAAAAATTAGATTTATATATAGGATAAAGCATGAAATAACTTGCTTATAAAGAAGGTGAATAGAATTGGCCTGTAAAAATTTCTTTTGAAAAAATAAATGATGAGAAGAATTGAATGATAAAAAGACAGAAGGAAAAATAAACATGTATGAATGAAAGCATGAAAAATATTCTGTCTTAATTTATCAAACGTGGAGAGGTGTCAAAGCAAATCAATAAATAGATTTGTAATCCAAAAAGAGTAAAAACGACTTTAAGTAGTAACAGAATTGAGTATTTCTCTAGGAAAATCTAAAGAGAACTCCTTGAAAACTGTATTCTTTAATTCACCATTGTTTCATTAATTTTCATTATCAATGTTTCTGGTTATTTCAAAATTAATAATTTTGAATTATTAAGGCATTACATATGTAAATATTTATTTTATAATAATGTACAATAATTTTTTTTTGTTATCCACTAGTTTCAAAACCAAGTACCGGTTGAAGATACACATGGATACTCATCGAGAAACTCCCTACCAGTGTCCTGTGTGTCCTCATCAATTGTCTACAAGACGGACTCTTCGAATGCACCTGTTAGTACATAGGGATGTGAAGGCCTACCAGTGCGCTACGTGTGGAAAAGCCTTTAAACGTTCCAAGGATCTCAAGGTAATCCGCATTTCATACTGATTTGTTTGTTTATCAAGTAGTTCTTACATTTCCTTTATCGCTGAAAATAAAGAACCGTTGGAGAATACCAGATCCATGATACTGTAACAAGTTTCCTTGTTACAGTATCATGGATCTGGTATATTCCAACGGTTCTTTTTTTTTCTTTGGTGTTTTGTCTTCCCTTTTCCTTTCAGTATAAAACTCCCATCATAAAATATCTTACCAGTCACTCAATTTGATACTGTCACATATATCTTAATTTCTTGTTATGTTTATTAATTTATTGGAGTGCCTGTCTATGAATTCAAAATAAATTCCTTATTTTATAACGTCATTTAGCTATTACCCTACATAAGTAAAATCCCGTATGTTTTTACTTTTTATTTATTTATTTTTTGTCTTGTCTCTTGCTCTCTCGAATGTGCATTACCAGTTCGCTTACTGCCCATAAAGACTCTTTGATTATCTGTAATTGGCACAAACTCCTCCGGTCTATCGTTGCTCTCGTGTGTGGGTTGCCAGGATCGTCAAACCGCTGAGGAATTGTGAATCCACTGCGAACGCATCCCCGTTTGCCTGTTCTCAGAACCACCACAACCTGCACACGGGTCGCCGGCCGTACACGTGCACCTTTTGCCCGCGCACCTTCGCCAACGGCTCCAACTGCCGCGCCCACAAGCGCAAGATGCACCCGGAGGAGCTGCGGGCGTACGAGGCGCAGCTGGCTGCGGCGGCGGAGGCGGGCGAGGCGCCCCCCGCGCCGCCCCCGCGCGCGCCGCAGCCGCCCTCTTCCTCCTCCGTGGCCCAGCACGGCATCATCAACGCGGTGACGCAGGTCCCGCCCGCGCCCGCGCCGGCCGCCAGCCCGCACCACCCGGCGCCGCCGCCGCCGCCGCCGCCGCCTCCGCCGCCGCCCGCGCCCCAGGCGCAGAGCCACCTGGAAGTGCTGCACGGGGACCTCAAGCCGCCCGTGGACCTCAAGCCGCCGCCCACGACCCTCGCGCACGCGCCGCCCTGCACGGAGTACGAGCGCCACGCTGCCATGTACGACTCCCACGAAAGCCTCAAGGCGGCGGCGGCGGCAGCGGCGGCCGCGGCGGTAGCGCACTCCGGCCCCGGCCGCCCGCACGAGTACGGCGCGCCCCCGGCGCAGATGGCGCGCGCGGCGCTGCCCCCGCACCTGGCCGCCGCCGACCTCGCCGGGGTGGCGCGCCTCGGCGACAACGGCCTCTGCCGCCACCCGCACTCCACGGCCGCCGCCCTGGCCGCGGCGGAGCTGGAGGCGGCCGTGGGCGCCAGGAGCACCATGGCCACCATGGCCATGAACCTCAACGTGAGGCGAGGCGCCGGGGACATGCTCAACAGCCACCTCGCGTCGCTCACGCCGCTCAACCTCAACGTCTCCGAGATGCACGCCAGTCGGCAGCAGCAACAACACCAGCAACAGCATCAACAACAGCAACCGCATCCGGGAATGGGAGATGCGGGAGTGTTGTCGGAGCTGGAAGACGGTGGTTACTTGGGGGGACCTCGTCGTACAGTGGATGGGTTTGGTAGTGGACGTTCGCATTTGGGTATGAGTACTGCATTAGGAGGTTTATCCACTGCAGGCCTCACAACAGGTCTTCCTCTACATCGGCAAGCTCAACAGCAGCAGCAACAACAGCAGCAGCAACAACAACAGCAGCAGCAGCAGCAGCAACAACAGCAACACCAACAGCAGCAATCGCAAGCAATGGCTACTTTGAACCACCGCAGCGGAAGTGTGATGCATCCAGTCACACAGCATGGAGGTACTGCTGATCCTCAAGCCTATCATATCTACCAGCATCCCACTGAGACCATGCCATCAGCAGTAGCAGCAGCCATTGCTCACTCTACTGGAGGGATGTCTGTGCCAGCGTTTCCGGGAAATCCCTACATCCACCACAACATGGGCTACAGTCGTGGTGGTAGTGCTATGTAGCCAAGGGATAGTGAAGACGATGAGGAGGCAGATGTAGAAACATCAGCAACCCCACGTCTCTGGTGGGCATCTTAAAAGGATCCCACATTTCAGGACCTCGCACAATTTGGCCATCTTGGCTTCTTGGTATTAGCATACAATTAAAATCAAAGTTAAAGTAAAAATCATCCAAGTTAATTTATTGTTTATACATTTTCAGTGATACTTGGCATGTTTGTTCAATTATCATGTTTTGTTTAAAACTTTTCATTTTTTATGGCCATTAGAAAATTATATTACAATAAATTTCAGGTATTCAAAAGCAAATGAAATCCACTTGAACAAACAGAAAACTTAATGTATTTTTTTCCAAACTTACAAATGTTTGAAGATATGGAGCCATTTCTATGACGTTGTGTATTTGTTATTACATTTATTAGAGTAGAGAAAAAGAGGACCCCAATACTCATGTTGCTTTTTTGGAAGAAAATAATTTACTATTTATTTTTAATACTCTTATTGTTTTTCTACTATCAACAATTAGGTTGTGTGAAGCTGTAATACAAAATATTGTCTTTTTTCCTTTTTAATGGAAAAGCAGATTTAATGTACAACCAAAAATTGTTTCTTTTTAATGGATCTGAACATCTGATAAATGCAACTTGTGGACTTAATTTCGTAGATAAGATTCAATTCAATAATACTATCTTTACTACTACTTTAATTTGGATCAAAATCAACCTGTTTCCTCAAAACTAGGATTTGGGAATTTTGTTTAATTTGTATTTAAGCAATTACTGAAAGAAACAAAATCATTGAAAGATTAGTGCCAAGATATCAAGCAGAGATGAATAAATAATTGAAGTGAATGAGGTCATTTTCAGGAAAAAACTTTATTTGGCTTTTAGAAAACATTTTCTCGAGATTCAGAGTTCAAAACTAGAAATGTAAATAATTTCTGCTGCTGTAATATGTAATTTCATCAAAACTTTTCTAGCATTTTTGAGTAAAATATGGTGTATAATTTTTAACTTGCTCTGATGATGTGAAAAGGGCGGAATTTATCGACTGTTCTAAAAAGAAAGTATCACTGTTTTAAGAGAACTGAAGAAATTCACAATCAGTAATTCTGAAGACTTTTGAGATTTATCATCTGCCTCATACAGTTTCAAATTATGCAAATTACCTGGCAGCCAGTCTTTCTTTTGGTTGATCAGTTTCAAAATTATATTACTGATACGTCACTCATCCTCTGAACTTCATAACTTTCAGAATTAGTTCATTAAAAATATGATTAGAATGATCATTAAAAATATTTTGAATATGATTAATGTATTATTTGTTATACATTGATTGATCATGAATATAGAAGGAGCCATTGTAATTCAGTGGCTGATATATAGTTTTGTGAATGCTGCTACTGCATTTGATGACAATTTACATTGTGGTCAAACAATGCATTTCCACTGCCAGATGGAGTGTCTATATGACAATCACAAAAAATATAAGTGTTCTACTCCATTCTTGGGTAGAATGTTACAAACCTGCGTATGTAATGCATATTATTGTTCCCCTGTGCCTATGATACATAGGGCCATAGAGCTGGTAGTAATGCTTGCTAGCATTGTGTACCAGAAAATTTTCCCTTTCTTGATTTCTGCACAAGTTTTGTAAACTTGTCTATCTACTGAGCACCTCCATTAGAGTTGTGTGAAGTGTGCAATTGTTGAAGTTCCTATTTACCAGAATTCTAAAGTGAGTGTAATATATTTTGCTATATGCTTCTCTGCTCTCTGTAGGTATGCAGTGTTGAAGCCATCGTTTTGCTCGCTGTATTCTGTGTCCCCTAAAACCACTTGGGGGGTGTAATGTGTGTGTCTGATGTAAGATATTCTGAATTTAAATATTTTACAAAGTAATAATAAATGTTAATAAGTGATAATATATTGAGTATAAATTATTCATTTTTACGGACATGTCAAATTGCAGAGAAAGTGAAGTTAAATTAAGAAATCTTGGTCTTGTATAACAAATGAACTATATTGATATAGTAAATGCTGCACTGACTTAAGAAGCTGTTTTATTAAATTACATTTCCTTGTGAGTAAGTGCATTTGGAGATCGTGTTTTACAGTTTCAAGTACAGCTCACATATACATGTACCATGCATACACAAGAAAGAAAAGCAAGAGCTGACCAAAACATCTTTGAATGATTATTCTAAGATATTGTAACACATTTAAAAAGATAATTAGAAAGACTGAAGAAGAAATCTACCATGAAACTGGCTTGATCCCAACTCCAGGATAGAAAGAATCAACTTAAATGACAAAGATCTTCGGTTTCTAAATTTTATTTCGTTTATAAAATTTTTGTACTTTACGGTGCAAATGTAAGATAATGAATCAAAGAATTTGAGTTTAATTTTATTTTAACCAGTAGACTTTTAGATATTAGCCTCATCAAAGGAGAAAATTGGCAGTAAAAATAGATTTAATTTTTGACACTAATTTTTATCATTTGTAGCTCAAGAAAAACTCAAGTTTAATAATGAAAAGGAAGTTTACATCTGTAAATGCTAAAAGTGCTTTCAACACTCAGAATTATTTTAAATGTACAAAGTGATGTTTTATTTGAAAGCTTGTGACTAGATCATACTTTATTATTGAACTAAGACAGGGTATTAATTTCCTCTTGTTGCAAACCACAACCAAAATAATCCAGGATGTTTTATTTAATACATATTTCATTTTGCTTATACTATCTAGGAACAATTCAAATTTCTTCTCCACACCCATTGAACTCGACAGGTATTGTTCAGCTGTTTACAGAACGTATAGGCATTTTTAGACTAACAGTAAAAAAGTTTGTAGTTGCGACAGTTAATTTAATTATATTTTATTTCACTAAAATGTGTTTTAAAAAAATCTGATTAATTATTCAAAATTTCCTCCATCAGTTGAATTCACAATAATTTTACATTCTTACGAACACAAAAATATTGTTTTTCCCTCAGGCCACCGTTTATGATTAATTTAATAGTAATCATATTTCTTAAGAGTGTTAAACTACTTATTAACATACAGGGAGAGGACAATTTGAAGAGTAAAGAATATTTTATAATAATGAAATTTGTTTATTTACAAAATAAAACTGTAAACCCATATTATGAAACTAATGCATCTTCATTTCTAATGTATTCTCCAATGTCACATACATGGAAACATATAGTGGTCAAAGGATCTGCATGTTTACATTCAGCAGTGGATTTCGCAGAAATGCCCAATCCCTTTAAATAAGAATACAATATTACACAATATTCAACATAAATTTAAATTTTAATTAATATTAAAATACTTAATAAAAAAAATAATATTAACAATACATACCAAAGGAACATCACTCATACTAAATACTACAACTCCTTGATATTGTGGCGTATTTTCTGTTATTCGTCCGAGACCTGACTTTAGAACATGATGTCCATACAGAAACTGTTGTTCAGCACTTGGTTTTACCCAAATCTTATACTGGAAACAATTCACAGAGATAAATAGCATAACCTAAATGTGAAACAAAATTATGCAAGATAAACTTAATCAAATTTTAAAAATACCTGTGCGTATGGTGCTAATAAAGCCAGACAGGTGACAGTCAAGTTAAATTTTCCAGTTTTGGTGAACTTTCCGATACATGTGCCCACAGAAACGAGGTTATTCGCACCCACATTTTCTGCAAGTTTCAGAATCTTCTCAGACATATAGAATACACGACCTCTATATTCTCGAAAACAGTAAGTTCCATCAGGTCGATCAATCAACAGTTTCACATTAACACCAATGCTGTAAAGAGTATGCCACAACTAAGGTTATGTTACAAAACAAAAGTCAATTTGATTCTTAATGCAAAGTATTACTTACAATTTCGTTAATTTTTCTAAAACTAATCTCCATTTTTCTTCTGTCAGTTGTTGTAGATTTCTCATAGCTTAAGGTATATAGCATAAACACGTGCTCTCAACAAACTGTAAACAATTCAGTTCACACCAGAACTCAAGGAACATTAATAGCACATCAAAAGAATCCCCACTTCTCGTTCTATGTTTAAAAAAAAATAGTATCCGCCATGATAACAAATGCGAAACGCTGCGGCGAATTCTCTGCACTCAGATGCCATCTGCCGACGATAATTTCAATTTTACTTTAAAGCACTTCTTTTGAATCTTCGTGCCGGCATGATTCTATTTGCAAGGAGTAACAACTATTTGTACTATTAAAATAATTGTTTGTATTGCGTTTGCAAGATGCAAGATTGGCATGCATCTTGAAATACTAAAAATAATAACAGAACGCCCGAGTGATATTTAAATTTAGAAATGATATATGACCCAAATGATTGAAATAACATGGTCCAAATGATATTTGCTTATACTAAGTCTTGATGTTTGGTGTATTTCAATAAAACACTTCCCTAAAATTATTTTTGGGAGTACAAACGATTAATCGGTAGAAATCGCTGCTTTTCTCGAGAAAATGTAGACAAATGAAATTCTTTGTGAAAATAACTCGATATAAATATATTTAAATATTTAATCCTTTTTCTGATCTTCTATTGTTCTATTATTGATAAGTTGCAGGTGGTTATAAATCTCGTTATCAATATCGTTAATTATATGTGTGTCCTGGCATTTTGATAAGCGTAAAGAAGTCACCATATTCTCATCATACTTTGTCAATTGCAGAAATCATTTGTAAGTAAGTGAGTTTCATTAAAAATTGCAAACCTTGACAAAATGATTTTGCTTTTTGTTGAGTACTTGAAAAATTATCTTATTGATTAGTATAACAAGTTTGGTTGATCGGAAGTTGGCGGTGTCACAGTTTCTTTAGTATTGACTTCCCTTGACGTCCATCTATCTTCCAATGATTTTTAAGATGAGTGTGCCTCAAGGGTAGACTCAAGAATGTTTTATGTTAAAGCGAGGGTCGAAGGCCCGAACCACGTTATCTTCGACACGCGTAGCGAAGCGTCACAATTCCGCGCGAGTGAACCGTGACACTCTCAACTTCCGATTCACCCCAAGTTTTTATAAACCAATATATTTTTTGTAGAATTCTACCGAAAATGTGAAGAATAAAAGATTAAAGTTGACAAGTTAAAACACATTTAAGAAATTCATTAGACATGTGAATCTGTAATGTTTCTGATAAATAGTAAATTATATTTGTTATTTATTGATTAAACATGAATTTATAGAATCAATATTCCAAGGAAGTTCTGAATTACTATATTGTTTACAATAAAATTAATTAAAAATTAGCTATATTAGCTAATTTAGCTAATTCTTCTTCCTTGTGCAGTTTTGTTGGCAAATTACTTCATGATCCCAAAAAGTTTCTAACTATCAAATAATTTTCAATTTCACAAGTACATGATTAATTTTTTCATTGGAAGAATATATTTTTTATGAAATTTTCTGAAACCACTTACATGTGAAATTAATAAATATACACTACCGGCAAAAATTTTTGGACACCCATTAAAGACATTTTTTTCTCGGCAAACTGAAATTGGCAATCAATTGGCAATTGTGCAATCTAAAAGTAGGGAATTGAAGTAGGGTCTTTGTCTTAAGTTATCGTGTGTAGATAAACATTACTTAGGGATCTGTATCCATCAATGAACTCTCAATAGTATACTCGTGAATAGGAATGCCAAATGTCGTCAAGAAAGTTATTCAGGCAAGGGGTGACTTTTATAAATGAAAAGACAGTTTAATTAATTTTTAAGTTGAAATATTCAGTTTATTGTAAATATATATCTTTAGCATAAGATATGAGGATAATATAATAGTCAAAAATCACAGTGTATTAGTATTACTCTCAACCTATTTTCTTCACAAATTTGAAACTATTGACCAGCCAAAAACTTTTGACCGGCCATCTACATATGTAACTATTTGTTAAAAACTTTCTTAAGAATCTTTTAAAATTAAATTATCAGTTTTAGTGAAGTTTCTTCTCATTTGGTTATTATGAACTCTGTACATCAAAACTACTTACTTTGATCTCTATATAAACTGAAACGATACTTTTTGTTGTTTAAATTAAATTATTTAATATCTTAATCACTGATGTTTATAATAATTAGTTACAATTTAATCTTTGTTTTTTAATACTTTCGGAACTATGGTGATCTGGTCTTCCATATATATTTCCTGAGAACTTCCATATTTGAGCTAAATATTTTGTGGTCCTCGTGGCTTCCATATTAGTGTCCTAAGGGGCCGTCCATAAATTATGTAATGCAAATTCAGAGTATTTTGAATACCCCCTCTCCCCCCTGTAATGCACGTGTAACACACACTTGAACCCTCTCTAACAATTATATAATGCTTGCAATAAGCACTCCCTCTCGCCCACCAAGATTCAATCAATATTCAATCAATCTTTAATTTATTATATTTTTAATTTAATTTGTTAATGTGGTAATGATTTAGTATAAGACTGAATAAAAGGAATAATTTCAGCAAATGTTGAGAGATTTTAAAAATAAATATCAGCATTACGTATCACTAAACTATGACCTCCCTACCCCTATGTGACACAGCATAACACTGCCTCAAACCCCCTTTCCCCCTCTTCAGCATTATGTAATTTATGGACGACCCCTAATCCTCTCTCAATTTTGTAAACCAATCTTAATTAAATTAATCTTTGTTGTTGCTAATTTTTGAAGTTGTAAAATCTCCGAAGTTTGTTTTATTCAAAAATTAATGATGTTTATCATACTAACTGCAAAGAGTTTTTCCATTTTGTATAACTAGATTCAGTGCTCTGCAAAATCTATTGATTATCATAAGTAGATCAAGAAGAATGCTGGTTGAATATAAAGGCAATTCTTTTATTACATATTATAGTCAAAGTAATATTTATGTTACAAAAATGTATTTATACATCATTTATTAATGCTTTTCATTGCATCTATTATCAAGAGTGGTGCACAAAAAAAATTCTAAAATTTGTTGTCATTATTTCTCTTATTTTTATTATTCACATGTGGTCAGTCTCCTTTGTTATTATGATTGAATGTTGGTTATCCTGCTGTGAACGCTTTGGTTCTGTTGAAAGTGATGATAGAAATAAAATTTGTTTAGCATGTGAATCTTAGTAAAGTTGCTTTTAGATAGTAAATTTTGTAGAATTTAATGAAGCTTTAAAATAAAGATTACTATGGTATTTTATTTTAAAAGAGAGCAGTCTTACCACTCAAGATTGATAAATATTACCTTCTAAGCTTTTTAAAACCTTCAGGGGTTTAAATGCCATACTGAGTTCTGAAAATGGAAGAAAAGTATCCCTTGGGAAATATTTTTGAATGTGCAGAAATGTTTTTTTGATGATATATTAAGTCAGAGGTAAAACCAGAAAGTCTTTCTATGGTGAGGACTATTTTCAATTTTAAGTTCCCACTTAAATATTTTGGGGAATATTTTTTTTTTCAATTTTCATGAAAAAAATGTGTTTTCATGAAGGGACTACTCATTAGGATGTGATGCTATCATTACGTGGCAATTGTTGTGAATAAAGTAGAAATGAAAGAAAAAGAAACAAAAAATATACAGTGGTCTGGGAGGGAGCTGAGTATGGTTTTGATGGTTCCGCCACTGTGCTATGCATGCTTTTTTGTCTTTTGTGGAACAGAAGGGCTCTTTTATTTCTGGAAATTCATATTATCTGCAGTAAAAATTTAATGGAAGTCCAAGATCATCAACATCATAAAAGATTAGGCTGTTAAGCTATTCTAAAGAGATCTGGCAATCCTCTGCAAGTCTATACCGATTGTTCCGAACCCCCAAGATTAAAAAAAGAGAGGATACTCTACGTCATTTATTAACATACAAGAATGTGAATGTAGTAACAGGCTAAAATGAGAGGGGACATGTAAAAGTTTCTACTCATATTTGGATATGTCACCCCCAGCATTCTAACAATGCGACAGTCCTAATTCGATATTCCTGCGCCACCTCGTTGAGTTGTCGAACGCGGTAAGATTATGAGTACTACTTGGCTGTCCGGGATGAGCCGCGTCTCAGTCGATCGAGCTGACGTTTTGGCCATCGTCTTGTGGCCTTCTTCTGAGCTATGCTGCTATATATGTGACGATGGCCGAAACGTCAGCTCGATCGACTGAGACCCTGACGGTCAGTCCTCGAGGACGGCAGCCGCCGGGGGCGGGGGCGGAGGAGGGGTCGGCGGCCGAGGAGGCGGCGGGGGCGGCGACGGGGATGGCGCTTGCTCGGGGGTGGACGGGCGGCGTGGCGACGGGGACAGCAGCTTGACCGTGGCGGCTGCCGCGGAGCCGCGCCGGCCCAGGGACGAGAGCGAGCCGCGGTGGTTCAGCTGGATGACGAAGCTCAGCCGCTCCAGGCTGGGCCCCAGCGCGTCCGACGTCTCGGGCTCCGCCGCTTCGGTATCCTCCCCTGCGCACGCGCAGCGGCACGTAGGCTTTTTAATGGCTCCAATTTTTTTATTTATTTATTTATTTATTTATTTATTTATTTATTTATTTATTTATTTATTTATTTATTTATTTATTTATTTATTTATTTATTTATTTATTTATTTATTTATTTATTTATTTATTTATTTATTTATTTATTTATTTATTTATTTATTTATTTATTTATTTATTTATTTATTTATTTATTTATTTATTTATTTATTTATTTATTTATTTATTTATTTATTTATTTATTTATTTATTTATTTATTTATTTATTTATTTATTTATTTATTTATTTATTTTGAAAGAATAGAGTAAAATACACTTATAAAGATGCCATAGAAGTTTTTCACTGTTAACTCTGAATTTTAGAAAATTACAAATGTTTGACATTTTTTAAGTTCAGGGAGGCGCGCCTCACGGTTTGAATAAAACTGCTTTATTCTTTTGTTTTGTTTTTCAAAAATTAGCAAAATGTAATATTTTTTACTTGTCTCTTACGTGGTTAATATTTGTATTACACTCTAACGTCGGTAATATTTATATTAGCGGTTCACATTATTGCATTGATGAGCACATGTGCTTTAAATAATGTCATAGTTTCTCGAAAACTCCAAACTTTTCTGTGAAAACTAGCTCAAAAGCTCGCATTTTCTGAAACACTCAAGCGTCATTTTCTCAAAAATGGCTCCAAATCTAGTCTTCAAAATTTTTCCAACTGATAGTGCTAATTGCACTGTTTAATGTGACATAAAGAGAGTATTAATTTTGGGGAATTCTTCAGTTTTTTTTAATTTACACAAATGTATCTCTCACGCCGTTAATTATTTCCAACGATTTGTAAACATTATTGCATTTTTGAGTTAAAATTCTTTCAATGACTTCCAATAAAGTTTTTCGAAAATTCAAAAGATTTCTGTGAAAAAGAGTTTCAAATTTCGCATTTATAGTCATGCTTAAACGTCATTTTCTTAAAAACGGCTCCACATTTTTTAACGAAAATTGCATTGCCATATAGAACGAGGTTTTACTCATATTTAATATTCTTAATATATTATTTCGGTTCCATTAGGAAACCGAAAAATTGAGAAAAGTTTTAAAAAAATGAACTTTGAGCGACGTTGGATGGCAGCTGGCAAGAGTATTTGGCATGTCGGAAAAGCTATCTCAGGTCAAGGGAATTAGAAAAATAATGCGAAGTTTGTGCCATTCTGCAGCACCACTTGTTTTTATTATCAGCAAAGGTTAGAAGGCGAAAAATTCCAGAAGAAGGGAGATGAAAAAGGATGAAAAATGGCCTCGTGTCTGTGACGGCTAATTTTACCTACTGCTCCCTTAACTTTATTGAAGTCTGTTTCCTGCAAATGCTGCAAAAACGGCTAAAATGAATGCAAGAAGGCAGATATTTAGTTCTATCAACCCGGCGCCATACAGTAATGAGCGCCATAAAGTACCTCCTTAGTCTATGCCGGCGCTCGCCCGAATCCCCGCAAGTCAAGGGGTCCTATTACGAAACTTATGGGAAAAAATTAAAAAAGAAATTAGAACTCGAGAAAATTGTTATCGTAATTTTATAAGTCGCGGTACATTAATCTGATATTTCATATACTTTTCAATTAACTTTTTTACTTAAATAGGCATTTATAATCACTACTTATAAGGTACTAACTTATAGGAACTACTGAAATTCACATTTATTAATTCATACATGTAATAAATATACCTATTTAATAAGGGATTTTATTCAACACCAAACAAAACACAATTTTTCAGCGATTTAAGCTCACCGTAGCAATTGTGTTAATTGTTCACTAAATACTTTCACTTAATACTATTATTTAAAATATATTTCCAACCCCCTTTTTAGCTTAAACATTGAAATAAATATCTCATAGTTTCTTGATACAACTTTCACATTTTTAATTTGTTCGGTGGGGGGGGGGGGACTACGTTTCAGCATTGCCCGGGGCTCAAAATTTTCCGGGACTGTCTCAATGTGAAAAAAGAGTTAGAGCTGGAACGACAAGAAGACGGGGACGGATAAGTCATTGACTCTGACAAACTAATGGAAGAGGATTGATTGATTGATTAGTGATTCCGGGCGCATGTGATATGGTCATGTAGGTCCCATACATATAGTGCATGTTTTCATCGCGGGCAGTGGGCAGTGATCTTGCCCCGCTGTCCGGCTGGCAGGGGAGATTCGGCGCCGACCTACGCGGACCTGCTGGGATTTTCCCTAACTAGTTATTTCCTACCAGCGGGCCTAGGCTTTTTGTTTAGGTAGTGCTCCAGCACTCGCCTGGTGTTTTTCGGAGAAACTACAGAACTACCGATCAGAGCTGCCGGCTGCTAGAATTCTCCTCTAGACAATGGCTGAATTCAACCTAGCTGTCTGGCGTAGTGTCATCGTCGGAATCGCACTCAGAAGCTCTCAGTCAGAGGCGCTGCTGTGACATCAGATGATGTCCTAAGCCACCTTTGCCGGTCAGTGGTAGAGGACCGGGATATTCTATAAGATATTGGATAATACGAATCAGTAAGAAACCGTATACTATAGTGATAATAAAACGCTCGCTAAATCCATTTATATTTAGCACATATCGATGATCAACTTAGGCCTTCCAACAAAAGTAGTATGCTTTTCGTGACGGTGAAGTTCGTCTGCTTCCATAATATACTTTTTTTACGATAATAATTGCTTACTTTGCCATTTCCAATTAACTTGTGTAATGATTCAGGATCCATATTTATTTGCAAACAACGTTTTTACATGTAAATTACATCGTGGTGGGGGAGTGTGTGGGGGAGGACACGCGGAGTGCCATTTTCACAGCACATCCAGGCTCACTTTGCACACTAGCAGCGAGACCATTGATCCTAGAATGCATAACATTTAGGCAATTGTATTCGCTTTCATTTCGTATTAAGTTAAAATATACAGAAAATGCTTCCTTTTTAATTTATATTGAGATAAAATGGGATAACCACTGTTTCTTCAAGTTTTTTGCTGATAGCTCTAAATTTCGCTAAACTGTTCTCTCTCGGGTAAACCGTTCAGTGAAGAAAAATACTGGACATTCATGTAGATAATCGTATCTTAATTTTTTGCATGTAGAGTCATTAGTTACGCAAAACTGGTGAATTTCCAGCTATTTTGAAAAACAAACTGAAAAAATCGTGTAGGTAACCGTAAAACCCTTGCAGTAGTAATGCGAGTGCGAACGCAAAGATTTGGGTACTGATAGGTTTGCAGGCCGGCACAATGTCACTAGTTGCCAGAAGGAAATCTCTTGTCTTACACAAGTGATGAAAGTTTTATGGTCAAGAATATGATGTTACTGAAAAAGATAATCGGCAAAAGGAGATTTTCGACTCGCGGAGAGGAAAAATGTCGTCCTGTGGTGAATGCGGTTAGACACTTTTCCGCATTTTTCTGTCTGGGAAAGAGCTTGGATATGTTTCCCAGAATACTATTTCTGTAAAATTGCTAGAAATTGAACATTACAGAAGAATCCGTAAGAACATATTCCTTAAATTGCACAACAATGTTATTTGGGATAAGAAAAACCAATTCTGTAGAAGCGATTTTGAAAGTGATACATCTGATTCTTAGTAATCTTTAACAAGAAATATAACTCTCTATTACAGTGGGGTCATTTGAATGAACCTAAATAATTGGGTTAGCAGGAAGACGGATAATTAATATAATATAAAGAAAACGTAAAAGGTAAAGTGTAGAACCGAAGTACATAGATGATGATCGATCAGTATTTAAAATGTTTCTCTTAGGATAAATTCTATTGTTGACGTAGGTCCTAGACAAAGTGTATTCTTTATTTTTTAAATTGCCCGAAAGAATCTGAAAATTTAGACTATTGCTTGCTTCTATTGATAACATTTTGACTTTACGAGTGCACACCAACAAATACTATCTTTCCTCTCTCTTCTTGTTTGTCAAATTTTTTACTGAGACCGGTCAGGAAAATTAGAAATTCATATATTACTTGTTGAAACATATCAAAATTCGGAGGTACCTGAGAAGAAATTTGCAGAATTTACTGTTTTATAAGCCTATGGATTTTCAATATTTTCGTTCTCCAACATCTATTCCTTTTATCCCAAACATAATTAACTGGAATTTGATGGTAAATGAAAATGCGTTTTTGTTGTCAATCGATTTTTCGGTTTCAAGGATCCAGAAAACATGGATTCTGGCTACACCACGTGTTAGATGATTTTTTTATATTTAGCAATAGGATTCATTCACATTTTCGTTACCAGAGCCCGGCAATAAGAGTTTTTCTGCCAAAAATTCGCCGCTTCAGACGCACGATTGTATACGAAGAACCTTCGTAAGAGCAAGGAAGTAAAAATAATACGTAATGTTGAAAATATCAAAAACAAGTCGTGAAAATTTGATTTAGGTATCTTACTTGTTTTTACTTTATCGCCTTACTTTGTAAGAAGATAAAGTATTGTAATCTCGCGTCGGAAAACGGCGAATTTTCGACAAAAAACTTATTACCGATTCCTGCCAATAAAAATGTAGATAAATCCTATTGCTGCAAAATATCTGACGTCAAAACATGTCTGTATTTTCGTCCGTTTGTCTATGATCAGCGCTAGCGCCTAAATCATTTTGGAAATTTTTTCCAAAATTGATATTCCCCCATTGATCTGAACGAACTTAAAGCACTGCGTGTTTGAAACGGATATTTTGATTTTTGGAGGCATTTTATATTATGCCTCAACAGTTTTAAAATTTCCTCAAAAATGGCACACATTTTTTATTTAATTTTGACCCCGAATTATGGACCCTTAAAAGAATGGCACAGGTCTCATTATCGTTTAAATTCCTGATTTTTGGAAAATTGCAAAAGTTCGAATATGTTTTCGGAATCTTCTCCATCTACAATATTGGAGAGAGATATTTAATCATTGATGAAATCTCTTTTTCAAACACATCTTGCAATAAGTTCATGTACAATTTTTTGGAAAATATGAAAAATATTGCTAAAAGTTTAGTGAAATAAAGAGAACTTTTAATTTATTTAAACGTTATTTTTTTTAGAATACGGCTTCAATTTTTTGTTTAAGGTTTTTTCTCGTATGTATCAAAAGATGTTGAAAAAAGTTCTGTTTCATTTTCGCACGCTGTCTGTATTTTTTAAAATTGCAAGAGGTTACCATTGCAGAAGTACAATATTGAAGATAGAGATTTTTGTCAGAAATGAAATCCGTTTTAAAAAATTCGGTATTAAAAAAGGTCACGCAATATTTTCTAAAAAATTAACAGTTTTCGCGTAATTTCTGCTTGGAGTTAATGTAATTATTAAAAAAATATTTTCTCATAAACGGCTCTCAATTTTTACTTTAAGTATATTTCATTGTTAGAGAAAATGACTTAAAAAGACATGTCTAATTTTCGTTGAACTCTTTGAACTTTCGAAAATTGCATATTGAGTATAACGGGAGTTAATATTAGGTTTCTAAGCGACAGGTACAAGTATTGCCGTGCGACTGTCTTTCGAAGCGGTAAAAAGCACGGGTGGGTACTATATGGACCTGAGTCGGTTGCGGTGCGGAGAAAGACTTTTCATAGATTGGAAACACTTGGTTCTTGTACAAGTATAATGTCGCGTAGCCGTTACCATAAAATGTGAGAAAGTATGTACAAGCTGTAGCACTGCTAGGCTGAATGTAAGGATTCATCAAGCAAAGTTTTCATCTCTTGTTTTTCCTGTTTGAGGATTTCTTAGTAAAAAACTTAATGTAGTAAATTATAGTACGTCCTTTATGAGAATGGGAAATTTAAGAAGGCCTAAACAAGACTATACTTACAATTTGAAAGAAACAGGCCCGGCGGATAATGTGTGTTCGGTGGGTAACAATACCCACACGAAAAAATTCCGAGTGGGTAAAATACCCACTTGGAATTTGCGGTGAGGGAAATATTCCAGAAATTTCAAATTCCAGAAATGCGCGAAGTCTCTTGGAATTTAATCAAATCAAAATGTATACGCGATCAACTGTGTACCAAGATATGGTCAATAGTATTGTAATGTTATATGTTTATAGTGACATAACCGACAAAATCGATGTGCAAAAATTGTTAAATGAGTTTAAAATTAAAGAGTGCAAAGCGCAGCGCTATTTTTGCATTGCAAAATTGAACTCTGCTGAAGTTCCATAAAATAAATGTGATGACAAACAAATGAGGTAACAATTTGATGTCAATTTACTGATAAACATGACAATTTGAAAACATTCTGTTTTGTATTTTTTCTTTCATGTACATTTTGGGTGGATGATAGAGGGGTAGGGGGGACCCTCACCCGGTTCAACTACCCGCTCTAAACTTAACATCAATCGCCGGACCCGGAAAGAAAGACATTATTGGTAATCTCAGCAAGAAACGGAAACTTTTTGCTCTACAGTAACAAGCCGAGGAATCAGTTGCGTGTAGACGATGATAATTGAAAATCTCTGGGGATCGCTAACCGAAACAATCTCTTGCGACAAGTTTCTCAGTTGTAGTTCTAGTTCTGGACCGTGCTGACCTTAACAACATACTTCGATTTCTGTCATACTGGACAAGGAGGAATTGACTAATTACACAAGGAAAGAAAGCTGGACAGGACATGTAGATGAAATGGTATCAGATATACGTTTGGGGCTCAGTTGATGCTTTGCTTTCCATTCGGAAGTTGACGGTGAGGCTCTGGGGTGAGTGAATGTTGCATGCGCGTCAATTTGTTAGGTCACTATTACCGTAAGTGTAGCGCATATTATATCCCGGAAGGTGGCGGTTCCATCTCCCTTGAAAAATGAGATCCGGCGACGACCTACGTGTTGACTTAGTTTTTCCATTCCATTCTCCATTTCCAGGTTCCATTCTCCAGCAGGTCACCGTCCCTGCTGGGACAAGCTCAAAGCTCTCGACTGGACTCCCTACATTAATGAGACAGAAGTACTTATAATTGTAAATGTGGGGAGAGGATGAGCACAAAGTTGAGAGGAAAAAGATCGCGCGCGGCCCATGGCCCGTCTGTTAGGATATTGGTACCATTCACCTGATATTGATCGGAGATATCTCACGAAACGAGAGGCTCCGTCCTGTGGCTTCCGCGATTAACACGAAACAAGTATGTGTTATGTATAATTCCGAGAGCATTATACACCAAAATACTTTGGCACCGAACAGTGAATTTAAAAAAAAAGAATTCACTGAATTTAATGAATCTAAACGGAAACTTAAAGTTATAGAGGAGACACAAATTGTGCATACTTGGGAAATATATTGAAAAGAATCCTGTTGTAATTTCTTGGTGTGTTCATTAGTATGTACAAGAATTGTATTCCCAGTAACATTTGCCTATGGCTACGTACTATCTTGACCTGACGGTTTAGCTTATTTTCGGCGTACTCGCTTTCCATGACGGGACCCCAAGATTATAATGTGCCTTTTCCTTGCAATGTCGCAGTATAAGTTGCTGTGTGATGATGAGACAATCCACTTCTCAGGTTGAGAAAACCAGAATCCGGCGAGGGGATGTCTTCGTGCTAACGTCACGTACCTCCCTTAACCCCCGGCGCGAGGCAGGGACGTCGCTGGTAGGCCATGGTCCGTTCACTGGCCAAGGGCAAACTACGAAAAGTACTATCCTACCTACGGAGTCCTCCTATCTGGAAGTGGCTTACGCCGGGGAGGGCGCGCGTACCGGCGGTGCTGGCGTCGGCGGCGCTGGCGGCGGGCGCGGGGGCGGGCGGCGCGTGGCGGCGCTCCGAGTGACGCAGCCAGAGGCAGTGCAGCAGGCCGTAGGCGGCGCCGCCCGCCGCGGACAGCGCGCCCATGCAGCGGAAGGACTCGCGCGTGCCCAGCGTGCCGATGAGGATGCCGCCCAGGAAGCTGCCGCTGCCGCGCCCTGCGCACACGCCACCTCCTCTTTATTGCCGCCTTTCTGGTCTGCACACGGGAAAGGGCAACTTGCGATTGGATTTTAATATTGTGGCGTCATATCAGTCGCCTTGTACAGACGTGACAAAATATTAGCCACGTGCGTTTCGTGCTCATGGACAGCGCTGGCGGGAAGAGACGCCGGGCTGAACAATGGCAAACCTAGGGAGCGGAAGGGAAGGGGTGCCGTGTCGTGGGTGGCCACTTGTCAACCCCGTAGACCACTTGCGGCAAACTTGTGAACCCCGTAGAGAGGCTAGCTGAGGAAACGCGTCGGCGGAAACAGCGATTGTTCAGCCCGGCGTCGCTTCTTATGTTTTGGTTCCTGACCAGAAGAAAATGATTTGAATAGTTATGTTATATGTGATGGCAATGTCCAGCCTCTGTCTTCGCTACTACACGCACCTGTTGTTTTGGAACCTGCGACGTTTTTGCATTTGCATTGAATATTTAGTCATTGTTCAGTTTAGTCGTTTTAAAATGTCTTTTTTTTTGGTAGGAATTAAAAACATGCTCTCACAACTTATTAACTTTATGTTCATTTAAATGGAGAATATACATTCTTATTCATAAACATTCGTCTGTTTTTCGAGTGTGTTGATAGTGAAGAAATTTATGAGTTAACCTCCTCATATGCAAGACTAATAATCCTAAAGAATTAATACTAATCTTTCAACTTTAAGACGAAAATCAGATCAATAACTTCGATTCTAGAGTGATCAGCGTGAGTCAATTACTTGTTAAATTTAAACTAAATCGTAGACCGACCCGTGAATATTGAAGAACTCTTAAAATTCCTTTCTTAAGGATATTTATTTACCCCATTTGGCTCTCCTTGGCTAGCTTATTCGGTCAATGGGTTTACCGACATGAACCACCAGATGCATTCGTGCCCCCATGGTGGAAAAACAAACAATTTATTTAACAACAGTTATTTCCACCACGGTGCCCCCGTTTAAACCGACCTTGGATTTTCCGGTGTTGCACCGTTCAAGCGTCTCATCTTCACAGGTACAAGAAGTCGCAGCCCCGGCCCGGCGGTCGAGCGCCGCGTGGCGAAGCGACTTCAAAGCCGTGCGCTGCCGAGGACGTCCACCCACGGCCGAAGCGCTGCCTCAGTCGCGACGCGGCTGGAAATATCTTCAAGGAACAGCGCCGCCCGGCCCCTGTCCCACTGGCCCTCGCCCGCGCCCTCGCCCTCGCACGCGCCCGCTTCCGACTCGGGTTCGCTTCCACGCCACTTCGCCATTCGCTCGCTTTCGTTGAAGGTCATAGCGAATGCACACTCCCGTAGTACGCGATCCTCTTTTGATTCTCTTCGTAGAATACAAAGCGGAGTTCAAAACTGGACAGGCGCAAAGGAGTGGTTGAATGATGGTTTTGTAGATGGTTATGGATGTTGGGAAGATCAATTAATGACGGGTTTTTGTTGATATAGCTTATTTTTTGCTTGTTGTGTTTTACTATTGATGTGTAGTATCTACATGAAGCCCGAGATATTTTACAATACTATTTGGGGGTAGCCAGTTAATGGGTTCATTATTTATTGTGAGCGATTCTGGAGGTATATAGGATTTTAGAGTGAATATTTTGATAGCTGTTTTTGTGGGATTAAGTAAATTGCAAATACATCAAGTAACTCTCATTTAGTCGATCAGCGCAAGAGGTTTAAGATGAGCTGAACCTCTTAGTACTCCGAGTGTACTTTCCAGCCTCTTTCTATTGATTTTTCTAAATCGCGTTCCTTTCTTTGTGCAGCTGACAATCTTTTTTAAACTGTTTTAACATAGGCATACTATTGTTTACATTTTATTTCTTTCTTTTCTAACACATCTTTGTGGCCAATAATGTATTCCCCAAACATTCTAATAGTTGATTCGGATCTACAATTTGTTATTACATCGTATCAAGTAACACAAATGAGATTTCGTAGGAAGGGGGTGCCATAAATTTAGTGTCAATCCGACTTTACTATATTTTCTCATAAAGAATTTTTCATTTCTGCTAACTTTAAAATTAATTTATATTTGTTGATGTATAATTATTTATAACTTAATCAATCGAGATCTTGAATGATTTTTGTAACTATTTTTTAGGTTAGCATTATATTTTAACTATTCCAGAGTACAAACATTTCTGAAATCACTCAATTTGTAAAAAATCTAATTTTGGCCAACTTTTGGATCTAAGTACCCCACTGTGCGAAGTCTAAAATTTAACACACAGCGCAGTAGAGGCATTTATTTTTTAAACGAAGTTTACTCATAGAGCTTCTTTCTCTTGTTATTTCAAACTCAATGTTGATTGCTTATTGTTAGACAGATATTACAACGCAATATGTTAGGTATTAAAATGTCAACGACAACTCCCCGCTAAACCAATGCAGGTATTACAAGTCAGAAAGTACCATAAATTACGCCTGTATATTTGTCTATCTTGGTTATAAATCATACCACAGTCTATAACAAACTGTGGAAATTTTCAATTCCAATAGACTAAATTATAAACGTAGTGGCCATATCTAATGAATACTGTGTAATGTCACCTCTAAAAACAACAGAGGTAAACAATGTAACTATAAGTGGAATATTTTAAGCACGAATAATGCATTTGCGATTTGTGGAGATATTTGTATTGTTGTTCACGATACATTAGAAAAACATACACACTCGACAAACGCCCGGGCTTTCCCAAACGGACATCCTGACCTTCTAAGCAACTTAAAGATCCGTCTTACGATCCGGACTATACTATGTCACCTTGACTATCAAACCGGACTAGGGATTTGCGATTGGCGGGATGTGAAGTCACATCTAACAGGATGAATTTATCATGCAGAAGCTGCACATTCAAAAGAATACTGCGACCACAAACATTATTGTTTGCACCATATCTACCTCCAATATTATGGCTTCCATCACTCGGCCACATAGCATCAATAAGAATTATATATATATATATATATATATATATATATATATATATATATATATATATATATATATATATATATATATATATATTTAAAATGAAACAGTGAAATATAAACAATATTCAACATTTTGTCTATAATAATATTTCAAAGTTGTCAAGAATTACGATCTAGAAACCCTCTTCGTCTGGTTAAAAATATGCAACCGGAATTGTTATTACAAGTGCCAAAAGACATAAGAGCTAGTGTAAAAGCACCACCCATTCTGACATTCACAGTGATCCAACGTTCTTATGATTTTGAACATTCACAAAACCTAGGCACCAGCTCCAGCAAAATTCTCGCGAGTCATTTAATACAAGCTACTAACTTCCCCGAAGTGCGACTGCGCAGCTCTTACACAGTATCTCCATCATTAGAGTCAAGTATGAACCAAGGGAATCTGAATGCCGTTCTTGACGTCACACCATGTAAACACGATTAAATACCTTAAGTAGGCTTCATCAAAAATATAAATATTGTAGTCATAGTAATTTAAAAACTAATAAAACTTTAAATAATGTATGTTTAAAAACACCTATTATAATGTTTGATTTCTTACAATTTTATATCAATTAATTCAATAGCTCTCTTCCAAATTGTTTGTGCAATATCAAATACTTTTAGAGCATTAGTAATGTCAAACCGTAAATAAATAAATAAATAAATAAATAAATAAATAAGTAAATAAGTAAATAAATAAATAAATAAATAAATAAATAAATAAATAAATAAATAAATAAGTAAATAAATAAATAAATAAATAAATAAATAAATAAATAAATAAATAAATAAATAAATAAATAAATAAATAAATAAATAAATAAATAAATAAATAAATAAATAAATAAATAAATAAATAAATAAATAAATAAATAAATAAATAAATAAATAAATAAATAAATAAATAAATAAATAAATAAATAAATAAATAAATAAATAAATAAATAAATAAATAAATAAATAAATAAATAAATAAATAAATAAATAAATAAATAAATAAATAAATAAATAAATAAATAAATAAATAAATAAATAAATCGAGGCTCTTCGATGTGTCTGGCATATTTTATCATACGTACAACTATTTGTGGAATTTACTGGTAGGTGTTATATTTTGTTTTCTTGCATAACAATGACTTTCGCAAACGATTTAGTGCGAACAAAGGGTCCCCCGAATAAGGTGGTAAAACGTTCCCCTAAATAGTTACACTTTAATCTAGCATAAAAATAATACTTTTGGAAGGTTTCTTATCCCTCGTCCCACCACCCACATATGTCTACAGCCAAAAAGTGTTGTTTTTTTCGCCAACTTAACATTATTTTATCTTATTGAAAAATATCACAAATAAGAAAATAATTCATATTATCAGAAAAATATGTTTTGATATTTTCTTAGCGCCAAATTCAAACACCAAAAATATTTTTGAAAAGAAAAATTACAGTGTCTTTGAATACTGGAACAGGCTTATAAAATATTAAATGTTCTTCTCAAAACTGTTGTCAAAACTGTTTTCAGAATTTTCCAGCTGCTGAGCTATAGTTAAACAAAACATTTACTATAATGATATTCAATTATTAATCACTGAGAAACGTTATAGTAAATGTTTTGTTCAATTGTGTACATTAAAATTGAATTTAATATTAGGTTATGCTTGTAAGTTTTAATTTCTTTCATTATTAGTATTGTTTGCGTGGAATATTATTTAAAATAAATTGGATTGTAATTCACTTTTAACCTGTTTGACTAGCGCAGTGGTATTTATTGGAGGGAACATTTGACGTTTAAGATAATGCAAGTCATTTTGGTTTATATGTTGCTGTCGTGTGGTCCTCAAAAACCGGCCAATTCTTTCGTTTAAAATGTCTAGTGAATCAAAGGAGAAGTTGACTCCTCCAGAAATAAGAGGAAAAGTGAAAACTTTGATACAGGAATTATTACCGCAACTTGTGTACTCCCTCGCAGGTGGTCTGGTAAAAAACAAAGCCACGTACGGTCGGTAGGGTAGGACTGTGTGCGCAAGTTGGCTTTGGCTGTATCCTACATGTCAACTGCCACGAAACGATTCAATATAAAAGTTTAACTTACAAACGTTACCTCTTGAAGGAAACGTACCGTATGAGACTCGATGTAACGGGTATTAATACACTCGTGTGAAGATTACGATACTCGCTGTTATCGTGATATCACACTCGTTTATTAATATCCATCATTTCATAACGTACTATTTTAATTACACATTGAAAATACGTTTTCCTACAAAAACAAATGTATTCGTTAATTTCTTTGTTTTTCGATAATTTACTCTAATGTAGACAGTTTCCATCACGTACGAAACACTACTTCCTTCAAACCCTACGTGGCATTCTATATCCATTGATCCGCACGTGTCATGAAATATACTAAGCTTGAAGACCTCTAAAGACTGTCACGACCTTCTTGCGACCCTAAATTTCTCGGAATAGCGAAGCGGTTTCCTTCGCTTGAAGTACATCTGGTGCAAACCGCGTCAATACGGCGTACACACGTGACTGCCCAAGGAGAAATCGAACCAGGCCCCATTGCAAGGAAGTCGTGGCCCACGCATTAGCCATATGGTTCGGCAGGCATGGGGGTTTCGAATAAAAATTGAAATATTTAAGATAAACTGATTATGTTTTAGAGAAGAATTTAAAATGTTACATATGGTTTACTATTAACAATTCAAAATAGCATCGAATGAGACAATGCATTCGTTACGTGCTATTCTACATCTATCAATGACTATATCTATCTATCTATCTATCTATCTATCTATCTATCTATCTATCTATCTATCTATCTGTATCTATATTACACATTCTGTTTAAAAGATGAAATACTGTATGTTTTCGTTTCGAAAGAAATTTCAACTTTCTACTGAGCCAAATTTCGTAATTCTTTCTCTACTTTTTCGCATACGTACGTATATGCCGAATAATATACGTAGTATAGAGAAAATTATGAAATGCTGAGGAAAATCAAATTACAGATTTCAAAGAAAATACACAATTTGGAGTTCCCTGAAAGAGAAAAAGTGTTTTCTTGTCAAAACGTCCGTCCGTCCGTTAATACAAATTTTTCAAAGACATTTTTTTTTTATTTCGGACGAAGTTTTACTCTTCTAAAATATTCTTAAAATCATGTTTCAGTTCTACTATTACTGAAACGAAAAATTGAGAAAATGTGAAGAAAAAAATTTAGATAAAGCGACGATAGATGGCCGCTAGGAAGAGGGTGGGGCAAAACCGAAAAGGTAACCCCGACCAAATAAATTAGAAAACTACCTAGTACGCGAAAGTCTGAGCCATTCTGTAGTACCACTTGTCTTTAATTGAAAATTAGTGGGCCCTAGATGTTTTCTCAATTCCTCTTATTAATTAGTCTTATAGAAAAAAACTACATTTTAATAATAAATTAAAATCAGTACACTGAACGCTTATATACAGTAATTTGTTACATTTCCAAAGACAACGTCAATACAATATTGTAGTGGACCTTGGTAGGATATCCTTGTATCGTAAGGTTACAGTTAACGAAGCGAAGATAGCGAGCTTTATTAAGTTCGAAGATTGAGTGTTTTAAATGCGAAGGTTAATGCGTGGGTACAAACACAATGTTCAGCACGCGTGTCCCTTCACGAAACATTTTCAGTGGTCGTAATTTCGAGTAAAGCATTTGAAGTTATGTTGGATAGGAGTATATCCTACTATTGTCCACTATAATAGTCATATACAGATCTTGGTCAAATGGAAATATAAAACATTTCGATTTTATTATCAGAAGCAACTCTGGGATTCACTATAATTAGTGATGGTATTATTCCGTAATTTACAAACCAGATTCATTAATTAGCTTGAAGAATCAGTACTAAACGACATGAAACAACATTTTTGGGGTTTGAATTTTCCACACAATGCCTATGTTATACTTCTCTGTAGTAGCGTTTCTACAGCTCTTCCTTTTGTGTGACGTAATATCAGGGGTTCAGCTGCAGTTAACTTGGTAGTGAATTCATTTAACGACTTTTTTCTAAAGATCAATCAAAGACGTTCCAGAAACATAATAACGTGATATTTGTTGTCAATGACTTCAATTTAAAAATTCTATAAACACAATCCATATTTTATGACGTTGGAAACTTAACAAATATCATTCTACGAATGTACTGATGAACGATACGTCCATATCTTTGCGCCCATAACAAGGCCCCACATTGAGTTTCTCTTTCGGTCGCTGCGATGAGCGCCCAGCGTTTCCTTGCGGAAAACTCAACATTTAAAGACATCGCAAACTGTTCATTCTGAGGTATGCTAGGCGTTGCCCTGACATACTTGGGCCAACGCTACGGCGCACGCGGGGTGCTGATTCATTGCACTTCTACTTCCCTCTCTCATGACGTCTTAGAATTAAAGAAAATATTTTCTATTGAAGTTTTAATATTAAGTATCATTCGTAAATATTTTCCTTGAGTAAAAAGTGTCCACCTTGCCTCTCCTGAAGCTACGTAACTGCAATGCACAAATATGTAAACCGTGAGAGTCGGACCTTTTTCGCACCAACTCCGAAATGCGTAAAGAAGCGGCGAATTATGTTTGCAGTGAAGTTAGGTTATGGTAGATGAGGAGGTCTCAGGTAAATAGAAATTCACGACTGTCTTTGTGTATCTCTTAAAGACAGTCTCTAGCTGACCTTAGAAACTTCCCACCAGTACACGTAAATATTTATCATTTTCTATCTGCCCTTCTTCGTCACTGTAACGTACTTCACCTACCCTGACCATCTCGGGTTGGCTAATGCGTACTTCATTCGGCTGAAGTGCAAAGTAAGCTTCGAATTTGTTCTTACTTTGGCCGTTATCCACTAATTGTGGATTATCTGGGATTAACCGTCCAATTCCCGAATTAGACAGATTCCGACATTAATCCGCAGCACATCCATCAAAAGCTTCGAAGAGTGATGCCGAACGGGAAACAGATAAATTGAACAAATATTTTTGTTTATTTATAGCAGTTTATTTCCATTTTGTTTCGTTTCGCCAGCAGGGAGGCGCACGACACCAAATCGGGAGCGTTTTCGCTATCGCACTCCGTCCGTCCACGCGAACCCCGGCGCTCCCCAACCGCAGATAAAGCAGCGAAGGGCGGCGCGCGGCGGCGCAGCGGATGACTCACGCGGACGCCACGTGGCGGCGCCACGCTGCCTGCACCGGCCGCCGCGCCGCCCCTCACCACGCCTCGCCCTTCGCCCCCTCCCGACCGCATCCGTTTGTTCAACATCAGACCATTTTGACCTTAAAATACAAGTGGGATAGCCCTGTTCCATGAATTTTATGAACAGTTGTTTAATCAGGCACCGTAAGTTGAAATAATTTATGGAGAAACGCTTAATAGGAACAGCTGTACGCGCTGAAAATTGACATGTCCTTCTGTATGAATGTGTTTTCATGTCCTCAAAAAGGTTTATTGACTTTCGGAAACTGCGTTGTTCACGTGAACTAGTATGTATTTCCAAATCAGGAGCCACAAATCAAAATGTATTAATGCAAAGCAAATTGACGTGATTATGCCACAGAATATACTTATTCTGTTGTGATGAACTTACGTTTTCCATTATTTGCACTTCACCCCCTCCCGGCCCCGAATCCGCCCGACCGCATCCGTTTGTTCAACATTAGACCATTTTGACCTTAATATACAAGTGGGTTAGCCGTGTTCCATGAATTTTATGGAAAGTTGTTTAATGAGGCACTGTAAGTTGACGTTGCGCAGTAAAAATTATTTATGAAGAAACGCTTAATGGGAACAGGTGTACGCGCTGAAAATTGACAAGTCCTACTGCACGGATGTGTTTACATGTCCTCAAAAAGGTTTATTGACTTTCGGAAACTGCGTTGTTCACGTGAACTAGTATGTATTACCAAATCAGGAGCCACAGATCAAAATGTATTAATTCAAAGCAAATATAAAGAGTTTTGACGTGATTATGTCCCAGAATATACATATTCTGTTGTGATAAACTTACGTTTTCCATTATTTGGATGACTAATGTTCTTTGATTCGGCATATCTTCGTTGTGCAATAAGAAATGTTTAAATATAATGAGAACTTGCTTCAAACTAAATTGAGTTGACGTTGTCTTGACTGACGTTTGAATTACTGGTCACTGGGTTTACTGAAGGTGAAGGGTTAAGAACAACTCTAGTTATCTACTAATTCAAGTTACTTATATTCGGCGTGGACTGTAATAAATATTCTATTTCTATAGAAGTAATTCAGTTGAATTGTATTTCAAAAAAACATTTCCCAGCATTTTAAACGAAATTTTTCATTACAAATCATTGTTCATAAGAGGACACCTTATGGCACTGGTTACGATGTACGTACATATGGTTTTGTACTTCCTTTGCCACTTTAAACTTCGACCACTGTTACACCCACTAGAACATTTCATAACTAGAGATTTGTTCCTTTCTTCATGCCACTATAAATAATATATTCACTAACTTTTGGCAGAACATACTTCTGATCACTGATAT
The DNA here is from genome assembly GCA_038098605.1 of Gryllus longicercus. Taxonomy (NCBI): domain Eukaryota; kingdom Metazoa; phylum Arthropoda; class Insecta; order Orthoptera; family Gryllidae; genus Gryllus; species Gryllus longicercus. The sequence goes on from JAZDUA010000316.1 coordinate 1,160,961, forward strand.
AGCTACAGCTGGTTATTGATACTTCAAGGATAATATCATATTCTTCACGTGAATGAATAGCTACTTCAGTTTTGAGAAACTCATTTTTTACTAAATCTCCTGTACTATTATGTGAAAACATTTAATTGAGAAACAACTCTGTTTCAACCATGGGATTTCGCTTAAGTGATTACAGGATAAAGGGGGGGGCGTAGCTTCACCAAGCGGCACTGAAGTGAATCTCGTCCATAGGGGTTTGATGATTACATTGCTTGCATATTTTCATCGCTCAAGTAAAAGAATCATAAAATCTATTATTTTTCAAGAAATTTTGAGTTAATATCAAATGAAAGGAAAGATTACGCACCTGTAGGTGCTATCCTTCTCTCACAATTTTTTCGCATTTCTGGAATTATATACTAGTGGCATGTAATCTACATCGAACGCTGCAGAATAAAACCGCACATGATTTTTTTAAAAATAGCATGAACTCTGCTCAAGAACAACAAATAAAGTACTCTTGTATAACACTGCTATACAATAAATATTGTAACAAAACAGTTTTCACGGACACTGCAATCACTTAAAATATGCAACAAAATTTCGTAACTAAGCTCTTCAGTCGATTTTAAATATATTTTGCGTAATAACTCCTTCAAAATTTCTAATGATTGAGCAAAAATCACTCGAAAGAAATCTTACATTTTGTGTGAAAATGAGATCAAAATCGCGCTTTTTCTGAAACGCTCAAACGACATTTTCTAAAGAAAGACCCCGATTATTTTTCAATTAAATTTTGTATAGATTTATGTTTTACTCTTCCACTTAATTCATAAAGTAAAGTATTTCGATTGTACTTTTTGGCGACGCATGGAGAAATGTGAAAAATTGTGATTTAGGTGCAGATAGCTAGTAAGTTGGAGGATGGGGAAATACCGAAAAGCTAGCGTAGACTAGAGAGATTAGAAAACTCACTGGTGCGAGAAAGTGTGTGCAACTTTGTAACTCAACTAGTATCGCTATAATTTCATAAAGTTTGGACGGGCTTATTGACCCCAGCTGTTCACTTGTTTAACGGGTTCTGATAAAGTTGTGTTGTTTGCTGTAAGTGCACCGACGTTCAACTGGTGCTTCCCCTCCATCACAACGCAACTCGGCGAGCCGTCCTCTCGGAGAAAAGGTCGCCGCGTGCGCCGTATTCTCTTAGTCACAGTCCGCTTCCGTCGGGCGAGTCGGGGCGGGGCCGGGCCGGACTTGAAAGCCACGTTTCCTGCTGGAGAAGTGCGTGCGGTCGCGCCACGCACGATGCCAAGGGGACAGCCTATTCTGGCCGTGGTAATCAGTTGATTGCAATATATACCAGAATAACAGAAAAGAACTAGTTACAACAGCACGTACTTTCTCACATAATTTGTATGGTTATATAATTTTTTAACACTTCTTGTAGTGTAGCCAGAATCCCTGTTTTGTGGATCCATGATACCGAAAAATCGATTAACGGCAAAATGTCCGTCCGTCCGTCCTTCCGACCGTCCGCCCGTCCGTCCGTCCGTCCGTCCGTCCGTCCGTCCGTCCGTCTGTCTGTCTGTCTGTCAGTCTATCTGATAAATGTGACACTAGCGCCTAAATTAGGCATACGATTGTTTCCAAACTGAATAAACCCCGGTCGATGTGGCCTGAGTCGAAGCTCTGCAATTTTGAAAAATATTCATTAATTTTTCGGGCTACTTTACATGAAGCCCTACGGACATTTTCAATTTGTTCTCAAATATAGCTCCAAATTTTTTCTATAAATGTCTTATAATAATAGGGTAAAACACACTTATAAAGGTGGCATAGATCCTATTTTCACTGACAACTCTGAATTTTAGATAATTGCACAATTTTTATTTTTTCGGCGATTTCCTACAAATAGAAAATTGAAGATAAGAGATTTCTCCTTCAAATGAAATTTGTTCTCCATAGTGAGTTTTTTCATTACATGTACATTTTTTTAAAAATTTCAGTAGTTTTCGAGCAATATCGTTTGCAATGTGTGCAATTTAAAAAAATCACAAAAATAAATTTTGTCAAAAACGGCTCAAATTTTTTTTCTTTAATCTTATGGTAGGGATGGTGCTAAATGTATTGAAATAGATGGCTTAATCACCATTTTGCTATATTCTTTTCTTTGTTCCAAAAATTACAAAAATATTTTGTACTTGTCTCACTTCCTTAATATTTACATTAGCGGCGATTAGTTTACATGATTGCATTAATGTGGTTCATACGATGTCAAAGTTTCTCGAAAACTCAACTTTTTCTGTGAAAATTATCTCCACATTCCCGTTTTCAGTAATTATTAAACGCATTTTTCTTAAAAACCGCTCCAATTTTTTCATTAATCTTTTTGTATGGATAGTGGGAAATAAACTGTTTATGATGACACAAACGTCATCTTACTGTATTTTTTTTTTTTTTTTTGATTTTTCAAAAATTACTCAATGGTAATTTTTTTAAATCTCTCTCACACCATTAATATGCACATTTCAGTGATTGTTTTATATTATTGTATTTGTGAGTGGAAGTTCTTCAAATTACTTTCAATTAAATTTTTCGAAAACACACTTGTTTTTTTGTGAAAAAGAGCTTCAAATTTTGCATTTACAGAAACGCTTAATAATTTTCTTAAAAACGGCTTCAAATTTATCAACGAAAATTTCCATTTAGGACGAGGCTTTACTCTACCATAATATTCTTAAATACATATTTCGGTTTTAACATTAGAAAACTGAGAAAAAACGAAACGTTGGGCGGCGATAGAAAGGCAGCTGGAAAGAGGGTGAAGCAAAACCAATAAACTAGCCTAGACCAAATAAATTAGAAAACTAACTAGTACAATAAGGTCTGTTCCATTATATTGCACCACTAGTTACATCTACGACTATTATTGAAAACAGTTCCTTATTGTTATTTCTTATTCCTCATTACTAAAAGTTGTTGGTAGGTCAAATTTGTCCCAGATATCTTTGATCTTGTTTCCATAAGTGACCAAACTCATCTATATCAGCAATTTTTGGTATGTACGGTACGAAACGATGTGATATTGAAGAGGGGAAAACGCTTATCTTGAATTCTTCTACTTTGCAATTTAACGATGATTAAAAATACGCGCGTCTAATTTTAAAGCCTTATTTCTGTAAATGATAACTTATTAACTTCAATGTTCAATTCTTTGAATCTCACTTTGTTGAATTTTTAATATGGTCCTTTGCCCATTCTTATTGCGAACATGTATTTTTAGAATCACTGTAATTGCATTGTAAAACTGTTTACGTTGTCTAATCTTTTGTTGAATGTACCTACTAACGCATTACCATTTGACCTTTGAAATAATAATGCATTAATGTACTAAATTGGATGAATGGGTTTTCATATTAAACATGACATTGAACTGCGATGCTCGATTCCAGACAGTGACAGAAACAATATAACTCGACCAGTAGTTTCAGAGTGAAGATCGGAGTGCGCAACCGTCCCCGCAAAAAAATCTCTGGCGCTTTGAAATGCCAGCTCGCTTTAAAATTATTTCGTTTGACCGCCACGTGACGCCGCCGCAAAAACAACACACACACACAGAGCTAGGGAGCGAGAGTGGGGGGAGGGGATGGCAGAGAGCCCAACATGAATTTGCGTCTGCAACGCCGAGCGAGGACGCCGCATCGACGAGCGGCCGGGGTGCGAGGCGGGGAGGTGGGGAGGCGGGGGTAGCGGGGGTGGCGACGTGGCCCCACAGGCCGAGTATTGACCGTTCGTTCGCTCGAAATGAGGACGACCCTGCCCCTCCCTCCCTCCCTCCTGCGGCCTGCCCCAATGCCACAGGTAGTGCGAGCAGCCGGTGCGCACGTGCCGCCAGTCAATAATTTTTTACAGCTGGCCTCAGAGAGGAAGGACGGATGCGAGAAATTTGGTGCGTTGGTTGCCGTTTCTAGTGGTCTGCCTGCACTAGAGGATTATATTCGTTTATTAGGCAAACAGTGTAAATACTATTCGTACATTCTCGGTGCATACGAAAAGAGACCTAAAGAGGGGCCAGATGACATATACTTCAACACTACTCGTAATAAGAAAAGTAATGAACATGCAACATATACAACATTCTTATGAAAACCATTTCATAAGTAAATTCCCTCTTTTTCTTTTAATGCCATACACTTATTATACTGCAATTTGTGCGACTCTGCCCCTGGCAGGTATCAGCTGTTGACAGTTTCATTGAATCGGGAGCTCGGGAGCGATTGGATGAAACAGTCTACAGCTGATACCTGCCAGGGGCAGAGTTGCATAAATCGCAATATAGTGCGTAGGCTAGTCTCCAGAGCGCGTTCTTGTGAGACTTGTCCTGAGCAAATTTACCTAGGGTAGTTTGCCATTACTTTCCCCTAGGGGCGCTAGTGCGCCAATTTTGACGTTTCATTTGAATACCAGATAGGCAGGCCAAGATACCGTATCCGTAATCTTATCCAGTAATTTAAATCGAAACTCTGATTGGTGCTAAATTGCTAGAGGATTTTTAATTTTGCCAGAATTGGCCAAATGCCTTTCCTGGGATCTGTTTTACATGTCAACAAGCGTCCGCATGCAAGCTGTCGATTTTTGGCACCTCAAAAATCTCCCGACTTTGAACACGTGAACTTCGGATCAGTAGCCCGGAGTGATAAGCACTATACCATCAAAGCCGGTAGTAAATTCCCAGCAAAATGAATTTGCGGACAGATGTAAAACGAAATACATTTTCAAAAGTAATATTATTACTCAGTGAGCTTGTATTTGGCATTTTCATTGCGCTACTTAATATGGTATCCTCTAGTCTATTTCCTCTGTTTTGGCTTTGATGATGCAGAAATATTGAACGATTATTTCCACCATTGTGTCTCTTTATTCAAGTGTATTATTAAGAAAAGTACTTTACTATTTTATACACCTGAAGGAGTGACATTTCCAAGAAATCTCACGTCGCTGAGCACAACTTACGTATTTCGTCATGCTCTTAGTTTTGAACTGATTCGTAGTGGTCGTTCCAAGAAACGTCCTGGCATTGTAGAATCGCTGTAACTTCCACTGAATCCTAGCATTTTCATCGAATAAAATACATTTCATGACAGTGTACTTTGGCGATGAAATAGATTCTCTTGCCCTCGTAGAGCTGTTATATTGAAGTCATAGGAGGCAAATAGCAATAATTTTTGTCGGTTAATTCCTGCATTAATTACATGAAATGACGCAGGGTTTCCTGACAGAATATTCCTGTCAATGGTTAATATACATGTCTAACAAACTGCATATTAATCAGGTACAAAACAATAATTCCATTTTCGAAATGAGTTCGTGTTTTTTCTTTATTATGATATAAATTAATTAACTAATATTATCTACAATTCTGAATGTTAAGGTGTATAATCAAACTTTTTTTCTTCCCAGTAATAAATCGGTACGTGATATATTCCATATTAATTTGACTGTAATTACCAATTAATTTACTTTCTAGGAAAAACTGGGTAAGTGTAAAGGGATGTTGTTGAGGGGGTGCCTTGAGCCTCCAAGAAAACACTTTTCTCCTTTAGAATCTCTACGACATTGTGAGCTCAGAGGGGAGAGCGAGGCCGGGAGGTAGTTGGTATCGTGAGGGAGAACTGGGTTAATGGGCAGTGAAGCGCTCCCCCTGCTGCTCCCTTGACACTTCGCCCATCAGGAGACGGGGTAGCTACAAGCAATAATATCCCCTCGAGAGGCAACCGTGGACCATCGTGTAGCCTCGGCTACATTTTTCGGCGATGTATCGTTGGCAGGAATCTTAGAAAATCTTCGTTGTTTTCGCTGACAAACTGTTTCCGCCTTCAGGAATTTCAAGCAAACATTCAGGCGATGTTCGTATAGTTTACGTTCCACTTGCCCTCTTATCCAGAAGATGTATTTCACAGTGTAAAAATAATATATCCTCTCATTTAGAGTTGGATAGTGATTTTTCCGAGTGCGAATTTCTCACGGTAATAGCAACATCCACAAATTGTTTAACGTGTGTCAATTGTGTGTTAACCTCTAAAAACTGTTTTATGACTACAGTGTTTTATAAATGGTGCAATAAACTCTCTCAGGTTTACGAACGCATTGCATTTTTTAATGTTTCTGTCTTCATGTCCTAGTTAAAGCGTATTTAACAATAATTATTAAGCACAAATTGTTCATTTATTGATCTGAATAATCTATGAAGTTTTCATGAGATCTACTCTTACGCCGTTTTCACTACCATTCATTCAACCATTGCCCTAAATGAGGCAGCGCTGTGCCGATTAGCCTCGGGGAACTTTCACGAGCTACGTCCCATTAATAATGAAAATTAAAAGCGAATTGAGTTTTCTACTTGATTTACAATATAATAGAAAATCTTCAACAAAATAAACATGTGTAAACACACACACACAACACGTTTTTAAACTTTTAATTCATTGCGTTTCTGAGCGTTATGACGTGATTTCAAAAGAACCTATAAATGCAGAAAGTATTTTGATGCTAATCGAGTTTGTGACATCAATTACATGGATGGTGTTAGAAACTCCTATCAATTCATGAACCACGATTTGCAATTATGAATAAATAAACAAAACAAACATTATGACAATGATATCCGTTCATGGATTTTCACTTACTTAACGCATGTGATTCTATTAGGAATGATTAAAATAAAAAAAATATGATAATGCAATTAAGCCATATTAATACTGTAATGTATTTATTCCTAAACTTTATGCTTTGCATTTTCGTTATGAATAAGGTCTAAAAGTTTCGTAACGGGCGAGAAAGTATGTGCTGTTTTAGCTCCATTAGTTACTTGCAAGTTTTGTGAGAAGTTAAAATTAATAGTTAAATTAGGGGGGGATTTCCTTCATCCCTTACCCCCCCCCCCCGTGGTTCCACGCGTTTTATTTCTGCCTACAAACTTCACATTACAATTGAACATATTAGAACGCTCTCGAAACTACAAAAAGAACAAATTGCACCACACGAACAGCAAACCTGAGAAAGTTCTAGTAAGTTACGCCAGGAGCGCGGTAGTCAAACTGGATGAAATCTGTACTATACGCGCAAGTTTTCTTGATATTTCACAGCGGAGGGTGCGGGGAGAGGAGGACTCTGGCTACGTCACAGCTTAAAAGGGCGTACCAACTGTGGGTATCAACTAAACTCGCCAAAGAGGGCCACGAGAAATGCTACGATTATTTTGAAAGCACGAGGTGGTTGTTGCCAGCATTGTAAATTGGTACGTGGCGTTCCGAGTCGAACCTAAGTATCTGACCTGCCGTGCTATTCAGCGCTGGGTGAGGACTAGGGAGCTCATGTAACAAGAAAACTTGCGCGAGTAATAGCGAAAAATGAAGCATGCGTCATTTTTTCGAACAAATTACTAGCAGCCTGGTCTGTCACTTTTCTGAACCGACGAAAAATGAAAGAATGGCCGTGTAAAACGCGCTTAAGGCCGCTTGCCCACGCCGCCACAGAAGCGCGCGAACGTCAATCATCAGGGCTCTTCGCCGACCCTCCGGCGACGACGGACAAAGGGACCGCAGCAGGTACCTGCTTCGGTCCCTTTGTCCGTCGTCGGCGAAGAGCCCTGATGATTGACGTTCGCGCGCTTCTGTGGCGGCGTGGGCAAGCGGCCTAAGAGGAGAGACTGAGAGTGAAAGGGAGAGGGGGAGGGAAAGTGCTTACCGAGGCTGAAGTGCGACATGCCGAGCACGCCGATGAGCGTGGCGAGCAGCGTCTTCGGGGCGACGCGCGCGCAGTAGGTGGCGGCCGCCACCCACATGAGGTGCACGGCCAGGCTCTCGATCGCCTCGAACGGGAAGCACCACCAGGGGCTCCTGGGAACACAAGCGGCCACCAGATGGCATCGGAAACCGTCTGCGATAACTTCTTGGCTATGGCGAAGGTGCTGACGTTTCGGTCGCCATTCTGCGACCTTCCTCAGGGCGTAATGCCTAGAGCATTACCCGGACAGCCAAGTAAATACTGACTCCGGCCGCGGAAGCCTACGCTCTCGTCTGCAATATCAATCCATACACCGTCCAAGTTAGAGTCGCTGATGTTGTATCATGAACGTCTCATGTATACATTTCTGACTAGCAATTTACTATCTCAAGGACCTTTCACGTATACCAGAAAAAAATTAAAGAATTAAAGTTTTGTCCTTGAATCCTTTGTTAGAGTTAGAGTCTTGTTAGAGTCAACCAAATTATTTTCAACTTCGTTTTCACAACTTATATCATTTCTAGACTAAAAATACACGTTTCGTTCTTGGATAATTAAAATCTGTTCATTTTGTTCAAGAGTTCTATGAGAGTTCTATGCTTAGGGCAAGAAACGCACAAAGCCAATCGCGAAAAATTCTCACAGATCCCTTCCCAATCGAGAAAAGTATCATCTTTCCCTTAAAGAATATTCTTAATGAGATCAAATTATGTGAAATGTGGTATTACTTTGATTAATTATAATTTTCTGTAAATGTCAGGTAATGTGTAAATAGTGTACACTTCAGAATCTTTCCTGCTTAACAACCGCGTGGGTTATTCCATGTTTGGGTATAATTTTAAAGAGCCTCGTGCGACCAACTCGAATTTTGATGAAATTTTCTATGGAGAGTCACACGTGTTTTAAAGAAGTTTTGTGAAGTAGTAGTTTCATCGTTCAAATGTTTTTTGGGATATTGCGGTATGACCCCGTGCAAAATCGATCCACAGTAGAAACCATAAGATTTTCGCACCTTTGGGATACAATATTCCCTTCTCTGTTATTGGCAAATAAATGCTCTGTTTTAGAGGATTCGAAATGCGCGAAATGTTATAAATCATTTCATAATAGTTATTTATGTGACAAGGCCGAAAAATGGAAGATTTTGGATGACGTGTTTACCAACCGAGGTAGAGCTTGGTTGGAACAGGGATAAGTAAACTAACCGAGTCCAATATCATTCAGTATCGGCCAAGTTGTATACCTATTTTTCGTATACTCACCTCTCGATTTTAGATTTGAATTTTTAGAGAGATCTCATTTATACCATGCGGTTTCGTCGTATAGATGCAGATTCTTCTACATTATCGCTTCTGAAGTTGTCAGTACTGTCACAATTGTTAAAGCGTGTAGAATTTGCGGCTGGTTTTGGCAATTTATTTTGTAAGTATGGAATGCGATATTCCAGTGATTATAATTGAGGAAGCTGAAGCTGCTAATAAGAGTTAACTTCCTCAAGAATCAAAGGATTCCTACGAAAGAGAGTATGAACTCTTTTTAAAATGGAAAAGAGAGAAATATGTAACAACTATGCTGGCATAGTAAATGAAACAACTATGCTGGCATATCTCTATGAAAATGTATTACACTTTCATAAGTAAAGCTAATTTAATTGAGTAAGATAACTAATTTTATTTATACAATAGTCCGAAACAATGAAACCGTCAACATTATGGAACAAATATTCAATGCTAAAGTCAACCCTAGGTACAAATGAAAACATGATGTTGGGCAGTATCACAGAGTTAAATCATTTTTGATGCGCAAGTCAGAAAAATATGAACCTAAAAAATTGAAAATTCTTACAAAAGAAGAGATAAATAAAATTGTGGCGTCAGCACCTGATGACGTGTATTTATTAATAAAATTAAGTAATGTAATATTTCTTTCTTACGAAATTTGCAAATTCAGGTGCATTTAGGTGGCTTTGACTATTGTAGCCGCAGGTGCATGCAGAAGAGAAGAACTACACAATCTGAGAACAAAAAATATTGAGGACAAAGATTCTGCTCTAATTACGCTTCGAAATACTAAAACTAGCGTTCGAGGAATGTTTACTGTGTAATTAACCCTGCACATCTTTATCGAAAGTATGTTTCTATGCAACCAGAACACACGCCTCACGACAAGTTATTCATACATTATAAAAATAATAAGTTCTCCATTCAACCTTATGGCATTCATAGTTTTGGTAAAATGTCTACCACAGTTACACAGTTTCTAAAATTACGTAATGCAAATCAGTTCACTGGACATTGTTTTAGGAGGTCTTACGGTAGAGCTATTTTAACAAATATTAAAATACATGGTGGGTGGAAAAGTTCAAAGGTAGCTGAATGATACCTGGAAGATTCGGTGAAGTATAAAAACAAAGTAGCTAGAATAATCTTGCAAAAAAATGTCCTTCAGTTAGACTTGATACTACTTCAATTTCTGTTGAAACACCTAGTGACCACTAGTGATCAATGTACGAAGGACGTAACAGTTCCAGGTATATTTCATATTTCAGTATATATCAAATTGTGTTTTAATATAAATGTTAACAATAAATAAGTTAAAACATTCTTTATTCGAAAAATAATAAATATTATTTGCCAATGTGTCAACAGTCATTTGTACATTGTCATTTGTGCAATTCATTCTTGGCCTAGACCGCCAATGCTCACCTTTGTGGCGTATAAATCCTCTGCTAAAGACGGGTTTTGAAGTGAGAATACGAAAAATGTTTTTATTTTTTTGAACTGCAGCTCAACAGTCGAAAATATCTGAAAACAATGTACAACAATTTGTGTTTTAAGGGGAACTTTTGAGATTTATTCGAGCCTGTTTCAGGGTTCTAAGACACAATAAAAATAGTTTGCTTTTTTCAATAGTGTTTTTTGCATTTGAATTTGGCGCTGAGAAAAAATATCAAAAAATGTTTTTTTCTGATAGTACAAATAAATTTCTTATTTTCGTATTTTTTCAATAAGATAAAATAATGTTGACGAAAAAATAATAAAATAAAAAACAAGTTTTTGGCAGTAGAAGGGTCGGGGTGGTGGGACGGGGGCTAATAAACTTAAAAAAATATAATTTGTATGTTATAATTGTATTCATACGTCATTGGGAACTATTGAGTTGAAGGGAATTATTTACCATCTTATCTGGGGTGCCCTTTAAAGAAGAAACTTGGCACGGCTTTTAAGAAAAAATTGCGTAAATTTCAAGCGCAAAATACGCGTATTACGCAAAAACTACCCAATTTTTGGAAAAACTGCACATGATATTTTTTAAAGACCAATTTTTGCATAACAGAGTTTGTCTGGGACAAAAATGTTATCTTTAATTTTGTAGTTTTTATTTGTTGTTGCAATTTTCGACAAATCGGACATTTCAACGAAAATGAGACCTGCACCATTCTCTTAAACGTTCTTCGCGCTATTCAACAAAACAAAGTATAATTAAAAAATTTGGACCAATTATTTTGAAAATCTGGAAAATGTCAGGGACTTCATGTAAACTATCCCCAAAATTAATATGTGTATCGTGCTAAAAGTTCAATTTTTAGCACTTGTACTGCAAGTGAGACACTCAGATGTCCAGATAAACCTGTGAATGAAACAAAGAAAACAAAATCCAATCGTATTCAACTGATCTTAATCTAACATGGCACCTAATTAAGTGGTTTGTGTATCCGAATTAATATAAAATGAAAGGAAGTATAGCAGTCAAAAAAAAGTGAATGACACGCGTGGTAAAATTAACTTTATTTGGCTCTGAAGAATGCGTTACTCGGCCTATCAGCCTTGTGTCGCGCCCTCTCGTCCTCGCAAAACAAACTTGAAGGGCTAACAACACATACTTTCTCGCATTATTTCTAAATTTGCAATTTCTGTAAATTAAGAGTTCAACGAGAATGAGACCGGCACCATTCTTTTAAGCATCCCTTCTCCTATCCGTGGAAAAAACAATAAAAAATTGGAGCGATTTTTGAGAGAAAAAATTAATTTTTTCGTTAACTTTTTTTAAAGATTCCAAGGACAAAAATATATCTTCAATATTATTGTTGTAGGAAGCCCCCTAGAAAAATTGCATTTTTACCATTTTCAAAAACTTAACGAACATGAGACTTGCACCATTAAGCGTTCTTAATGCTATCCGAGGATAAAGTTTGTTCAAAAAAATTTGGAGCCATATTTGAGAAAATTTTGAAAATGTTTTTGAAGCTTTACGTAAAGTACCCTCAAAAATAAAAATATCCATTTGAATTTCACAAAGCCTCGAGTTCATTCAGATCGACCGAGGAATATCAATTTTGGAGAAAATCGACTTAACGGTTTAGCGTTGACTACAGACAGACAAGACAGAGACAGACATGTTTTGCCGTCAATCGATTTTTCGGTATCAACGACGCACAAACAGATTCTGGCTACACCACATGTTAGGGGATTTGTTTTCCTATATTTAGCAACATGATATATCTACTTTTTCGTTTCCAGGGCGCGACAATAAGATATTTTCTGCCGAAAAATGGATTGTCAAATCAACGTTCATAAAATTTTCAATTTTTTCCTTCTATTGAGATACGTTTGAAAGAATTTGGAGAGTACTTTTCTGTAAAAGAAATAAGCAAATACCCTATTTTGAAGCTTTTACCAAAATCATCAATTTTAAACTTAATTTATGAAGTAATGGTGAGAGCCAGGAGGTAAAAATTATGCATTAAGGTGAAATGTAATGATATGTTATGACCCTACTTTAATTTTTCTTAAGGAAGCTATTTAATGTTAAATCTGTATTTTTTAAACATGTTTTCGGCGGTTTGCTGCGATATACCCACTGTGTAATAATAAAGAAAAAATGTTATTAGTTTCGATGAATAGCGCGGAAGAATTTGTAGGAGCCAGTTCAGTTTCATTTGTTTAACTAAAAATAAAAAGGAAATATGGTATCTCAATGTTGCGAAAATCTTATTGCTGTTCTGTACTCAAACTACGCTGCATGGGTTCAAACTACATCCCAAAAAACCGTTTCATCTATGAAGCTACAAAGTTTCAATATCTGGGGTGATCTCGAGGAGAGCCCTAAAGCACTTGTCATGAAATGACCCATGGATAAATGTGGCTGCAATCTTAATTAAAAAGTAATGTTTAGTTAAAAACATCTCGAGAGATTTTAAAATGTATTAGGCCCTACAAGAAATTTCACTTAAATGACAAGAGAATACTAAATGAGTTTCATCGAATTGAAGCTGGGTGAAGAAAGTTTAAAAAATTGGTTATTTTTAAAAGCTTTAACATCCAATTTTTCAGTTAAAGATATTTCTTCTATAAATTAAAAAGAATAGATGTAACATTTTATTGCTTCTGAGATGTTTATGAACGGGAGTCGGATCTCTTTACATCTCCGTTACATTTAACAAGAATTCATCTCCCATTGAACCCTGGCGAATGACAATAATCAATGTGTCTAAGGAAAGGCGAGGACTACCTCGAAATTAGCATATCAGTAGCAGGAAAGCTCGCTGAAATCGGTCCACCTGATACTGTGACTCACAGCTTGTAACACCCCCAAATAGCCGTATCGATTGTGCAGCAATCTGTCGCGGAAGGCGCCGCGGAGGAGGTGAGGTTCTGCAGTTTGCAGTTGCACGGGCGCGCGGCCTCACCCTCCACCACGGCCGGGGCCGGGGCTGGGGCCGCCTGTGCTGCCGCCAAATCGATGTGCGCTCCGGACGCCTCCCCCCTCCCCGCTCCCCCCCCCCGCGCCGTTTGCCACCCGCTGCGCCATCACCGCCGGCGCCAAGTACGCCGGGCGCCACGCGAAGCGGGCGAGATTGACGACCTCTGGGAAGGGGCGCGCGTGGGCGCCACTCGCCTCCACTGCCCCTTCCCGCGCCGCCCCGCCTGCGGGGCGGAATCGCGTTTCTACACGCAGATGCTTGCACCGAGGGGCATATGTTGCGAAATTTCGCTTTCTTTTCGGGAAGCGTTATAAAGAGGATGCCATTTCGGAACTCGAATACGAATCGGTGAAATTGCTTTTCTGGGTTTTCACTGTAATGCTTATGTTGCAGTATTGTGATGAGGTTTTCTTAGGTTTGTTGTGTACTTTATAACCCTTTTCCTGTAATATAAATTCAAGCTTTTACGCCTTTAGACGGGTATTCTCGTCTTCTGTAGGTTTATCCAATAACATATATTAGATAGTAAATTATATCGTAATATTTAGGCAAATAAACTTCCTTTGGAAAAGCCGCACGGAATAGTTTACATCTAGATATTTGCAATAAACTTTTTAATACATTTATTTTGTAATTATATTCTAATTAAAAATAATCTCGTGAAAAGGTTATTAATAATTTGAAATTATTAAAGACACTCATAGCGTTTAACATAAATGTAAAGATACATGCCTAAGTAGTGTTAATACTGTAATGCCTTTCGCTGCAGGTGTAGTGCTGCTAGCAGCGATTGCAGGCAATTACAATTGCTTCCAGTACAGGATGCAATAAAAATTGGGTTCGCAGGGAAGCTAAGTTCCCTGGAGGAGCCTGGTGGTCAGCGAGGTTTCAATTACATAGACCAAGTCCAATGAAGTATGAAATTTTAATATAAGAATAGAGCTGCAGAGCAGCGTGATGTGTACACAGCAAAGTCTGTAGGCTGTCTCTCCCGTTCTCAAAGCTACAGGATCCTTATATGGGAAACAGAGAGTTCAAAGAGGCCATTACGCCGCCTCCCCCGCCAGGGCTCGGCACGCCCTCGACGCCATAAATTGACAAGACTGTCAGAGGACTTCCCTTTTGTCATTACCCTTTGTCATTGCCCTTTTCAAAACTTGCGAGTTTCCCAAACGTCTCTGTTTCCACGCTTGGATCGTGTTAGCATTGACAGCGGTCCGAGTAGCGTAATCACCCGTGACCGTGGCCTGAGCGCCCTTTCCCGGCGCGACCCTAATTTAAGCGTGAAGGGGTAATATTTCTTTCACTTACAGCTTGAAAGAAGTATTCATTGCTCTTCTTGAACAATGCGTACTTCACATGTACGTCGGTGCTTTTACCATTACAATACCTCCTAGAACGTTTGTATTACTGGTGATGATCCATGTGAACCATCATACTCAAGCTGGTTAAAATAGTATGTTATATGCATGCAAATTATATGTTAATTAAATAAGTTCGTTTCATCTCTTACAAATACAATAAATCAAAGTCATGTAGTGAAACTCATATTAAGAATATGTCATTGCTTCAATTGCATTCTCGAAATATCACTCATTTATAAATTTAATGGATTTACTGCTTGTACTTATTTTAACTGAAAGGAGAATTTCAGATCAGAATTCGCATGTCTTGTTCTGCATGGTTTGAAATTGGTTTGTTATTAGTTTTAGTTCTTTGAACATATGTACATTTGTAACGGGAACAATTGGGTTGCTTGGAACGCAAATTTAATTTTTAATTTCATTTTCGAGTGCATTAACGTCCTCTCACATTTTTGCCTTTGTGTGTTCAGATGGATTTGGATCCCAAATAATATGGAAATTTAAGAAATTGTATTACTGAGCTTACTGCTGGGAGAGAGCTGAGCTTCAGTACGTAACTTTCTCATGGATTTTAGAGAGAAATAAGCGGTTTATACGAATGTAGCTCATTTTCTAGTTTCTTTAAGATCGTGTAGAATGAAAGAAGTAATCTTTAAACATTTCTGTAACTTTACTCATATACTTTTCACAGATTTTCCAAATATATTTCTGACATCGTGAGTTATTCATTGAAAACAACATATGATGTATTAAATCGTCTAAACAATCACTCTTTTCCGATTGTTTTTGAAAGCCGGAGTTCTTCATTCCTGTTTGCGTCATATATTTACGTTTGCCATGAATACGCTCATGCAAGTTACATTTTAGTTCGCGTGGTCCTCCGCCTCTGACGTCAGTGTGTGATAATGTGTAGCGGTCACATTGCTGCAAGATTGTTTACATGCAGAATCAGATAACATTACCTGCACTTAGATGACTATAGATCGACTCTTACCATTGACGTCACCCGGCTTCTATCATAATCTCTTGCTCTTCAGCTGGTCTCATTAGGACCACCTGACGGTGACATGGGGACAAGAATTTATTTTCATGACGGCGGTAAAGATAAGAGATTAACATGATATCTGAACATTACGAATCAAAGGCGCTCATGATATTTACATAAACATTCATAAGAAAATTGAGGCGAAAAGCACCATCATGGCAGTTTAAGATATCTTCAGAACAGATATATTTCAAAACATCAGTTAATATTTTGTCGTAGTCGGAATATCTTCAACCTCCTTTGGTAGTACTCTGCTTTTTAAATGTTGATCATAAAAAGAGCTGTTCGTAAAAGAAAGCCTTTGACTTCTCCAGACGTTAATGTTCCACGAAATCTTTCATAAATTTTATGCGCGAAGAAAAATTAACGATGATTATGTTACTAAAGGATCATATCAGTTTTGGGAAATACATCGATCATTAGCCCTAACTCAGCACACATGGCCACAGCCATGTTAATTTGGGCTCTGTCATCGAGAACTCACGTAATCATCACTTCTTTTAAACAGTGGCGTCACAGCCTTCATTCACTTGAAGTTAAAGCTTCACAGCCGCATGATCTGCTTTTGGGCCGAGTTAGTGAGCTGAGTGTTAATTAATTCATGAACTAATGCGACTTTTTCTAATGTTGAGTGCTTAAAGATGCTCTCCTTTCTTGAATTCTCGTGTTTTTTAAATCGTACAGGGACCCTAGTTTTAGGTTTCAAGACAGTGATACTAAAAGTAAGTTCATAAATGCCGCCAATTATTGAGTATTTTATTTTTATGAAATAAAGAAAACTACCCATTTGAGTAACAGCGAAAGTTTTTGTGAGCTGGAAGTATCACGATAGCTGAGCTCTGTTGTAGTAGATTATAATATTATTGCGACTAATAGGCTAAAGCACAATTATTGAAACGAATATTGAAGAACTTTATAATGTTATATACAGCGGAAATGATAATGCCTTTAATCTTTTGAATCCGAGACCGCATGGTTCTTTCTTATTAGAACGATGGTGATTTGACTTCGACAAAATCTCTCTTTAATATTCTCAACTGAATAAGAGGAAAAATAATTCTTAAATCTGTCCAGGGAGCATAAGAAGCCCGTGGGCGTGGGATTTTCACGCGGAAAATGTGTGGGAAGTTGCAAAACCAAATTTTAGATAAAGAAAGATGTTTTTGATCCCACGGCAACCGGCAAGAGAAAGAAGTGAATAAATCTCGCCCGAGAAACCTCTCTCGAACGTTTCCAATTTTCAGTAATAATTTTTCTTCCCTTCTGCTTCTCCGCTCTGGCGGCGCATGTTTTGTACGTCGGCGGGCGATTCCGGGCGACGAGGCGAGACAAGATTCACGAGCGCGCGCTGAAAGGGGGGCCGGCGCTGAATAGGTGGAGGCGGCGCGGGGCGGCGGCCGGGGGATCGGCGCCTTTCAGAACCGCGCAGGCCCACCGGGGCATTGTGCGAACTCGCGCCGCCGCCCTCCGGGCAGGACAAGGTGGGCCGGGCCAGGCCGCGGCAGGGCAGTGCACCGCGGGGTGAGCGCTCGCGCCGGAAGCCCGAGAACCTCGCACAAAGCTTTTGCCGTTGCTCCTCGAGTGGCGAGGGGGGGGGGGGGGCGGCGCGATCCGCGCGGACACGACGGTCGGGGGCGGCCGGGCCAAGAACGCAGGCTGAAGGTAAATCGCTTACACGAGAGTACATTCGAGAGTAACTTAACACTGCGAAAATTCGTCGGGTAAAGTAAGGAGTAAATTCAGTTTCAACGTGCATGTACCTCCGAAGTGTTGCTATGGCTTGACGATTACGAATGATAGTATTTGAAGACGATTCCAGCAATGATTATGAAAGAGCGTAGGCTTCCGCGGCCGGTGTCAGTATTTACTAAATTTATTTTTCGCCCATGTGGATACGAAATGGAGGGATTACTTACAAGCAAAAGAAAAATAATAACTACAGGAACTACAAGTACTAAGAAATATTTATTTATTTAGTAAAAGCTGTATGTGACGTATGGGGGAGATCATTTGCGCACATTTTCTTGAGTTCCAGAATCCCTTTCCAACATTTTAACTATAAATAGTTCAAAGGTATTTACAAGTTAAAAATAATAATAATAATAATAATAATAATAATAATAATAATAATAATAATAAATTTAGAAAAACGCGAGATCAGCAACATTTGAAAAACTAAACATTTTCGTTCCCTAGTTATAGAAAATTCATTTGCACCGCCATCGGTAAACGAACTGCAAATTTGATTTTTCTGCATTGCTAACAAAATAGTAATTCATCTCTAGAGAAGAAAAATGAATACTTTTTAAGAAATAAAGGTACAAAAACTAAGAAATAAACTATGCCAACTCAAATCTCGATAACACCACACAACATAACAACGCCAAGAACTCCGAAACTGAAATGAATGATAGAATAAAAGGAATTAATCAAAGGTTCGCGTTGGTCCGCAGTGGTTCCCAGCGGCACTCTCGCTCACAGCCTCTTGAATCGCTCTCAAATATTGCGCGTTCAGCTGATTCGCGGAGTAAATCGGAAAGTATGTACTCTAGAGTAAAATAACCTTGTAGAAGCATGGTGAAACGATTATATTCTATTCGAGAGTTACTATTTTAGAGTAAATGGTTACTCTCGGGTAACTACTCTCAACTTTACTCGGCTGTTGGTGAAACCGACCCTAAATGACGCAGACATAAATGCAGTCCCGCAACACACTTGATGTCCCCTTTCTTGACATGGGTCTCGCATATGGGTTGATTGATTGATTGACTGATAGTGTGAACGACTAAGATCATTAGTCCCGTGAGTGTAGTGCATATTTTTCCTCTGGAGGTGGCTGTGGTCTTCCCTCGCTGGTTGGCGAGATACGGTGCCGACCTATGTCAGCTACAGTGTTACCAGATGTGTTTAGAGGGATTCCGCCATGTTCGTTTCAGTTTCCGTCGAAAATCCGCTGAACTAGTTTTAAATTTCCCGCCTAAATCCGCTAAACGTAAAATAAATTATTTTTCCGTATTTAAATATTGTATTAATTTATTCTATTAAAACAAACGATAGAAAATAATGAGAGAAAAGGACAAATGCTTATGAATGCATGAAATAGATAAGGACAATTGCTTATTCTTGGTCATAGCCGTCGTTATTGGCGTATTCCAGCCCCAATATTTTAAAATAATAATAAAGGACGCACTTACGTAGACTGAAATGTCTTTCTTTTATTATTATTTTAAAATGTTTCTGCTCGAACACGCTATGTGTCCAGGCCTTAATAGTGAAGATATGGCAACACTGGTCAGCTAGCGCGAATTTTTTCAACCAGGTATCTCCCACCAGCAGGGCATCACCCCAGCCGAGACAAGCACTAAGCTCCCGAATGGTCTCCCAGTACATGTGTGTAAGTAAGGGGTGAGGGTAAGACAAGGAAGAGGAAGGAAAGATCGCGCGCATTCCATGTCCTGTTTGTTAGGGTACTGCACCAGCATTCAAGGTGTTGATCGGAGAAACCAGGGAAAATTACCGATCAGAGCAGCCGGCTGCTAGAGTTCTCCTCCAGACAGCGACTGGACTCGACCTAGCTGACAAGCTTGTGTCGAAAATTCTGCCACCATCGGCACTCGAACCTAGAACCTGGAGGTTGGATTTTCACATGCGAGAGTTTTCGCACGAGTACGCTAGTTTACTTGTTACGAAATTGTACTTTACTGTTAGATGTATTGTCAATATATTTCAGGTTTTCAAATGTGTCGAATGATAAATATATTTATGGCATTAACACTCTCTGGGAGTTCAAATTGACATTCTCATTGAATTTTTTTAGCAATATTCGCGCAAGTTTTCTTGAATTCTCATTTGGTTAAAATGTAAGAAGATTGTTACAGTTTGGTCGGCAATACTGTCAATATTCAAATATGCAGTTCCTTTGCTGATGCAAGAAAGGTTCTATTACCCATTAGCGAACATTTCTTGTAATCACTGTCAACAATGTTGGCAACTATCTTTTATTCACAATTCACCTACGAATGTGAATGGGAATCACTAGGGGTAGGGATTCCAGAACTTAATAAGAGGAGTGCGAAGTATATTCACCCTACTCCTTAAGATTCATGCCTAAAAACAAGACGACGATCACGAAAACACTGAAAATAAGAACGATGTATGTTTTTCATTGCCTCGTAGTGAGCTTCAAGTGTCGAAGATTAGAATAATTGCTTCCGACCGTTTAAAACCCTTCTGTTAGATCCTAGTAATATATACGTAGTGTACAGAACTGTCAAGAAAATTATCTCACATTATTACGAATTCAATGTATGGAAACAAAAGAGGCTAACTATTACTCATTCATAGGACATCAAGTCATATAAATGAACTTTGGCTTTTGCGCTGCGTCGGCGTTCACAAAGCATTTCTGGGGAACGACCGATCGAATTGGTGTTTGCGTGAGGCGGTGGTGTGGAGGGAGCGGCTACGCCCGGAAGAGGTGGGGCGGAAGGCGCGGGGAAGGGCGCGCCAAAACAGGGTGGGGTGTGGATAGGAGCGGGGACGAGACTGGGCAGAGTGGGGGGTACACGCAAGGCAGCATGGTGAGGCAAGATAGGGAGCAGTGTCTGGGGTTGAAGCGCCTTCGTGCAGCGCAAACCCTTCCCCGCGCCGCCGCTGCCGACACGCGACGCGGCCCCCGCGCTGCGCCAACCCGGCAGTGAAGTTGCGGAGCCGCGAGGCGCAGCGGGGGAGGGGGTGGC
This sequence comes from Gryllus longicercus, assembly GCA_038098605.1. Taxonomy (NCBI): domain Eukaryota; kingdom Metazoa; phylum Arthropoda; class Insecta; order Orthoptera; family Gryllidae; genus Gryllus; species Gryllus longicercus. The sequence goes on from JAZDUA010000316.1 coordinate 1,181,577, forward strand.
AAAAGTGGGAGAAGGGGACGGAAGAAGAGCGTCGGCAGGGAAAAGGAAGGAAACGGCGATAGAACCCAGCGGATGCACGCAATGCGTCAGCATTCTGGAGAATTCGCTTGTAGAGGTGTTTCCTGACACTCGTGCTTTTACCAAATGCCAAAAGCACTTGTCACTGTATAGGACGGACACTGGAAGGGCGCCCATCCGGTGCGTCAGAATGGAATCCGCCGCAGTGTCTAGCGGGGCGGAGTGACGCAGTGCGTGACAAGTGCATGTTTTGATTATAAAAGTTATGACGATTATATATCTCTTTGAGCGTCGTGCCAAAAAAGGACTTGCCATAGCGGAATCTGCTGGCAAAAGAATAGCTACTCTTTGAACTTCCATGGAACAGAAACACAAGCTCGTGTTATAAACTACAAACTTGGTTACTTGGTTAAGGTTTTCAAATTTAAAAATACCAGGACCGCATTTAGAATTGAAATGGAACTCTCAATCTTTGAGTTTTTGACTTCATCTATGGAACTCTTGGCTTTCAATACAAATCATATAGCTTCGGTTCGGTTGTTCGAATCCGTTAGTTGAAACAGTAAGTAAAATTTGCTGGCAATAATGCGCCTTCCTGAGAGGTCATGCTAGCAATAAAATAAGGTCATATATAATGAAGAATTTAATGTTGAACAATGAACTATAGATAGTTCATCTTTTGAGAGTATGTAAAGAAGTTTTTACAATAATGTAGATGTATCAGATTATTAAGTCTTAGTCTGGGAACGCGCTTTTATAAACAATTTCAAATACTTCATTTGTATTTAAATTCATACCACCAAGAAATTTTCAACAATCAAAATAAAATTATTCTTTGTGGAGAAGCAGAAATGGGTATCAGCAGTATGTTTAAAAATAAAAAAATATCGAACAAAATATCAAATAAACTGTTCAAACTCAGATAAGCCAGATAATTAAGATATATTCTCCGGATAAACTTACATTCAGAAGGCCCAAAATTCATAAATGCAATATGTAAAACATCAATGTTTACTTTCACGCCTAACTACGTACTTACGTAGTAAAGACAAAGTTTTGTAATTCTGCGGTAGAAATCGGCAATTTTTCGACAGAAAACTTGTGTTGTGGGGCCCTGGCACCGAAAAAATGAATAACTTTTGTTTCTATATGTAGTAAAATACTTTCTCTAACACGTTGGTACGTCGGAATCGAGGTTTTGAGGGTCCTTAATACCTAAAAATTGAATGAAGACAAAACGTCCGTCCGAACGCCCGTCCCTCTGTTGTCAACGCCAGACTCTAAACCGTTCAGTCGATTTTCTTCAAAACTACCATTTTCCAATCGATCAGGACGAATTCGAGGCTCCGTCATTTTGAATCGAATATTTTGATTTGATAATGTATATGAGGCTTCAAAACCTTTTTCAAATTTTTCTCAAAAATGTCTCCAAACTTTTTTATTGAATTTTTCCCCGGATCGCACGATCGACGATTAAAAATTGTGTAGGATTTTTTTTCATTGAAATATGTAGATTTTCGAGAATCTCAAAAGTTTAAAAACTTCTTACAAATATACTTGTAGAAAGAGCTTTTCCTTAGTGATATATTATTTGCCAAGATAGATATTTAAATAAATTTTTGAATATGAGAAGTTTTCGCGTAATTTTACGTGTATAAAGGCAATTTTTCAATTTTGTTTTGAATTTGTTCATTTCAATTTTTTTTTCATTTGTTACAACGTTTTGTGCATGGGATAGAGCAAGAGCGCTTAAAAATGTCCCAGGTCCCATTTTCGGTGAACTGCATGTTAGTTATATTATTTTATTTATGTAATTAGCTGCCACCGGATTATACACAATTACAGTTTAAATAAATTTATCTATATCTTTAAAACAAAACAAAATGCAAAAGTATAATGTTGACAGCAGAGATTTTTTTCTTTAATGAACTCTATTCTTAGAAAATAACTATGTAAATACATGTTTTTGAAACAAGTAGTTTTCACGTAATTAGTGCTTGAAGTTAATTCAATTTATTAAAACAATCTCAAAACGGAAAGTTTTGTTTATTTTGTCATCAGATAGAGCTTTAGAAAATTGCAGTCTCATTTGCATTAAACTCTCTGGATTTTCGAAAATTGCAAATGTTAAAAATAATGCGAGAAAGAAATGAATGTATTTTCTGCATCCCTCAAATATCAAAGCACAATGATTTCTCATATATTTCGAAGTATAAACACTAGAAAATTGCATTATGTAACGTAAATATAATAGTAGATATAATTATCTTGTGAGCTGAAGATAATAGAATTATATTGCAAGCGAGTTTTCATTAAGAATAAACGCAATTCTTCAAATTCTCGAATTGAATGACGTTTCCACATTAAAAGCAATGCGGGGAGGGGATGCAAGCGAGGAAGGTGAACATCTAGAAAAAATATTTGCAATTCTAACAATAAACCATGACGTGAATTTAATATATTTTAAAAATAACTAGGAGAGAATTAAAAGTCATTGTGACGAGCCAAATACATTCTTCGAAAGCAATGAAAATTATGATCTCTGACTTTCCTAGGGATGTTCAGTGTGTAATGACCGCTTTCTAGCCTCTGAAGCCGATTGGAAATTATCACGCATCAAAATGAATTTCCACACGAAAAATAGTTTTGCATTCAGCATTTAAACTTTCAGCTTGTCTCTGCCATAATTAATATTGAAATTAAAAGTATGACTCAACAAGATATTGCCATCTCTAGAATAGAATGCATTAAATATTATTTTGTTTGAAATCAAAATCACTTTTATAGGTGTATCTCTTATACATATAAAGTGTTATAGGTATACTACCCTAATGTGCTTGTACCAAATAGCTAGCTGGAACGCTGCTCAGCACCGGCTTCCGCGAGTCTTATTTGCAGCCCAGAGCAATTTGAAGACACGTGGAGCATCTAAACCCCCGAGGGGCGGCACACTCGAGCGACGAGCTCCCGCCCTCATTATCGCATTTACGACCGCCGACGGGGGCAGGGCGAACATCAGGGCGCAGACCCTGAGACGGCGCACCTGCATTGCGGCGCATTGCGCGCTCGCGGCGCGGCCCGGCGCGGTGCGGGCATCTGGGCGGTGGCGCTGCCACGCGGCCGCCGCCGGCAACCTCCAGCACGAGCGCCACCGCCGCCGCGCGCCGCCGCGACGGATCGAGCGATTCGCTCGCGACCTTCCGCAACGCCGGCCGGCGAGCGTTTCGCGGCCACCCACCGGCTGCCGCGAGCCGACAGCCGCTCGCCCCCGTTCCAAGCCACAGCGACTCACGTTGAGCTCGCGCGTGGAGATTTGCTCGGACTTGCCAGGGCACAAAATGAAGTTATTTAACGGGAAAATTTTTGGAAAGGAGTCGAAGGCAAGTAGTGGTAGATGCGCATTCACGATACTGCAAACGATAAGAAATACAATTTAATTAAGACCTACAAGCGGATGGGAATTCTCTCAGGTCAATTAGGCGTGTTAATAAAAGAATTTTTCGGTATATAGATTGCGATAAAGACGTTTAAAATACTATGCAGAAACGATTTGTTACGATCATGGAGAAAACTAAAGTTCTCCATTCAAAAGGGTCAACATCCATTTTCAGCCTCTGTACTTTGTTCTAACCACTACTTCTTCAACAAGAGCCAGAGAGTAAACACCAGAAAGCGAGGAAATATCACCAGCATTACTGAGAGTACGCGGTCTGCAGCATTAGGCGCATGTGTAATAATGAAACAATGCAAAAAGAGGAAAAGAAGTTCAATGGATATTCTACAAAACCACAGTAGAGAATAATGAACTGGGCTTGAAAAGAGGGAAGAACAAGCAAAGATGGAAGTGGAAATTGCCCATGAAATTAAAAAAAGGAAGAATGTGGAATGCAGGAAATCTCTGGAAATTGTCCAAGAAATGAGATTTTCCTTCTGGCCTAGCTTATAAATATAGTGTAAATTTTGATGTGAAATATTCTTGGGTTTTGATGTCATAAATTATTAAGAACTAAGGAATTTCTACTTGTTCATGTATTGGACCCAAATCCATGAATTGAGGAGCAAATTTTGGGGAGATTTCTTTGATCCTCTATGATTTTAGAGGATCGTATGTCAAAAGACTTGCGAGGTTAGTGCAAACAAATGACATGTGCGTCATTTTGCCTTACATGCGCCACTTTGTCACGCGACATTTGCACGACACGCGACAACATCAATTGTTTATGAAATACACGACAGTTCTTCGTAAACGCTTACATATTAATATATTTCATTTCATTTTAGATAGATGTGCTTCAAAGAAGTAAATATTTCAAAGAATTTTCGTCGGAAAACATCAGCTGAAGAACGTCAACCATTTACAAATCATCAATTTAATTCAAATACCAGGTTCGTTCTCGGTTTCTCATTGAACATTTGAATATTTTCTTTTTTGTACAGTCCACCCACGTACATTTATTACCACATTTGTACAACTCTGAACAAAACGTTGGAGAATTTGTGAATAACTTCCGCTTCTGTCGCATATTGAAATCGCTGCAGTAGCTCTTGGCGACTAATTCCATAAAAACATGTACGTTCCGGTTCTAAAGTTGCTACGTGAAAATGCACGTGGAATCGGTTTGCAAACAAAAGGTAATATCTGACGTGTAGCGTTCATCTATTTGTAGGGGATGTCTAAATGTTCCCAAGAAGCTTGGATTATCGAGCAATTAGAGTAGCACTCACTCATCCTTTCCGGGCGAGAGCGTTTAGTGCCTTCTTGTGTTGCATCTTACGTAATAACTTCGACACCATGAACTACGTATGTAGTTATCAATAGTTCTCGTTAAGTCGATTATGTATAAGTAGGTATTGATTTCTGATTTTCAGCTTTTATTTTGTATGATTGTAGATTAAATTAAGGGAAATAAGTCCTTTTAAATAAGTAATTTAATGAAAATTTAAGCAAAATAGAAAAAAAATGGAATATGAAATGTGAAAATAGAATTATGTAGAAATATATATACAAAGTAAGATGATTGTTAAAGAAGCTACTGTTAAAATGAGAAAGTTGATTTGGACTGACGTTAATTATTATTCTAAAGTGAAGTAAAATAAAAAATAGTGTAGACAATTAAATAAATATATAAGTAAATAAGTAAATTCGGGTGAGCAAACTAGCATTCCGATTCTGAGGCGGCTGGGGTCAACAGACAAGACAGCGACGGTCAAGGGTATTGCACTGGTTGTTAAAAGAAAGCTCTCATGTACATTTGTTATTTCACGGATTCTTTGTTCAAAATTATGTTTCTATTTTTCACATTTTATATTCTATTTTTTCCTATTTTTCCTAAATTTTTATTAAATTTATAATAATATTATGTAATAGATAACATTTATTTGTAATTTAGATATGTTATTATTTTTATAGCACTGATGATGGCCGCAATGCGACCGAAAAAGCTTTCTTCCAAAATAAACATCTACACAAAACATCTCAAATCTATTTCTTTAATGATGCCAATGTCGTATACTCCACACAATTTCCTACAAATATAATCATGGAATAAATATATAACGATGTAAATTAACATATTGTACCATGTTGACATTAAAAATACTCTTATTAAATTAATAATATCAGCATCTACTCATCATCGATTTCGACTCGTGTCTGTAGCTATGTCAAAACGTTCTGACCGAAATGGAGAAATTTCAACCACCTTAGTCACCCACCACCAAGACCCCTTCTACCCAACGTCTGAACCTTATTAGACAAAAGCGAAATATAACGCTGCAGTGGCACTCATTTACAAATCGCTTTAAATCAGACAAATCATATAGTTCATGAAAAATGTAGTAAGTTGCGCTTCCAAAACATATAAACACTACTTCTAAATATTGATAAAAACTCCAATACTTTGTGTAAACTCTGTCGTCATTTCTTCCCGACCCATCAAGCAATCCCCTCTTTATCCGCCAATTCTGAGTTTGCATATACACAAGCAAACAAACTATAAATGCTTGTCAACCATTTCAAAGATGCTTTTATCCCAATACAGATCTGAATTTACAAAAATTTGTATAGGGGATTTTAAGATCCCCGTACCGTACTGCTCCATTACCTATTAGTTATATTTTTTCCTCTAATGTTAAACACATAATTAAGAATAAAAAAAACAAATCTCCAGTTGTAGACGATATCCCCAACATAGTTCTAAAGCATTTACCTCCTCATACCATTGCTTGCTTAAATGCCGTCTTCAACGGCTACCTCAGATTAGGCTATTTCCTGGTAAGCTGGAAACAATCCATCGTAATTCCCATATTAAAACTTAAAAATCTTCCGAAACATCCCTATAGTTACAGACTCATCAGCATTTTATCCTCTCTGTGTAAACTCTTAGAAAACTGATTCTAATCAGACTTAATTTCTTCTAGATACCAAATGCACCCCTCCTTTTTTAATTCGGATTCCGCCCTCTTCATTCGACCACCCACCAGCTTCTCAAAATTGTAGAAACCATTGGACAAGCGTTCCAAAATAAGCAATATTGCTCTGTAGTCTTTTTATACTTCGCTAGTGCCTTTGACACCCAGTCATGTCTAGCACCCAGGACATCTATACAACTTGAGCAATAACGGAACCTACGATTATCTTATCAAAATCATCAGCAGTTTTCTCGAAAATAGAAGACTTTTGGTTCGAATAAATTTCTCTCCGCCCCTAAGATAATTCAGGCCAGGGTACCTCAATGTTCGCCTCCCTCCCGCCCCTCTTCATTTTTTTCCAGCTGATGTACCAAGTACCACAACCTATTACAGGGTCTTATACGCAGATGGCACCGCGATATTCTCCGCAAACCATGATCTATCAGTAGCAATCTACAAATTACAGTCAGCCATCAACACTTTCTCTGGCTGGGCATCAAAATGACGATTGCACTTAAACGCAGCAAAATGCAGAGCAAAAAGTTTCGCACTTAGAAGAAAAACCTATCACAATAGGAAATTCTCCAGTTCCTTGGTTCCCATCCAACAAATGCGTAAAATACCTAGGAGCAATCCTAGGCACTCGTCTCACGTAAACCCTATATTATCTACCGGCTGAACAAAACTTAAGTTGCATTCTTCAACCTACATTCTGTATTAAACCGTTAATCGTCGCGCCAAACTAACATTACCCTGCACATTTATTAAACCGCATTAAGACCATCACTAACATAAACCTGTTCTGTTTAGGACGGTGCAGCACAAACAAACCTAAAAGGCATTCAAGTATTTCAAAATAAAATCCTCCGATCTTCGGTTAATGCTCCACGGTATATATCCTTCTTAATCCTTTCCCCTCCCTCCACACCACTGCCTGAGCACAGAATCCTTATAAATGAAGTTTCCAGATAGGATTCCCCCTCACATATAAAATATGGTAGAGTTTGTTTATTGCAAGCACCTCGGTGCTTTGGAGTTAATATTGTATAACTGTTTTAGTGTTGTATCGTATTTCAAACCTGTAAAGTGGTTTATCCACTGATCGGGTGCAATATTTTTTTTAATGGAGATATTCATGTGATTTGAATTTTACTAATTTTGTAACATTAGTTACTTTCTTTTTGTTGACTGGAAGACCAGATGAGCCATACACTTTCTTTAAAGATAAATCTGGACGTGCCTTTTCTTTTGCCAACACGAATGATTACTTGATAAGCACATGGACTCATGTGCCACAAGGTAACCAAAATATGCTCTATTATATGTTAGCTTCTATATTTGAAAACAATCACACTAGGCTCACAATGAGGACCGAGAGGAGCGAGTCACATGATTGTGTTCTTAAAATGGTTCGGCCACCAGGTTTTGAAGAGTATGATGTCCTCGGTGTCTATTAGTGTTGTCATGAAGCATTTAGGCGTTCCTAGCTGATAATACTAGTTCTGTACTAGGAACACAAAATATTCTGAATTTCGTTCTCTTTTCTAGTCATTAGAATTTCTTGTTGGAAATAGAACACTTACTTTAAGCTGGACACTTGATCTATAGCTCTAAGAATGACAACGAAAATGAATATCTCAATTCCTTTAACGAAAAAGTTGACTTATTTCCCTTTTAAAATTATATATTCAAATGTAGTAGAATGACCAAACTTATGAACTTTGTCTCCTTCGTCGTCTTGTGCATGATCTTCTTTCTCGCCTTCATGAATGTTTTAGTCCATTGCGGTTTCATGATTTTTATTGCATTTGTTATATTCTTGCTGACCTACATTCACTCCTGCTTTATCAAAACAAGTAGATTACATCGAAGTGACCATCGAACTTTTGAATTAATACACAATAATCAGCTAACAAACCTTTTAAAAGTAAATTAAGTTTATAAACTAAACATACAGAGCTGAAGGCCATCGAGTATATCCAATTAAGAATGAATAAAAACAAGGTTACAAATTTACCGACGTTTTATATTTTAATATTATATCTGGAACACAGAAACATTTTGTACGAAATCAATTCTTTTAAATTAAATATATTTCGCAAATTCACACATCAATACCTGCCACTTATGGCTTATCAATGAAATAAATTCATAAAGCTACGCCAACGCAAAAGCTTTCTGATATAAACTCAGCCTAAGTCACAATTACGCCAAATAATATGAACACTTCTTGATTGATTGATCAATTCAATTTAAGAACAAATTTCATTTTAGACACAAAAATTCCTACCTTCAATTGTGTACTTTTGCATTGATAAATTTGTGCAATTTTTGAAAATACAAAGAGAGTGGGAAATGAACCATAACGTTTTTCAATGTTCTTTAATATATACAAGGGAAAAAATAAAGAAAAATTGAGCATTTTTTTGAGAAAAATTGATTGCAAAATTTCAAAATTGTCTATATTTCACGAAAGAATACTTGAACTCTATCCATATTTTCGAAAACTTCTACATGACAGTTTTAAGGTCTATCTTTGGATAGATTTTATTAAGGAAACGATCTCTAATTTTCAATATTGTAATTATAGGAAGTCGCCAAAAAAATTTCAAGTTTCGCAATTTGCGAAAATTCAGTGAGATTAACGAAAATTGCGCCTGCAACATTCTTGTGTTCTTCCCTCTACATGAGAAAAAAATATTCCAAAAACGTGGAGCCAGTTTTGAGAAAAGTTAGAAAATGTTGATACCCTCAAAAATCAAAATAGCCGCATCAAATTCAAGGGGATTTCTCTCCGTCCGGACGGAGAGACGGACAGACAGATGGAGAGGTGGAAAGATGGACAGATCGACGTAAAGCAATTTTTCGGTATCAAGAGCTCACAAAACGAGGGTCCTGACTACATACCATTTTTGAGGTAGTAATTTACCACTTAAAGACAAAGAATTGTCCACTTTTTTCAGTATCAGAACCAATACGAGTTTGTAAGACAAAAAAACGCTGAATTTTTCTACTACCTTACAATACTTTTTCTTTACTTCGTTCATAATAGGCAAGAAAGTAAAAAAGTTATGAAACCGTTCTTCAGTCCAAAAACGAAAGTAAATTACTGAAAGATGAATAATCGTCCAATAATGGCGAGTTTGCTGTGCAATCATTTCTATTCATGTACATTGCGTCACTGTTTAGCAGGGCAAAGGCATTCTCGTCGCCGTCGTCTGTCGTCAGCGTTATACCGCTACTGCTGTCGTCATACACACGTCATCAACTTTAACTCCATTTATTCAGAATTTCCAATTTTTCTTCTTCCTAGTTTCCGCTTGCAATATGAATCATTCGTAATATGGCGTACTGACTCTTTGCTTCCAGATTTAGTTATGAGTGGAAGATATGGAACACTACGTTAAATTTTCAGTGTATCAGTTTCGTTCCAAACTTCTCTACAAGATTTTACCCTAACCGTTGTCCTTCATGATCTTTTTAATTCTCACGCAGAATTTTGAGAAATATGAAAACAAATAACACAACATTAAGATTCAATTCTATATCTGATTTTGTATAGGTGTCAAAGTATGTAGTTATTGAAAAAAAAAATTTGTAACAAATCGTTTTGCAACAATAACGCAGGCCGTAAAAGGAAAATTTCTCATGGGTTGGATGCCTAACGTAATGTTTCTCAGCAATTTCTTTAGCATTTCCCTCCCATACCTCAGGCACGTGCAAACCGCTCTTCCCTTTCAAGAAATTAACATTGTCCGCTGACCACAAAACTTATAATTATTTCTCAAGGAAGTACAGATGCGAATGTCGTTGATGCAAACTTGTAACAAAAATATTGTGAACTATCAATATGTCATTAGAATTTTAAATAATTTGAATTTTGATAGAGAAATAAACACGCCATTTTAATATTGAATGAAATGGGCGTTTTTTTAAATTTTATTTATTTATTTATTTATTTATTTATTTATTTATTTATTTATTTATTTATTTATTTATTTATTTATTTATTTATTTATTTATTTATTTATTTATTTATTTATTTATTTATTTATTTATTTATTTATTTATTTATTTATTTATTTATTTATTTATTTATTTATTTATTTATTTATTTATTTATTTATTTATTTATTTATTTATTTATTTATTTATTTATTTATTTATTTATTTATTTATTTATTTATTTATTTATTTATTTATTTATTTATTTATTTATTTATTTATTTATTTATTTATTTATTTATTTATTTATTTATTTATTTATTTATTTATTTATTTATTTATTTATTTATTTATTTATTTATTTATTTTTTACTTTAACAACATAATCCGGCAAAGCAGTGTATGGTGATACTGAATTCTCGTGATGATCGTGTAATTTCCATGTTCTCCTATTCGTGGCAGAAATTGCATTTGTGTACACCTCTATCGATTTCGAGGAATCGTAATCACTAATTCCTTTTGATAGCAGCGTTGAGCGTTGCCTAGATATAGTATATTTTCCTCCAAGTAGAATGTGGTTATGCAATCAATATTTCAGTTTGGAATCAGAAAAATCCTATTGGTTGTAATTTTCGTGAAGAGCGTTGCCGCTTTCACCAGTTGCTAAAGGGGACGGACGTGCTAGAGCAACGCAGAGCTGGCGCCTGCACTCTTGTGGTCTAGCGTCACGGCCGCGGTCAATGCCGACAGCGGCGGCGGCGGCGGCGGCGGAGGCGGAAGGTGTACAGTGCTCGGCAAACATAGGACTCTCAAACTAAAACTGAATTCATTTTTTGTCTGATCTTTATTTTCGCGTCTGTTCTACGACTAAAGCGATTTGCGTTTGCCATTCAGTTATGAGAAATTAAAATTCAACATTTCCGTTCTGGCAAATAGTTAATGCAAATGTTTTTAATTCTGAGATAGAAAAGTAATATTACATAAGGGTGTGTTCAATATAGCTCTGGGTAAACACATACATAAATTACCTACCAAATTCTCCTCTTTTGATGTAAATGTTCCTATACGTTATTAATTTTTTTCTTTTTGATTTTACACATTTGAATGTGCAAGAGACACTAATTGCAAAAAGAGTGAAAAATACTTCGTCAAACTGACATAAAATTGATAATAGTATTGGAGATTAAGGAAACGTAGTCAAAATATTAAAATATTACGAGTAATTTTACAAATTTTAAAAGATATTTCGACCAAAAAATTAAATATCGTGAAACAACATAACCCAAAACTCGTTATTTATTGATATCTACGATAACCGCGATACATTTTATTCCATAATTTGGAATCACAGGCGTAATCAATAGCAGCATTTATCCCGATTTCTCTGAGATGAGTTGTAGAATTCTGACTTTCAATAAGCAACTCTCGTGGGCCCGTTAACTTTCACCCACGTCAAGTGAACGCGTTTCATTATCTGTATTTTGAGCGAGTGATATTTAAATACAGGTTTGCTTTACTCTCTTGTTTAAAATGAATCTTTCCGAAATTTTCCAGTTCACCCTTGCCTTCAGTGGCTCGTTGGTTAGCGCCCTCGATTCATACGGGGCAACCCCGGGTTCATTCCCGGCCGGAGCCAAATTATTACTGCGCGCTTTCCTTACAAATGTTCCATTAATCTGGTTGGGGGAAATGAGATGAGGCATGTCATTTCAACGCCATTAATTGATTGATCATTATGTGAACATATTATATGAAAAGCTATTTAATTTAGAATGAAATAGATGTAATAATCGAGTATTGATAAAAGATAATTAAGGGGATTAACACGACGCTAAAAGAAGGAAGACAAAATAGAATGGAAGTGGTAAAAAAATAATTTGGACAAGTGACGATCAGTTAACAGTTATTTTTGAGGACGGGAAATTGGCATTGCAGTGGACCAATAATCGAGTTTCGCTGTGGTGATGAGCAGACATGCCTGAATCGTGATAAAGTTTAAACGCGTAGACGGAAAAGAGATGCTTAAGCTAAAATGAACAGTTTCGTGTAATCATAATGGATTTTAAATTAAAAACTGATGTAATAGATCCGTAGATATTTAATCGAACTTTAGTTTAGATGGGATAAACGGGTCATTACAATATGCTCATAAAAATGTCACTGGTCCGAATTTCATTAAATGTTTTTCAGTGATTTGGGGTGAAATGGCTAAGTTTAAAAAATAACACGTTAAGAATATTTTCTCAAAATGGGCCTAATTTTGTTTCCCGATGCATCATGTGCAACACACATACTCACAATGCCATTGTACTATGCCTATATTGTTCACACAAGTGCAAGCAATAAGTTGACGTTTTATAGCAATCCGATGAACGGTTCCGCAGCGCATTAAATACGAACAAGAAAACAAATATTGATTTATATATATTATATTCATCAATAATATATCTAACTCATTTCGTTAACACTTATTTTGAAAATATTGGTAGTTTATTCATAATTTTGATTTGTATGGAGAGAAAGTTCAAACTTTTGTACTAAATCAGTCTTCAAGCTTGAGATTTACTTCTTAGTCCATTATATAGAAGTGAGAGTGTGTATATTTCTGTGCACCACAAGCACTTGGAACCTTGACTCGTTGCTCTCAATTTAGGCACGAATATTTTTGAGCCAAGAATGAAAAATTGCGTAGTTTTGATTTAAAATGTTACCGCCGAATGTATTTTTTTCCAAATATTTTCTAATTGTAATCCCCCAATGCATCTGCGGCGCAGATGTTGGGTAGTGCGGGGCGGCCGGGGTGGAAGGAGACTGAGTGAAAAAGCGAGTCGAGTGGAAGGAATGGACATAGTAAAATGGAAAGTGCAGACGAACTGGACGGAGTGTGACGAACGGAAAAGAGTGGGTGGAAGGGCAGGGAGGTATGGGCAGAAGGGCTATGGCGAGACGAAGAAGGAGTGCGGAGGGGACGGGTGAAGTTTGCAGCGTGGGTAAGATTGCTTAATAGAGATTAAATATTCGGGCAATGCCCGATAATCAGCTAGTTCAATCTAATCGTCATTCCCTCTTCAAATCACCTTTTTTCATAAAATTTGTCATGTGTACGTAATTTTGCGATATATCGTTTGGATTTAGTGATGGTGGAATAGAAGATGCTTATAAATAACATGAAATAATCGTTACGAATTATACGAGAAAGAATATGCTGAACAACAACATTTGTATCCTAATTTAATTGTGTCTAGGGCCCTGGGCGTCTTGGAGGCTAATATAATATCTGTATTCAAACAAATGAAATATTTTCGAATATTTCGCGTATTTCCGAACGAATGGTTTTCCTTAATCTAGCTTCAACTCAAATCGTAATGCCCTGGCACACAATATGTACTGTATTTCGAATCCCCAATTCATACCCACACGGAAATATCGACTGAACTGCCTCTGAACTCAACGGTACGTAAAATAAATGTAAACAAATTTTCAACATAAAGCGAAGATTGATTGTGATTCCCGAAGCGCCAACAGCAGAGGTCATTAGTCCCGTAAGTGTACTGCATATTTTTGCTCGGGGGGGGGGGACTTCCCCCTCTAGATGTCCAGATCCGTCGGCTAGCGGGGGTTTCCCTAACCAGATATCTCCCACCAACGGAACACCACCCCAGCCGAGAGAATCTCTAAACACCTGTCCAGTCTCCCGGCATAAGTGTGTGCCAACAAGAGTTGAGGATAGGGCAAGAGGAAGGAAATGTCGCGCGCGCGGTACGTGGCCCGTTTGTTAGGGTACTGCTCCCGCATTCGCTCGACGTTGATCAGAGAAACCACGGAAAACTACCGATCAGAGCAGCCGGCCGCTAGAATTCTCCTCCAGACATCGATTGAATTCGATCGAGTCGACAAGCTAGTATCGAAAATCCTGCTACCATTAAGACTCGAATCTAGGACCTCCGGTCAGCGGGACTTCAGTGACATCAGTTGATACCCTAAGCCATTTCTTCCGGTTTGAAGCGCAGAAAAATCTAATATTATTCATAACATTGGTCATGTAAACAAAACGATAAATATTTCAACATATCTCTGAGAGGGTTTCTTGTAATTACAATGGGCTCAGAAATTGTCAGAGCTTGTTTTATTTTCATTTGGGGATGGGAGAGATGAATGGAAATTAAATTTAAAAAAAAGGCTGTCCGAATGACGCGCCTCCCAGACTGCGTGTTTCCGCCCACTGCGCGACGGCTCGGTGGCGCGGCGCGGCGCCAGCCATATCGGGGACGGGCGTGGCGCGCGCGGAGGTGCGCGACCTCCTACCGCCCCGCCCCCGCCCCCGCCGCCGTCGGGAAGTGACGCGCGCGCCGCGCCACGCCGTTCTCGGGAGTCCCTCGCAAGGCGCTCGCGTCGGTGGCGCGGGGTGGGGGAGGGGGGGTGGCGCCGCACCGGCCGCCGCTGACGCCTAATGGCGACCATAGGTGGAGAGCAACTTACCCCAGTTCTCGAGTAAATTACGGCCCCGATTTTGTTTTCCATTTATAATTTATAAAACATGCATTGACTTCTCTAACATCTTGCGAAAGCTCTGAATACGATTTAAGCATCAACTAATTAAAACAGAAATGTTGTCTGAATATTTTATCAAAAATTATTATAATTTGTTACAATTAAACTCTAAAATATCGTTTTAATCAAATAATTTAAAAAAATAATATTTAACTGGAGATGAAGTATAATTAACTTTAAAATATTGAAGGTCAAGGAGCAATTTTTATTTGAAATAACGGCCCTCCGTGGATCTACTGCCCCAGAACTCTCATTTTCCCCGGGCGCTCAGACGCCCTTAGCCCGCTTTCCTCCGGTGCTGCCTGTGACTCGCAGGAATCAGCTGGAGCCGTGACGTGACGTGGCGCGGCGCCGCGGGCGCGGGGCGGCGGACGCGGCGGCTGACGGGGAGAACGGGAATGCGCGCTGCAGCAGTGAATCACGAAGGCAGGAGGGGCTCGCGTATTTCAAGGGTGAGGGGAGATAACGCGGAGGGGACTTGTCTTTTCCGGAGGTGACTACGTCCCACGTTTCCCGAAATGATAAGAGTTCGTAGTTACATGAGAAATGAATTACGTTTGCGATGGTTCTCGACCATTCACTTCTTTACACATAAGGATGAGATCTCGTAACAATTTGAGTGAAAGCTTAGAACATATTTTCCGTCTTATCCGTCATTAATTACGCCATTAGTTTTCTCAATAGTTCCTGACACTCATGGTCAATATTCATTTTATTTACTATTTAATTACTTGTTTAATTATTTATTTTTCTATTTGTTGCATGAAGATAGGCGATAGTTGTGTTTGGGGAAAATGGATATCATTTTGGTTGTTTTGGTAGTGGTTCCTAAATGAAAGTGTGTAGATATTGGAAAGCCAGGTATTTTGTTATAGAATGCCAATGCTATTGTTTTTTAAAGCAGTATTTCAGGTAGCGACATTTAATTCGTTATGGATTTGATTGTTAGAGATATATCAAGGGGCTTTTAAGATACTCCGAGAAGTTTATCTTTGAAAGGTTTTCAGTTTTTTAATGTTCAATTTGGCGGCACCCTCAAATGGGGAGGCATACAGCATAGGTCTTATAATAGATTTATAAATGGAGAGGGATGTTTTTATTTTTAAGGAAGTTTCAAGGTTTAACAGTGGGTTAAATGTGAATTTTTTTTACTGTAACAGAGATTTTGTTGATGTGTGATTTCCAATTTAATTTAGTATCGATGGAGACGTCTAAATTTGTGATGTTGGATCAACCCACGAGATTGTTCCACCTTCAACATTTAAAGAAGAAAGATTAGGTAGTTTATCGTATGAAAAAAAAATTAACTGGATTTGGATGGATGGATTTTTTGTTTCCATTTTTCTAACTAATCTATGAAAATGGAAATATCTTCCTTGAGTCTTTGGATCCCTTCGCAAATGTCAACTGCATTTACGAAAGGGTTGTGTCATCGGCGAAAAAAGCTATTTCCGGGTGGGATAATTACGGAAAGTCATTATTAACTATAGGGAATAATGGAGGAGATTACGAGGGCAGCTGAGGGACTCCTGCAGTAATTCTGTATGCGGAAGATTCCACATTGCTAACCCATACTGAAGAGCTTCTGGCCAATATGGAATTTATAATTAAGTTTTGTAGGTATAACGGTATTCGTACTATTAAATTTGTAAATTAGACCAGAATGCCATATGCAGTAAAAGGTTTTAGTAATGTCTACAAACATCATTATCGTCACCGATAAATTCTAAAACCAGGAATTTTAAATTTCGTGCCAGGATGTAGGTGGGTTTTTGTTCTGCAAATCAAAGTTATTTTGTAGCCTTTTAAAAATATTTTTAATTTTTCTTTTTGGTGAGTTACTCACTTGGCGTTCCAATTTAAGGTGTTTGATTTATTTACATTATTTAAATCCATTAATGAGAATTTTGGAGAGAATTGATCTTAATGCTGTCTGAAGAAATTCTTTAATTTTGTTTGTTATTAATTCGATAATGTAGGGATGTCTTTGTGCTAACCACAACATCTTCTCCTATGGCCGAGATGCAGGGCCATCGCTGGTTTGCCAAGGCCCGTATCGGGCGGTCGAACCAATGGACAAGACATTAGTTCGATAATGCCTCCGAAAGCTTCATTTGAAGTTTCGTCATTTTTTAGAGTGGCCCCTCACCGTGTCTGGAGATATTTTGTGAGTTTATTGCGTTCGTGAAGGAGCAATTATTTGTGCCATGAGTGGCGCTAATTCTGTGAGTTGTTGGAAAACTAGGAAATTCGTTTTAGTGGCCAAGTAATACATTGTTTTTTGAGGGTTTAGAATAATGTGAAATATTAGAATCTGATGGACATTTTTAACTGGAGACGTGTCATAATGTGCAGTATGCAGTACTAAGCAGTTCACATATCTAAGAGGTGTCTCTTCAAATTTCTTACATTGTGAATAATGGTATGGTTCTACGCATTTTATACATCTGGGTCCACGATTACAGTTAGCTTGAGTGCGACCGAGAGAGTCTCTGACATCTCTTACATTGAGCTGGGATTTTGGGACTGTTCCTATATTCAACCTTGACAATTACTAAAAGTAAATCGTTTAATTTGAATATTTCTTTTATGCAAAAGTTACGATCGAGGTGGACATAACACAATTGGATTGGGATTTGGTTTTTGTACAATCTGATTGTTTTGACTACTGGATAGTAAAAGGCAATGAGTTCTCTTGTTGCTTCTTTCTCGCTGTAATCGATAGATCTTGAATAGAGTGGAAATCTAAATGATTTTCATAATAACAATTAATTTGTATTTCTTAACTCCTTGATATTGAAGGTTTTAAATTTTAGTTTTGTTGATGATTTCGGCAGTAAATCTGTTACAATCAGTTTCACTTTTTTGTCCATAATTAACATTTTGTAATGATCGACATTATGAATGAAAAGCGGTTGTGACAACCATGTTGATTCGGAAGTATTGTCGCTTTTGTTGGATGCGAAAGCATCAAACCTGTTACAAGTATTTTTATATTTTTCCCCGACATAACGTTATTTGAGGTAACTGAGGCGAATCTTTTGGTCTTTTTTGAGTTTTTTAAGTTCACATCATGGATAGGGTCAGTTAGTTTCCTTCCATTTGTTGTGAGGGATCAGGAGTTGGAGAAAACATATAGAATTGATTGGCAAACGGCAATTCCAAAAATCACCACTCACAAGGATTCTGAAATGCACTGGCCGAAGCCAGGGCATTTCGGATATTCGGTGTTATTTGTTTTAGAGCGAAGTAAAACTTAACGAATACTGAACACAATCATTAAACACTGTGTTAGTAAAAACCTTTCACCACACACACACGAACACAATACACTGAGATCTACACCGACTCTGGGGGCGATCTGCTTCCAGCGCGGGCGATAACTTTCGCCGGAGGCGGGACGCACTGGCCAGCGAACTACTCTGGTCCGCGGTCGCAGCGAAAATGGCATGTTCTCGTACTTAAGTGGAAATAACAATTTTAATTAAAATCTATTTACATTTTTCAATAATATGTGTTCTTTTTGTGTTATTCAATCTTGAAATGATTTTATTAAACAATGTGATTTACTATCGATATGATGGTATCGATATTTGAAATGTTTTCGACGTTTTAATAACAAACTTTAGATTAATTGATATGGGATTAGTTGAAATGTGCTGCTAAGGTAAAGAGGGAATGTCCAAGTTAATTTTTAGAATTAAAAGCATTTTTAGTATTAGTATTTTTAGAGTTGGACGTATTGTTAAATTCATCTATTATAAAAACGTTTTGATGAAATAAAAACGCATCATAATTATAATACAAAGGAACAAGCCAGTGAGGTAGCCGAGATCGTTAAAGCAGTAGTGCCGTAGCGGGTTTGGACCAGAAGATCGCATGTTCGTGTCCCGCCTCCGGCATGTGTGTACTTGTGTATGTATGTGTGTGTCACCCTCTCACCCCTCACAATCATCATCATTTCATCTTCCATCCCCCCAGGGCTAACAACCTTGGGAAATAAAAATGGACTCAGCAGAAATACTAATCCCTCCCTAATAATGTTCAACATGCATGCCCCCAGGAAAAAAATATGACTGGGCTTTGGTATAACTGCATGTTTGCGTTGGCTATAGAAAGGCCAATTCGCGACGGAAAAAAATAAAACGTAACATTTGAGCTTATCACGCTACACGTATTCAATGAGAAGAACGAGGTTGATTTATATGCTGCTGATGTGTAATAATCTTTGATGGGTAGTATTGATTGATTATTTTGTATTTCCAGATGCGTTCACTGCAACAGTCATTAGTCTCGTTAGTGAAGTGCGTATTAAATGTCGGCAACAGGCGGAGAGCTTTCCAGGCAACAACCTGAGCTCGGGCGCCGTCCCACTCACGTTCACCGGCAGGTTCTCTCTTCCAGATGTCTCCGCCAGCGAGGGGCAAGCTTTAAGATCCCGGCATGTGTGGTAATGTAAGGTAGTGTTGTGTTACATCTGCATGTCAGTGTGGGTGTTCGTGTGTATATAAGGGGAAATGAGGGTTCAAGGAAGAGGAGGGATACCGGGAGATAGCGCTCAGGGCATCAACTGATGTCACTGCAGTGCCGCTGTCCAGGTTGTGCTAAGTTCGAGTCCCAACGGCGGCAGAATTTTCGACATTGGGTTTGTCAGCTAGGTCGAATTCAGTCGCTATCTGGAGGAGAATTCTAGCGGCCGGTTGCTCTGATCGGTAGTTTTCTGTGGTTTCTCCGATCAACACAACGCGAATGCCGGTGCAGTTCTTAACAAACAGGCCATGGGCCGCCCGCGATCTTTCCTTCCTCTTCCTTGGCGTATCCTCACCCCTTATACACGCTTACACTAACTTGCACCACATTACCACACATGCCGGGAGACTAGTCGGGAGCTTGGAGCTTCTGTCGGCTGGGGCGGTGCTCCCCACTGGTGGGAGATACCTAGTGGGGGAAAACCCGCAGGTCGGCGCCGGATCTCGCCTTACAGCGGGGGAGAACCACTGCTACCTTCTGTGCCCTAAAACATGCAACCACCATTACGGGACTAATGAGCCTGGTTGTTACTAACAATCAACCCAGTGATGCGATCCATCAATCAATCAATCACGCCCTTGCACCAGAGAAAAGTTCAGAGTCTTGCTTGGAGAAATAGTCGTAATATCCGAGGAATACACGTCGGGTCGCGTGTTGGGTCGTATTAACCGGCGCTTTCCCTGGAGTGAAATCCTCTCTTGTGCGGCAAAACGCCCGCGCTCCAAGTGTTACAGGCGACGCGTGCGCGAGTGGCGCCCGCGCACGCAACCACTCACTCGATGACGGCGTAGCCGACTAGGCGCGCCGCGTGGCAGAAGAAGGCGATGACGATGATGTTCACGTGGCCCACGCGCCGGATGATGCAGTCGGCGCCGTACAGGAAGGGCATGCTGGACAGCGTGCCCACCGTCACCGTCACACCTGGCGCGGGGCACCAGCAGCCAATTAGCCAAGCAAAACGATACAAATTAAAATTTAATTACAAAATGTCTCGAATTGTTTCTGATTTTTGTTAACAGTCTAAGTTTCAAAACTGCACACACACTTCAAAGAAAATGAGAACTCCATTTTTAAGCGCTCCATCCGTGGAAAAAAATTTAGAGAAATAATTTGGAGCCTTATGTGACACTTATTTTTATAAATTGCATTACCTTAAGCAGACATTTCGTGAAAACTACTCGTTTTTTAAAACAACGAGTAGTTTCATTCATGGACCTATTTTTACAGCACAGATTTCGTTTACCAAGAAAATCTTTATCAATATTATATTTTTGCTATGTTAATTTTTATAAATTTTCGACAATGCAGAGTTAAGCAAAAATGGGACAAGTACATCTTTTAACGTCGTTTGCTACATACGAGGTAAAAAATTAAAAAAAAAAGTTTGGAACCCTCTTGAGAAAATAATTATTAAAAAATTGTCCATAATTTATGCAAAATTTTGCGAAGATTTCTCGTAATTTACAAAAATTGTACATGAACTTATTGGATTTAAATTTTTCTGCGTATTGCATAAAAACGCTTCTAAATAAAAATATTTGCACCATTCTCTTATGCGTCCTTTACGCTATCTAACATCAAAATTTAATTTAAAAAATGTGCCGTTTTTTAAAAAAATGGTTTAAAGAAAATAAAAATAGCCTATGTTTGACACACAATTTCGCAAAAAACACTCATATTTTCGACAAATTTAACATGACCTTATTTGAAGACCTTGATGAACGCATTTCATTAAGAAAAATTTAAATTTTTGCATATTTTCATTAATTCAGAGTTCACCGTGAATATCGCACCTATGGTACCTTTATATGTTTATTTCACTCTATTCTTACGAGAAATTAAAAAAAAATTGAATCCATTTTGAGAAAATTTTGAAAATTTTCCAGAGGCTTCACGTAAACCCCAAAAAACTAATGAATGACTTTCAAAATCGCAGAGCATAGACTCACGCCAAATGAACAGGGATTTCTTCAATTTGGAAAAAAAAATTCTGCGCATGGTTTAGACGCTAGTGTTGTTCACATACACCAAATGGAGAGACAAACGGACGGACGTTTTTTAAAAAAAAAACACTTTTTCGATATCAGGAGACCCCAAAACGTGCATTTTGTTTGAAATCTTGAAATCGATTTTCTGCAGCATTGCATAATTTGCCCTATACTACGTACATAACTTCGTATATACGTATGTATACGGGAAATTAAATTGTTAATATTCATAATTGTAGTTGTAGCAAGACACCGAAAAAATTTTAAATTTTTTCAATTTTCAAAAATGTTTGCTGCAAAAATGTGTGCTTGTAGAGCTGTTTTTCAAATGATTTTCTTAAAAACGCCACACTGGACAATGAAGACACCTAGTGTCAAATTGTATTTTTGTCTCTTAAAGAGAGCAGACGGCAAAGGATAGGCGAAGACAGCTGAAGAAAAAGACGAACTTCCTCGGTCAGTTTCGTAATTACTCGTATGAAATGATACGTTAAGGTGATCAGGCACCTTTATTCAACATTGTCACCAACATATTTGCGGCATTACCAAGTATGGTCGATTCTTACTTTCTTGAAAAAACGTTACTTGACTCGTCACGAGAAGGAATTTTCTAAACATAACTTTTTTATGGCAAACAGGCAATTTACAACTACTCACGAATCGTGGTTGTAACAACCTAAACATAAACTTCTTCTGAAATTGTAGATTTTCATATTAAGAAAATGCAAATACCAATAGTATTGATATTATTGTAAGTCTATCTGTGGTTATTAACTTCACAGAGCAACGCACATGTTTCGCGGATTCCTCTGACTCAGTACATGAGAAAGAATGCGGCTCTATTTCAGGCAGACCCTAACAGTGCCAATTGTAGAAATAAACGTAATAGTCATATTTCGGCAGAAGATTTCCCTTTGAGACCGCCTGTGTGTTTCTGCGACACATAACACGATATAAGTCTCACTGTTGCTTTGTGTTTGGACGTCACAATGCGTCGTGTCATTGATGCCCCGTAGTTCGAGCAGCAAGTTCGACACCGGTCTGCGTATTGTAGCGATACCAATTTGATCATACAAAATTTCATAAGGCTGAGGGCAGTTGGGAAATGAACAGACAGCGTTGCACGTGCAACCTCGCTTATCGCGACACTCGTTTGCGCCCCCGGCACATTAAGAAAGTCGTTACAAGGGTCAGTCGTCGAAAGATTCACTGCGAGACGCACGTGGCCGCCCCGGCCAGCTGCGAACCTTCTAGAACGCTCTTGAAATCGACATCCAGGGAATCCCAGAGCAATAAATTCTTTCACGGACAACGCCTGTCTTGTGCAAGCATGTTCTAGAAGGAATAGGAAAATTCTGGACGCTCACAGTGACGCAAAGAGTTGAAACTTACGTGGCTTCCCCGTCGCAATTGGCTGAAATAACATAATGTGCCATTTCTTTTGGCCAATAGCGACGCAACTATCATAGGAGCTTGAACACACGAAAAAATTGGGTGGGGGCAAAAGTTAACCTAATACAATTTCAACTTACAAAAATCAGAAGACGCAGGGCAGTCGGGGGAGAAACTTCTCTGGGGGGGATATTCTTCGGTCAGAGGCAAGTGCGCCTCTGTCGGACTTAGAAAATTTCAGAAGAGCTTGGGCATCAGACGAGGCCAGAAGGGAATTAGACGCAGGGCAGTCGGGAGAGAAACTTCTCCTGGGGAGTAATTGTTTCATCGGGGAGAGACCAGTGTGTCTCTGCAAGACTTAGAAAACTTCAGTGCGAGCCTGAGCTTTGGGGCTGATAACAATTGGGAGAGAATTTCTCTGGGGGTATTATTCGTCGGTTAGAGGCAAGTGTTCCTCCAAAAGACTTATTAAAAGGGGCAAGACGCAGCGAGTAGACTGCAGCAGGGAGAGAAAATTCTCTGGGGGGTGTTATTCGTTGAAGAGAGGCGAACGTATCTGAAGGATTTCAAGACTTTCCAAAATTATATTTGAGAAGGACACATAGTTATTTACTCCGTGCCTGAGGTCGGGAGAAAATCCCGACGATCTTCAAGTTCTACCAGAATCTACCAGAATCTACCAGAATCTACCTGAATCTACCAGAATCTACCAGAATCTACCAGAATCTACCAGAATCTACCAGACAGCGCGGTCAGACTCCGTTGAGCGCCGCAGACGCCGTCGCACCACTGGTGACGTCACGAGAGGGCCGCTCAGCTGTTGGATAGGGGTGGCTCCGCCACCGCTGCGTTCCTGCCAAGGCCGCAACCGCCCCCCTGGTCTCCGCCGGGTCCGTCCCGGCTGCATAAAAGAACCGTTCCCAAGGCAGTATAAACCCAGGGCATTCACCCCTGTCAGACCTATGTAACGCAGTGCCGCGCTATGGCACACTGATTTGTAATTTTTTTTATTATTACCATTGTAATGTTAAGGATAATTCTTTCTAGTTTTTTAAGCTTTACTGTGATGTCTAACATCTAATTTTCTTTTCTTTCTAATTAATCTCTTCATTTCTTTTTTTCTTTTAATTTTTCAATTTACAAGTGTAACTTCCCTGGGGCATTTTAAATTATTTTTGCCCAGGAATAAAAGTGAATTTTACCAGTGATCAAAGTGTTTCTTTCATGTTACCAGTATCTGTTTAACGATTCCTTCCATCACCGACTGAGCTACAACCGGCGCCGCTTACCGGGCGTTCTCTCCCGGGGGGTGTTACAGTATATGTTCCGGTGAATAAACTATTTTTCAAAAATGTTATTTATGTGTGTATTTATGACCCACTTTAGCCGATCTTGTACAATATTAATGTAGATTTATAATATTTTTTTAAAAAATTAATTTCAGTGTCGACCTATTGTAAATAGTTGCTTTTTAAAAATTAAAATATATTTTAAATATTTAAATAATATTTTGCAAATATTATATTTTCATCACAGGGAGAGATACTTTGATGTTAAACTTAAATATAATTTTATATTTCTGAAGGAAACGGTATTTGCGCAAAAAGATTAAACATTAGCGCGTGCATAATTCTTCGGATAAAAATAATTGGTAGTATTTCTGAAAAGGGTGGGATTAGAAAAAATTACGTGACACCTATTTTCAACCCTACACCGCATAGAAAAGATGCAAGTCGCTAAAAAATAATATTTTGTGAGTGTGGGATTTGACGTGGAATGGCTCACATACAAGATTTTATTTTTTTAAACCTAATTTTAATTATTCAAATTTACTAATGTTAATTTGACTCGGTTTGTCTTTTCGTATTCCCTCACATAACTCCCTTTCATAATCCCCCCAATAAAAAAAAACATGTTGCATCATTCAATTGTTTTCATATTTCCCTTGTAACCCCGCTCCCTTCAGTGCAAGTAAGTGATGCAATATATATCGAGCTCCGTAACGAAGGCAATAATCAATAACGTATCAGTAAAAAATAAAATCTCTCTCTCATTGTCCCTGTCCTAAGGTACAAAACGTAACTTTCCATAACTGATTACTCAATTTTATGAACCTAAATGTAATAATGTAAGATTTAATTTCACTGATATCTATTCCGGAATTCGACGTGTCCCTCACAATTATTTTATCCTCCCACGTGACCATCAGATTCAGCGTCTTCATTTATTCTATTTAATATTGGATTTCATTACATGAAATATTCGGGTGCGATGTCGAATTTGTATTCTTTTTTGTGAAAATGTATGCGTCTTCACGCTACTTTTAATTCTATTTACCAAACTCGTTAATCACTAATTAAATTTCACGTCAATGAAAATTAACGTTAGCAAAAAATTTGAAGATACAGCACTGTTGGTTGTTGGGGGTAGAGAAAGGTATGAGGATGGAAATGTGTAAAAGAGCATGGAATGTTGGAATTCATGTATTATAATACTATAAACGAGTTATTTCGTCTTAAAACAATTATGGTTGAGATATTTAATTTTCACCATCTTTTTCTGTACAAGCCATATTACTGTAACTCGGGACCTCTACAATCAGTTTTTTATTATTATTATTATTATTATTATTATTATTATTATTATTATTATTATTATTATAACAACACTGATTTAATTGTTGTTATTGCGTCTTGTTGATTCTGTTTATTTCAATAAATAACTTCTAATTCATTTTATTATATTTAAAATAGATTTGAGTAAGCAGAGTATAGTACGATCGTATATCCTACTTCGAAATCTAGTAAAGGCATGAACACCATGCCCCCTTCCAAAAATTATCTTCAATAATGTCACAAAGTTTGCGAATTCTATTTGTGTGAGCAGCAGCGCGAGACCATTATTGGTGCAACCGCTCAGTTTGTGCATTTGTCCTATGAATCGACCAGTTTTTTTCTTCAACATACTACATACACCTTTGTCATCCTAAGACTTCTCATCCCGAATTTACATTATAATTCATTAACTAATTGACAACGGTTAAAATATGGACTTAAAGTGTCAAGATTAAGAAGTATTGAACAATATTGTCTTTGCTTATAAAGAACAAAAGCGAAGTGAACAAGAAATAACTTGGATGATTGCCAAAATCCATGAGCGCACGCTGAGAAAAATGTAACATCCTGGTGAAAATCTTCAGAACACGTTCTTTGAAACTGCATCAACGTGACTGGAATTTCTTTTTTCTCTAGAGAGGTAAAATAAATCAACTTAAAAATAATCCTGCGTCACTAATGCCGGAAACTGTTTTCAGATGATGATTATCATCTGTTTTCTCTGACAGCAACAAAGAATCTCGTTTCTGCGAAATATTGCGTCGTGAAATTTCGAGCACTACACCTTTGAAGACGAAAGAAAGGGAAAAGTCTAGTGATGGAATGCTAAAGAATGGTCTTTCGGCTTTAAGGAAGTGAGAAATATTGACGCCGACAGTTATGCAGGATGGTGGCAAGTTATTTTTAGAGAGAAGACGGCCTTTCTTGACCCCGCCAAGAATCGATACGTGGTCCACGTAAGAGGTGAGCCAGCTGGGGAACGCGACTGCAGGAGCACTCGGATGGCGTGTCAGACCATGGGTGAACGTTCTTTGTCAAACAAATATTTTTTTTTCATTGAAAGTTTTCTACGTTACGAATATTTATAACTAATAAGTTTTGCAAAAAATAGATAATCAATAAAATAAAGATATCTTTTCAAATAAAATAAAAAACACTGTTTAGTAAGATATTATCACTTTACTTCCAAAGTATTTTTTTAAGGAAGAAAATTACATCTCTGACGTGGATCTATTTTAAATATTTTTCCAGCTCTTTTTCGAGCCCACTATTTTTAGTCATTCAATTCAAAAGGTCATTTATGTAATTATTATTGTATATTATACATTATGTACATTTGTAAGTTAAGATGTCTGATGACAATACATGGTTGTGAGGTATTTGACTGCAGAAAAATCAACTTTGAACAACACTAGATGCTAAAAAATAACTAGGATATTTCAAGAAATAGAAAATCTCACATCTATGTGACTGCTGAACGTGAGGTGATTTTAAAACATTCGTCATACGTACTCTGAGGGTGTCCAACAGTAGGTCATTCCCCTCTTTGTACCGTAACATACTTCAATCCATAGTATATTATTACTCGTTGTATAATACACGATGCACACAAAGATTTTCGGGGGGGGGGTTCAATCAATCTTTAATGGAACAAAACAATCGATTTTCTTAAAAACGTTTTTGGTAGTTGTTTACCTTACAAGCTTACAGGCTAAAGAACTCACTATGTGCAAGTAAGCTGAATTATTCAGGAACGTAGTAATGCGAGTGTATAATTACTAACGTGAGAATGGTCTTTTACCCATGTGTAATATGCAATATTTATCTTATCCGATTGTATTTTTAACATTTTAACCTATTTTCTACGTGTATGAAAATGTGATTACCGGCATTGTATTGCCTTCGACCTTTATTACATCCGATGTAATAATGTGCCATTTAATTTACACTGAACAGTATAACGCAAGTAAACAGCACATAAAGGCACATAATAAGATGAAATAAAAAGTTCGCACTTGTTCGTTTACGCGCCCTTGAAAGGAAAGCGGTGGCGAGCGTACCCAGCAAGTAGTTGGAGGCGCCGAGCTCCTTGAGGTAGAGGAAGAGGAAGGACTCGATGAAGCCCCAGCTGTTGCCCAGCAGGAAGAGGAAGAGGATGAAGGCGGCGACGTGCGGGAGCCCCACGAGGCGCAGCAGGTCGCGCCCCAGGTGGTCGGCCGGGAGGGAGGCGCGCAGCGGCAGCAGCGCCACGGCCGCCGCCGACGCCAGCACCAGCGCGTCGTACGTGTAGAACGCCGCCGAGTAGTCCGTGTACCCTGCGCACACCGCGCCGCGCCACGCCCCGCCGCGCCGGGGTGAAGTTTTGCAGGGGAACGGTTTTAACATGAGCAGACTCGTACATTCACAACAAACAACAATATTATTATTATTATTATTATTATTATTATTATTATTATTATTATTATTATTATTATTATTAATAAATTATTAATAATTATTGTTATTATAAATAACATTATTTATGGCAAATTATTTTTTGCACCCAATAACAACAACGGTGTTTTACTCTAAATACCGGCCGTCTCGTGAACTGTCTTTAGGACATGTTTACCAGTAAAAAGTATACAATTTTGTATACTTATTTCTTCATTAAAGAATTACTTCATATCTTACTTCATTAAAGAATGACGATGTGTGAGCTGTATCATCTGTGTTGTGCACGACACAGGTGATAGATGAAGGTGAGGTTGTGATTGTGTATTCAGAAAAGATAAAATATGATGAAATTGTCCCAAATGTTATTGAAGAATTATTTTCCAAATGACAGCATACGTTCAATAAGATGGTCCAAAATAATACATAAAAAGGTTTTTGAATTCATAATCCTATATAACCACTAAAATTGGGAAGTGCATATAAAGGAACCATAATATCCTACCAACAGCCTGGAATTTATCTGAAAAAGTTCGAAAAAAAATAAATTGCGTTATTGCTTAAACAGAAATATGAATGTAGACCATTTTAAAAAGAAATCACTTATTTAAATAATGTAAATAAATATATTTTAAAAATACTTCAAAATATAAAACATAATAAGCTTTAAATAAATTACGCAACATGGTAATGGATACCCGTGACCCGTATTATAAGGCCGATATATATATATAGTATATATATATATATATATATATATATATACATATAATACATTATAAGGGCGATGCTAATGGTAGGGGTACCCGTATGAATGCAGGTGGGTTTGACCCGTCAGAATAACTGCATATACAGGTCCTGGGTACTCGCATGGCCAATATTCTGGGAAAAATGCAAGAGCTTTAGTACATAGCACGGAATTCCTGCTTGGCCACCAAAATATGGCACGCCTCGCCACTGGATTCTGAAATCTCTGCATTCAGCCATTCACTAGAACAGACTAAACCCCAATTTCAATTATATCTTAACCTTTTAGACAACAGAGTCTCCAAAATAAAAATCAAATTAAATCCAAACACTCCTGCTGAAAAAAATATTCACTTTGAGACCATATAAATCTCCCACTTCTCTTTCATTAAATCAGGAAGTAATAAACTAGCACTCTCATAACAAACCCATCAAGTATCTAGGATTATTAATAGTTATACAATTAAACTGCAAAAAAATATGAATAATAAAATATATTTCAGGCTAAAGCAAATCTTCACTAACCAAGTCCAATAATAAACAGGTCAGCCAAACTTCCTCATAGCACAGCCCTAACTATATTTAAAACCATAATTAGACCTCTCTTATTATATACTTGTCCAGTGTGGATCAATACCGAACCCAAAAAAGCTACAGATCGTTCAAAACCAGTTTCTCCATGCAATTACAAATGCACCATGGTTTATTTCCAACCAGTAGCTGTATAATGCAAACACGAAACTATAAAAATCTCATCATGTATCTCTCCACTTTTTACCGTAGCTTACCTGAAATCATTAGAATGTTCGTCACAAATCCCATTCATGACACCCGTATTAAAAATGGATTTCCCTCCTTACAATTTTCATAGCGCCACCCCGGGTTCGATTCCCGGTGAGGCAAGATCATAGTGTGTGTTTTACTTGCAATGTCCCAGTATATGTTGGTGTGTGACAATGAGAAAATGCACTTCTCAGGTCGAGAAGTTCAGAAAACGGCATGGTTATATATTCGTGCCAACCATATGTACTCCCTTAACCCATAGCCGCAAGGCCGGGACGCAGCTGGTAGACCATGGCCCGTAGACGGGTCAACGCGACAATTACAAACAAATCCTCCTTACAAAATTTTCCGAAATGTAACTCCCCTGAGGTCTCCCCATAATGGATTCCTCCCCCAAAAATGACATTTTCGGAATCAAGTCATTAGCATTATGGTTATATTATGCCAACAATTTAAATGTAGACTGTGAAATGAACTTCGTAAAACTTAAAAATATTTATAATTAAAAAACTTAACCATTCCCAATAATACAACAACATATGCTGTTGTAGCACCTCTAGTTTTATATTAAATTCCATGATGGCAGCGCTGATCTCGTAGCATTCCA
This sequence comes from Gryllus longicercus, assembly GCA_038098605.1. Lineage (NCBI taxonomy): Eukaryota > Metazoa > Arthropoda > Insecta > Orthoptera > Gryllidae > Gryllus > Gryllus longicercus. The sequence continues at coordinate 1,211,597 of JAZDUA010000316.1, forward strand.
TAATGATAAAAGATCATAAAAAAATCCTTAATTATCTTTTATATTCTTATTATGTATAGAATTGTTCTACTGTGTACCCATAAATACTATACTATGTTTTCGCAATATTTGTAAAGACTGTTGTTGATAATATGTTTAATTTATTGTAGGGTTATATGAGAGTATTTTATTGGTTCTTGAGTAATGTGAGTGCCACTTTTTGGAAAATTGATTCGTGTGGTTTTGTTCAGCAGCATTTTTCTACTGCTACATTAGTCTAATTTGTTTTCGTGGATTTTTTCTACCTTTATATCCGATCTAATTTCATTTCCTTTTTAATAAACATTATACAGATGATGCTGTATTTAATAGTGTAGATAAAGATAGTGGAGCATAGGTATGAAAACTTACGAATTATTTACGTATGACTAATCTGAGAGTGGTAGCGCAACAAAGGGAACTTTGTGTATCGATCCAAAGCTCGAATTTGTTTTGTCCAGGCCTCTCCGGCGGCTAAAGCTCCGTCGATAAGGCTTTCAGCGTTCCTATGGCCACGAAGCGATAGGGGCTTCCAGCGATACGGCTTGAGAACGGGAGAGCCGGGGAAGGACGAGGCGGTACATCCGAGCATTCTCCAAAGACTCACTTGTTCCTGCTTTCGCGTCTGTAGGTTTCAACTACCAGTCCCACCTTGCTACTCCTTGACTACTTACTGGAGAATATTTTTGAATCAAGAACAGAAAGCTTTCGAGGCATTTTGTCTATTATAAACGTCATCTATGCCCACTGAGAGAGGCGGAGAAATCAGGAATAAAATTCGAGAAACAAGTTCTGTATGATATAAAACTTTAAACTGTTTGTTATGAATGTGTACAATTTTTCTTCGACAAATTCCGTTTTAAAGAGGTTGAAAACATTGTCACCTCTTGAGTATTTTCTTATGCTTCATTTTAAATGGCTGCGGTCAAGTCTTTTGCATCTCAAAATTCTGCTCTTAATATTGATAGTTATTAATTAAAATTGAATGTTAACACATTTGTGGCTCGTCTTAATTTCATGAAAAGTATCAGGAAACATAATAGTGTAAACAATAAAAGTGTGTTCAAAACATTATATTTTAATGAATTTATAATTCTCAATGTCGCGTTAAAGGATTTAAAAGTTGTTCATTCATGTTACGTATTGGTGACTAATATTTGGTGTGATTTTCAAATTGGAAAAGAAGGATCAGATCTTTGAACTTATTGTCACAATGTTTGAGGTTGAATTTTCATGAGCGAGATTTTCTACATGATACGCTGGAATGTTTCACAGTTTGTCGCCAGTGTATGCTGTATTTTATTTATTAATTACATGCAATGGAAGGTACAATATTCACCTTTTCGGTTCTATTTCCTCAATTTAAGCTGATTCAACTCTTAAGTTGTAGAAATCTGTAGCTTATTTTTTGTAGGGATGTAAAAGGGAATAAAAATTGTATACTGATGTCAGTTTTGGCAAAGGTCAGGCTTCTCCAAAATACTGCCATGGTCCAGGTATTCAGCAATGTACCGCCACCGTTGAGCAATTTATACATCTCTTACTTTTAAAGCAAACGCCTGTTTCTCTGGGCCTAGTGTCCGCAATTAGAAATCGAGTGACCTTGCCCTGGACCTGGGCATGTCTGATCTACTCCATCTGAATAATACGCTAATAAACAGGCACAGGGCCGGATTTAAGTATTGCGGGGCCCCCAAGCAGAAAAATATGTTGTCCCCCCTCCCTCTGTAAAAATAGCTCCATCCTTATTAAATTTAAAAAAACTTGTCTTAATAATACAAGTACTTCCCTGAACAAATACAAATTTAAACTAATACTTCGTATATAAAATTTTACGTGTACCCTAATGTATTTATTATATTAAGTACATCATATGTTACAAAATATGTTATGCATATTTTTTCGAACCGCGGGCCCCTCATGGTTGGGGGCTTCCAAGCAACTGCTTGTTTTGCTTGAAGGTAAATCCGGCCCTGAACAGGCAACTCGTACAATGAGCCGCTCGGGGGACTAGCCGTGAGAGGAGTCGCGATGAGCAGCGTGAGCGTACGCACCCCGGCGCGAGTTGCGGTCGATGAGCAGGCCGGTGAGCGGGCTGAAGAAGGCCATGCCCAGCGACGAGAAGAGCCGCTCGCGGCCGAACTCGCCGCCGTAGCGCTGGATCATGTGCAGCGCGATCGGGTCCAGCATGGTGACGCCGGCCGTGAGCATGGTGGTGCCGGCGAAGCGCAGCAGGAAGTAGATCCAGAAGACGCGGTCGTCGCTCTCCTTGTAGTCCGGCGGGCAGACCTCCGGCCCGCCGCCCCTGCGCACCAACGCCACACACGCAAACATAAGGCGTTGATGTAATTTTACGATGATCCCCAGAAGTCAGCGCATTCATCTGAAACCAGTGGTGCTACAAAGTGGCACAGAGTTTGTCGTTAATTAGATCGCTGGTGAGGTAGATACCTTTTTATTATGATAAATAAAGATGTCTGGTATCAATACTTTTTATTCAGCTTATGATTCGGCCCGGAAGCTGCAAGGTATGTACGACCCAGTTTGCTTACGCATCTTGCATACAATAACTACATCCTTTTAATAATATTTGTATTTCAAATTTTAGCTCTGAGGATGATCGCTATGCGATCGAAACGATCATAAGATGAATAAAAAGTATTGATACCAGACAACATCTTTATTTATTTATCAGAGTTTGTCGTATTAGTTTTCTATTTCCTTTGGTCTCGAATATCTGTTCGGACTTACCACATAATTTCGCCAGCTGCCATCTATTGCCGCACAAAACACATTTTATTGACATTTTCTTAATCCTTTACTTAATTTTTTTGGTTTCCTAATAGTAGAACAGGAATATTATTTTAAGAATATTAAAGAACCGTAAAACCTCGACCTAAATCAATTTTCTTTGAAACATTTGGAGTGTTTTTTATGAAAATTGCATTTAAGTGCTATTTTAAATTCGAAGTTTGAAGCTCTTTATTTTAGTAGAACAGTTTTAAGTTTTCAAAAAACTTCATTGGAAATCATTTGAAGTACATTTTCTCATAAATAAAATAGTGTTTACAAATTGCTGGGAATGTGCTTATTAACGGCGTGAGAGATATTTAAAAAAATTACATTTGTATAATTTTTGGAAAAACAAAAAAATACCCTAAAATGAACTTAACGCCATAAATAGTGCAATTAATTATGTTGGAAAAGTTTGAAGAAAATACGTTGAGCCGTTTTTGAGAAAATGGCGTTTAAACGTTTATGAAATTTCGGAATATTGACCTAGTTTTCACAGTACACAGTTGAGTTTTCGATAAACTGTACATGACTTTATTTAATGCACATGTACTCATAAATATAATAATGTGGATAAATTGCCGCTAATATAAATATTGACGTGAGAGACAAGTCAAAAAATTAAATCTTTGTAATTTTTAAAAAATCAAAAGAATAGAGCAATATGGCGTTTATGTCTTCGTATAGAGTGAATTTAGCAGTATTCCAACCAAAAGTTTAAAGAAAAACATTGGAGCGGTTTTTGAGAAAATTTTAAATATGCCCGTGGGACTTCATGGAAAGTCCCTCCAAAAATGAATGAATGTTTTTCAAAATCGCAGAGCTTTGCTCCGGCCAAATCGACAGGGGTTTATTCAGTTTGGGTAAAATCGTACGCCTAGTTTAGGCACTTGTATTGTTCACATACACCAGACAGACGGACGGACGTTTTGTCGTCAATCGAATTTTCGGTATCAAGGTCCCAGAAAACAGGGCTTCTGGCTACACCACGTTTTAGAGGATTACTCCTTAATTTAGCATCTAGATTTACCCACTTTTTCGTTATCAGGGCCCGGCAATAAATTTTTTCTGCCGAAAATCCGCCGTTTGTTTGAGCAACATTACATACGTTTCCTTGAATATTACTCCATATATACGTATGTATACTGAAAAGTAAAAATGTCACTAATATTATTTAACAATTTTGCTACCTAAAAATATTAGTCGTGATCACCGTTCTCTTTAAAACTGACCGTTGTAATTCATTTTTCTTTTACACCTATCACTTTTCCATCATAACAGAGTAATTGGAAAAGGAGCGCCTAAGAGTAAACAGAGCTTGTTCGAGAGGCTTCGGAACTCGAAACCCTTCCGCGATCTTAACTCCCCAGAATAAGTATAAAGGTAGCAAGAGTGAAACATTTGAAGACTGATGTATCAGAGATACAATTACTAGGCCATTAGCAAATACGAGAAAATAATAATAATAATAATAATAATAATAATAATAATAATAATAATAATAATAATAATAATAATAATAATAATTTCATCTTATTATGGAATCGCTCTTAAACAAGGGGAACTCAACTATTCTTCGTGTCTCACATCTTTTTTACATGAATGACCTGAAGCTCTATGCAGACACTGAGAGTCATATGCGGCAATTAATAAACGTGACGGAGAAGTTCACTGACGACATCAAGATGAAATTCGGTTTGGATAAGTGCAGGAGAGTGAATATCATTCGGGGTCATATGCAAGTTATAAATTGGGAATCTGATAATGAACCAAAGATTACCTTCATGGAACCCCATGAAACTTACAAATACTTGGGTTTCCAACAGCCACTCCGAATCAAACACACTGTTACTAAGAACATACTAACAACTGAAGTGTGTAAACGATTGCATGGACTCTTAAAAACTCAACTCTCTGCTAGAAACCTTGTGCAGGTCATCAATTCATTTGTTATTCCTGTGCTGACATACTCCTTTGGCGTTATTAAATGGAGCAATACCGTCCTCGACTACCTCCAGAGGACAATTCGAACCGCTATGACTCAACACCGAAAACATCAGCCCCATTCAAGTACTGAGCGTTTTACCCTTCCAAGGTCACAAGGAGGGCGAGGTATTGTAGATCTCATAAATCTACACAGCTCTCAAATTGCTTCACTCAGAAGATACTTCTTGGAACATTGTGGGAGAGTTCAGCAAGCAGTGAGCGCAGTTGATAATAACTATAGTACTCTGAACTTGAAAAAGCTTGATCCGCCTGTTCAACCAATCATTGAAACGGAAGAGAAGATAACCTTATGGAAAGCGAAGGCACTGCATGGAAGGTACCCTCACGAGCTGAGTAAACCAGAAGTCGACATCTCTGCGTCGCACGCATGGCTCCAGCACGGGGATCTCTTTCCGGAGACAGAAGCCTTCATGATAGCTATCCAGGACCAAGTAGGTACCAACATTGAACTACAGAAAACACATTCTGAGAGATTCTAAGATACCAATAATAATAATAATAATAATAATAATAATAATAATAATAATAATAATAATAATAATAATCGTAATATGAGAGAATTGTCGATGTTGATTATGGTAAGTACAATGGCGGAGGTTAGAGAATATCTCAAGACCTGTCTTGGTGAAAGGCAATACGATTCAGACCATGACACTGCACAACGTGGCAGATGATAGAACTCAACACGACATTGCATGATATGACCACAATATCTTTTGAAGCGAAAAATAGTTCGTGCAGGAACTGATACTAAATTACGTATCAAAAATTATAAAATATGTATCGTCGTTCGGTACTTATTGTATAAGTCTAATAAAATGAGGCAAGTTCACATGTTCTGGACAATACCATCAGTATTCTCTGTGAACACTGAGTTAAACCTGATTCTGAAAATGTAATCCAAATGTGTTATTTTTACGAAGATCTGAATTGTATGATGTAGTGGACAATAGTAAGAAATTCTGCTATTTATCTTAATTTAAAAACTTTGTGGATCACTTTTTTTGTGATTTAAGGTCGCATCAACATCTAGGTCATTAGCGACCACTATTGAGTTTAACGTTATGGTTACTATAAAGATGACATGATATGGTGATGATAGGAGGAGAGAGGGTCAACACAAATACAACCATGCGCGAGGCGGGACTCGAATCCGCGATCCTTCAGTCCGAGATCGATACGGAACTACTGACTTAACGTTTGTGGATCACTTTATAGTTGCTGAATGTTTTGTAATGGGATGTTTCATATTTCAAACGATGGTTGGACATTGCGTTGAAATACAACCACTAATCTTGGAATATAAAACCATTCAATTGTCCAACTGAAACAACTTGCTATCTTCGCTTCGCTAATTATTACCTCACACTCATATACACTTGACCACACTAGACGATGAAACGTCGATTGCTTTCGTTAGACCATTTGCAACTCACACAACCGACGGAATGATCAATTGTAGGTCAGTAACCGTTCATTCTAATAATTTTAATATATTTAAATTTAGTATAATAATATCGATTAATAATATCTAATGATAATATATCTAGAGCCCATTTGTTTCATTTTTTAAATGAAGAAATTTTATTAAATAAAAAGCTCATTTCTAAACAAAAACCTTTAGTGTTTTAAGTACAAATATTTCAGCTGAAAATAATACCGACAAGTTGGGGTCTTATTTTAGGAATTTTAAAATTCAATCAGTGAGAAGGAAAGCATATTCGTGACTATTGCAATTTGGACAATGGCTTATTACACTTTTCTTGTTCGGTGTCTGGTTGATGCTGGTGATTTGATTTCTGGAACATGATGGTATCTCCATTACTTAATATATTTATCCTACCAATGCATTGCCAAACGAAGTGAATCTGAGTATTTTTAGTGGGAAAACAGTATGTCTGTACTTTCCCTTTAGAACAAACTGTGAGAAATGAACATCGGGGTCAATAATTTCGAGGTAAGAGCAGGTGCGGATCTACAACTTGCCCAAGGTGGGAGCACTTGTAAGAACGAACGTGAATTGAAAGCAAAAGCTTCATGGTATTGTTGTAAATCACCTGTCGTAATACAAACATATTTAGTAGCAAATCATATAATACATTAATTAAAATTCATTCATTATAAATTTTTAGCACTGAATTTCGAATATTCATCTGACAATACAATTATTTTTTAATCTGCCTGTTTGTTTGCATTGAAACGTTGCGACTTACTCGTTTGCGTCTTCCTATCTAGTAGGGTCAGAAGCGAAGTAATTGTAAATCACAAATAAAATTTTCATCCTAGAAAATACAATTTTTTACTCTACAATAAACGATTTCACATAATTTGAATATTATTTTTAAAGTTAAAATCACGTCAGATTCAGGAATAAGAAAATCACATCAGGAATAAGAGTGCATATTGGTTTGGCCGCAAATTTCTTAATATTTTATTTTAGCTTGCGTCGTTTATAGCGGTTTTCGAGATGAGTCTGCATTTGATTGGAATCCGCAGCGTTGTTGGGATGGTAGCCAAATTATTTTATATCGCGCGTAGATCACGTCGAAATTTGTCTGGGAACCTTTTCAAAGTTTATAGGGCAACAGTATCTTTATTTTTGGGTTCAATCAATATGAATGTGACGTAAGAAATCTTGAGCTTTGCAAAAAAATAATAGTTGATTTCAAGTTGCAATACTTCGTTTCTTGTATCAAAAGCTGTAGTATTTCCGTCACAAAGCAACAACTGTTACATGTCCAAGCATTGCAGCAACACATCACATTGCCGAGTCCAACACAACAAAACAGAAATTGGAACGAAGGAATCGTTCCCACCGAGTGAGTGACGGAAACATTCGTGGCGCTCGAGAGGGGATGGGCCCATCGAGAGCGTGCAATCGCGAGCAGTCAAAACCACGTCGAATTGTAGGATGGACTTCCCACTTTTCTTTTCGTATTTCGGAATCTCCGCGCGCGCGCGCGACCTTCGCAGCGTTCCGCGGGAAGGCGAGGAGGTCGTAACGAGCCGTTAGCGTTGAGCGTGCATTCGGGGGTCATTTGCCAGTTGGCCGGCGGCCAAGTCGAGCGCGAGGGACGGCCGCATCGCGATGCAGCGCACGCAGGAGCCCTTGGGCGACGCGACCGGCCCGCCCCGCCTCCCGCAGCGCGACTCAGCGCGGCTCGGCGCCGCTCGGCTCTGCCCGGTCGATCGGACGCGCGCTGGATCGCTGGACCGCGCGCGCTGCCAGCTCTCCGAGGGCCTCCGCGCCGGGCTCGGCTATCCCACGGGAACCTCGGCGCTTTATTTATATAACAAAGATTCGCGTACCGGTTAATGGACTTCAGTGAATCTATTAATAGATCGGTGCGAGGAATGTGCCGTGGTCCAAACTGCGGAGGTTCCATTTATAATCTGATGGAAGTTATTTAGGTGATTTGGCGTTGCGAGGAATCTGGACGAGGATCTCCTTGACCTCAATTTCGGAGGGGTTTCGCCGCTCCTTCTGCTAAACGAGAAGCGATAGGTATTTTCTTTTGTGAGTCATTTAAGATTCAATTGTTTGCATATGTCTGAAATTTTTCGTTTGTTTGTTTCGTCCTTTCTCCAAATAAAAGACAACGGCAGAAAGTAATGAGAGGCGGGGCAATCAAGTACGTTCATTTGGTTTCGATAGCAGAACAAGTTTACCATGTCTTTCAGTATCATTTCTCAACATTTAGCGGGGAGAATTAAGACAGAGGAGAAAGACTCCTTGAAGTTGTTCGTGAACTTTACATCATCAAAACTTAAGATAACTCTCGATTTCTCCCAGAATAAGTAATTCGAAAGTACATCTCTTTGTCGGAAGAAAAGTTTCAATTGTGAATATTTATGTATCACTAAGAGAACATAAATATATAAATGGAACAATTTCCGTATTCCGCATATATTGTATCATGAATGTATGAAACCAAGGATGTATCGTACTCGTACGTACCTTTTTCGCTGCTATGGCAGCAGTTCTACCACAATGCAGATTTTCTCTTCGATTCGTTTTCGCGATCGCGGCCTGGCACGTACGAGATTCATTAGAAGGCAAGGAGAAAGCAAACCGACGCCTCCTTGGCTTTGTGGGCCCACGCTAGCTGGAGGCCCGCGGGGCGCGGCGCGGCGAGAATGCAACCCGCGCAGAGCGTCGCGGCGCGGCGCGGCGCCGCCGCCGGTGGCTGGAGTCGCGTTCCCGCGGCCTCCCTCTCGCCCGCTCGCCCGCTCGCCAGCTCGCCCGCTCCTCGCCGCGCCGGGGGCTCTGGCGCGCTCGCAGGCAGCCTCGGGCGCTTTTCTCCTGCGCCGCCTCGCGGGCCTCACTGGAAAAGGCCTCTCCACGGATCATGATCCCCTGCTACGTCCAATTGAAAGGAAATTTCGTTGTTGAAGTTTTTGTCAAACGTTTCTTGGATATTATTTTTCGAAAGTAATACGAAATTTGCGAATTTCATTACACATCTTATATTTGCTACAAGTTGACAAAAGTCTTCTATGCGTAAAAAAATGGAGAATTTTGAGATCCGGTAGAAGAAAACATCCTTAAAATAAGATGAAGATAAATGCAGAAATTAATAAATAAGTTGTTTATGCTCCAGATTGTATTAATAATGAAGTCCACTTAGGACAATATCTTTGATCAGAATAAGCGACCTGAAAAAATATATCTGCAATACAATTGACATTGCCGTAATATGATCTGATGCTTCTAACCTTAATGTGGCGCGTAACATGCGGTGACTGGATTCTTTTGAAGAAATTTGATGTGTGGTAAAATCAGAAGATGTATTAAACAATATTTCCGTAGTGCATTGCCCATCTTTCCCTTTATGATATGAATAATCTAAATTGTATTTTTTACGAAAATATTATTATCAGCAACTTTGAAATAAGTAGATCTAGAATTAAAATTTCATATTGTCGACAATCCCGAAAATAACGATTGTAAAATATTTCGTTAATGTAGCTATTTAATCTACCGTGAGTTTAGGGGCATTCCACATTTCTCGCCTCGGAAAATTCAAACCACTGTATTCCACATATTTCTGTATATCACTCACCTGTAACCCCTATTTCATGAATGAAGTCACTTTACCCACTGGCTTCGCGCGAAAGAAAGAGAGAGTTGCCTATCGATTTTCTGACTTGCACTTACGCAACGAAACGGAAAGCAGCGCACCCTTCTCGTACGGGATAGCTGTGCATTAGGCCTCTCGGTCACTGGGCGATTCCCGCTACGTCAGGGAAACTCTTTGCAATCGGAAAGTAATTAGATGTTTCTGTGCTTTCTATGCTTCATTTTCGCGTAGAAACCGCGTCGAAGCGGGAGACGTGGAGAAAGGCGAAGTGGGCCACCTACTGCTGACTCTCGTGGATTGGGCTTCGTGAGCTATGATTTCATCAATCTAGACCTGAGAAGATACAGAAGTGAATGAAGAGAAAACATATTTTTTCAAAGTAAACTTAAAACTACCTTTGGGGAACTTTAGATTCTTGAATGTTTATTAAAAGGAAACGAAATTCTTCATTGCAATTGGAAATACTAAGCATTTTACTTTCCACTATAATATTAGTTTCATCGTTTAAAAATTACAGACATCAAATTAAATGATTTTTGTTTTTATACTACAAAGGGAAAGGTTGGTATTGAAATGTACATATGAGGATGTATTGTCGACACACGATACAAGTGAGAAGACTAAAAAATCGTTATTTTTTAGTTATGAGGAAAGTTTTGCTTAGAAAACTGTATGTTTTTAGAAATAAAAGTTCTGTAAAGATATCTCACAAGACAGAAATATATCATGAAAATAAGGCGCAAAATAATAGACTTCGATGAGAATAAAAAAAATTTCCTGCAAACTTGTGTGGATATGTCTTTTGTCTATTGCATCGATTTTGTAATAAGCTTTTATGGTAGTCGTTTTGTGGCTTCCATTCAGCAGACAACTAATGATGATGGCTGATCGAAAGCTGCTCTTATATTAAATACTATTGTTGGCAATGACAACGTTTATAATTATTTCAAGCTTTTATTAATTCTTCAAGATAACATACTACAGAAATATTGGTCAAATCTAATACACGATTGTGAACGGAGTAATAAGAGATTTAATTCTCTCGCGGGGTTTCGAGCTCAAGCAATCGGCAGCTCTTTCCTGGCACTAAGTTTAGATATCACTCGTGTTCCAAAATAAACTCTTCTGCTGTCCTCATCTTCCAATAGTTTCATAACTAGAGACAGGATTTTTATGTAATTACCTATTTTGTAGTTCTACTTACCGTTTTAAAAATTATAATCTTGGCAAATCTTGGCCGTCTACACGATATCCATTTTTTGTAATATATTTTTACATTTGTAGTGCAATATTACATATTTTTACCTTTTGTTGTTTTCGCAAAATATTTTTTATTCTATCAATTTTCTTACATTTTTAACGAAAAAAGTACGAGAATTTTTATGAGGCCAGTATTTTTCCTTCACTATTACTGCGTGCTCTCTACTCCAGGCACGCTACGTAAGACGCGGTCGGATGTTCTCACAGTACGGCGCGTCTGCTTCACCAATCTCAGTAGCTGGAGATGCGTGTCAGTGAGGGAGATCTTTTTTACCTTTAAGTGTGAAAAGTATTACTGACGCCGCGTTTCGTGCCTTTAATTGCCGAGAAACTTTGGCGATCGCAACATGTAACACTTCGATTACAACGCTGCTCTCTGCAGATTGTTTACTGGTCGTAGATATCGCCAGTTTGTACGATATCTTATTGTGTCTAGTCTGGCTGCTAAACTACAATCCTTAATAGTAATGGATGAAATTTTTACTACTGACGGGAAAGTTGCACACTTTGCACCATGGTGCAAAGTGTGTATCAACTTGTGCTCTCCGAACGTTTGAATTAGTTTTAAAATTTGTTTAGGAAACTTTTTATCAATGTAATTTAGTGTTAAGTAAATGTATTTTAAAACTGGTGTATATTAATAATACATATTTTATCCGATTTTACATATTTATTACATATTCTTAATGTTTTCATCACATGTTTATGTACATGTTTTGACGTTGCATACTACATATTTTTCCGGTCTGTATTCATAACATTTTATGACTCAATCGGAAGACATAGAGAACTCCAATGCCCAAGTAGAACGGATCAGTCTTTGCAATTGCTGATTAGTTTTGTCTGCAAAAAGAAAATTAAGATGTGGTGTCATGGTCATACTATAATCAACACATTGCATATGGATATGCTTTTGATTTGGGTTCATGGAGATTATTTGCAATGTGCGAAAGAGAAAATATTTAATACAGTGACGTTAAAAAATACTATTTCATGTGTGACGTGAATTTTCCAATTAAATGTATTATTCAATACAGAGAGTAAAGTGTAATAAATAGTAAATTATTGAACAAATAATATCCTACTGTCAATCAAGATCAGTGGCATTGACTTCCATTATTATTACAAAAAAATCAGAAATTATATTTATATAATATTAGCACCGCTAATGTTTTAAAACAATCTCATCTAGCATTTTACGGACATTTTTGTTCTATATTACTATAGTACGATTTAATTAGCCGTGCGCTTGACGTAAATCAGCTGTTGCGGTTTCATCCAATCGGAAGCTTAAATGTCACTAGGGGGACGTCCAAGCTCCTGAAGGGATGAAACCGTGGTCAGCTGATTTACGTCAAGTGTTCGATTAAATAAATCCTAGTATATTGTGTTAATTTTGTTCTATATTACTATTGTGTTTCTTGAGATCCATGTATTAAGTAGACCTCATTTGACAGGCAGTTTTTTATCATGAACGTACGTATATAAGGAGTAACATACGTAGTATTGAGAAAGTTATGTAATGCTGTGGAAAATCCATTTCTAGATTTCAACGAAAATACACGTTTTGGGATCCCATGATACCGAAAAATTGTTTTCTTTAAACGTCCGTCCGTCCGTCGTTTGTCCGACTGTTCTTCTATCCGTCTGTTGAATTTAAACAACACTAGCGCCAAAACTATGCCTACGATTTTTTTCCAAACTGAATAAACGTCTGTCAATCTAACCTCACAGAAAGCTGTACGATTTTAAAAAGCATTCATTAATTTTCGGGTGCTCTTTTCATAAAGCCCCTTAGACAATTTCAAAATTTTCTGAAAAATCGCTAACTTTTTCTTAAAATTTCTGGTAAGAATAAAGTACTCGTATAAAGGCGACATAGGTCCGATTTGCACTGTTAACTTCGAAATTTGCAGAAGTTTGAAATGTTTTCGGCGTCTTCCTACAACTAAAAAATTGAAGACAAAGATTTTGCCTACAAGTAAAATTTTCTCTCCATTATAGTTCTTTCAACCAGGTCATGTTCATGTCTTTGAAACATTTAGCAGTTTTCGCGTAATATTGCATGCAATTTGTGCAATATTAAAATATAACAAAAACTATATTTTCTCATAAACGGATCCTAATTTTTTCTTTAAACTTTTGGTAGAGATAGTACTAAATGTACTATATAAGATGACATAAACGCCAGTCTTCTCTATTCTTTTGTGTTTTCAAAAATTAGAAAAATGTATTTTTTTATTTGTCTCTCACATTATTAATATTTACATTAACAGCGATTTGTTCATATTACTTATAAGCACATGACTTCATGACGTCTTATAAAGTTTTTCAAAAACTCAAAAGCTTGCTATGAATATGAGCTCAATACTTCACATTTTCAGAAAAGCTCAAATATCATTTTCTAAAAAACGGCTTTAAAATTTTCTTCAAACTTTTCGTAAGGATAGCACCAATTGAACTGTTTAAGATGACTCAAAAACCATTTTACTGTTTTATTGTTGTTTCCCATTTTACTGTTTTTGTTGTCTCTTTTCAAAGTATTACACAAATTTAATATACTTCGGATGACGTATACTAGCAGTACCTTAGAAAAGTTGTACAGAAATCAGAATTATTAGCATAATGAGAAGTATTTAGTGATAGAGCATATGATATACAAAAACCCAAACACATGCACCCCTAAAAAAGTGTACAACATGCGATAGAACTTTAAAAAAATATAAAATGATTTTATTGCTTTAAATTGCATTGAGTATAATGAACATTTCTGGGAGCTTATGATTGTATTTTGTCCAAAATTTATAACGTCTTTCCATACGGTTTATAAGTAAAGTATTCGGTGGAGGTCGGTTGCCAGTTACGATCATCCAGCAGAGATGTATGAAGGAATTTTAAGCATGTATTTTATATTTATAATCTCTTTCTTTCATTAATAAGCTATCATTTTTTTCTTTTGAATAGAAATGAATTCAAAGCTTAAATATAATTTTTTTTGCAAGACCCTCAAATGTCCAAGGCGACGCCAGATAAATTGAGCTAATTAGCTAATCGTGTACATAATGAGCTGCCTCACCGGAAGGAGCACTTCTGCAGGATGCAGTCGCTGGTGAGCTCGGCGAGCGTGTTCTTGGTGACGTTGGTGGCGAGCACGACGCCCCCGCAGCGCACGTCCTCCTCGACGAGCGCCGACGCGTTCACGCCCTCCGCCACCAGCAGCTCCTCGCTGAAACTGCGCATACACTCGCATCGCACCGCAACTCGTCACTCGCCTTTAATGGCTTGGGCGCAGGTGATCACAGGAGATCAAAAGGAATCTGGGAAAGTAGCATTTTATTACACTGAATTTTGTGGTACCGATCACAAAATTGGACTCACTAGAGGAACAAAAAAATATTAAAAAGAAGGTGGTCATCAACTGCAGGAAAGAATTACCGAGACAAGGTCGGTCGGTCAACAGAGAAAAAAAATCGTACATTATATGAAATGTACGATTGATGTTATGAAAACAAGTTGGATGAGCCCTGTCTAGAAGAATATTATAGGAGCAGATTGTGCGAATTAAAAGATGAGAGACAAAGTGTGTCATTTCAAAAGGATTTAAGAAAGAAACTTTTTGGTGTATGCGGACAGTTTTAAAGCATTTCACATAAGCTATTAACAAACGAAAGAACACTCGTCGAGTAGAGGCAATAAGAAGTAACGAACATCTATTCGATCCCTCCACAAGAAAATCTCACTCCAGGAAGAACATTAGTAAGAAAGGACAAAAATTAGTAAAAGTAATTCACCAAGGAGCAAACATAAATTGAAATGAAACCAAAGATGGCCAAAAAATTTAAACTCCTTAAATATGACAGTCATTCAATTATAACTCCTCTTAGAAACGATGAATTTGAGAAATGGAAAGCAAAGGAAATCACAAAAATATTGTTCAATGAAAACAAGAAAGTAGTTGATGCTTGAAAGATACCAAGGCGTTTCATGAAGAAATGAAGTTTCCTCTGGCGTTAAGCTTTCACCTCTGTGTTAGTTGTGAATTCAAATTGTAAAGTAATATTTGTATGCAATCTCATCAAGGCTGAAAGATGATGTATGATGGTTAATATTAATAAGATGTTTGGATAGGTAGATACCTTCTAATAAATAAATAAAAGATGTTTTCTGGTATCAAAAATATATTAAGCTAAAAAACTTTTCTATCGCGTAGCGGTAACCGCAGAACCTTGTTTTCCACCCGGACGCTGCAAGCTCTGAGGATGATCGCTACGCGATCGAAAAGATCTTTAGCTTAGTATATTTTTGATACCAGAAAACATCTTTTATTTGTTTAATTTGTACATGCTGGATTGAAAAAAATTCTATCGTGCGTTACTAGTAGCACAAATATGTTTCTAGCTGCAAGAGCATATTTTAAAAATTAAATTAAAATATTCACTTTGAATGTAGTCAAGGTTTTACATTATTTTTAATATTCGGTATTTCATCGAAATGTGACCAAACACCATTTTTCTTTCTCATTTGAAAACAAGATCGTACGTTCTCAAATAGAGATGGCAGAATTTGTCAAGTGTTATATATTTTATAATTCAAACAGCAAATTACCAAAAATTAAACCAACAATAAAAATAGATTGCTCAGTATGAAATATTCAATTTATAATTGAAACGGCCTTAATTTAATGCCTTTTAAAAATATTTTTTCAAAGTAACTAGTTTAAATTTCTCATACCTCTGTCTAAAATCGATGGTTTCGTTGTCATCTTCCGTTTCCCATTTGATGCCTAGGTGCTCAGTCGGTTCTCTCAGCTCGTCGAACAGGACGATCTCCACGGAGATCGTCAAGGTATGCGCCTTGGGCGGTGTGACGTCCGGCTTCCTACGTACATACGCACACACAAGTAATTTGCCAGGCATCGTTTTTTTCAAAATTGAAAATAGTCCCTTTTGATATTCAAGTATTTCTGCTTGGATAGGTTTCACTATTTTTTAAACATATTTATATTAGATGTCTAAATAATTTGAAGGCGTTTGACTAAAAATCTAGATTGTAATTTATCAATAACAAGCAAATATATAGTCTTCCATTTAATCTGAAAGAAATTCACTGACATCTTTTTTTAATCTCTCACTTTGTAAACCGTGCTCTTAATGCTCACTTTCTGCGGGTTCAGTCTCAGCTATTGGGGACGTTACAGAACTCTCATAACATTGCTGTCCTGCTTCTTGTTTCCTGTGTTTACACTCCAAAAATTACACGTATCAACCATCTAGCATAGCAGTTACAACTTTGAAATGATGTAAAGTTGTCTGTTCTGTTACAAGAAAATCTGCGTACAGGAGTGTACTCTTAAGAAACCGCAGTTGCAAATTAATAAGAAAGGTACTAAAATTCTGAGATGGTACTAAATGATTCTTAGATATTAAACTAAGTGATCCTATGATGTCAGTTCATTAGAATGTGTTTTGCCGATAATTAACTATTAGACCCTTTAATTTACGAGAGGAAGCCATGACAATTAACTAGAAGGACGAGAAACAAAACTTGACATCGACTTCCTTTTCTGAATCAATGAAACTGAAAGTAATGTACACCTATTTCGCAAAATTTTGATTGTAGGATCTCTATAGATGAATTTTTGGGACATTCTAAAAGTAGGTCGTATGAACCTTACACTTTTCTTTACTCATTAGTTCATGGTTCCGTTTCTTGGAGTTTTGTAGAGACCTCAATATCTCTATTTTTTTTGCAAGCAGTACCAAATCTTCAAATAAACTCTGACCGTAAAGTATTTGCCGCAAGAAATTATCTGTGTTATGTTGGCTTAGGGGCCACAAGCTGATCTTATTTCAAAAATCCTTTTTACATGAAACGTTATCAATGTTTTAGGTTGATCTTCCAAAAAATGTTGTAGAGCAACAGTACGTTATTTGCCTACCCTTTCAATGCGCGCTCACAAATATTTTAAGGATAAATTTACCGAATTTTGATTTATGAAGCATTCATTAGTATATTCAGTTATTGCGTTCAGTTTAATCATGACATCCGAACACACACCAGTACTTTCCAAAAAATTATTTTATTATATACTCGTATATTATTGTATGATTAAAATAATAATTATAGTATTTTTTATCTGCAAACAAAAGTGGGGGTATCACTCATTTCATGCTCTCGTGTTTAAAAATTTGTAATGGAATTATTATGAATATTTTATTTTATATTAGTTAATATAAATTCATAAATGAATTATTCATACGCTTGATGCATTTTCTCGTTGAGTGACTTCATTGAAATTGAGTTGCTCGTTTATGAAACGCGTTGGACAGAACTGACGTATAGCGTAATTTCCTAAAGACATAATTCATTTGCCACATGATAACTTAAATTGTCAGTCACTCGGAGCCCGATTCTTCCCTACTGGGCTGCAACCCTCACTTCTTTCGGCGCCGCGCCGGGTTCTTCTTCTTGGTCTTGCCGTCCACCTCCATGATGAAGTGCAGCGGCTTCTGCGTCGAGCTGCCCTGGACCTCCGCCATGCCGTTGGCGCCCGCGCCCGCGCCGTCCGCGCGGCCCATGCCGCAGGTGCAGCCCGCGGCGGGGCTGGCGGGCGCCTGCGGGGGCGGCAGCGGGGGCGGCGGCGGCGGGGGCGTCGGGGACGGCAGCGGCGGAGGCGGCGCGGACGGCGGCGGCTTGAGGGTGCAGTGGTCGAGGCACGAACCCAGGATCATGTCCAGCTCCTCCTCCACGGGGCACTCGCGGGACGGGCACGGGCTCCACCACACCTCCACCTGCGACACGAGCGCCCTTGAGTCACGGACCCCAGCCTCGCCACGCGCCGCTCCGCGCCCTTCTCTCTCATCGAGGTGGCGCAACCTGCCCATCGCGATAGCACACCTCGCGAAGAGTTCCTTACCATTGGTGAAGATAAACGCAATGAATTGCATCCTGCGTATCATAATAATTAATTATTTTAATTGGTGGGGGAGAGAACAAAGTAAGTGCCTTAAATGCCTCTGCAAACCTTTTACTAGTTCCCTTTTTATTGATTTATTGAAGTTAACAATGTGCACACCGAAATTTAAACGGATCAAGGTATGTTGCAATTGACTATGATTCAATAATATTATCTGAAAATAAACTTGGAAAAATATTTAGCACGACAAAGGATTCACACACATGATTACATAAAACGATACCCAACTATCTTAATCCTTATCATATATTACATATATTAACGGTGATTGGACAGAAGAGAATCCTGCAGAGGACACTGGGTGCAGAAAAACGTGGCTGCTAATTCGTCTATTTGTAAAATTCACGCAACGAGATGACAGAATCTTAAAGAATTCTGAATGTGTAACGTATATCGTATAATGGACTTGATTTACATAGCAATTACATTGATATAACCACATATATATTCCATTTGTATTTCAAGTTCTCATATGTCTCTTTTTGGTTAACTGCATTAACAATCGGAACCGAAGAAGGAATTTGTTCACATAATGGAGAAGTACTGCTTTCAGACCTATTTTGCTAGAAACGAATGAATAAGCGCCGTTCAGTTAAACTGAAATCATGGTCAAGAGTATCCATAACGGATTCGATATCATTAAGAAAATATGTCAATTTTCTTGGAAAATATTGAGAAAAACTACTTGACAATCACAAAAAAACACTCACATTCGTACTGAGGGAAAGAAAATTCCACCCTTTTAATCGCGAAGCTAAAAGCTCCAACTCTTGCTTCGACAAATTTAAATCACGAACTAGATCCTTGATATCCCCTTGAGACAAAAAAATGCGGTTCATTTGAGTCGCTGGAGGCTTGAAATTGTGGGTCAGTATGGATATGTCGTTCTCTGTATTCTGAATGTTCGTCAGTATAGCATTCTTCTTCACTCACTGTCACATTCTCTGGAGGTAGTGGTTCTTCACTGTGCCTACAGGCCATGGTAAACTAAGTATTTCACAGTTTTCGTTTTTGAGGTGATTCCAGCTATTTTTGTCAGACAAATAACACTCTCTTGTGTGATCCGTTGGTTCCCTCCAAATCATGGGAACAACAAAGGGCATGTGTTGTGGTCCTTTAAACCAGCATGTTCGGAGTGTAACACACGGCACACAACATATATGGGGGAGCATTTCTTGTCCTGGACGTCAACCTTACCGAAATAGAGTTCGTAACACTTACTTATCAGGGGTTTAAGGTTCCGTTTTTTGCTATTTCAGTGTTAAATCTCCAAAGATATAACAAAACCAATTTGGGCTATTTACACAGTTACGATGCATCTCTTCTTGTGAATCAATGCAAAGCACAAACCTTCACGAACCTAGAATATTAAACTGTCACATCTGAAAGAATTATAATTATAATTATTTCAGATGTAACATATAATTATTTCATTGCAAATGCCAACGAAATCTCACCACAGTCCCAATATGTTACATCGAGCCATTTTCCACTCAATCAGATCTTTCAATGCTGGGACACAACTGGTAAGAAACACAAGCGATTCTACTTGTCCGAGCATGACGTATCAGCAATGTTGGCAAACCTTTTTAATTTCCTAGAGGTGAATTTCCTGAATTCAGTGTCATGTATAGGAAGTCTTTGTACACATTTCGATTGTTCTTGAACAATTACATCTACAGAGTAATTAAATGAAGCTACAACAAAATAGCCAATATGCAGCGTTTTGAAGCATTTCCGTAGATAGGGAGTAGCGTGTCGCAAGGAAGCTGAGCCATTCTCTTCTTCTACTTCATAGTAGGCCATAGGCCTGTTCCATTCCTTGGATTTAAAAACTTTCGTGCCCAAATCGCCCGGACTATCTTCTTCTCACAGGTCTAGTAACTTTCGATACCCTTACAATTCTATCTTCATTCATTCTATCAATGTGTTGATTCCATTCTCTCTTACGTGATATTATCCATTCGGAAATGGGACTAATTATTCATGTTCTAATGTTTTCATTTCTTTCCCTATCTAAGTACGTTTTATTTAAAGTTTTCCTCAACACACGCATTTCTGCTATTTCTAACTCACGTTGCATGATTTTTCTTTCACCTCGTGTCTCTGTTGTATATGTTAAAATCGGTCTAACTACTTATTTATGTATTCTTTTGAGTCTTGTCTCAAATATTTGTTATACCACACTGAGTAATTTAAGCAGCTGGAAAGTCTGTTTCCTTTCATGACTTTATGTTTTACCTCCTTATTCATCTGTCCTGAGCTTGTGATTACTATCCCTAAGTATTTTGTTTCTAACACTTGAGCTATTGATTTATCATTTACCGCGAGCTTACATCGAATAGGATCTTTGGCTATTATCATACTTTTCGTTTTTTGGATGGAGATCGTCAAATTCTAGTTTCTGCAGATTTTGTTAAATTCATGGAGAAGTCGGTGCAGGTTATCTTCATTTTTGACTACCAATACTGCATTGTCCCATAACAAATTATCTTTATTTTATATTTCCCCATCCTGTATCCTTTTTTTTTGTTTTAAGCTGATTGAATATATTATTCATTATTAGATTAAATAGTAAAGGACTCAAGGTGAACCCGGACTGATCCTTTTCGCTATATTGATAGGAGAGGATAATATCCGATCGATATATATATATATATATATATATATATATATATATATATATATATATATATATCGTATATTAAAGCAATGATGTTGTTAGGTACATTTCCTTCCCGAAATGGTCTGATGACATCTATTAGATTAATGATGGATTCTATTGACTTGTCTATCGGTCTATGTATATTGCATCGTTACAGGATCTCCTTCTCCTAAATCCCTGTTGATGATCTTCTCATTCTTTCATGCTGTACAGACCGTTCGCTATGTGTCTCATCACTAATTTGAGTGTGGAACTTAGGAGATTTACTTCTCTGTAATTATCGCGGTTAAGTTGGTCTCCCTTCTTGAATAACGGTATAAGGATGCTTGTCTTCCAATCCTTTATTCAAGAGGAAAAAATATTTTTAAAAAATATAAAAGCTTGTATCTTTCGATGGTGCAAGATCTTCTTCATTAATTTATTTATTTCTTTAGTTAATGTGTCTCCACCATACTTTAGGAGCTCATTGTGTACACCAGTCTCCTCTGGTGATTTACCATTTTTCTTAATTAACACCTTCACCTATTCTGATATGGTGCATTCGGTAATCCCGTTTCTTGTTTCTCCAAAGTCTATTACACTTCCAATTTCGTTATAGAATAAGTTTTTAAAATACTCCAGCCATATTTGGATAAGTATTGTGTTAGTTCTTGTATATTCATTAGTTTCTGTTCTCTTGTTCCTAATAAACCTCGACATTTGCTTCTGAAGTTCATAAAAGTCATGATCTAATCTTTCCGAAAAAGAAGTCCAATATCTTCTCTTTATTTCTCTAACTTTTGAATTTGTCTCGTTTCTAATGGTTTTGTATTCTTGATATAATGATGTAGGTCCATATTGCTTGTACTTGATATAGGCAACTCTTTTCCGATATGCTACTTCCTTTACTTCTTTAGTGAATCACAGTGTCCTTTTGTTTTGTATTCTTCCCGTATTAACCTCTGTCTTCCCTTCAGCTTCTTCTGCTGCCGCCAAAACATTTAGTTTTTATCTTTTTCCATGAGGATTCTACGTCATCAATGACCTGGATCTTATTACTAGTTATTTTCTCACATAAACTGTCCTTATGTAATTGTTTAGTAGTTTCCTCATTCAATGACTAGATGTTATTTTTTAATTTTTTAGCTGAGCCCAATAGGAAAAAACAGAGATCATTTCCGAATTCAGTGCCCAAGTTTTAGCTAGGAACCCCAGTCTTTGTTACAAAAATATTGTTGACGAGTGTTATTTCTCTGTAAAAACTACGAGATTCGCGATTTTGTTCATAGTAACCGTCATTGTTGTATTATTAGAACAGGTATTATTACAATAAATTAACTACTCATAATACTGTTATTTTTAATGGGTATAAAATCCAACCCCTATGGAAATCTGAATAATCTGAATTGTTCTTTGGTCCACCCTAATTCGCTTCACCGCGCAGTAGCAAATGCGCGCGGCGATGGTGTAATGGTTAGTGTACCGGACTGGACCCATGTTGGCGGGTTCAAACCCGCTCGAAGCCGTGGATATTTAAGGGCAAAAAAATCCTTCGTACGCCTTCCTTCGGAGGAGAAGTAAAGCCGGCTGTCCCATGTTAGTAGATTTACTTGCATGTAAAAGATCCTCAAGCCTAAATGACGCCTCTGAGCTAAATTGAAATCGCCTGTTTCTCGCCCAAGAAATACCTCCTTTCTCTGCTAGTTGGTGAAAGGAGCGTAGCGAAATTTGCCTGGTCAGACGGAAGAGCAGGCCTCATGGCCTGAGTCTCGCCACGTAAAATAAGGCAATGATTCAATTCAATTTTAACAAATTGAAAACGCGCGGTTACCAACAGGGTGCGGGAAGCAGTGCGCGTCCTCCGCTGGAGCAGCCGTTTACAGATTCAGCGCGGTGGGCGTGGCGGCCCCTCTTGTGCGTGCCCTCTCCCGCGCGGTGAGTCACGGGGAAAGCGGATGCGCTCGCGGGGGCGGGGGCGGGGGCGAGGCGGGGGCGAGAGACGAGGCGCAGGAGGCCGTGCAGCCAGCGAGGGGGCGGCGCGCGAGGGGAGCCGTCGTCGAACGCGCCGCTCCTCGACGCGCCACTCGCGGAGGACTTCAAGGAAACCAGAGGCGCCTGGCACACTACGTTCTATACGATTTCCATCAAACGATCTTATACATTTTATAAAAAAAATAGAAGAGCTAATTTCTGTTAAATGTTGGAAATATGAAAAGTATGAATAAAAAACGTAATAAATAAATGTCTCGATTTTCGTGTACTTTTTTAAGGTTCCTGTTTATTTTTAATTTATGTAGTTTCTTTAAGAATTGTTTCTTACCGGAATTCATAGTTGTCTTGATACCATCATTACATAAACTGTAAACGGTTAAATGACTTCGGTTGAAAACCGCACTCTTTTGTCGTAATCATTTAAAACATTATCTGTCAAGGCTCACATCTAAAACTGGTAAGCATTTTCACGTACCAGGTTTCACTTGCGTTTAGGAACAGCTCTTCCAAGTAGGCATTGCCTTCCGAGAATTCCGTTTCGGATTTCCCTCCGCCGAAAGCAGAATCATCGAAAGGGTCGAGCGATAAGTGCAGTACGCCTTCACGATGCGTCTTGTTCACGTTTCGATCGCTTTTAGTGTATTTGGGAGGAGTGTAGTCGTAAAGGCATCGAAACAGAACATCTCCCGTTAACTCATTATCACATACATTCGCAGGTTACATCACATTTCATTCTGTTTATTTACCGGTTTAATGTATACGATAGTAATCAATTCTTTGCGTTCCAAAAATAAACGATAATGTGTGTTGCTTTTATACTTACGTTATTGTTCAATTAAAAAAAAATATTATGTTTGTCTTTTCTTCTTGTATCCTATTCTGTCCATCGTGATGAAATCAATAATAAGAAATACTTTGAAATAGATTTAATTCCAGAAAAATATTGAGTAATAAATATAAATCAATTAGTCTGTAAATTCAGTAATAATCGTCCCGGATTCTCCTGATGCACTATTGCCCATAAATCTGGCGATGAGAAGTATTAATGGTTTACTCCTAATTGTGATTGATATTGTAGCGATACCGATTTCCGCATACCAATTAAATGAAACAGACTCGGCCGCCATGAGTCATACTGGAAGAATAAACAAACAGCGTCAGACGCCCACCCACCGCGTTAATGACCGTCCCTTGCGCCTCGCCCATTACAGAAATCTTTATTTGGGCCAGTGTCAAGAACTTAATTGAGTAGCACTCAGAAACGCACATCTGGTAAATTTCTAGACCGCCCGTTCGTTTCGGGGAAACCCAGATCCATAATTCCTTCACCGGACAACTGGAGCATACGAGAAAATTTGGGAGGGGGCAAAAGTTGACTTGTTACAATTTCGACGGAGAGAATGGCAGAAGAGCTGGGGCATCAGACGGGGCCAGACGGCAGAAAGTGCAGGGCAGTAGAAGGGATTTGGAGTTTAGACAGGACAGTCGGGGCAGAAGTGAACAAACCAGTGAACAAATGTTTATTTTATGTTCCCGTTGTAATATGGACAGAGGCTTATAGTAGCTTATAGTTTGTCTGCGTGATGCTGCATCGAAAACCATGTCTCTTAAGAACTTTAGCAGTGCATACCGGAAGGCAGAGTTGTACGTGTACTTCACGCTCTACCTTTCCGTACTACTGCCATGTCAGCCTGAAGGAGATCGTAGAGATAAAGTTCGAAGAGAAATCTTCGAGGAGGCATCCATCACTCGTATGCCGAGATGACCGTCATAATTTCTTTATTTGTTACTGATACGTTGTTGCTTGTTATTACCTTCGTTACGGAGCTCGGTGTGCACTACATAACTTACCTGGATCGAGGGGATTGTGATTACGAGGGGATCATGAAACAATTGAGCGAGGATACATTTTCTCTTACGGAGAAAATTAAGGAAGGGAAATGTGAAAAGACAAACCGAGTCAAGTTAACGTCTAGGTAATTAGTAAATATACATAAATATTATTAGTTTAAAAAGAAAATCATGTATGTACCACAAGTGTTAACTGGTTTTAATGATCTCGGGCGACCATTAGAACCCTTATAACGGTCTCAAATACTATTCCGCTCCTGTGCTCGCAAGAGGCCGATCCACCCACCTTCTGCGTGTGCGGATGGCGCATGACGTAGGCGGCGGGCATGTCGCCCGGCATCTCCATCTGCGGGATGAGCATGAGCGAGTGGTGGCACAGCGCGTTCAGCAGCAGCGTGAACACCACCACCGGCTTGTAGCGGCCGAACTTATCGATGAGATAGCCTGGAACAGCGGTTCCCACTCGCCCTCCGCCTCTGCGCGGCCAGCGGGCGCAGGTCAGGAGGCGCACACCGCCTGCCTCGCATTCATCGAAATTTTGGAAAAATAAAATAAAATCGCTGTTTGTTCCTGGTTTTGTTTTTTATTTTTATTTTTTGTTTTTAAAAATAATTGCGAGACTTAAATGTCTAGTAATTTATCATGTAATAATTAAGAGACTATGTGGAAATACAATTTCCTTCTCAAAAACCCACCAACAATCTTACACTCGTATTCACGCGCATTCCATCCATCATTGATCAATCCATCATTGTCTGAAAAAAGGTACCAATGACCACTTCCGGGTGACGCCGCGTCCATGGAGAAGGTGCCGACGTTTCGGTGGCCATTCTGCGACCTTCCTCAGGGCGTAATGCCCTGCCAGCCACGTAAATAAGGAGATTCCTCCTTAGGCTACGCTACGTCGAGCGAGTAGGCCATAGCTTTTGGAATTTTTCTCAGCTAACCTAGACTGTGCGAGGCGTGGGACTACGTATGGGCTGCAGACGCCTGGCAGTCTGCTAGCAAGCTGCTGGCTAGTGGCCTGGCCTGATGGACTTAGACGTAAGCGTTACAGAAACGTGCGACGAGTGTACTCAATTACAAGCTGTTCAGGATGACTTACTGTGAGGACTGCCATGCAGAAGTTAATTTTCATTGCTATCAGTATACCAACCACACAAGTATGCCAGGAATTCTTCCTGCATAGCAAGCTGATTTGCAGTTTTGAAAGTTGCTTTCTGACAGGTCCGAGATACTTTTAGATCTAGATAATTGAGTAAATGATCGAGAGGAATAATGTTTGAAGTATAAAATTTGTTTTGAAATACATTATGAACCACTGCGTATCACAATATCAGACTAGTGAGGAGACATCGATAATAAAACATCCATGTTACAAAAAATCGATGTTCAAATTTAAAGCATCGACGATGTAATGCATCAGCCATTAACATTAACCTCTAACCTTACATTCGTGCACAACACAAATTTATTTAATAGTGGCCTTATTTATTAATTTATAATGAAGATGTAACTAAAAACAAAGTTAAAAATAATAACAATGGACAGAACTGAACTTGAGATACTTAATTACCAAGAGTTATCTCAGAGGATGGATCTACAGTATGGATGCAATAGAACTACAATATGGAAGATGGATATTTTTTCTTAATGAAATCTATCAAACACAGATTTTGAAATAGGATCATGTACAATTTTTCAAAAATATTAGTAGTTTTCATGTAATTTTGCGAGAAATATGGGCAACTTTTAACCAATTTTTTTTAAACATCTCGTAATTTTTACTTTCTCGCGTACTACGTAGTATAGAGAAAGTATTGTAATGTGGCAATGAACGGCAATTTTTCGTCTGAAATATGTATTGTGATAGTCTGACACCGAACAAGTGGATAAATATTGTTCCAAAACGGAGTACAATACATACGTTGTACGAGAAGAATCCATCTTTGTGAGTCCTTGGGAGACAAAAATTGGTTTAGGACAAAACTTCTGACCGTCCATTCGTTTGTCGGCCCGTCATGATTTTTAGGGTAATTTACACTGTAAGATTCAACAGATTTTCAAACTTTTCTCAAAAATGGTTCAAACTTTAGTTGTAGTTTTTCTTTTAGAACAAAAAACGCGTTAAAAAATTGTAGATATCCCATCAACTTCCGTTAACATCAAAAGTTCATAATTCTTTTGTTGTCTTGCTACAACTACTATATTTAAGATAGACATTTTTTCATCAAATGAAATTTGTTCTTCATAATTAGCTCTTTAATGTCACAAACTCTTTTTGAAAATGTTATAAATTCTATATTCGATATATTGAGAGAAATAAGGCCTCTATTAAAAACAAGTATATCTCAAAAAACGAAAGTCTGTGCCATTCGGTAGTGTCTTTAAATGTTCACCTCGGTTATAGAAAAGAACGCGAAAAAAAGCCCAAGTTCCATTTTCGGCGAACTCTGAGATTTCGAAAATTGCAAAAAATTAACTTTGCAAAAGTAGATTATTGATGATAGTGTTTTTCTTTTCCTTAATGGATTCTGTTCTTTATAAGTAGATCGTGAAACAATGTTTATGAAAATCTCTGAATATATTGGAAAATTGCAAATGCAGATGTTTGACTTTTTTACTTTCTCGCATTACGAATTCTAAGAGTGAGTTTTGTAATCGTGCGCCAGAAACACCGAAATTTCGCCAGAAAAACTTTATTGACGGGCTCTTATATTTACGTTAGCGGCAATTTGTTCACGTTATATTTATATCGTATATATAAGTATACGAATGATTCCCATTCAACACAGCTGAGCACTGAAGTGCTTAGTGTTATGAATTCACATCAGGCCAAAATAGGTTGTACACTTGGAAACAATCTTGTTTGGGAATATCTTGAATACAAGTCATTATTTTGTTATCAGTATACAGTACATAAACAATGTTGCTCAAAACTATACTATATAAACAGTGAAATAGTACTTGATTGCAGTTGCAGTAGTTGATAGCAGTTTTCAAAGCGTTAGGCAAATACACATAACATAGACAAGAATGAGAATAGTTTACCTGTGACGGGGGGGCTGAGGAACGTGGTGAACGGGAGCGCGAGGTAGATGACGGAGATCTCGTCCACCGTCAGCCCGATGCTTTGCATGTGAATCGTTAAGTAGGGCAGCAGCGAGGCCGTAGCTGCAACAGAACACCCATTCGCACCAATGATCGCGAATGCCGACCGTCTTGCTAGTGACTACGCCACAACTTGTATTCACTAAAAGCTCCCCGAAAGACATCTAAACAAATAACTAGGAAGCACTTCTAGTAAGCAATACTGTTGCAAGAGCGACATTTTGATAAAAGAGAACAACCTTCCCCTAGATTCTTCAATCATAATTTTCGTTACAAAAATATATGAAATAAATATACGTTCATTTTAGAAGGTAGTGTATTAAAAACAATAAATGTAAAATTAAAATAACACTATTTTATCATGTATGTCATATCATGTTTTTCTATCACCTTTTTCATCATGTTGACATTATACTGATTCATGTTGTACGTATGTAATATTGCTGATGGTATTTTTATTACGACGAAATGAAAAAAATGCGTACACGTTCTACTAGTTTGAAAGATTTCAGAAGTAATATTCGAAGTGGAGCGAAATGTCTAGTTTTTCAAATGTTACAAACCTCGCGGTTTATTTATTTATTTGATTATTTATTTATTTTTTACTTTTATTCATCTTTTAACTATGTTGGTAAGAGATTCTGGAGCTCGAGAAAACGTGCGCAGATGGTACTTCTCCTTCATACGTCACATTACGCCGTGGTCACATTCAGTTTTTACTGTTCTTTGACGAAAAAATTATCAAATCGAATCAAGTAAATCTGATGGATTACGAAATTTAATGAATACGATTATACATTTTCCGTGGCTTTTTTTACCGTTTAATAACTGTAATTGCATTTCGCCTCCAGAAACTTTCTAAACAAAAATGTATAAAAGTTTTCTGTACATAAACAAATAATGGCAATATTACTGATACTTCTGTCGCACATTGTTGTTTGAACGCTCTTCGTATACACGTACGCGCACACACACACATATTGTAACATTAAACAAGTGACATTCACAATTAGCTTTGTGGAGCTGTATGAAGTTTTCAAATATCTCCAGTCACAAGAATGTATGAAAGGAGAAAATGCCGTTGTAATATTATATTTTAAATTTGTGTATTTCCGAGTGGACAAATGTTTAGAGAAAATTTTACAACTTTCTATTGAGAATTAAGGGAGTGTTTCGAATTCTGTATACCACGCCTAGGGTTTTTACATTTGGGGATTTTTGTATGTGGCTTTTCTACCTGTATGCAGTGCTCGTCATAAGGTGATCCATAATTTTCATGTTATTTCTAGAATATCTTCCCACAAATTTAAGTTAAAATGGAAATTTACAAAATTCTTTACATTTGCTTAGGAAGTGGGTATCGCCCACGCAATCAATTCTGCAACTGCAATATCTTCCTCAGCAAATAGCAACGTAAGTAAAAACCTCTTTTGTGTTTTGTAGCAAAATTGCTGGAGATTAAACAATTATTTAAATTTTTGGTGTATTGGTTGTCGAGGGGAATGCGTTATTTGAAGCTACAAAATAGTATCTCAAATTTGTTAGGTTAAAAGTTTAAATTATACCATTGTAAAACAAAATTATCCCTTGCATTTTTTTAAAATTATTATCAGTTTACATTTAATGTCTTTAAAACCAGTACTCAGAAAATAATCTTACAAGTCTTGAGACTTAATCAGTCTTGGAGAAAAATAATTACAAAGAAATATTTTCCTAAAATATTGACCTTGTTTAAATTTTTGGTTTTATTTATTGAAACACCTGAAACCGAACTTGTTATTACTGGACCAGACATAAAGATTGAATTTAGGAATTCAGTAATTAATTCGCATTCCATGTCCTAAGTAATTTCATTTGGATATTCTTCTCTTGAATGTTCGTGTTTCGTCATCATTTCTTTCCAAAAATGTAATAATCGATATGATTTCATTCGATTTCAAGTATTGTAACGTCAAATGTTATAGAGAAGAAATTTTCTATTCCTATTGATAAACAATGATAAACAAAACAACTTTTTAAAAATCGGTAAATCATTGAGAAATTTTATACATTTTAAGTGTTTTAGAACATCGATTGTCAGCGGCAGCAGAACAATTTATCGAGGGAACACATTTACAACGTTTGAAACACAACCCGAAATATAATTTTACATAATATGAGAAGCACCATTTTCAAAATAATTGCATTATCAAATCATCACACCCACCAAAACAGGTATCACACCGTGACTTTATTACACTGTGTCTTCCAAACCACTGATTCCCTCATGTGTAAGACACTTAATATTTCGAGCTATGGTTACATCATGATCATAACTCTGCACTAATGTAAGAATATTTAAAGATTATTAGAAGATGTGAATAAATTCAAGAAGCTATTTATCATTCAATAATCTAACAGAGGACCAGGGCTGGCGGAAGGCATGTGGAAAATATAGGTCAGCCAAACTAGTTTATTGAATATAGAATATTCCATACCTGAGAATTCCCTGTTGTATATCAATTAAATAATTTGTTTATAAATACCTTATATTTGTTTGTTATATATTCAAACTCCCTACATTAGAAAGATTTTAAAAGTTTTTAAATTGCTTTCGCTTTAGATGTGTTACACCTTACCCCTAAATTAAATAATGTTCGACACTATTCGATTTGTGTTTTAGTTTCTGAACAACTTTCTGCCTGAGGTAACACATAGTTGTGAAATGTATACTTACTTTAATTTAACGGAAGGAATAATAGTGAGTGAATTTGCAAGTGTATTTTGCATTTCTGTAAAAAATTAATGCTGTCCACATCTCACATTTTGTTATCCATTATGTTTCGGTCGCCATGGTTCGCCGGCCCTGCTCATCCTTGTCTCATGTGTAACTTGAGTTATTAAACGTTTAGTCACTGTTTACTCAGATTTTATTGAATAATGTGTATTTAGCAATTGCTCTAAAATTGTTAGCTGCAGATTCAAGTGCAACATGAGGAATATAAATAGGCCATAATAAATTCATAGTCATTTATAAGATGCATCTCATCATTAAATTCAACTAAGAATAAAAAGCATATATTAGTTTGTTAACGTAGTGGTTCCAGATAATAACCTAATTTACTATGTGAGAGAAATAAAACAACTTGTTTTGTCTGTAGAGGTAACATAAATCTCAAAGTAGTGCTAGTTGGAAAAAATATTCTTCAAATAACTGGTGTAGTATTTTTTTTTTTTAATAACAAGTAAAAACCGTGAGGTACTGGAAAGAGGGAATACTGCTTTCATTTACTGCTTTTATTCTTACGTATGTAGCTTTTTAGTTGCGATCATACAATAATCATAAAATATTTTTCAAAACTGGCAATTTAGACAGAAGGGACATTATGGCAGAGAAGAAGAGAAGGAAGCGCCACAAATGATCATTTCCCTAAAGGCGAGAAAGACGAGCTCTCGCAGGAAACGTGTCCCAAAGGGAATGGCTGTTCCTCCGACGCACGCCTACTCACCGCCGTACAGGACGAAGAGCGTGACCTTGAGCGTGAGGAGATGAGGGTTGACGTTCCATCGCTCCAGCCAGGCGGTGAGGCGGGCGGCCGGCGGTAGCCGCTTGGCGTCGCGATCAGCGCCCGCGCCCTCCATCGCCGCTCCTGTCTGCGCCCCTGCGCGCGCCGCGACGCCGCCTGCGCCGCCCCCGTCGCCGCGGCCGAGCACGCGCGTGTCCTGTTAGCAAGCAAGCGCGTACCCGGGGCGGCCGAGAGGGATTTACGGCTGTTTACTTATTTGCCTCCAAGTACCCACGAGGCTGGGACGACGCTCGGTGGGCCGGATGTTGTCGTGTGAGATGAGACTCGGGCTGTGTATTTCGCATTTGAAACTACAAGTTACATGAAATCGAAACGAAATCGAAGAGAAAGCAGATACATTGGCGACTTTTCTCGGACTTGAACCCACCTATACGATCCAGCTGGCTCACGTATTGCTTGTAATATATAATCATGAGAATTAATTTTCTGAATCAGAATAGTCGCTGGTGGCAACGTAAGCTTTCGCCGAGAAAGAATGTACCTATTTCGCATCTCTTCTACCTCCCATGATCGTCCGTTGTCTCACGTAATGTGCCACCTGCTGAGATGGCTCATGGCAACACTTTTGCCATTGCAGCGTCTCTGACCGGAAGGCCCTAGGGTTCGAGTCTCGACAGAGGATTTCCGAAACTAGGTACGTAGCTAGGTTGAATTGAGGCCGCTGTTTATAGACGAATTCTTGCGACCGGGTGCTTTAATCAGTAGTTTTATGTGGTTTCACAAATCAATACAAGGCAACTGTCGAAAAAGAATTTCAACAAACGAGCCACGGACAGCGCGCTATCTTTCCTTCCTCAGCTTTGTTCCATCATTTCCCCTACTCGCATATTCATACACTTCCAAGCACTTTTTCTTCCACACATGTGCAGAGACCAGGCTTGTCCTGGCTGGGGCGGTGCCGGCATGTACGTCAACATAAGGTCACATGTACATCAACACCGATCTAAAAGAAAATACCGCCACCTAACGGGATATAACTTGCACAACTCTAACGGGTCTAACATTGGTATTTAACGCGCCCGGCAACAAAATAATGAAAGAATCGTAATCTACTTAATAACAGTTTAGCTTCATTTTTAGAAAAAATGAATGGTGTTACGACGAAATTGCCTTTTCGAAACACCAACAATAGAATTCTCGGTAAAAAAATGTTATGAAAATAAATTCTTCTTAATTAACCGTGCAATAGAAAGCTATCATTTGCTCGTTTCCTAATATTTGGGAATAGGAAAGAAATTTAAGAAAAAAGTACATACATCATTGAATAAAGAACATTCTATATTAAGGTAAATAATTGTTAAAATATATGAGAATATACTTTTCTTAATTTGTTTCTGAAAAACTGGTTTGTCTGTCTGTTAAGATATTTGTATAGATTGGACATGGCTGTGAGCTTGCAGTGTTGCTACCTGATATCAGAGAGACCTTCTTACTTTGAAACCCTTACGAAGGTCCTTTGTAAGAAGAGAAAGTTATGTAATCGTGCGTTGAAAACGTCGAATTTTCGACAGAGAAAATCTTTTTGCCGGGCCCTTGTAACGAAAAAGTGGATAAATCCAATTGCTAAATATAGAAGAAAAATCCTCTAACGTAATGAAGCCAAAATCCATATTTTGTGGGTTTTTTGAGGATTCGATTAATGGCAAAAAGTTTGTCCGTCTGTGCTCAACAGTAGCGTCTAAACGGTTCAGCCATTGTTCTCTAAAATTGATATTCCCCTATTGTTCTGAACAATCTCAAGGCTTTGGGAATTTCAATAGGGTATTTTGATTTTTTGAGGGTACTTTACACGAAGTTTTAAAAAATATTTTGAAAATTTTCTCAAAAATGATTCCAATTTTTATTAAACTATGACTTCGGATGGCGTATAGGATGCTTTAAGAAAATTATGCTGATCTCATGTACGTTGAAATTTCTGACTTTTCTAAAATTGCTAAAATGCACAGTTTTGGGGGTGTTTTCTTACAACTAGTATAATATTGAAGCTATAGGTTGTTATTCGTAATGAAATCTGTTCCTTAAAGACAGATATTCAAATAAGTTCACGTTCAATTTTTAGAAAATTTGACTAGGATAGATAGCTCAGGACATCAACTGATGTCACTGTAGCCCCTCTGACCGGGAGGCCCTTGGTTCGAGTCTCGACAGTGGCAAGATCGACGCTAGCTTGTCAGCGAGGTCGAATTCAGTCGCTGTTTGGAGGAGAATTCTAGCGGCTGGCTGCTCTGATCGGTAGTTTTCCATGGTTGCTCCTATCAATACCGAAGGCGAATACCGGTGCAGTACCCTAAAAAACAAGCCATGGACCGCTCGCGATCTGTCGTTCCTCTTCCTTGTCCTATCCTCACCTCTTATACACACATACACTAACTTACACCACACTACCACACATGCCGGGAGACCAGTCGGGAGCTTAGAGCTTGACCTGGCTGGGGCGGTGCCCCGCTGGTGGCAGATACCCGGTCAGAGAAAACCCCGGTAGCCGGCAGTAGGTCGGCACCGGATCTCACCTTACATCGGTGAGAACCACCGCCACATGCCGACCAAAAACATGCACTACACGTATTGGAGTGTTGAACTTGGCTGTTGTCGCGCCCGGCATTACTAACAATCAATGAATCAATACACACATGCGATCAATCAATCAATCAATCAAACATTTCACTAGTTTTCACGTAATTTTGCCCAAAATTAAAAGTTACAAGATTTCATAGTTTCTTTCTCAAAAACGTTCCAATTTCTTCCTTATATGCAATACGGTAAAAATATGGCGCTAGTTCTATTTTTGGCTATCTCTCCGTTTTTTTCGTTAATTGCAAAAAGTTAACATTTTAAAACTACAAAATTGAAGATAGAGATTTTTACTTCAGACAAATCTGTTGTAAAAAATCAGCGATTTAAAAAAGTCATTTAAACAGAGTAGTTTTCGTGTAATTTGCACGTAAAATGTATGCAATTCCTAAAAAACGTATTTTATCGAAAACCGCTGCAAATTTTTCCCACGGGTAGAAGACGCGATCTTTAAAAGCATTTAATTTTTCCCACGGGGAGAAGACGGGATCCTTAAAAGAATGACACAGGTCTCATTTTCTTTGAAATCTCTGAACTCCAGAAAATTGCTAATTTAGAAATAATGTAAGAAAGTATGTCCTGTTGTAACCACAAGCTTTGGTAGGTCCAATTGACTAGCGATCACATGGTCCGATGATGCCCACGTGTAAACTCTCGGTTTCTGGAAAACGATTCCTGACATAAGAAGACCACGGTCTGTCACGAGTTTATATTTCAACACTGAAATGCCGCAACACTGAGCGAGAAGACACTCCCCGCTTCGCCCGGTTTACATTTTTACCTTTAGTCACGCACGTGGTAAAAGTGAAATAGTACACTATATCTACATCCTGGGCAATAAGGCAACTTCCATCTGGCCCAGGTAATAGGTGGGGGAAGTCGAAGGATTTCTAGGGGACTTTTTTGCGTGTGTGTCGGGGAGGGTTTCGAAGGATGTGGTGATAGGGTAGGATAAAGTTTTGGAATTTGGGCTTATTAATGAACTGTTGGATTCGGATAACTGAGACGTTATCGAGGTAGGAAAGGATATGAGGTATGTTGGGGGCTTTGCGAAGATCATTAGCGAGAATAGGTGGTGGGCGGAAGATATGTCTGAGAACTCTATTTTCAGTGGTGGTTAGCTTTTTACGATTTCTTGTAGAAGTAGTGTACCAGGTGGGATGGGCGTAGAAAAGCATTGGGCTTATGTCGATATTGTAGGCTTGGATTTTCTTGGGAATTGGAATTGAAAGTTTTGTGAGAATAGGGTAGAGGGCGATGGTGTTTAGGATATGCTGGGTCCAAAGGAGTCTGCGCATGAGGGTGATGCCGAGGTGTTTTATGTGGGACTGCCAAGGGATGGGGGTGGTGTTTATTGTCAGGTGAGGTGGGTGTGATGGATAGGTTTTTGTATGAGAATAGCTTAGCTTGGGATTTGGACGGGTTAATGGTAATTGAATTTTGGGAAGCCCAGAGGTAAAAGGAATCGAGGAAAGTTTGGAGGTTTGTTAGGAATCGGGATAATTTACGGTAGGAAGCGAGGAAGGCAAGATCGTCGGCGTTTTCGGAGTTGGGTGGGAAGAACTCCATCGGGTACAGTCCGGGGGATTTAGTACAGTCCGTCTTTGTCAGGAGTTGTCGAATTTCTACGTCGTTCGTCGTCCAGGTCGTTTGCTGATAGGATGGTAGGGTCTGGGTTCTTAGGTAGACATTTGCACACGTAAGCTTCCGCGGCTCGAATCCATAAATTCTCTGCTATCCGGGAGACTACGCGTCGTTGGCTGGGAGGCCGACGTTTCGCCTGACATGTCTGACTCTCAGTCAACGACGTGGCGTCTCCCGGAAAACCAAGAATTTATAGGTGAGGACATTGTCAAGGATCGGTGTGTCACGTGGAAGTTAGCGATCGGCCAGGATTTGAGGAAAGGTGTTTGCTATGATTTGAGGTTAAGGTGTTGGGGTCAGTAAGAAGAGGGGAGATTCGGGTAGGGTATTGTATTTGTGGGTTAAAGTGCTTCAAATGACTGCTTATTAAGTTTTTCGAAAAATCAAAAGGAACAATCCTCACCGCGTTAGGTAATTTCGCAATTATCAGAAAGGGGGCAATTTTGAATTATGCGTTAGGGGGAAGAGATGAAAGTAGTTTATTCGAAATCTCGTATAGACAAAGTCATTCTTCCTGCCTTCAACACCAAATATGCAAAGTTTCATTAAGGTAGGCTTCTCGATTAAACAGTATACAAAACTTTCAAGGATAAGGGTAATGACTAGGGAGCGGATGTTTGTGACATGTCATTTAATTGTGAGTTTTTTTTCATGAAAAATATAAGTTAAGCATGATTTTAACTATAATTACTAAAATTATGCAATTTTCTTTTGTCATATGCAGTAATATTTTGGCGTTGTTAAAGCCTATAGTCATTTTTCGTTAATTTTCCATACTGTGGTCATATTTTTCCAGGAATTGGTATTTTTTGTCATATTTTTATCTCTTTGATTCCATTTTTGCACACTAGCTTCCAGTCGTCTCAAAGAGATTTTTCACGTGTATGTGTGTGTGTGGGGGGGGGAGGGCTGCGTGCGTGCGTGTGTGTGGGGGGTGGCTGCGTGCGTGCGTGCGTGTGTGTGTGTGTGTGTGTGATTTAGGACGGTAAGCTACGTATATAGAAGGAAAAAGAAACCGCAGAAAGGACCAGATGCAAAGGAAGGTTTGGTCTAGTTTTCTCAAGTTTTGCGCCAAGGTCAACAGCTCATTTTGTTTTTATTTTACCTCGATAACAATTAAACACTGTGTGTGACGTGCAAAGGGAAGAAGTGCATTCAGTGCATGTTTTCTGAATTTTGAGATCCCTACCCTATACATATACAAGTTGAATTCTGAATACAAAAAGGAAAGTTATATTTATGTCCAGAAGCAAAACAAGGGGCCATCTCAGCATTTGCTTCTAAAAATAACTTTAGCAGGTAGAATTATCTTCACGGGGCCGCCAAAGATGAAGGGGTGAACTGTGAATGAGCTAGATTTTAAAAGTATGTTTTCAATATATTGCTAATTAAACAATGGAACGATTGTGAGTTTCGAAAGTACAACCAAAGATTTTTAAAGTCGTATTTTGGTAATATTTAAGTCTTAAAGGCTTACATATTTCTAACATTTTCAGGTCCACATCCGCACTCGAATAATGACTTTAAATTTAAAACTTGCGCGGGAGACCCTCGCAGCATCGGTGGTTCAGTGGTAGAATGCTCGCCTGCCACGCGGGCGGCCCGGGTTCGATTCCCGGCCGATGCAGTTTTTTTTTATATGTGTGACAATCATTAGACACTTTAATTGTAATTTATCTAACGTAATAACATAAACAATAACTTCTTATCGCCTTTTCTAATGTCTAATATATAGAATTTGAAAAAATAATGTTTAATTACTAGCATGATTCTTCTTTTCTGTAGGTTGCTCACCTGTTTTTCTTCATGCTTCATCCCGGGCATTCACTACACGTTGACTGCAGATCTCTCATCTTTTCTTCGGCCTTCCAGGGTTTCTATTTCCTGCTGGTAACATCTCCCTGTCTATCTTCACCAGTCTGTCACCGCTCATTGGTGTAATACGGTTATTCTATTCTTGTCCCTTATTTTCACAAATTAATACTGATAATAGCAAATTTATAGCGCGCTGTTTTCTTACATTCTGATTTCTTACCCAGTCACTCCTGTTTTTTCCTACTATTGATCGCAGTATGTTCATTTCTAATATCTACTGATCGGTAAAGTTGTTTTGTTTTCTTGGTATCAGATCGGGTTTTAGCTGCATTTCTTAAAAATGGTCTTGCCATAGTCTTGTAGATTTTAACTTTACAGTCTGTGCTAAGGTATTTATTTTTCCAAGTTACATCTCTTAAGTATTCCGATACGCGAGCAACTTTCATGGCCTGCTCTCTCGCTTCTTTCAATGTATGGTTATTATTGGAGATGTCCACTCCCAGGTAACTGCGTAAAAGACTATGTTTACTTAGATTTTACCTATCATGCATCCTTTCATTGTTTTTACCACTGTCAATTACTTTATACATTATCAAGTTGAAGATTACTGGAGTCGCCCTGGCGTATTCCACCCGCACATTCTATTTCATCTCTAGTTAGGTACCCTACGTTTACTTTAGTTTTGACGTCTGTATATATAGCTTCAATGTTCTTTGTCAATTTTAGGCACTAGTTTGTTCTTCAAAATTGTGATCACATCTCGTAGCCTTAGTCGATAAAATGTCTTCTGGAGGTCTACAAAACACACGAAGACAGGCTTGTTACGAGTATATTCGACCTCGACAATTTGACGGACTTTGTACAGCGTTTGTTTTTTATCTGTTAGTGTGGAAATCTTGTTGTTCCTCATTAATTTGGTAGTATGGTTGCAATTTTACCAGTATTATTTTCGTCAGTAATTTTAATATCGCACTCAGTAGGGTTATATCACTGTAGATGTTAGCGTCATTTTCCTTCCCTTTTTACTTTACCCCGTATACTTACCTCGTATACATACGTATGTACGGAGTCATATACGTAGTGTAGGGAAAGTTATGTAATGTTGTGGAAAATCGATTATGAGATTTCAACGGAAATACACCTTTAGGGGTCCCTTGATACCTTTTTTTTTTTCTTCAAAACGTCCTTCCGTCAGTCTGTCTATCCGTCCGTATGTTCGTCCGTCAGTCCGTCTGTGAACACCACTAGAGCCTAAACCATACTTAGGATTTTTTCTAAAATGGATATTCCCCGGGTGATCTGGTTCGACTTGAGAAGCTTGGAGTTTGGAAAACTTTCTTCAAAATTTGGACGTACTTTACATGAAGTTCCAAGACATTTTCAAAATTTTCACAAAAACGGCTTCATTGTTTAAAAAAATTCTTGTAAAAACGGAGCAAAATCGGTCCGAGAAAACTAAACAGTTTTCTGTGAATGACACATCTCAAAATTCCACATTTTCAGAAACGGTCAAACGCCATTTTCTCAAAAACGGCTCCAACTTTTTTTCGACCTTTTCGAACGGAGACTGTTTATTGCCCCTTTAATATGGCATATAGTTCATTTCGGGGTATTTTTTTGTTTTCTCAAAAATTACACAAATGTAATTTTATTCATAGATCTCTCTCGCCGTTAAAATGCACATTTACATCAATTTGTAAACACTATTGTATTTGTGAGTTAAAGTTTTTCAAATTACTTCTAATGAATTTTTTCGAAAATTCAAATATTCTATGTAAAAGATCTTCAAAATTCGAATTTAATGGCGCCATCTTTAAAACGGTTTCAAAATCGTCAAAGAAAATTGCCATTTAGGACAAGAATTCTCTGTTCTTTAATATTTTAAAAATAATATTTCGGTTCTACTATTTGAAAACCGAAAAATTAAGAAAATTTTTAAAAAATGTTCTTTGGGCGGCGATAGATGGCAGCTGGCAAGAGTATGTTGCAAGTATGAATAGCTAGCCAAGACAAAAGGAAATAGAAAACTAATACGGGAAAGACTGTGTCATTCTTTAGCACCACTTGTATAAAGATCGGTCTCGTAATATTGATTTTACAGTCTCGTTATATATCTTCGAGTTCTAATATTTTATTAAATAATACTTATAAAGGAAATAGAAAACTAATACGGGAAAGACTGTGTCATTCTTTAGCACCACTTGTATAAAGATCGGTCTCGTAATATTGATTTTACAGTCTCGTTATATATCTTCGAGTTCTAATATTTTATTAAATAATACTTTCAGCTTCTTCTTTTTTATGCGTGATTAATATTTCAAAATATTGTAAAAATTAATTGTTCAGTTATTTTTCCGAAAAATAATTTGTTACGACCTTGAATTAGTCTATCTAAAGTCAAAAAATATCCATACATTCCTTTATTCTGTAATATCAATTTCTGATATTGAAAAAGAAAAGCTATTTGGAATTCATCAAAGAAGACGTTTGAATATTATGATTTTTGGAGCTTAGAATTGTGAATACAATGTCCGCATTGTGCCCTCTTGAACGAATTGCGCTGTGAACATTTGACAGGATAATGGTATATACTAAAAGTACTCGATGCGATGCAATGCATTCAAACTTAATATTGATGCATGAAATCTACTGGCGTACGAGCCAGATAGGAGGCTAATTTCCTGAAGCTACGTTTCTAAGAGTAAACACTAGTTTATTTTTTCCGGACAAGAAGGATCTTGAAGTTTCCTATGCCCCCTCCCCCTTTTCGAAAGAAATTCACTATAAGTCTTGTTGAAATCGAAGGCAATAATTGCTTGTGTGAAAGAACACATTTCATTCTTGTGCACATCGAAAATTGGAAATGATCTTTGAATATCAAGTTGAAATAATTACTTTGGAATTCAAATAGATGGGCAGACATCAACCATTCAGCACACAGCAACATTTGCATTGAAATTATATGTGTCGCTTATCTATTACTAGCAGAACCCGTCACACATTGTTCTGCCCTTCATCTCCCTCTCCCTCCCTCTCTCTCTCTCTCTCTGTTCCCGTCTCAGTCTGACTGTGTGTCTCTCTGTCTCTGTTTCTGCTTCTCTCTTCTCTCTGTCCCTCTTATACACATTTAGTAGCAGATTCTGCACGTCTTTGTGCAGGTGGGGTAGTATCGAAAAGCGCCGGGTCAGCAAAAATGTAATAGAATGTTCAAGATCTCATCGTGATCACGGTGTGATAAAGGTTTCTTTGAGACGTTTGGCCTCAAAATTTTCGTTTTCAGTGCCCTAGAATGCTTCGTTTAGGAGTTATTTAACGATATAGAGTCAAAAATCCAGCGGGTTGCATTTGACATAAATATTTAGTTTTGTCCTTTGTTATTTCTTTCAAGAATTTTTTCCGATGTTTTAATAGAAATTTTACTATTCGGGGCGGAGATTAATCCAACAAATCAGGGTTAATTAAAATTGGTCCAGCCGTTCTTGAGTTATAGTGTAATTAAACCGACTCTTATTTATTTACATTAAGGGGAAGGTATAGCTACTTTTACTGTTCAAAACCGAACAAATAGTTGTATTAAATTTCACTTCATTTGAGAGTTTGCGAAAGTGACCATATTCATGGAATTGGAACTCCCAGAAGCATTTTATTATTACTATTTGTATGAGCCAAAGGACTATATTCCTTTCAACAGGTTGTAATCTTTCTTAATTCTTTCAAGAACGAATTATATTTTAACGTACTGTGTAGCGCATTAACAAAACTATTAACACTATATTACGTAGACACTTTTTGTGATAGATTGCTGTCGCTGGTACTATTTCACTTGACACTTAGATGACATTAAAAGCATATGCAAGACGAATTTTTGATGGAGTTCATCTGTTGAGGCGGAAATTAGTAAATCAGAGCATCAGTGCACGATACCACTTTGTTTGATTTATACTTTGATTTATTGAGTCAAAGAACTGTAAAAACTGTATGTGACGTATGAGAGGGATGTACTATCTGCGCATGTTTTCTTGAACTCCGGAATCCCTTCCCAAATTTTAACTATAAATAGTTCAAAGATGAATATAAGTTAAAAATATAAAATAAAAATAACCCAAAATTAATTTGAAAAAAGCGCTAGATTAACAATATTTGAAAAATTAGATATTTTCGCTCCCCTTTCTTTTTCGGAATATCCGATTTTATATTGTAATAGCTAAAACCAAGTTTTGTGATTTAATTATTCACATGTTTCAGAAACTTCAAAACAATAATATTCTTTAGAAGATATGCAGACAAGAAGATTCGGAACTAATTGACACTAATTTGCCAAACGTGATGGAAACACCTGGCAGTGAAGAGGTTATTTGTGAAAATAACATACAGAAAAAAGTAGAAGAAAAAGAAATAAAATCGGTGATTTTATTAAATTTCAACAAAGAAGATCACGAAATAAAAACAAAACAATTTATGTTTTTGTTGACTCACGCGCATTTTTACGCAACTCATTTAGCTGAAAGAATTAAGACCCCATGCCGTGAAGAAACAAAGGATAGTACGGCTGATCAAGCGAATACTCAGGCCACGAGTGGATCCTTTTATGGAGGTATCACAAAAGGAAGAAAAAAACTACCGGCGAATAATATGACCAAAAAATTATTGATGAATGCTTTCAAAAAATGGAAAAGGATGACTTACATGGTGTCGTGTGTGAGGGCGCTTCTAACGAGAAAGACATATTTTCCAGTTCGATACATTCTGGGCAGTTGGCATTCTGTGAAGGGCCAAATTTAAAAGAGTACCAAGTAAAAGATGTACAGTGGCTGAAGTGTCTGCATGAAAATGCTAAAAATGGTATTCTTGCAGATGTAATGGGTCTTGGAAAAACAGTTCAAGTTATTGCTTTAATTTGTCACCTATTATCCAAGAAAGTTTATGGACCATTTTTAGTCATAGTTCCCCTTTAACAGTACTGCCCTCGATAAATGAATTTCAGAAGTTTGTTCCCAAGATATCCACTGTTATATTCCATGGAATAGCTCAACAAAAATCACAACTAAGAGATACCGTTGTGAAAAAACTG
This sequence comes from Gryllus longicercus, assembly GCA_038098605.1. Lineage (NCBI taxonomy): Eukaryota > Metazoa > Arthropoda > Insecta > Orthoptera > Gryllidae > Gryllus > Gryllus longicercus. Next base: position 1,253,997 of record JAZDUA010000316.1, read on the forward strand.
TGTGGTGATATCAACATGTATCCTGTTGTTATAACAACATGCAAAATTGCTCTCAATGAAAAGCAGTTTTTCTTGTCATATATATATATATATATATATATATATATATATATATATATATATATATATATATATATAATTTTTACATTATAGAATACATTACAGTAGATGAAGCACAGCGTTTGAAGAATTATAGATGCCACTTGTCCAGGATTTTGAGAGACCACTTCAAAAAATAGATTACTCCTAACAGACATACCATTGCAAAATAATTTTACTGAGTTGTGAGCACTTCTAAATTTTTTGATACCAAAAATCTTCAATGGCTTAGCAGTATTTGAAAGATGGCTTAGTGCTGTTGAATTGAATGAAAGTAAAACAATTGTTCAGAAAGAATCACAATGTAAATTTGTGTCAAAAATACATCAGATACTATCTCCTTTTATACTACGGAGAGTGAAAAGTGATGTTGAAATTAATTTACCACCAAAGAAAGAGGTTCTCATATATGCACCCATGACTACAAAACAATGGGAACTGTATAGATCAACTATCAGTGAAGAGATCAATTATTATTTGGGAAAAGATGTAAAACATTTAACTCCACCATAAAAAAAGAGACATTGTAAACACAATGTTAATTATATACAAATAGATAGTGATGACGATTGGAGTGACAATGCATGCAATGCTTGTGTGGCTGTAAACATTACCACACACTCAAAACTTTACAAAGATGAAGAAGGAAATTTATGCAGAATTTATTTAAAAATGCAAAACCCAGCTTCTCAACTTCGTAAAATTAGTAATCATCTGTATTTAGTTCAAATGCCTCCAAACTTGGAATTGAAAGGTATATTAATAGATGAGAACATAGTTAAAAAATCATAATGTTAATATTAGATATATGATTGCCTCGGTTAAAAGCATTAAATCAAGAAGTTTTATTGTTTTCTATAATGACGCTATTAGATATCATTGAGGAATATGGTATCTTACGAAATTATAACTATGTCAGACTTGGAAATCTAAAACCAAAAGAGTGTAGTTGTAATATTTATAAATTCATATATAATCAAAATGTATTTTTGTTTTTAATATCTACTCGCGCTGGAGGGCTTGGGTTAAATTTATCTACCGTTGATACAGTAATAATTTTTGACAGTGACTGTAATCCTCAAGTTGACCAGCAAGCACAAGATCGCTGTCACAGAATTGGTCAGTTGCGCACAATTACTCTTCAAGAATTAAAATCACAGCTGGACTCTAAAAGATTACGCAAAAGTTGTGTACACTTCGGGTAGCAATTTATCAGATAAAGAGTTCGATGAAATTTTAGATACACGGGAATGTACTTTTGAGTAATTTCTTTTAAATGACGAATATATAATTTTATTGATTTATCTAGCTGTAGCAGAAAATGATCTTTGTTTCAATTAGATGTATTCATTTCCGAGAAAGCCGATACAGCTTCTCTTTGTCTTTGGCGGGTTTAGCGGTCTCGCTTGAACATCTTTGTCGTTGAATATATTTTCTCTTTGACTTCTATTCCCATGATTCATATAGACATTGCAGTCGAACGAACTGGCAGTCGCCATATTGCAGTGGTTCGTTCGGATGTCGTAGTGTAAATAATTGTATGTTATCGATAATTCTTTCTTCCGTGGCCTTTCACGCGTTTCGCGTGTGTGTGATTATCCCAGCTGTTTTTGAAGTGTCATGGATTATGTGTGTCTTGTTATTTACCCGGGTAGGTGACGCTAGGAGGAGGTTTTTATCTCCTCGAATACGCTTACATTCAATACATACCCTATTTTTCGACAGCGGAACATGGCTGATAATTTGAACGTGAAATCACCTAAATCAACAGAGAAAACGAAGATTACTAACGCTGTTAACCGCACTACGAGTGAGACGATGCGACTTGGTGAACCCGAGAAAAGTGTGAACCATCCTACGACACTTTGTACTTCAACATCCAAGGAAAGAAAGAAGACGCCTGCATTTCAGATCACTAGTGTTACTGTTGGTCCTCGAGTTAGTAATGACGGTGGTGACGATTCTGCCGACGATTTAGATGAATCCCACACGGACGATATTTCTGATGTGATAGACAACTCAAGGATAACTGACATAGAAAATGAGACTCCTAGTTACTCTGAAGATACTTTTTCCAAAGAAGAGGTGTTTTTTAATGCTTCCAATACTTCTCTAGGAACAGCACCAGTAATTCCTACAAGTTCTCAGTACGGACTAGCAATTGTTGGACCCGAAGGAGGTAGCAACGCTCAAAATCCTGCAGTTACGTGTGCAAATAATGTAACCAACAGTATAGAAGTTAATCCAACTAGTGCAAGTGATTCTGGTAATGTTATTAATATTGTGAATAGTGTCAAACCAAGTGAAACAGACATGAGGGACGTACATACACATACTGCTCGTAATGAGCGCTTCAAAGTAGTCAAGATTGAAAGTACTGAACCATTTAAGCGAGGTAGGTGGATGTGTATGGACTATTTGGATCATTCTATGATGCAACAACAGTCTCAGCAGGCAATTATAGTGAAAGGTTCTGAACAGTCAGATGCCCATACTGGCTCTGTGCAGTATGTAGGTCCTGACAGTGGTGTTGTGTTGATGGATGGTTTAGGTATGGATCATATACCTGATCATCAACCAATGCCTCTTGGTACAGAGCATGTTACTTCTCAGCCACAGCCAATGGCACAGGTTGTTACTAGCTTAGCTGCCCAGAATGTACCAACTGGATATACTATGTCAGTCTCACCAGGTCAAACTTTACAGCAAATGCCAATGGGAGTGATGCATCAGCCACTGCCTATGGGTAGTGAACTACCTCCACATCCACAGAGTATGAGTCAAGTACCTATGGTAGGAATGGTGCAACAACCTCCCACAATGGGGCAAAGTTTGCCTCCTCAGCAGATGCAAACTTTGCTCCAGGGCTATCAACAGTCAGGTTATTACCCTTCTACTCCGCATCTTGCTTCCCAGGCTTCTTCCATGCCGGTCCAGAGCCAGCCATTGGTGACTTCCGCCGCACAACCTGTGCCAATGCAAGGCACTGTGTCAATGACAACTTCTCAACAGCACTTGATTTCACAAGCTCCTCAGTTCCAACCGCAGCAGTTCCAGCAAGCCCCGCAGCATCTTCAGCAACCTCAGACACAACTTGCACAACCTTCGCCAGGCATGCAAAATGCTCCGCAACAAGTGCAAATGACACAACCAATCCAAGTGTCTCAACAAATACCAACTCAACCTATTCAGGTTCAAGTTTCTCAGCCTATGCAACCACAGCCGATTCAGGTGCAAGTGTCTCAGTCTCTACAAGCACAAACACAGCCTGTTCAAGTGTCGCAGCCAATGCAAGTTCCTCCTCAGTCAGTGCCTGGGCAGACATCTCAGCCGATGCAGGTTCCGGCACAAATGCATATGGCTGGACAGTCACAACCTGTGCAAGTGCCGCAGCACATGCAAGCGCAGTCTCAACCAGTTCAACTTCCACAGTCTATGCAGAATGTTCAAGTTCCGCAGATGCAGGGCCAAACTCAACCGATGCAGGTTTCGCAAATGCAAGCCCAGTCACAGCCCATACAAGTCCAACAATCAATACCAAATCAATCCCAAACAATCCAGAACCAGTCACAACAAATTTCTGCACAGCCGCAACAAATGCAGTCTCAGCCGCAACAAATGCAGAGTCAACCGCAGCAGATGCAAGCTCAGTCTCAGCCTATGTCGACTCAGCCTCAGCAAATGCAAGTGCCACCACAACAGTTGCAGAATCAGTCACAACCGGTTCAAGTTCCCCCACAAATGCAAGCACAATCTCAGCCTGTACAGGTGCCTCAAATTCAGGCACAGTCACAACCTGTACAAGTTTCCCAGTCGATGCAGGGTCAGTCACAGCCTGTTCAAGTGCCACAGCAAATGCAACCTCAGCCTCAGTCTGTGCAAGTTACCCAACATGTACAGGCTCAACCTGTGCAAGTGCAAATGCAGCCACAGACACAGGCAATGCAAGTGCCACAGCAAATGCAGGCACAGTCCCAACCAGTGCAAGTGCCACCACAGATACAAGCCCAGTCTCAACCCATACAAGTTGCCCAACAGATGCAAGCTCAGTCGCAACCTGTGCAGCTTCCCACACAAATTCAAACTCATTCTCAACCTGTGTCTGTATCTCAGCATATGCCAGTGCAAACTCTTCCAGTCTCGCAATCTGTGCAGAGTCAGCCAATGGGGATTCCTGTTCAACAAGTGCCCCAGCAACCTATGCAGCAATTGAATGTTGTTGGTATACCCCAGCCAATGATGACACCTACATCTATGCCTGGCATGCCTACAACACCTCTGCCATCTGGTTATGTTGCTGCCCCTTCTGGATCAGTGACTGGTGTTGTCGACATGACTCTTCACCCAGCACCCCAGGAGCCCATGCCAGAGGTGTCCTCTGGGATTCAAGAGAAACCGCCATCTGATATAGTGCCAGGGCCAGCTGGCGAAGACGCCCCAGCTGGTGCTGTTAGCGAAGAACCAGAAAGGTGAGTTTCATATTTAAGTCACCTTTTTCTTCTATTGTAAATTTTCCAATTATGATGGCATCTAAGAATTTTTGTTAAGTGTTTTTTCACTGGAGCTGCGATGTTATTCTTATGGTATTTTACTGTTTTAATTTCATAAGTGTAGAAGAAATATTCTCACTAAAGATCCTAGATTCTAGCTCCAGAATTCCAGATCTCAGGCAATGTTCTTCAATTATTGTGTGAGAAATCTTATGTTCCTGCAAAGTACAAGTTTAAAAGAATTCCAGAACAGTTTCTTATTGACTGGAAAACATTAACCCTTTACCTATATTGTTTTATTTCAAAAGTAATGTTCACCCACTTTTCAGGTAAAGAATGGTCTGTGAAATAATTGTGTAGCTGATGCATGCACTTTGCTTTTAAGAAATATCTTTTCAAGAAGAAGATTTTAGGGATTTTTGTGATTAAATTATTTTTAAATTTTTGTTGTATTATTAATCGAGTTTTTTATCTGTGATTGGTATTTGAATAATAATTAAAGTTCATTCGAATAAATATTCCTTTTCTATGCATTAATTAGAGGAGTTTGCGCTAGTGGGTGATACATGTTATGGAGCTCAATGCTGCAGAATAGCATTTAATTATTGAATAAAGCTATTCATTATTCAATATTGAATGTAAAGAATGTAATTTTTGCTTGCTCGAAAAAAATAATGATTTCATTATCACATAAAATCAAAGTGAAATTGATCACAAAAATAGATTATTTTTGTGTGTAAATGAGTTGCTTCCTCACCATCCATGAGATTGTCTTGAAATTTATTTATATTTATATATCAAATTAGATTTTATTTGCAAATTCCTTTTATTCGTTAAGCATAAGAGATTTTTGGAATGAAAATATTTGAAGTCCACACTTAATATTTTTTTATTTATTTTGAGATTATTTGTCCATTTATGAAAGGTACAAATAAGGTTGAAATTGTGTGAAAAAAGATTTGGATGTGTGTGAGAAAATGCCAATTTTTACTAATTATCGGTGTACAAAAATGTGATGTTTTATTAGTGAGTGCCCTTATATGGATGCTTTAAGAAGCTTTACTAAAGCACCATGGATTTATATTACCATCTAGTCTGAATGACTTCGTTTTAACACTCCTTCCGAAGACGAAATACTTTATTGGAACAATTAAATAATAATACTCTCTTAATTAAGATTTCAGTGAAATAATTTGAGAAATCAAAATAAAATTTAAAAATAGAATTCTAATCAACATAGGTAAATGTGTAAATTATACATGTTGGATATAATACAACTTGTGTCATTTATATCTATGATATCTTTTACTTATTTCCATTGCACATAAAAATAGGAAGTAAATATGCAGTTTTTGGCCATATGTGAGGAGTCTATGGCTTGATAGGTATCCAGAAAATTGGAAAAATACAAATCATTGACAGTTACAATTTTGATGAAAAAATACGAACATTTGATTGTGTTATTCTGCTTATTCTCCTATTGCACATTTCTGTTTTTCTCAAACTTTTTTCTTTTTAGTGAAAACTTATTGACAGATGGTAAAATAGTTTATTAAATAATACAACTTCGAACAGGAAGCAACTATCCTATTATTTCAGAAACTCTAGCCATTCTTTGTAAATAGTAAGTCATTATAGTAAGTAGTTAATATATTGAATACTGAACCCTTGGCTGAAACTCGTGTGATTTACTGTCAACCCATTGAAATGGACACAAACCTCCTTATTTAATTTTTTGAGTGTCTATTTTATCTAGCGGTTAGGACTGTTGAGTTCACACTTAATTATTGTTTATGATGAATGATGCAAGTTTTTCAGTAACTTGTCTGCAACTATTAAGATAAGTTTTCCTCATAGATGATAAGATTCTGTTGTCGTCCTCCTTTTAGTGATTTTATGCATAATTAAAATTGTGTGCGAAGTAAAGCAAGTAGGACAATTACTTGATGAATATCCTAAAAAATATGAGAAATGTTGGTCTTTGTAATTGTAAATAAATACATTTTTTATAAGTAAAATAATTAATAATCAATTAATACATATTAAACCACACCATAATAGAAGATAAATAATTATGATTAATTAGCTTTTTCATGAAAAAGTTCAAGATAGACCATCAGTCATGATGCATCTGTGAAGAGCGTGACCATGTTTTTGATGTCTAGCGCTCAATCATAGTTTAATAATAATAATAATAATAATAATAATAATAATAATAATAATAATAATGATGATGATGATGATGAAAATGATGATGATGATGATGATGATGATGATAAAAAATACATCTACAAACTATTTAAAAGCCTTTTTTGAAATTTTCTGAGTTTTGAAGAGTGAAGGCATATTTATAATTTACTGTTAATGTTAGTTTCCCTAATATATTTTTTTGCAGCAGGAAGTGGTGTATAATCACTTCTTTCTTAAGTTTCTCTATCAAGAACACATACCTTTCATACCAAAGACAACATGTTAATAGATTTTTTAATTTTTTTATTTATTTATTTGCCTATTGAATAAGTGTTTATTTCTTAGGACATTCTTCTAAGACCAACTGCAAATTATTAAGAATAGCCAAGTATTTCGTAAATGGTTTACATGCACCATAAACCTCATGCTATTCTCAATCACAACAACAAAAATAAGAAATCAATGTGTGTCCTCTTTGGTATAAAAGGTATGTGTTCTTGATAGAAAAGCTCCTTAAGAAAGAAGTGATTATGCACTAGGTGTAACAATTTTAAATTTAATGATCATCTTTTCTTGCTTGAGATGTGGTCAATAATACCCTTTCTCCAATGGTAATTCTCTTTTTACTCCTCACAACTGGAAACCCTTAAGCGTTATATTGAATATTTGGAGACAATGATATCATTGGTAAATGCAACATCCCCATTGAATTATAAGAAAGAAAAACATCAGAGATGTTTCTGGAAACAATGGGTATGCCAAGAAATTGAACTCTTGAATTAAATGTTAATAAATGTTGGTTATTCTTGTGTATGAAATGTTAACATACACAATTTCTGGAAGATGGGTTCTCTCTTCCATACATGCTTGTTAAGTGATGCATTCTTTTTAACCTGATATGGTGAAACACTATTTATTTGTCAAAAAAACTGTTGCATACCATGGGGAGAATGCAGTTGTGACTTATAGGTTGTGAGGAGTTTTTCAAAAAATTCATTCATTTTAGGGGGAAGATTTTTAAATATATTTATTATAAAAAAAATTAAAAAAAACTTTGATGTAAGGTGAAGAAGTATATATGCATACTTTTTCTTGAGTAGTTCAAGATTTCCGACACGAAACTAGTGCTGCTACAACAGCACATACTTTCTGGTATATGTAACTGCTCGCATTATTTACTGTACATTTTACAGGCTAGCAAGAATAATTTCACATATAAATTCAAAATCCAGAACTAAAGGCCATTCAATATATCACATTATGAATGCATTTGAAATTACGATATCATTCCCTTATGCATTTACATTATTCCTGACTTGAATAAAGTTGAATACACTATTTTATTGAATGTAGAGAACATTGTAACATTAAAATTAAGTATATAAAACAGCCGCAACTAATCTCCCCCATGTCGCCGTTCAATGATGAACTTCTCTAGTATCCATCACTGCATTGTTGCTCAATGCAGCGTACAATTTCTGTACTCATTTTTTTCAACTTTTCTTTCATATTAGAATTGAATCACATTTTTAATCGAGAAAACTTAATTATGTTAATTTCAATTAAAGTTTGCAGATTGCTTGAAAGAAAATACATCGATCGACAATACACATTCTAGAATAGAGTGAAAATTGAATATTTTTTTTCATAACCTTTTGATCCATTTCTGTTCTCCAAGACTTTTTCTCGTGGTCCGTAGTTGGTGGGACTCCTGTATATATTTCAATAATTTTAATTAGAAATTTCGCGAAAACCACTATTTTTTCAAATGTACATGACCGTTTTTAATGAGCTGACCTTTGAGAACATAGTTTTAAGACAAAATTCTGTATTTTCCACTTTGTTATTAACAAGTCTTCAGTTTTTGCATCTTTCGAAAATACTGGATTCAACGAAAATGAGGCTAGCGACATTCTTTCGAGCGCCCTTTCGTGTACCTGTGGGGGAGGGGGGATAAAGAAAAAATGTAACGGTTTTGGGGAATTTATATATATTAGAAATTTCTTAAATTTGAAACTCAAATTACGCGAATACTACCATTTTTTGTTGTATTTTTTTTTTTTTTTTTTTTGGAAGAAAAAAATGATCTTTTTTAAAGAACTGATTTTTTACAACAGACTTTGAGGCAAAAATCTGTCTTTAATATTGTAGTTTTGAAATGTTAACTATTTGCAATTTTCCAAATACTTAATACAGCCGCAGATGGAGCGAGCACCATATTTTAACCCCCCTTCCTACATATGAGGAGAAAATTTAAAGAAATAATTTGACTGAATGGTTTCAGACGAACGGACTGAGACGTTTTGTCGTCAATCGTTTTTTCGGTATCATGGACCGACAAAACGGGTTCTGAGTACACAACGTATTAGGGGGAAGTAATTATTTTTATATGTGAATAGAGGAAGTAATTTACTATTTATAGAAACAAGATTTATCCACTTTGGCGTTAGCGGGTTCCGCCAATAAGTGGTTTTCTGTTGAAAATTTGCAGATTTTTCCCCCGCATTAAAAAACTTTCACAATATCTGTGTCCGGGAAAATGTGTATTCAAAAGCAAAATATAAATGTAATGCAAGTAAAACTGAAAGAATATGCAACAGACGTGTCAAAACTGATAAAATGTGTGTAATCAAAATCAGTAAATTTGTGCAAGATTAAGATCAAAAAACGCTGTCGAAATCAACTGACGAAACGAAATCACCGATACTTTCCACACGTGATGGTGATAGGCCGTAGCGCCCTTGTCACGTAGTCTCTGTCGGCGACTTTCCTCACTACGAACAGATGTTTTACTGTAATCCAATTTTCATGATCAAGAACCCACCAAACGTCGATTTGATGTACCCAACATATTAGAGGAAGTAATTTACTACATATTGAAACAAGATTTATCGACTTTTTCGTTACCAGGGCCCAGCAATAAGGCTGAGTTTTGCAACATTACAATACTTATCTATACTGCTAAGCTATACGCGTGAAAGTAAATATCTCTATCAATATTGTGGTTTTGCAATTTTCGAAAATAGAATTCACAAAATGTGAGACCTGCGTCATTGTTATATCAATACTCTATTTGTTAAACCAATTCAAGCCGTTTTTGAGAAAATATTTTTTTAAACTGCCTTTACTACAACATATTCTTAAACAGTTTTGCTTTCTCAGATGAAGTCATGCTGCTCGAAAAAACGGCAAATTTCTGGCAGAAAACTTCTTTCTTCAAGGTAACGAAAAAGTGAAAAAATTGTTACTAAATTTAGGGGGGAGTGGGAATCCTCTAACACTGGGTGTAACCAGAATTCGTGTATTGTGGATCCACGATATCGAGAAATTGAAAGACTACAAAACGTCCATCCGTCTGAACAACGCTACCGGCTAAACTGTTCATCAGATTTTCTCCAAAATTTCCGCAATCGATCTGGCTGGTGTCGCGGCAATTTACTTTGAAACAGATTTTCAATTTTATATGAAGCCCCTGCGACATTTTTCAAAAATCCTGGGTAGTGTGAAGGGCATTTAAGAGAATGGAGGAGGTCTCATTTTGGTTGAAACCTGAATTTTCGAAAATTGCAAAAATTCAAAATTTTATCGGCGTCTTTCTACAACTACTATAAAGATAGTTTTTTCCTCAAAGATATTTTGAAATAAGGTCATGTGCAATTTTTCGAAAATTTGAGTACTTTTCGCATAATTTTGCGTGAAAGTAAGTGTGAGAAAGCAGTCTTAGCACCACTAGTTTTATATACCATGAGTATAAAAAAGTTGGTTTCATAAAGCAATAGCTGAATAGAAAATATGCAATGGTGGAAGGCCTCTTCCTGGAGCCATGCTGTCGTATGCCTTTAGTTGCATCGAAAGCAGAGACGCACTGAGTACTGTATGAGAATTCGTGGCTCTAATTATATTATATCGTTCATTGACTGTTCCCGAAAACTTCTATTTGAAATGCACCAATGTAAAGAATCCCTTGCCAAACATTCTCTTAACTTGTTGTTGTCTCTAGTATTACGTCCGCCAGCTATTCCTTGCGACTGTTTTCAAATGTCAAACTAGAGTTATGTGTCCATTCAGTCAGGCTCTGAAGGCCAGTTGAGAACTTCACGAAACTGCCGTCCGGTCATCAACAAAGTAAGTTCTACATCCTGTTTTGCTAGTGAAACACGGTTTGGAATGGTTTAATCTTTAGGAAACGATTGTATCTTAGCGGCACCGAGTATATTCAATGCAGAAATTAACTGTCGTGTTCTATCAGTGCGGGTGCATTCTGTTAACCAGAGTGCATGAAGTGGCACTGGGTCGCTTTGGTGCACTCTCTCCTCACCTCGTAACTTCTAGAAAGAATGACAAACCACGTATTAAACTGCGATAGTCTGCGTTACAAACTTTCATTAGAAGAAATTTTCACCGATTTGACTGACTTAAGAGGTTGGTTTCCTTTTTCGCAGAAAGTGTGACATTAAGTTATATATTAACATGTTATATAAAAATTGGCTATCAGTTAAATTTGCCAGTTTGTATTTTGATTTAATTCTTAAAAATTGTTATGGAGATTGGTCGTGATCTGTAAATCATTTTATGCGTTAAAAACATCGTGAAGGAATCAGAGTGACCATTAGTGTGGGAATTTCACGAAGTTAGGACGAACTTGGGAATTTGATGATGTCCAGGAAAGTCGTGGAATAATTAGGGATTTGTGTTTCAATCACGTGGGCATACAGACGAATGACCAGTTAACATTTTTAGGACTTATTAAAAAATAGTGGCTTAAGACCAACATAGATGTCTCGGTCACCAGCCGCTACAATTAATGCGCTTCTTGATCTAGTATAGTGGGCGCAATTTATTTGTGTATTTCTTTTTATTTCGTTCAAACGCGCCCACAGAGACCTAGTGTCCCGCAGTGGTGAGTTGAAATAAGACTAAGACATCTCGTCTATAAGGCCTTCAGCCGCATAAATTTGTCCCCAGTGTAACCGTGATTGTTTTGTGCAATGTAATGTTGCTCCTGTCTGAAAATACAGTATTAGTAAAATGGAGCGTCGCCGACGCTCTAAACTGTTTTAAAAATAGTTTCATGTGTTGAAAATTTCTTTCATTCCCAGCTTTGTTCAAATATGTTCTTTCCAGTATATAGGTGTTGTGGTGCGTTATCGTTGGCATTTTTCATGAAATAATTGTAAACGTCATTGCCAACAAAAATAACATAAAGTACTTTTGTTGGCAATGACGTTTACAATTATTTTTTTCCAGTATCTGACATTGGACTTAATAGTGAATCGTAGTAGCTGATAGTGTTACATTCCCGTTCAAAACTTCCCAACACCCAATAGACTTGTATGTTATCTCCATACGGGATATGATCAGGTCTTATTGCAATGTCAAAATTATAATCCCCGTAACAATTAATTGTAGGTTTTGATAATGCTAATAGTTAAATTTTAGTGCAGCTACAGTTTTTTGCTGTTTTGATAATATGCTCAAAAATGCACATATCACATTTGCATTAGCACAATGCAAATGCAAAAATGCAGATCATTCCCAATTACTTCCGAAAGTTCTGTCGCCAATCTTTCACCACTACATTTGATTCTTCTCCGGATTTCCTTAACAGTTCCATATTTTTATCCCCTCATTTTTGAAGAGATTAAAACTTCACAAACTCACTCTAATTTGTGTTCACTTCAATTGCCCTATTAATCATTTTGTATGCGAATCTAGCGTTGCATGTGAATCTAATATTAGAAAACAACTGTTTTGTTTGTTAATGTGAATAAACATAGAAGTTAAGTTTAATAAGAATAAGTTGTGAATCACATTCATTTGAAAATCTGTATTTTCACACTTATGTAACTACTTAGAAGAGCGAAGTCGAACATTCATTCTGTAGCATTAATCACATTTTTCTTTTGTCCGTATTCACTTGAAATTCTTCAAATTTAGTAACTTCCGAGGCAATACTGTTAGTGGGTTTTCGCAAATTTATTTTTTTCAATACGATAATGCGAATCTAAATTGAAATCAATCTGCAGCGCGATTTACTTGGTAATTCAATTGTTCACTTAAAGATGTCGACATCAACGTCATGAAAGAAAATTATGGAGTATTGTGCAAGAAATACGTTTGGATACAGGTATTTAATCAACGCCAGCCACAAATATCGATTTAATAGCCGTTGGTTTAATTCCACTCATTATCTCTGAGATTGCAGCGCCAAAACACGAAAAACCCTTTTTGGAAATTTATTTGAATCTTCTAGCCGGATCTGAAAACAAATTATCAGTTCATCAGGAGACTGAGTCCCATCGAATGACACGATTGTACGCCTTAATTGGTGCACGGGAAGTGGTGTAGCGCGGTGCGACGGAATTGGACACTTAACGCACATCTGCACACTCCAGTTTACTGAATTACTGCATAGGGATTATTACCTATATTAATTAACCACCCTCGTAATTATTTTTTTTAATTCGATAAAAGTATTTTCAAAGTCCGCTATTGAAGCCTCAAAGAATTTGTTGGTCTCTCAGTCCAGTCCCACGCCAGACAAATTGAGTTTATGCATTTGGTAGTTTTCCATGTTTTGTAGTTTTTGTTTTGGCAGTTTTCCACATAATAGTTGAGACATGCCTATTTTTCCTCATAAAAGTATAAAGAATCATGGAAAAGTAAAGCATATTTCCTGTTGATGCAGTTACTGGCAAAATACAAGGCGTGGTCCGGGCTTTCTTCTTATCCAATTCTTGTGAAAGAGGGGAAAAACAATTTTGTATAAACCATAGTGTTTAAGATTATTATTTTTTAATGAAATTGGATCAAATTATAATAAAATATTAATCGATGCAAGTTTTTGACAATTTGTGTTAACACGGTACATTCAAAATACATACTGCAATACGTACTTGCATCGGTAGTACAATAGTGGTTTAGCGAATGACTATGAATCAAGGGCTGGAGAATGATGGATCATTCTCTAATGTACCATTTCACGAACTGAAAAAAAAAGTTAGTGAGTATACGAGTATTTGTAGAAACGCGTTATAAACTCAGAAAGAATGCGGATTCTTCACAGTTCCTCTCTGGAAGAGTAGATTACTGCAAAATACTTTTATTCTTCTTTTTTTTTTTTAAGTGCAATGTTACAATTCTGATGTCCACGTGCGTGTTTAAACACTGGTTACATCCAAATGTTTCATCTTTGGCCATAGACGTTAGAGTACCTCATCCATAACGTACTGTACTGTGAAATACAATTAAAAGAAAATTAATATTTTATTATAATTTGAACAAATTTCATTAAAAATAATAATCTTAAACACTATGGTTTATACAAAATTGTTTTCCCCTCTTTCACAAGAATTGGATAAGAAGAAAGCCCGGACTACGCCTTGTATTTTGCCAGTAACTGCATCAACAGGAAATATACTTTACTTTTCCATGATTCTTTATACTTTTATGAGGAAAAATAGGCATGTCCCAACTATTATGTATTCACATGGAAAACTACCAAATGCATAAACTCAATTTGTCTGGCGTGGGACTTTTTTTAAACAATTATATAAGCCGTGAACCTCTCAAAATAATTTACTTTGATTAAGAATAAACGTACACCTTACTCCATATTACATATTTCACTATGTATAAATATTATCGAAACCTTCACTAACTAAAATTATAATAGAAACAAGATACTATTTTTTGACACTTTGACTAGTAATTCGTGTTTTTATTTTTGTGTTACATGTTGACGCAACTACGCAATTATGCACTTTATGAAACTAGTGGTGGCACAGACTGTCTCGAACTAGTTATTTTTCTCATGTTTTCGGTCTTGCCCCCCATCCTCTTGCCAGCTGCCATGTATCGCAGCCGTTTTTGAGTTTTGATTTTTTTTAATATTACACCTATTTTAGTCAATATTGCGCGACGTCCACCAAAATTTTCAATAAAAAATAAATGATTTTAATGGAAGTACTAATTATGGAGAACAAATTTCATTTTTGTAGTTGTAGGACTACGCCAACAAAATCCAGACTTTCGCAGTTTTTGAATCTTCAGAGTTAACTACGAAAATCGGACCTTGTCCTCCTTTAGAAGTGTATTTCTATTTTTGTAAAAAAATTCACGAAAAATTTGGAACCACTTCTGAGAAAATTTTGGAAATGTCCCTTGGCTTCATCTATCTAAAATTTGAAGGATGTTTTTGGAAATCGCAGAACTTCGAGTGGAGCCAGGTCGATCGGAGAATCGTATTCATTGAAAAAAAAATCTTGCGAATAGTTTAGCAAATATCCGTGCCGGGATTCTTGCACTTAAAATAGCATAATTTGGAATATCCTTTTGCTAGAAGAACTTGTACTAATGTCAGGGAACGAGCATTTTGATTGAATGATTACTTGAAATTGAATTACAATAATCATGTCGGTAAGTTTCAATTCCTAACAAATGTGAAAAGACGTTGCTCTGATAGGAGAAGTGGGGGTAATAGGAGACAGCACTAAATTATAGATAAGTATTTTAAACAAACCATATTGAAAGGCAGAAATGTGTGCTTCTACCTACCATTAGTCATGAGAACTATAGCCAGTTGATTGCCGCAGCCAAAGAAAGCTTGCATCTACGATTATCGCGTTCGTGCCAGGAAAGAGTGATTAATGTTGGAAAGAGCTCTTAGAAAATAAGGTCTTACTTACATGAATTTGAAGATTTCTGGAAGAATTAAAATTTGTTGGAAGGAAAGTTTTTCAGTAAATCATGTGATACCAATTACAAGTACTTATGAAACATTCTATAAATTGTTATGAGCAGATATAGTAAAAATGTACTTTTGGAGCAATTGTGGTCAGTGATTCTCATTACCTGCAGGACTGCCTTGGCCCCAAACAAAATAATGTATTGATGTGAATGAGTTTGCTTGCAAGCAGTTGCGAAATCGTAAACGAACGCCCAAAGGAGGAGAATGATCATCAGCGCAGTTGACTACAGCATTAGAGCAATCATCGAAGGTGCAAGGTCCGCAGAGCGGCCCGTGCCGATGTATCCCATTTAGCACGCTACAGAAGAGGTGCAAACCTTTGAATGTGGATTGATCTCGTATGAGATGCAAAAGTATTACCATAAGGAAATGACTGAACACACAAAGAAGCTTGCAAATATGTTTTATGGAGTTACGGCCATGGAGTTGAAGTCATATGAAACTCTTCCACTTACAAATGCAATAATGTTCAAATCGCCTTAAATGTGGGTATTAAAAACGTGAGAGAGATTTCAAAACTAGTGGTGCTGCAACGGCACATTCTTTCTCCCGTTATTGGAAACTGCTACGTAATATTGAAATGCATTTTCTGCGGTACTAACGCCTTAGCTATTACTTGAAAACGTCCAATTCAAACTCAGTGCCTGTGATGCATATCTGCATTCATTACGATAGTCTGGTGGAGCTACCATTTATTTTGCCAAATGAAACAAACAGGAATACATCTGACTGATACAGTATTCGCAGTGAGTTATACAGCAACGCACTGTTGCCCTTGCAGCGGTCTCAACTCTATGTACATTCGCTTGGCGAATAATGTCAATTCTTGGCAAAAACGCTAATTCTCATCTGTATTCAGATTTCAACTTATCGGTTAGTCATAGTTCATCATACACAGTTCATAAATAAATTTAATACTAATAAACTAATTAAATTACTAATATTCTACGATTAGTAATATTAGTATACCTTAACATTAGTATACTTTTATATATTGATGCCGCCTGAAACGAAGCTCAGGAAAATAAATCATTAAGGTAGTATGTTTGTTAAATCGTCCACGGTGAAATATCCCAAAGCATACTTCAAATGAAAGTAAAATATCCGTTCTTCAAGACGGTAAGAAACACTGGCTCTTACCGGCCTAATTTTTTAATAAAAGAAATTTCTTAGTACAGGCTCTTATTGAAAAAGTTATACGGTTAGTGTACCATTTCTTTTAATCCATAATAATTTTGTTTTAGGAATAAGATAATAAATGTAACCTAACTTACCGGACATTCTGACGCGTAATTTATAAAAATCTGCTGTAAAATTCACCTCAGAGTACTGGCTTTCTGCCTAGGAGTTACGCTGTACAAATCAAGCTATTTTCAGCACTGGTTCTCTTAGGGCACGGAAGAAAACCGCGACAAAAAATATGGATTATCAAATGGGGTTCGAATCATTCCTCAAAGGTTTATTTGGAAACACTAGTTGGACTAAATGAAACAGCTGTATCTTATCTCCGCCACCATCTCGACGTTCAACAACAATCAGCTCAAACATCGATTGCGGTATTGTGCAAATTTCAATTAAGCTTTGCGAATTGCTTGAAATAAATTCTTCAGTACATTGAGAATACAAATTGTAGAATAGAATAAAAAGGAAAAGTGCGAGAAAGTAAAAATAGAAAAAGAAGCAGAATTATTATTCTCGCAGAGTCAAAAGAAATAAATGAGTTACACGGACAGCAGAGGTGTTTCGGAAGTGGATGAAAGATTCCTACCTCTGTTGTTAGAAACATCCATTTATGTAATAGACAATGCAGCTGTTCATTCTGTGCTGGTGAGCGAGATTTTTCAGCAATGGTTCTTTTAAGAATGTGAAAAACACTCATTTATGAAATTCATTCTCTCCATTTTAAAAATTATTATAAAGCTTTACAATTCAGTTACAAAAGTAGTTGTTTCAACATTATTTACATCACTATAAAGAATGGAGTAAAACATGTATTAAATTCAGTTGCGTTCAATGATATTGTGGTAAAACCAGTAATACAATTTTAATTGGAACATAAAGTTTGTTTATAGAATGTATAAAAGCTTCCGAGACTTAGTTCAAAAAAACTGAACTGGTTCTCACTGAAAAAAACGCGGAAGTTTTGTTGGATTAAATTATAGAAAACACAATTTTATTTTGATGTAATGTTTGTCAATATTCTAACTATTTGATAAATCATATTAATTGATGTGAGGAAGATGAAATGATAAAAGAAGCTGGTCATTGAGTTCTCTCTCCCCTCCCCCTTATTGTCACTAAAATACTATCGAGTTGGTGTGGAGCAGTGTAAAAGATATTATCAGTGCCGTCATGTAACCCCTTTCTATCACAAAGCAACAAAAAATTAAAGGAAGCATTAGAACTGATTACTGTGGAGAAATAAGTGAATAAATATAATAATACCTTGAGTAATATTTACTAAACACAATGCAGTGAAAATAACTGAACGAAACATGAAAGGAAATACTTTCTTTCTATTCATTGAGGCAGGTAGCAACTGGGGTTCTGGAGCGGTCACCCATCATACGGGATACGGGTCAGTGGATTCGTTTCGTACTTCACGACAGCTATGAAGGCAGGTTGCCGGCATTTGCCTACCGACGGCATTTCTATTCATTAGTTTAGAATATAACATACTAATTATTTAAAACCAATAAAGTACTAAACACGCCATTTATAGAGTGTTGAATTCTTACACTTCATGTGAGTTCTATAACCTTTCGAATTGGTTAGATGGCTGACATCGCGCGCTTATTAAACGGTGTTTAGTAGTGTGACGACATGAAACGTAGATCTCACCGAATAATTTTATCTACAAAACAAGTATAGTACCTCTCATAATTCTTCGTTCATTCACGTGATTTTAAATTGTCTGATTTACTAAACGAAATTAAATCATGTTTAGTAAATCTTACTGCAGGAATAATTGTATTTACTACGTAATTGCTTACCAAACATGTTTAGAACATTCTACCATAACGTTTTTTCTCTGTGCACTGTAGATGATGACAAACACAATTTTGCTGTATTCTTTTGTTATTTCCTAAATTGCAATTTTTACTTTCTCGTTTACGTACGTATATATGGAATAATTATAAGTTGTATATAAAGTTATGTAATGCTGTGGAAAATCGATATTTGAAGGAAATGCACATTGTAGTCCCCGAAAACATTTTTCTCTCCCCCCTCTCTGACTGTCTGCCTGCCTCTCTCTTTCTTTCTCTCTCTTTCTTTCTCTCTCTTTCTCTCTCTCTCTTTCTCTCTCTCTTTCTCTCTCTTTCTCTTTCTCTCTCTTTCTCTCTCTTTCTCTTTCTCTCTTTCTCTCTCTCTTTCTCTCTCTTTCTCTCTCTTTCTCTCTCTCTTTCTCTCTCTTTCTTTTTCTCTCTCTCTTTCTCTCTCTCTCTCTCTCGTACGTCTGTGTGCGAGGGGGTCGGGGTGGTCGCGTCGGTGTAGGTGGGCGCGGTTTCTGGTGGAGAGTTGAAACGTCCACCTGGGCCCTGAGTTTCACGGTGCATCTCAAATCGTTAGTTTCACGGTTAAGGCAGTGAGTAGGCCAAGTTCGCGATGCCTTTCCGATGGGCCCCTGACGCCGACCTTTAGGCTGGATTGGGCGAAGGATGTTCATATGAATGTTCCGCATCTCTGTTATAGAAGTCCAGGCGGGAAAAATGACCCCTCTCCCGCCAGTTCGGGAGGCCCCCTGTTGGGCTCTTTGGGTTTGTTGTGACAGTGGCCCGAAAGTCCGTGCAAAGACTCGTTCCCGGCGCATGCAAGTAGCCCAAGGCATTAAATGGCGAGGTTGCCGCGAAGGCAACTGCTTACCGGCGGGATCCGGATTCCAGCCTGTCGATGAACTTTGTGCGTCAGCGGGGGTGAGGATAAAAGACTTAATGCCTATGTGCCCCACCTCGGGGTTCGCGCCCCCTTGGTAGAACAAGGTATTATGTATGGTGATGTAGTGTCTGTGCAAAACACTAGCCCCTAAACTCTCTCAAGTTGTTTTAATGAATATTCCCCGGTCGATCTGACCCGACTCATAGCTCTGAGAGTTTGAAAAACCTTCTTTAGAACTTGGGGGTACTTTATAGAAGCTTCTGGAACATTTTCAAAAATTTTCTCCATAATATCTCCAAATTTGTTCGTTATTTTTTTAAATTAATTATATATATTAATTATATATTAAATAGAGTGAAATTCGCTTATAAAAATGACATGCGTCTGATTTTTACTCTTAAATCTAAATATTTGAAAATTAAAAAGTGTTTGTTTTTTTTTCGCGGCGTCTCATCACAACTATAATATTGAAAGATATTTTTCTTAAAAACAAGCGTGTTCTCCTTAATTAGTTCTTTTATTAACGTCATGCATATTTTTTTGAAAATTTTAGTAATGTTCGTGGAATTTTCAGTGAAATATGTGCTGTATAAAAAAATCATAAACAAGAACTTTTCAAGGCTGTAATTTTTTCTTTAAACATTTGGTAGAGATAGTGCTAAATGAACTATAAGATGATGTAAACACCATCTTTTTTTACGTATAATGCTAAATGGACTAAATAACGTGACATAAATGCCATTTTGATCTATTCTTGTTTTATATTAATTACAAAAATGTAATTATTTTTTATTTATTTCTTTTTTTGAAATATCTTTTGCGCCATTAATTTACATTACAAGTTATATGTATGAATTATTCCATTTGCGAGTACAATTGCTTCAAATACCAGTCAGTTCTACCAATAGGGGACCGAAAAATAAAAAGTGTTTAAAAAATGTAGTTTGGGCGGCAATAGATGGCAGCTAGGAAAAGTGAGGCAAAACTGAAAAGCTAGCCCGGACCAAAGAAATAAGAAAAGTAACTAGTACGAGAAAGTGTGTCATTCTTTCTGTAGCACCACTAGATTTAATGCAGGTTGCATGGAAACGAATAGAGTGGAGATGAACCGTCTGTGCAGAATCCGTCGCTGTCGCCTGCATGATTTTCATGCGTCAAAATAAATTAAAATAATGAAATTTATATTGTATATTTGTCAAATATTAAACTCATTTACTTAAGGCTTATTGTTTGGGGGAGTTTTTGCTCGTGATATGTTAAATTTATTCCTTTGCGCCTTCTATTGGAACTATCCGTACTTTTGAATCATTGTAATTGAATCCGTAATTTTAAATCATTGAAGAATTTCGGGAATATTACTTTCCATGTATGTGGTTTACGCAGGCATCTAAATGCAAATATCGGGCCTGACTCCCCCTCCAATACATTTTTTACGAAAGGAGTATTCCTGGAGTTACGTGACCGTTATTAGCAATTATTGCTTTAGAGGTTTGGACTTCGTGATTTTTTTTTACTTAAAAAATATATATTTATTTTTGAAAAAAATATTCTCTTTGGCGGTTCACATGATTTTTTGTTCCATTTCATTGCTGTGAGAGAATGCGAATATAAGGTGGTTTCGCTGTTTGTGTATTGCTGAGACTGCGTCTTGCCGTCGCGCAGTAGCACGGATCGCGAATCTACAGACGTCCTTCGTTATATACAAAACAACTCCTTACGCCAAGGTTTGTTGTTCGTGGTGCAACGAGTGTGTCCGACGCGCCACACGTGGCGGCGGAATCACTGAGCGCTATTTGTGAACTTGGCCCTCGATTCCGGAGTTATGTTCTCGAGCCACGAGCTGTCGTTCCAGGAAGAAACCACGCAAACTAACGCGGATTCTGCTGCTTAACGGGACGAGATTAGTAAACCGAGACTGTCTTCTGACTACATTCCTAAAGCAAAGCTTCTGGATGACCGGCTAAAGTTTCGTAAGTTCAGTCTGTCATAATTACTGTTGTGCTCCGAGATTTTAGATCCTTTATTCTCCGGAAGTTGTGATTTTTCTTCATTAATAGCTTTGAACATTTCAGTGAGTTTGGAATAGCACTCATTATTAGAGAAAAGGCTCCTGTTATTGGCAGACTTAATTAAATATAATTTTTCTGATTAAAACTTAATACGATAAATTCTCCATTAGAGATTCAAAATGGGTAACTTTTAAAACCGTACCATATGACATTGTTGATAATTAGATCGAGTAGTGTGTTGGTGCGAATATGGCTGATAACGGAACTCGTCGGTTAATGTTTACATTATCCGAAGTGGGTGGAAAAAAGTCCGAAAGAAGAACAGCTACGAAGTATGTTTTCGACATAAGGCGGATGATGTTGACATTGTCCTACACGAGCTGGATAGTGTAGGTACGATATAAGGGAAAGTAGTTGAGAAAAAAAATTTATATAGATTTTGAAATATTTTTGAAGGGGTAGTGTACTACCCTCCCCTATAGTGACTATTGAATAATTGCATAGTTTTTCCGGGCGCGTCAACTGCTAAGGTCAATAGTCCCGTGAGTGTAGTGCATGATTATATCACGGTAATCTTCCCCCGCGGGATGACGAGATCCGGTGCCGACCTTGACATCGGCTTGCAGTCGCCCCCCCCCCCCCACACACACACACACACAAATGGGGCACCGACCCAGCCGAGACAAGCACTGAACTCCCGACATGTGTTGCAATATAATGCACAGAAGTGTGTGCAAGGAAGGGGGCGAGGATACGACAAGGAAGAGGAAGGAAAGATTGTGTGCCGATCGTGTCCCGCTTGTCTCCCGCATACACCTGGTGTTGATCGGAGAAACCACGCCAAACTACCAATCAGGGCAGCCGGCATCTAGAAATCTCCTCCACCCAGAGGCTAAATCCGACCTAGCTATCCAACTAGTGGCGAAAATCCTTTCACCGTGAGGACTCGAATTCTAGAACCTCCTGGTCAGGGGCACTGCGTTCACATCGAAGCCCCGGGCCACCTAAACCGATATACAGTGACGAATAGCATATTTGTGATAAACGGGGATCAGATTGTTGGTGGGATATTTTTAGGGCTAGAGAGAAACCTAACGAATCCTAACGTTACTAATTGACTGTTCGGTACAAATTTTAGTTGGCGACGAAGCTCGGGACTTTGTGATTTACATATAACAACCTTGAGTCTGCACAACGCATAGTTCCCAACCCATTGTTCTTCTGAAATACTGCTTGTGAACAAAGACGCCACACACTAGGGACGATCACCTGGCTGAAGTGCGCTTTGGCGGATACCAACATTAACCGGATAAAGTCCGAAATGATCCGTTCATTGACTTTCATACGTCTTTATCCACACAGCTGACCAATGTGGGTTTTTACTGGGCATACCTTCAATTAGTCCTGCTTGGATCATATTCAATGGAATCCCTTAATTTGAACGTTAAAGGGAACTTAAGCAATTTCGATTCTCCTTATTTCGAAAGGATCTCAATTTCTGTAATTATGACATTCTTCAGCCTTGTTACGATACATCTTCCCGAAACGCTAAAATATTTTTCTCCAAAATTAAAATTCTTTTTGTGTGTGTGTGTGTGTGTGGGGGGGGTTCTTGTACTTTGTTAGGGAAAAAATGAAGTGCTACGTAGTGTTTCGTTTATCCTTTTTGCCTCCGACAATCCCATCTGTTGAAATTTTGTACAGTATGTTTGAGATGGTTATTCGTATCGTTGTGCGAACCTCAATCTCGAGTTTTTTAAAGTCAAAAAATCCTTCGTACATCTTCCTCTGGAAATTAATTTAGTTTTACCAACCAAAAGAACCTCAAGCATAAATGACGCTTCCCACCGAAATTCTACATCAGTGGTGCTAAGAAATGGTTAATACTTTCTCGTTCTATTTAGTTTCCTAATAGTTTCAGCCTGGACTAGTTTTTTGGTACTGTCCCACTCTGTTCCCAACTGCTACCTGTCGGCACCTTAAATACTTCTCCTTATTCGCTCGGTTTTTGGATTCCCTAATTGTAGAATTGAAATACAATTATATGAATATTATAGAAGAAAAAAGTTGGTTTTGTGTGCAAATTTTTATTGAATAATATAGAGCGGCTTTTAGTAAATGTTTGGGTGTTTCTGAAAATGCGCAGTTTTGAGCTTTTCTCAGAAAATGTTTTTATGGAGGAAATTATTAAGCCATAATTTGAAACACTTCTTGTAAATTCAGTAATGCAGAAAACGCTCTTAATTGTAAATGTTAACAACGTGAGATATAGTTCTTCAAATAAATTACATTTGTGTATTTTCGTAAAGTCAAAAAATACATCAAAATATCTTTTGTAATGTTACGAAAAGTTTAAAGAAAAAAATTGAGAATGTCCTGTTTTTACAATTGCCCTTATTTCATTCAAAATTGTCAAGGTAAAAAAGGTACTTATTAGTCAAAACCGACGAAAAATTTTTAAAAAATGTGAAAATGGGTTATTTTCCTTACGTCATAACAAAAAAAATCTCCACTCAAATGCATTGTTCTGAAATGAAAACAAAAAAGATATTTCCTTAAAATATTCCCCATACTAATTATATATTGTAGAACATGAGGTGCGAAATCTGAATATTTTCTACCAAAGATCAACACAAATTCTACAATTAAAACACCGAGTATCATACAGCTAAATGATGTCCCAACAGTGAGACTTCACAAAAGTAAATAAAACCCACCTATCATGTCGTTCAACAATGAACTTTGCAACTATCCATCCTGCATTAGTACCCAAGGCAGCGTGCGGTGGTAATATAAAATTGTTAAAACTTCGTACAAATTTATGGTACAATTTTTTTTCAATTTTTCGTATATTTAAATCGTATTTCTAAGAAAGAAAATCTAATTGGTTTCAATTGTTTGTGGATTGCGTGAAAGAAAATACGTCAGTACATTGGGAAATCATTCGTTGCAATACAGATAAAATATATGGATTATCCGAGTATATTTTAAATCATTTCGAAAAGTTTCGTTTGTAAACATATGACAAAAGCTCAAATGTGTGAAACTATGAAAGAAATGTAAAATAAAATACAACTTCCGACTTACGTGGCATCCAACTGCCTCCAAGCTGGGCTCAAATTAGGTTCACGAAGCGCGGGAAATTCGAAGCGGGCAATGTTTGACGCATAATTTCACCAAAAACAAATATAGTTTGAAAAAAGTTGAACTTATTCGAAGATCTGTTTTTGATGAACACATTTCATTAAGGGGAAAAATATCTTCACAACTGTAGTTTTAGGAAAACGCTGGATTTAACGTTTTTTAAATTTATTTTATTTTCAGTTTTCGAAAAAATTACGTATTTTAACGTTAGTGACCTGCACCATTCTCTTAACCATACTTCGCCCTATCCACAAATTTTAATTAAGAAAATTGTGCCTTTTTTAAAAATTTTGAAAATATTCCAGGGGCTTCCTGGAAAGTATCTCACAAAATTAAAATATCTATTTCAAATTCAAATGTCGCGACATCAGCCAGATTGATTAGGGTATATCAAATTTGGAGAAAATTGGCTGAACGGTTCAGACGCTAGCGTTGTTCACATACAGATGAACAGACCGACAGACGTTTTGCTGTTAATAGGATTTTCTGGATCAAGGACCTCAAAACATGGATTCTGGTTTCACCGTGTATTCAGAGAATTTTTTAAAATAAATTTAGCTACTGGCTTGTTCACTTTTTCGTTACCAGAGCCCGGTAATAAAGTTTTTCTGTCGAAATTTCGCCTTTTTTACTGCAGCATTACATAACTACTGCGTAAACGCTAACGAGAAAGTAAAAAATTGGAACCATGTTTTTGAGAAAATTTTGAAAATGTTCCAGCAGCTTCATGTGAAATACCCCCAAAACGTTAATTTATGTCAAAATTCGAAATCAGTTTTCCGCAGCATTGCTTTCTCTATAATACGTGTATTACTCCGGTAATACATACATGAGCGAGGAAGTAAAAACCTTCGAGCTAGCGGAACCCCCGCTACGGGGTAGCGTTAAAATGTCATCATTCCCAGTGTATTCTATTCATGCATTGTCATACAATTGCTAGTACTATAGTTTGTAACCCAATTCTGGACCGACAAGGAGATCGTTAGTTCTTCGGGTGTAAACGGTTTGGGATCTAGAACATACTAATGACTTCAAAAGTAGATATTTTATAATATTTTTGTAATACCTAATATTCCGGTTTCCAATTATTGCAACGTAACATTCAAAACTTCAAAATAAAATAAGGAATAAATTTAAAAATACTGTCTTGTTCTCGTGTTATGTTGACCTTGTTTCCAATAGGCTATTGATATCACCAACAATTTATATTTCTCTTCAATTCATACTTGGAGGCGTTTTCGAAATCTAAAACTGGGTCTAAACGTATGTGAAGCAGTGTAGAATCCAAAGTGGGTTGAAATTAATATATAAATGACCATTTGAATCTGTTAAAATCACGTCAATGTTTTCGAAACAGTTATCACTCAAAGTTGAATGAGAAAATTGAAAGTAGCATAATTTCATATTAAGGAGTATATTGCATTGGGAAAGAAATCTCTAAAATCAATATTTAAGGGGTAATTCAGATTCGAATGAAATTGAACTAAAGTAATTATCGAAGTTTTAGTGGTTTTAATGCAATCGGATTTATGCCGTATTAACGCAGTTTGCTCTACTCGATCAAAATAAATAGATAAAACTGAGCCACTTTTGAGAAATAAAAAAAGACTTGAATTTGCAAAATCTGGAGTGCATCCAAAACGATCGATGGAATGTCCATTTCGGAGAAATACATTGAATGATTTAGGTGGTTGGTATTGCGCAGAGACTGACGGGCGAAGAGAGGGTTTTGTAGTATTTCCTTCAAAATATCAACATGGAATTTGTGCAGTATTGCAATATTTTCTCTAACGTTTCCCAGATGGTAAACACTTTGGTTTCAATCTAATTATGTTAACTAAATTAATGACTGACAAATTCTTGTTCCGAAATCAGTATAGATATCAGAACGTATCGAGAGGTGGTTTCTGCTAATGCAGCTATTGGCACCATTAAACGCGCATACCGTTTTGCTCGTGGGCAAAGTGTGAGGCACTTGCAGGGATTGAAGATCGTGTTGGCTTTTTTAACTGTTGGCGCCAAAAGGCGTCTGCTTCAGTATGTCCATTGATTAGTTCGGGCTGTTTTTTCAGGCAGCAGATTTGGTAGGTTCGAGCAGTTACCAGGCGCTATCGCCTTTTTTCCTTGTTTTGCATTGACATTTATCACCTAGTAAATTAGAAAATTCCTGGTATCCTCCAAAACTTGTCGTTCGGAAGAGAATAGGACCTGCTGTTTTGTCACCTTCATACTCTCAAAGGCTACTCCGAGAGAGCAAACCGAGAGCAATCTCACATTCATCTTACGAGGAAGCGGTAATACTGTTCCGTGCTTGTTCTCCGCGCTTTCCTCTGATGATTTGGGGTCAAATTTCAGTTTTCAAGATCAGGATTACCAAGTGAATATATACTCAAAGATACATGTTCTGCAGTAAATAACAAATTTTCCAAAATATATTTTTTTGTTGGACGTCATAATTGTTCATTATGGTTCGAATTCCTATTTCATTTAGCAGTACGTCTTCGACATAATTATTGATGGTACGTATGGCATGCTTCAAATGGCACTCGTTATGATATGACCCAATGTCTTTATCTGGGAGACTTGCTATTTTGCTTTGGTTGTTTTATTTTCTTATTCCTCGTTTCGAAACAGAAACACTTTTAATTATAAAATTACCTGTTCCAAAAAAGTGCAGGTTATGCATGAGTACTGAATAACCAGTAAGTCTCGTGTGTCATTAAAAAGCAGACGCTCACACTTTTCTTAAGCAAGTGCAGTTATTTATCGTTAAGACGCGGACCCCAGCGGCGATGGGGCGCTGGGCAAAGCAGGCTCCAAGGGAGGCCGCGACGGCTGGCGCGGTGTCGATGGCGCGACGGGCGGCGCGTCCTGCGCCCAATTAACCCGGAGGTCAATGGACATGACCTCGACGGTCCGCCGCCCAGCGCCCGGGAACGTGACGCTCCCGTGACGTCACGCGCGGCGCGACGTCAATCGCCAGCCAGGATCGGCGCTCCTGCCGTCTCGTCGCCGCGCGCAGCAGCCGCCAACCCGTCACGTGGCTGCCTCGCGCCGCGGCTCCTGTCCCCCGTTTGCACCTTCCCGCGGTGTCCGAAGAACGAAGTGCGCGCGCTCTGGCAGTCGACAGGAAAGTCACTTGCTTAAGAGTTCGTAGGATGGCCGCAGCACCGCGCTGTCCTCGCTAGCGCCCTGGCCGTGCGTCTTTCGCGGGGCGGGGCGCGAACCGGAGCGCGCGGGAGGGCGGGTTGCGTCCGACCTTTTCTGCGGGCGCGAACGCGGGTATTTGGAGCGCCGCGTCAGGCGGCGCGTGAGTCAGGCGGGTGCGGGGGGGACGCCGCTCGCCTCCTTCGGGGTTTGGCGCACTTGCGTAAGGGCCTGCGCGCGCTCCGGCCCGCCGCCCGCCCGCCGCCGCCGCAGTTCGCACCCCCGCGGCTGGCGCGGCTCCCGAGCCTCTCGGCAGAAAATACACCTGTGCTGTGTCGCAGCTTGGCCGGACTGGCGCGCCGCCTCGCGCTGCACCCCAGCGTCACCACCGGTGCCGCTGGGTCACCCGAGCGCGAGGAGCGGCACCACGCACCCACCGCCGCCAGCGCACTCGCCGCACCCACCTCTGCACCCGCCTCCGCCCGCACGCACGCCCGTTCGCGGCCGCGTCTCGCGCCGCTTCGCCCGGCGACCAGCCCAGGTACCGCCGCGTGCCACCTTTGAAGCCTTTTCCCCCGCTCGCCACCCCTCGGTCCACATCGGCCAAAAAGACCCGCCCCCGCATGGTGTGCTGCGCCCTCTGTGGTGTGCTGTTAGTTGTGTGGTGTGTTGTGGCATGCGCGTGCGCGCGGGTGCCACTCGCCCTCGTCAGGGAGGGCTTCGGGCGGGGAAAGCGCGCGCCCCGAGTCCGCGCCGTGCCGGTCCACGCTGCCCCACCCCGCCCCTCTGCGCGCCGCCTCAGGCGCAGGTGCGTTACGTGAGCGCCCGCGCGTTGCATCACGCGGTCGTGTTGTGTCAACACGGAGGGGGGCGCGGCGGTGGCCCGCGGCCAGTAGCAGGCCGTGCCCGGTGCCACGCCGTCTGCCCCCGCTATGGCAGCGTTGTTTGTGCTCTTGCTGTGGCTTCTTCTGCTAATCTACCTCGCGTTTGTCGCCTTCGACGTGTGAAACCTCGCGCTCCCCCCCCCCCCCCCCGTCGTCAGCCCCAATCGATAGCGGTAACGACGCCACGCCGTCTGGGCAGCCGTGCGCCCCGACAACGGCGGCGCGACCACCCGAACCCCACGGCGGCGGCGGCCGCTGGCCCCGACCCGGGCCACGGCAGTCGCGCGCTGCGCCGCCCGCCGGGTGCGCGCTCCATCGACCGCGCGGACGGCCGACGACCTCGTCCCCGGCGCGCGGCCCGCCGTTGCCCTAGGCCGGCGGCGCGCGCGCGTCACCTGGGCGCACGCCGCGGGGCTGACGCAGCGACCGCAGCGTCCGGCGGCGGCGGCCGGCCTTCCGCCCCCTACCCCTTCACCCCGGCCGGCACCCCGCCCCCGCGGCCCCTCGCGGCGCCTGCGCGTAGCGCCCCGGTGCCGCACCGACGCCTCCTCCTCCGCCGCCGCCCGGGCAGCCGCAGTGCAAGCGCGACGGGCCCCGGGGACGCACGCGCTCGCTCGCCGCCGGCGACGGCAGCTGCCCTCGCGGCCGACCCCGCTCCCTCTCCCTGTCTTGGAATTGGGCGACATCGCCTAAGTTGCGAGTCATGAAGGCGGACATGCTGGGCGCGGGCCCCGCCGCGCTGCTGGGGCAGCGTGAGCGGCTCCGCGCCGTCGTCATCAAGTACCTGGAGCACTTCATCCCCAAGTGAGTGGGGCGCGAGGCGGCGCGCAGCGGCGCGGCGGCCGCCATCGATCCGCCCAGGCGGCTCGGCGCGCCGCCGTCTGGTATCGACCCGCGAGCCCTGCGGCGTAGTACGCCCGCCGCGTCCTGGCTGCCCGCCGACACCTTCACCATTCACCTCCGCACACGTGAGAGCGCGACCGCTCACCCAACGCCTTTTGCTATGTTTCAGCGCGTCGGGCACGAGCGCGGTGGCCATCGACAACAAGATCGAGCAGGCCATGGTGAGTTCGCCAACGCCCTGGCGCCCGCGATCGCGTCCCCCGCGCGCGCCCCGCGGTCGCGCTGACCGCCCCCCTCCGCGCGCTCTGCCCGCAGGACCTGGTCAAGAGCCACCTCATGTTCGCTGTACGCGAAGAGGTGGAGGTACTGAAGGAACGCATCGCCGAACTGATGGAACGCATCAACCAGCTGGAACTGGAGAACACGATCCTGAAGGCGCATGCGTCGCAGGAGACGCTGGCACAACTGGGCTCGAGCAAGGGTGGCACGCAGACGGGACAAGGTGCGCAAGGGCAGGCGCCAGCGACGCAGAATCAGCAGCAACAGGCGCCACCCAGCCAGCAAACGGCGCCGCAGCAACAACAGCAACAGTCGACGCAGGTGGCGCCCCCGGCCGCGGCCAACGGCGGGCCTGCGCCCAACATGGTGTAGGCGCGTCCTCGCGCACTGTCGCTAACGCCGCCACCCCCACCCCCTGCAGCCTCGTCACCGCCGTCACCGCCGCCGCCACAGCAGCAGGGCTGGTCGCCGCCACGGCGTGACCCGCCTCCCGGGGCCCGACCGCCGCCGCGCTGCCCCGTGCAGCGTGGTGCCGTGCCGCCGGGCCTCGGGGGTGGCTCCGTCCGGGCCGGCAGGGACTCGAACGGGAAGGAGCGAGGGCGTCTGGGAGCCTCCGTGGCCCTCGGCCGCGGGCGCCTCAGCGCTCAGAAACGTCACTATGGCTGTGCTATATAATAAGAATACTAATTTTTTATTCTTCACCTCTGTACATAGCTGTGATCTAGCCCTAGCTCTGTAATTACCAGTCTATACTTGTTATAATTATGTTATAGTTAATTTTATGTATATATCCAGCGCTTATTGTGTATTTAAATGAATTGTTTTTGTACTTTGTTGATTCACCATCCCTGCTGTGCTCAGGCACTTGTGTGGGTTGTGCGGGTGCTATGTTTGGATCCTGCCAGCCGTGTGTGGAAATGGTACTGAGCCATTGTAGCTACTACTGCCTGGGTGTGTAGGGCAGTCACACTGCACTAGGGGGGTTTGCTGTGGGTCTAAAGCTTCTCTATTGCATACCATTTATACACCATGTGTGTGAGAACTGTGCAGGAGGGGTGGGTGATCTATGCTTTGCACAATATAAATAAAGCAGCTTTGTAAAATGTAAATAATATAAGATAGAGAAAAGATACCTATTTTATTGGCAGCATTGAATAAGGAAGTTGGACAGATTGTATGTATTTGTGTATTTTGAGGTAGGTGAGAGGGTGTTTTGAGTGACTGACAGGATGTTGCATGCAAAGAGCCTCTTGCTTCTTAGTGTATTTGTCATATAAGACATTCATTTAAGCAATTGCTGAAACTCTTATGGTTCCTCGTGATTATTGCAGTAATTAATAATAAACAGTTGACCTTATTTGAGGTGTTATACCATTCCATTCTGAACATGTTACCACCTACGCAATCATCCTTTCATACCTGTGACATGTTAAAACAGAGAGAATGAATGAAAATGTGTTTTCTCATCTTGCAGTGATGTTGCTCCGTGTTTATATTATGCAATTTATAAGTATTAGTTCAGTCATAGTCAAGAAACCTGTTCATTGTTGAATATTGAAGTGTTAACATTAAATGTGCAGTAATATAAATCAATAAGTCTGGAATAAATTTGTTTCATTTCATTAAAGATCTTGAAAAAATTAAGAACATGAAAATGCATTTTTCATCTCTCTTAGGATTTTGGATTTAGTCAAGCCAGAACATATTATATTTAAGTATTATTTAGTATATTATGAGTATAAACCTGTCAATACAGTAAAGGTTAAGAATTCTTGTAATTTTGAAAATTGGTTTGTTAGACAAATGCTCTTAGAACAGATTTCAGCAAATGGAATTATATTTGATTTTTGTGACTGCAGTTTTCTCAGTTGGAATTGGCTAATGAAAAAACATATTATTCTTATTGTAATGGGAGTTGATTGACAAAAACTGGCAGAAGGTAAGCAGAAAGATGATCATCCATATTCTAAGGGTTATGACAACTTATATATAGTTTACTTTGATTTTGAGCTTGATGATTTTTTAAAATATATTTCCCAAAAATTCAAAAATATTTTCTTCAATGCTAACCACAAAATTTAGACTTTGTCGCTAAATATTCAAACTATTATGATTGTATGAACCTTCAAGTTTAAGATTTGTTTTTTGTTGTTTTAAATTTGTTTATTGCTATGTGGTGTGTGGTAATGACGCTAATGCTGGAAACAAGGAAAACCACACATATGCTGCAGTTCTAGTTGGTGCTGGGAAGTGCTATTCCTGCTTCCTTCCTAAGAGCAATGACTCACCTGTGAATCAGAGTCACTCTTTAGCATAGTTAAACAGGCAAGAAAGTTGTTTGCTTGCATCACCTCATCTGTCAATGACTGATCTTAAATCATTTGGTTGATCCTGTATTTAATTGAGCTTTTTTATTTTAAACACAAATCTAAAAGTGTTAACTACAAATCTGAAAAATCTAGAAAATAAGATGTATAATTATATCAGAAATCTCAAAATGCTAACAGATTTGTATGTATTAAAAATTTGTGACTACAAAATACATTGTTTTAAATTAATCTGAATTTACTTCATATTTGTCTTCCTAAATTACTATGTACTTTTATTTTGGAAATATTTTTCCACATATGACATTCTTCATACAAATATATTTATTAAGTCAGTGATACACATGCTTCAATAACATGCGCCAAGTTCTTTATGATATATATGCAAATGTACATTAAAATTTGTGCCTGTGAGCTCAAAGACATCTTTCAGATCAATTCAAGTCTTCATTTTTTTAGAATAAAATCAACTTTTCTAATATATTATAAAATATTTATGGACACCATTTGTGCATCCTGTCATAATGAATTTGTTCACATTATTTGTTTCCACTCATAGGTGATTCAAGCCCATGAATATGCTATTAAATGTCGATGATTCGTGGCACCAAAATTTACTTAATATAAGATATTGTAAGTATCTGTAAACAAATTCATATTTACATTGCAGTTTTTAAACTACTAAATAAAATATTTAAATTTTGTTGATATAAAATGTAGGCCTTTTTCTTACAGGATTGAATGAAGGGAAAGATTACACAGGTTAATTTGGTTCTTGATTAAATTCTATTGAAATTTTATCATTTTTTAACAATTTTCTCTATGAGGTAGAAAAATATTATCTTTGAATACTTTTGAATAACAATATCCTCTTTGGTGACTTGAGTAAGAATAGCACACTTACATTGAGAAATATACAAAGTACTGCTTTGATTGTCAGTACACAACTACTTTCACACACAATGCAATCATACATATCCTCATCTGTGACATTCTCTCACTTAGAGTTCACTGTGAGGAAAAGGAAATTATATTAGTGTGTCCATCAATAGTAATCACAGACATTACCCATCCTTTCAATCAAATGTCCATCACAACTGCATGGGGGGAAATAGGGGAAAGAAATTGCACAAAGGTGCAAGACACACCTTGATTGGTGCATTGTCTGTAACATGATTAATCATGTTCATCATCTTAGTGAGTATCCTGCAAATAAGAGTACTAAGTTTAATGAAAACCACAGCTTCACTTCTGCAGGTAGAGCAGTGTTTTAAAACTAAATGTCAGTACTGTGGGCTAGGCGAAGGTCTCTGGTTGCGGTATGCCACACTTGCTGAGGCTCCTGGAGGGAGAAGTGGATGTTGTGGAGACTGCCTTGCCTCAGGGCGGCCACCTGCACCGCTTCCTCCACCCCCACACTTGAGGTAAGCTGCAGCCCGTGTTCCTGGTGTGTTACTTAAATAGGAGCTGTAAGCAGAGTCGGCTGAGTCCTGACGCCTAGCAACACTTCCATAAAGAGATTCTGGCCGAGCTATTTTCCCTGCAGGTGGTGGACCACCACCAGAGTAAACAGTTCCACCCTCCACAGCCCTAGCACCGGCACTTACACCCCTCACTCCATACACACTATCTGCGTTGCGTTGTTGATGTTGAGCATTCTGAACGTTCTGGTTGACAGCTGTTGTTGTGTGACCTCCAAACCTCATTGGGTAGAGTGACTGTGCTGGAACAAGAGGTCCAGGTCTTGGGAGTCCTTCCCCGTTTGAACATGGAGGTGATTTTGTATACACCGACTGAGATCGGTTTAAGTTGGCACGAGTCAGAGGAGGAGATTTGGCATATAAAGACTTGCTTCCTCCATACAATGATTCAACACGCTCCAGCTTGCAACTGGTGGGTGCAGAATACAGACTTGCAGTAGCAACACTACCCGCATACAGTCCATCTGGTCCTAGAGGAAAAAGTTATAAGGTTTTACTATATTTAGTTTTCATATGTCCCAAAAAAGGCATGCATTGTAAAAACAAATATTACAACTTCTACAACTATTGTTGACAGATCAAAAAAAATAAATTATAGTGATTATAATAAATGTTTTTGAAACATGTCCTTAAGAGTTCCTAAAAATATTAAGATTAATTACCAAAATTGCAATAAAACATTTGCTTTCCTGGAAAGCAAATTAATGACCACTTTGTGAACTCTTACCAACTTTTCTAAACATTACTCTTGTCATTCCCAGTAAAATTTAAAGATGTATGCGTAATTATTTATCTATCGTGTCATAATTGAATAATTCTTTCTTTTTCTTCTATGTGTTGATTTATTTGTGTTGTCTATGTGTTGATTTTGGTAATACCAAACTTACCCTCATTTGACAAGCAACAAAAATCACCTGATCAGAATTTTATTTCACGTGAAATAATTATACTGTGGATCATTTTAATCTATCTTTTGTGAAATTAATATGACAATTTGTGTTATAGAAGGCAACCAACATATTAAAATTATGTGTAGAAAAAACAAGGCTCCCATAATCAAAATGCAATTGTGATTACAGGGAATTTGATTCTCCTTAGGAGCATGCTGTTAAAAATTAAACATGCTACTGATTAAATCATGCACCTGCTTCTGGATACAAAGAAACTGATGAGCCATTTTGTGTAATTATTTTTGTTTTTACGATAGTCCTGTATTAAAACAGCACGTTATAATATACCTCCTAAGAATTAAGTACAGTGAATCTGTTTTCAGGAGTCCCTCAAGTCAGTGAGTGACTTGCACTAGAAAATGGCCATTAGTTTCAGTGGAGGTTGAATATAATGGGAGGGAACTTCTGGTCTAATTTTTCTACTTGTAATATAGTTGCAGACTAATACATTTTTAATTAATCTACACATTATCAGAAGCTTTTTGCGTGTATGCGCTTTAAAACAAAAATTAATTCACTCCACAAAATAAGCAATTTTAGCTTGCTATTTTTCATACTGTAACATTGATAAATAAATAAATGTAAAAAAAGGGGGGGGAGCATTATTGGAGGTGACTGTTTCTGCCGGTTTCACTGTCCGCAAAAAAAAAATAATTGCAAATACATCATTTTTCAAGTTCTAAAAAGAGTGTTTTCCTTCAAACAGTTCTGAGAAATTTTGTAACTATATTTGTTTTTCAAATGTTTGATATTAACAATATAATAATAAAATGTTACAAGCTTTTGAGTAAAATGCAATTTAAGGTTTCTCATTTACATACAAATATTATATGCAATAGTGGAAATAGAACAGACTACCTTTGGTATCAAATCCTCCCTCCCCACCATTTTTCTTTAAATATTATAGGTAAAGTAAAAATTCATACTTAATTGAGTCATTCACCTGTATGAGATAAATGAAGTTAAAATTACAGTACTTATCACATACAGGGTAAATATGCATTTGGGATCAAAAATTGCCTCAGCATGAGGAAAATGATGTAAAGTTGATAGTATTTAAAATGTGCTCAATTGCGATGGTGATTTATTTTGAGCTTATGTCTATTCAGTATAATAAATAACACCACATAAGCAACTGCTCAAAAGGATCATTATACTATTTTTAAAGCAAATGATAATGAATCTAGAACTGCTCTGATACCTGAGGGGGATGCCAAACTGGGACCTGCACCTGCTGTTCCATGGCCCTGCCGATAAAGTGAATTGTAGCCCATTGCACTAAGCTTGGGCGCAGGGGCCTTATCTACCTCATCATAAGGATCCTCATCTGAATGTATACTCGATGAATCTGCAGGAAAAGTAAAGCATGTTATTGCACTATGCACAGAAAGGACATGCAAATTCCATAGTATTGTTCAATTCTAAATGTTTATGAATTGAAGCAGTGCCACTGATGTTAGTGACCACTTGACTGTCATCATTGTAATAACTCTTTACCTACATAGAACTAATTAATAGATTCAAAAAAGATATTCCATGGAATTAGCATTTTAAAGAGTAGAGCAATCAAAAAAGACCTACAAACATACACTTGTTAATAAAAATAATATGGGATGCAAATTTTCTTTTAAAGATATGAAGAATTTAGCAAATTCAAAGAGATTTCAGAAATTAAAACCACTGAAGAATTAATTATTTTCAAACTGATTAATGTCGCAATAGAAGTATTGTCTGAAAAGAAGCCAAGCACACAAGAAGCCATAAAAGTGAGCAGTATGATAGAACTGAGGAATGTTAGGAGAGTTGCAAAAACGTTAATTTGTAAGCTTGTCTGTTGCATAAGAACTTCAAATACCTTCATTGTAGTAAGATAATATGTTCCAAATAGTTCATTAAATGAGAAACTAGGACAGTGCTGTGCTTTCTTATAAATGTAAATAAAGATATTTAAATGTTAAATTATTTTATTGCAATATTTATATGCATTTACTTGAAACTAAATTTGAAAAAAAGATATGTCTTAGAATACAATACTAAAAGCAATGAGTCACGTAGACCTCATAAACCAGCTTAGTGCTGGTTTAAATAATTCTTAAAGCAATTAAATTAAAATTTTAATGTCATATATGTCTATGACTGAATCAATGTAAGAAGGAAATGCTTCATGGCGGACAAAAAATGTCTGAATGCAACAATTTTGTGAGTGAAAATGGATATCTGTTCAAAACAGTCATAATAGTTTTTAGAAAACTGCCAATCATTTCCACAGGAGTAATGGAATTTAATTTTTAAAGGGGGTAGGGGAATTAGATAAGAAAATCTGCCCCCATGGGGATAAAAAATGTTTTATATTGACAATCATAATTGAAGCACGAAAAAATACCCGTTTTTAACTTCTTGTTTATTAATTTTTTTTTAACCACATTATGCTAACGAATATTGACTGTAATTATTCTTGCTATATCTATAGATGATGTTTAGAGAATTTTTTCAGGTGTTTATAACTGATTTTGACCTTTACAATTGACGAAAAAGGAAGGGGAAAACAGAAAAAAATTACTTTCTTCCTTTGTTTTTACAGAATTCCTTATGTTCTGATGCAGGATAAAAAGGATTAAATACAAATTGTATACCTATAAATTTTCTAGTTTTCCAACATTTCAACCGTTTATCTTGTAATTTGCACGTGACAACTCGATAAAATTAACAAATATAATAGTTGATAGGGTTGATAAGATAAAATGTAGCAAAACTGTAGAGAATTTACAGGGCTACAATATGTATTTAGCCTTTTTTATGATCTTCTTCAGAACATGAGATATTCTGAAAAATTGGAGGAAGAAAAAAAGGATTTTTCTTCTATTTTCCCTGTCTTTTTTGTTGATTGTAAGAGTCAAAATTGGGCATAAACGCCTGAAAAAATTTTCAAAACATCTTTTATCATATATAGAAAATCACAATGATAATTCAATGTCAATATTCATAGGTGTAATGCGGTTAAAAAAAATATTAACTTATATAAGAAGCTAAAACACAGGGTTTTTTTTCTTTTTTTCTCTCTTCTTTTTCTTTCTTTCTTTTTCTTTTTTTCATTTGTACAAAGGTACTCCAAATATCATTTGTACAAAGGTACTCCAAATACATTGATTTAACTTCAGAGAAAACTTGTTGTTTTCCCCCCTTCAATTACAATATTCATCATAAAAATACTTTATCCCTGGGGGCAGATTTGCCCATCTTAATCCGCTACCCCCTTTCTAAAAATGATATAGCACAGGGTCTCACAGTGACAATGAATAATGGATTATTTCCCTTCAGAGACTATTTAACAATGAGCTTCTAGAAAATCTTATCCAAATGTTTGTCCTTATCTTCAGTGTATCTTGCATAATAAGTTAATGTATTTTAATTTCTTTGTAGTTTCTTCCATATGCCACAATGTTTTCATAATATAAATTGAGCTCAGAGAGAATTTTATTCACATTGAAAATTTATTCAAATTACGTAATGAAATTTTGGGAACCCTCTTTAATGGTAAACTAGCATAGGCAGATTTTTATTTATTTTTTTAAGGAATCATCTTTTTCCCTCTTACAAATGTAGTAGTGTTTGATGATTAGGGCTATTCTCTCTCTCTCTCTGAGTGTAAATAAGCCCTTCCCTTTCCTGGCCTGGTGATCACAGTGGTTCTATTGCCTTCCACTGATGGATGATAATAGAATAATAATGAGTGAATGATGGGTTGATGGTTCAGCTATAATATATGGAGGAATGAGAACCTAACAACGCCCCAATCACATGGTTATTGCTTGCATGCCCTATGAGGGACTTGAATATGCAGCCTGTGAACTTTGTCACTGTTCCAAGTTCCTGAGGCACCTACTACACCAGACTTTTACTGTGTATTGCACCTCAAGTCATTAATGTCTTGGGTTCAAAGAATTAAGATTATTTTTTGGGTGAATTTGATTCATTGGAAGAAGGAAATGATTTTATTGCAATATAATTAGTGGGAAGATATTTCTTAATAAAAAAAATGAGTATTCAACAAATAGTAAGTTGTTGATATTCCATACCTTGGGATAACTTTAAATATCAAAGTCTAAAGCTGACAATTCTCAGTAAAAATTTTAATTTACTATCTTATTGTTGACCTATTCTATTGGTCCCAAGTAAAGCCCAGCACTATCCATTTCAAATTTATGCCATAACAATACATAATCAGAAAGTAACTATTTGGCAAATACAGGTAAATCTGAACCAATTACGTTTCTGAATATGATGAAAATCTGGATATAGGAGAAGGTTTGGCAAACATTCTAGGAATTGAACAACATTTGTGAACAATCATAATATGTAGTATATAGTTTCTAAGCATGTTTTTGATTCAGTTAACTCATAATGTACATCTTTAAAACATACATAAATGAGTGTATTGATATTGAGTTTTTAAAAAAATTCCAATTCCTTAACATTTTTTGGAAAGAAAATATAGTCTTGCACAATTCAAAAAGAAATGTTTGCAAATGATAAGTACTAATTTGTCATATATCATATATGAAAATGTTTATAAGTAATATTTTAGTACATCTTTTAATTTTGTCATACTACTGATACCAGAACTTTTTTATTTCTTACAAAAATGTTTTACAAAATTGGAAATTTACAGTAGTGGAACCTTCATTATTCAAGATAATGACAGGGAGGAAGCAACAAATAAAAAAGAAAACCCTACATAATAACAATGCGATTTTATTAGTTAAAAAGTTTTAATTAACAAGAAAAAATATTATAATTCAAAATGTTTCATATTAAGTAGTAAATCAATTTAGTATTATTAAAATTTTATTTGCAGAAATGATCTCTTGCTTTCACTGAGTATTCCTTTTCTGTCCTCATTTCCTGTGATCAATATAAAATTATTTTCCAAATCATTTGACATAATTATATTATCCTGAGGTTACAGGTTAGACTATTTTGCTGATGTAATTCTTTTTCAATTCTTTCGATTCTTCATATTGATTATAAAGAAGACCTCTGATAATAAAGGTTCCACTGGATATGTAATTTTTTTTTATTTTTTTTATTTCAAGAGATGAGTGTTTTGATTCAAATGGAGTATTAGAGAAATAATTTCTTTGAATTGAAAAGTTTGCTTCTTACCTCCATCAAGAGATTGTTTGTTGGCTCGAGAATTCCGATGAGGGGAGAATACCAACTCATACACCAAGCCAGCCACTATACCACCCAGCATAGGACCGAGCCAGAAGACCTGAAACCAGGAATTATTGATGTAAGATTTTTTACTTTTTTTTATACATATATTCTTCATGCACCTTATATATTAATTAGATATGATGTCTTTGAAATGTTTTAATTAGTTTTGTAGATCTGTCTTCAAATTTATATCTTTATATTTCATAGTTGCAATTAAAATTAAAAATGAAATTTTTAATTCACAATACATTGCCTTCTTTCTTTATTCAGAAAGTAATTTGAAACATAAATAGTAAGTACTTCTAGTGAATCATAGACAAAATTTACTTGCATTGGTTTTGAACTTTTAACCCTGTATATTTAATCAGAGAAATATACTAGTTTAAAAATTGAAGAAATGCTTTAATAAAAAACAAAATAGACCACAAATGTTAATGAAGTAACAAATTCACAAAAAAGGAAACATATCAGTCCTGTGCATGTCCAAATCATTCCCAATCATACTAAGAATTCCATGCCATTATAGAATAACTGGAGCCAATACCGGACCACCATAAATGTAATGAAACCTACTCAAACAGCCATCTTGATGAATTGGTCACCATTAAGAGCAATTTTTTCATGAAACCAATAAATTTTTCTATAAAGGGTGTAAAAATTCCCTCCCAGCGGCCACCTGAGCTAGTAGTCTGGCACATTTCATAGATTGACTTCTATTAAGCTGTTAGCTCCTTAAAACTACTAGAATAAGAAGTGGAAGAGCAGTGGATAACCCTTTGATTTAATGTTTTTAGGAAACCAATCAAATGGGTCTTTTGTGAGACAGCCCTGCTCAAAGAAGGCGTAATGCGTTTTGAAGTCTTGTATGCTTCTGAGTTTGGTTCGGTGGGGGCACAAAAAGGATTTAATGAGGTCAAGGATGTGAGCCAAGAGAAGGCATTTGAACCTCATAAATAAAAAACAGTTTCAGGTGAAAAATGTGCTGACATTTTAAAGTGTCATAGGCCACAAAAGTAAGAAAACAATTACTAGTGGTGCTACCTGCCAGACTTTCTCGTACTAATTAGTTTCCTTGACTCTTCAGTCTGGGCAACTTTATCGATTTTATCCCAACCTCTTCTCACTGGCAATCTATTAGTGCCTAAAGGGCAATTTGTTTACATTTTTTCAATGTTTCTGTCCTATCATGGTAAAACTGAAGTGTGATTTGAAGAATACTATAATAAAGTAAAAGCTGGTGCTATACGTAAATTCTCATTGAAAACTATGGAAGTGATTGTACTCATCAATATTTACTCTTATTTAAAATGTCTTCCTCTGGCATTCGGTTTATGATTTCAAGTTGTCATGGACACTGACAAATACACATGTATAAACATTTACTGAAACTATTCAACAATGAAAAATAAACAATCACATTCACACTACATACAACAACCATTCATTATTTTCATGTGTTCA
The DNA here is from genome assembly GCA_038098605.1 of Gryllus longicercus. Lineage (NCBI taxonomy): Eukaryota > Metazoa > Arthropoda > Insecta > Orthoptera > Gryllidae > Gryllus > Gryllus longicercus. Next base: position 1,295,143 of record JAZDUA010000316.1, read on the forward strand.
GATCTGTGAATTATTACTAAATTCGAAACCCATTAATGGCCATTTACCAACTGATTTAATAATGTATAGGAAATGCATGTAATGAAATATTAACAACTTGTAAGATGTTTTAAAAAATATGCATTTGTTTAAATTTTTGAAAAAACTAAAGAATATAACAAAACAGCATTTATGTCATTGAGTAGTTTGATGTAGTACCATCAATGGAAAAAATTTAAATACAAGATTTTAAGCAGTTTTCGATAAAATGGATTTGAGCTTTTCTGAATATCTTCTATGTTCTGTTTTTAGGAAGATTCACACAAAAATAAAAATATATTGGTAATTTTAAAATTGAGTTAACAATGAAAATCAGATCTATGCTTCTTTGTAAGTGTATTTTACTCTTTTCTTACATAAAATTTAGAGAAAAAACATAAGTAATTTTTAAGAAAATTTTTGAAAATGTCCATGGAGTACTCCCCATGTAATGTACTCCCAAAATTTAAAGAATGTTTTTCAAAAACACAAAGGTCTGAGTCGGTGAAAAATCAGGGAATTTAACTTTTGGAAAAAATCTTACAAATAATTTAGGGGCTAATGTGTTCACAGATGGGCTGAGAGACAGAGACAAACACGAAAGTTTTAAAAAAAATACATTTTTACTATCAGGGGACCCCAAAACATGTATTTCCATTGAAATCTCAAAATCAATTTTCTGCAGCATTACATAACTTTCTCAACATTGTGTACATGTATTAATCTGTATATATACATATGTATACAAAAAAGTTAAATGCAAAGGGCACTAGTGAAATTTCAAATCTATGCAGTTAAAAAGAGATGCTCTACAATTTCTTTTTAACAAACAATTCTGCAAGGAATTTTTTAAAAAAAGTACGTAAAATCCATGTTAGAACACATTAGCATTTTTCTTATAATTCAAATGTAGTTTGTTTTTTAAGTTGTATAATGTGGTATTAGAAGTAAGTATTTTGCAAGATATTCATAGTATTTTGTAGGGTAGTAATTAAAATTTACTTTTTACTGAACACATACTTCACAACAATTCACATGATTAAACTCTCTCTACAATCTTCATAACTTCATAACTTTGATTAAGCAGCTACCCCTCATAATGGCCACGTTTTGCTAGAACCATTAGTGACTGCTTAAGATAACTGTAATTTGATTTTAGCTGAACCTTTCAACCCATTATGATACTGGGAGGCTCATCATTATATTTTTTTCTAACCACTTTGAAACAAAGAAGGTATACAATTCATCATTAACAAGGTTTTCAAAATATGAATACAGTGAAAGTGTTTCAATAAAAAAAATGAATAAACAAGAATTTTTATTAAAAAACTACAACTTTTTCTTTCAAAATTATATGGAACAGTATAGTTGCATAAAGGACTAAATCATGTGACATCTAAGCCTTTTTTATTAAAACATTGCATAATGGGATTTTTGTGAAATATTCTGCACATCGTGGATACTCAACAATGTCCACAAATGCATTAAGTTATTTAGCAAACATTGATACATTTTTAGAAATGCTGAAATTAAATTTTCTCAAAAACAGCACATTTTATCCAAATATTTCCAAATGAAAAGAGGTTTTGCACTTATATGATATTCTGGAAGACTCATACTTATTAAACAATTAGATGGGATGATTGAGCAAATATTAAACAATGAACTTGTTTTTCGATGTAATACTATATCTTCAATATATAGGCCACTACATTATAGGAAAGAAAACTAAACCACTGTACTAATTAACAAGATCCTTAAATATTATACTTTACGTAGTTCCATAGTTAAATTAGAGAAAATTCTTCAGTAATGAGGTGAGGATAAAAGTTTTAATGGTAAGGAAATTTCAGAACTTTGTTGCTTTGACAACGAATGGTTTAATGTCATTAAAATGAATGGACTCAGTGCTGCAAAACATATTTTTGGGCATGTATCCAATGAAAAGATCGATCAGAGATATCCACTTGATAACTGAAATATTAGAAATACATGTTTTGAATCATATTCATTATCACTTGATATAACCATTATAAATTGTACAAGAAAGTCTGTACCATCTTATAACACCATTAGATGTCGCAATCTCTACATGAGCTTCAAATTATTTTTTGTACAGTTATATTAATATAGTAGTTTTCATAAAATATTGAATCAATTCATTTCAATTTTCCAAAAATAGATTAAATGCTTCACATTTTTCCATTTAACTTTTTCTTCTAATAGAGAAAACGTTTGGAATAATAAGAGAATAAGCACTGAAAATCTTAATGGCACAATTACTATTTTAATTTAAAACTTTAAATTCAAAAGTTACACAAGTCTACTTAACCTTTCTTATCAGATGTACAGAGTGACATTGAAAAGAGTAGATTTCTGTTTTTCACTTAAACTATTAAAAAACTACACTCTAAAAATTAAAAATCAAAATATAAAAATACACAAAACATATATTTAGTTTTGTAATTTAGCAATTACTTTATTTAAGTAAAATTTGCTTTATTGTGTCATTGTAAATATTTTTTAAAAATATAAAAAACAACTAAAATCTAAGTGAATGTTACAAATAATTTATTACTTTTAAGTGTGTTTTATAGTGAAATATTGAATTCATTCTCCCTTTATCTTCTTTTTATTTCTACCTATATTGGTTTGCTCAGCTTTTGTATTAATAAAAAAAATAAAAACATTAATTAAATTGGTACTCGCCATGCTCATATCTCAGGGTTTTATTTAACTAATTAATTAACCATGAGCCTGAAAATTCATCACTCATCAAAAGTTCTCGGCTAATAGAAGCTTTACTCAGAGGAATTTATGACTGATGGAGACATTTTAATTGTTATTAAAATAATAACACCACATTTATACTCATTGTTGTGCCCTATGCTATTTACTCTTATTTAAAAATGTCTTCCTCTGGCAGCATCACATTTGGTTTATGATTTTAAGTTGTCATGTACACTTACACATACACATGTATAAACATTTACTGAAACTATTGAACACTGAAAAATAAACAAAGACATTTACACTACATACAACAACCTTTCATCATTTTCATATGTTCAGATCTGTGAATTATTACTAAATTCGAAACCCATTAATGGCAATTTACCAACTGATTTAATAACTTTAATTAATACTGCTTGGCCTTGGAACAAAATTTAGAAAGTCCTTTTCTTTTGGAAAATTTCACTTCCCTTTCTGAAGCCTGCACAACATGTTTGGATGATGAATTGATGTCGCAAATGCTTCCCTCTTCATTACACCATACAGCTTTTTGTTCACCTCAAAAGTATTTAAATTTCGAATTTCTTTTGCCCAAGCTAATTTCTAATTAGAAATGCCTTAGTTTTGTACTTGGAAATTTAGATCACCCAAATTTACATTCTCTTCATTGCATTCCCCTTAATTATTGCTTCTACAAGAAAATTGGAGTAAGATTACATCTGATGATGCATTAGCAGAGATGCTGCAAACAAGTTTAATAATTGCATAAGTGTACAACAAACATGCCTCCCAGATTGCCTTGAATTGTCGGAATATTATTTGGATATAATTTAACTATGAATGAAGTAGAAATGACAGTACTCGTTTCCAGCGGTAAACTAGATACAGTGATGAAATGGATGTAACCACTAGGCTTCAAATGTTAGATAGCCTCAAATCTTCAGAGATTTAGAAGCGTTCGTTTTGAAATATTTAACCATGCATTTTTCAACTCATATCAAAACAAAAAGAAAAATCATTATATATAATATTTAAAGAAGAAACAGAGAGCTTAAAATGTAAAATTACGACTATCGATGTATTTTATACCAACAATAATTTGCTATTATCAATAAAGCTTTTGAGGTTGCTTTAAAGATTTTGAGGAACTTCACCTTCCGTGATCAGCAGTCCTGTGAAGGGGTAGGACACCAAGAAGAGCTGAACCACCCAAAATATTATAGTACAAAATGGTCTAATTCTGTAGATTGCAGCTTAACAAATATAATTTCACCTCCCATCCTCCCTCAAAACAGAGTTTTAAGATCTTTTCAAGCCAACCATGATGATAATGTATGCTGCACAATACTTTTATTACAAAACGATTAGGAGCCCATAACTGCACTTGTTTTGAAATGATGTACGTAAGAATATGTGTGTGTTTTCAGGTGTTGGAGAAGAACGCCAGCTAAAGTAGAAAAATATCATATACTCACCCAGTGATGTTCCCACTTGTTCATAACAAATGCTGGACCCAAAGCTCTAGCTGGATTAAGGGCTGGCATCTGCAACAACAAGGACACTTTCATTAGATAAAAATCAATGTTCTTTGACATTACTTATCAATTTTGCGGCTACAGGGTAATTTTCTTATGTAGAGAGGTTTAGTTAAAGATTTATGAACTTTTACCCATAAACCACAGAATTTACTTATTAGTCTTACAATAAAACTAGATAGCCTAATTGCTTTGATTAAGAGTTGCTAAATCAATTGCAACTGCTAAAATTGCTGTTCTTTCATTAAAATAGAATACAATAGTATAGAATGTGTAAGAGAGTAATAGGTATGTACAGGTACAAAGACATACCTTAATGAAAATAAGCCACATAATTAATTTTTATTTCCCATATACATACATATTTACTGAGTAATATAATGCTGCACAAAAAAATTTTTAAAAAATAAAATAAAATAAAAACAACAACAGATTTTTGGCAGAAAAAAGTTCATTACCGGGCCTGATAACGAAAATGTGGATAAATACAGTTACTAAATTAAGAAAAAATTCGTGGTGCTACAGAATGGCACAGACATTCCGGTATAAGTTTTCTATTTTCTTTGGTCTCGGCTAGCTATACGAACTTGCCACGTACTCTTGCCAGCTGCCATCTATCGCCGCCTTAAGTACATTTTTTGAAATGTTTCTTTTTTTTTCGGGTATGTTCGTGTATGTTTACAAATTAACCTTTAAGAAATGATATAGAAATCCATATTTTTTTTCGTGTTGCGAGCAATGTATTTGTTTTCTTTCAAGCAATCTGCAAACCTTAATTGAAATTAGCCCAATTAGGTTTTCTTTCTTTAAAATACGATTTAAATGTTTGAAAGAAAAATTGAAAAAAATAGTACCATCAAATTGTACGAAGTTTTATTTAATATTAGTTTTATATTACCACTGAACGCTGCCTTGGGCACCAGAGCTAGGATGGATATTAGAGAAGGTAATTGTAGAACGGCGACAAGATAAGTGGGTTTTATTTGTTTGTGCACTCGGTCTCATTGTTGGGGCATGATTTAGCTGTATGAAACACAGTTTTAATTGTCGCATTTGTGTTGATATTTGCTTTAAAATATCTAGTTTTCGCACCGAATTTCCTACGAACTTTAAAAATATGTTTTTCGTTTGGACTGACGTAATGCGTCTCCAAGCCCCTTGGGGCGTTGAGCGATTTGCACCAGGGAGTAATCCTCCGTTAATTAGTGCGCGTCCTTTGGCGTCCTCCTCCATTGGAGTTATCCTCCATTACCTGGATAAGTCATTATTGTCACGTCTCGTCGCAGTCAGTTGTCAAGAGGACCGCCAGGTAGAATCTTCGCGTAGGCGCCTCGTACACGCATCGTACTAGGAGCTCCTGCATCACTACCCAGCAGCCAGAATTGAAAAGAAATTAGGATAGGGATACGGATAGGGATTAGGATACTTTACAGGGGTTGGACTAGCCCTTGTGAAGCAGCCGAGCTCGTTTTGTTAGAACAAGTTTCACATGAGATTGTCCAGAAAAAAAAGAAGAAAAAGAAATCGAACTCCTTAGTAAAAGGCGAGCGATTTCGCTCTGAGCCACCGAGACCAATTCGTAATGAGTTTTACAAAAAAATGATGACTTAAGATGAGATGTATTAATTCAGACAATTTGCGGTAAAAATAGTATTAACAGTTGCTATGGGCGAGAAAGTGTGTGCTGTTTAGCACTAGTTTTTTGTTGTTGTTTTTTTAGAAGTATTTTTAATTATTAAAATATTTATTTTTGGTGAACACTTAGAGCGTCCCGGACGCGTAATCCACATCGCTACTAAGCTTATATACGACGCAAGACGGGCTTCCTTCCAGCCAATAACATCACTAGCTGTTGCTCTGCTACTTAAAGACCTCGTGCAGAACATCCCTCGAATGGCTGTTCCCATCTGCGGAGGACTGGGCCATGAAGGACAGCTGCATCCTCGCCCTGAAAGCACCTGGGGGAGGGGGCGGAAGCCATTTCTTTTCCGAGCAGAGGGTAGAAAGGAAGAACACGTGCCTCTTGAGTCGGTCAGCGAATTACCTGATTCAAAGGCGTACGAGCTGCTGCCCCGATACTGTTCTCTCGCAAAGTGTTCATCCAAATATAGTTTCACGCCTCGTATTTCCATATGACACGTCAGTGATGAGTTGGGCTGTGATTTATATGCATTAAAAACAGCGAAATATGCGCATAGATATATTTGGCAATATATGCAATTTAGGAAAATATGCGAAATAGTGTAATGAGCAAATGTAGAAATAAAAAGTGTAATGTGGAAAATATTTTTACATCAAAAAAAAAAAAGATACAGAAATCAAGGGCTTAATTTTGAAGAACACTCATTTCTTAGTAAAATAACGGAAGATGCAGTTAATGTACATTTCACAAAATAAAAATATTGGTATTGCAACAAAAATATGATTTCCTCTCAATTCAAGATAAATTACTCTTAACTCAACTCGTTTGCGCCGTGTGTACGCATAGGCGCTCGGCGAATGCACCTTTCATTTCGACTGATACTGCCGATGACAGGTCTTAGCGTGCTTCTCGAGCGACTTCGTACGAATCAGGCGAGCGGTAACGCTGATCCGTGGCTATGGCAACGTAAACAAATGCTCGGAAGCCCATTGCTTCAGAACAGGTCACATGATGTACCATAGAAAATGACGAGAGGACTGTCAGAGCCGCTTACACGCTGGTGGAACGGTAACTTTTGGACTTCTTTCGAGGATGAGGGGTGAATATGCAACAAAATTATGCAAATATGGCCCAAAGCAATTATGGTGATGCACGCAAAAATATGCGAAAATATCTTAAATTGATTCTAAATGCTCAAAACTTATACAATTTGTTGAAACGGGACGTTTTTTGTTAACAGAAAAAAAGTATGCAAATGCATATAAATCACAGCCATAGTGTCGAGTTTCGTACAAAATTGCACTTTCTACAATTCAATAATCTTGAGATAAAATACATTTTCGATTATAAACTAACAGCTGGTGAAGTCTCGTGAAGATCCGAGGGTGCATGATGAGCGTTACGTGTACTGATCAGATGTTTACTTTTCACACGGGGTTATTACTGCCCTTGAAAAATACGAATAGTTTGCGTACTAAAGTCAAGTATAAGGATACACATAATTATTTTCTCAGCAGATTTTCTTTACCTGAGTGAAGTCATTTTTGTGGAAAATACCAACATGTTCGATTTGCACACAGATCAATATCATGAGCACGCTTTTATTTAAATACCCCGAACGTTTCAAAAAATACTTCGAGCTAATCGTGCTCTCCTTTTTTGCTTCCTGCCAACGTAAGTACAGGGTCTTCCCCTCAATCAAACTTCCATCAACTTGTTTCGACACACACGGATGTCCGGGTACGAAACGTAAGCTCTTACGACAATTTGAAGCTTATTTTGTCTAATAAACTACTTGGATATTCCGAATGGTTGAGCCACAATAAGTACTCAAATGTTGGTTTGAAAAAATGCTTTCAAGGCAATAATTTGCATTGCAGAAGCATATAAACACTCCAGAATCATATAAATTGTTTATTATTTACAAAATAAATTAATATATTTGTTCAGAAAGAAAAATTAACACAAGAATTTAAAAAATCTCCCAATTTACCCAATTCGACTGTTTTTTTAATTTCTCGATTAATTTTTCTTTCAGCACAGAGGACGGCGACGTGAAACTTCCGAAATGAACTTCAACCGTCTCAGTGTGTTGCTTTGAAGCATGGCTGTCGAGGCCACGGTTTATTGAGGCTTCATCAGCGAAACGACATGGCGCGCACATTTTCGATATGCACGGAATATTATTCGGCTACGGTAAGAGCTCCGTATTTCATTCTTAACCTGCGGTTCGGGTTCGTAATCCTCACGCCACACACACTCGTCACTGACGAAACTACTCGGGTCCGCCAGCTCGCTTCTCCGCTTGAAATACTCCGGCGCTCGCTGGAATTAATACAATTTTTATCGCCATGTCGAACGGAGTGGCTTCCCACCCCGATTTTTTGCTGCGTGTCGCCTCCACGCCGCGCCGCGCCACGCATGAACAAGGCGCTTGTAGAGCGGCGGCGGGCGGCGGGCGCGTGTGGAGGCCCGGGCTCCGACGCGCACAACAACACGACGATTGAGCGAAACCGCGTTGACCCGGCAGATAAGCTGCAGCTGCCGTCTCGAGACGGACAGATGCGCCGAGGAGACCGGGGCCAGCCTCCGGCGCCCCCTTCTCAGCCGCCCCGATCCCCTCGCTCCCCACCCCCCACCCCTCCTGCTCCCGCCCCCGCCCTCGCCACATCCTTTGCTTCCGCTTCCCCATTGGCCCTGCCTGCGCCTCCGCCGCCTCCCTGCGAAAACGCCTTCTCCGCGTGTCAGCACTACTCACTGCTACTCCTGCCAGTTACACCGACACCCACTCGTTGCCACTTCTATATTTACTGTGGAGCGGTTGTTCCTTCTTTGTGAAATTGGCGGAACTCGAAGGCTATACGGGGGACAGTTTTACACTAAAGCTTTTAAATTTTAATTGTTCATAATTTTCCAATAAATAACCGTTAATGAAAATATTACAAGACAACATATTAGTTAGTATTTCAATTGAAGGTGATGATTGAGCAAACTGAATTTTCATTCAAAATTTTTCATATTGTAACTCACAATTCAGTGGTCAGTAGTACAAACATTACCTGATTAAAAATGTGAAATAAGTATAATATATTGAAGTATTAAACAACATATTTTGCGTCTGTATTAATAAGTGTACGGAAAGTGTTTCCGGAACAATTAAGCATTCATGAAAGATTCTTCAGCAGATGTTCATTTCAAGAGAATGGGTAGAACCCATTTTATAATTGATAAGAGTGTTTGGAACCCCAAAGGTGTCATTGTTTTTGCTCCAATATCGGTTCTTAGTGTTAGCAATATGGCGCTGTTTCTTGCCCATGAAGGGCATGTGCTTCATGGGCAAGACCAGTCATGGGCGTTGTTTTTTGTATTCAAAACCCAGTTGATGGGAAAATGGTCTGTCGGTTTTTGTGCGCCAAGACCAACGAAGCCACCCACTGCGAGAGCGAGCACCCCCCCCTTTGATGGGACGGGCGTCGTGGCCGACGCAGGATAGACGCCATGTGTGCGCGGCGAGAGCGCTCCCGAGGGACGCGACATGTGCGTGCACTTGCGGCGCCTTCGCGGCCGGGGCGGCCGGGGTGGGCGGGGCGCGAGGGAAAAGAAGGGCAGAGGACACGAGAGCACGCGGTGAGGGGCGGGAGGGTGGAAGGGGCCCTTGCGATGGGCGCGTGGGGGCCGCCGGCATGGACCCAGCCTTCTCGTCTCCGCGCCGAGCTCTGTCGTGGCGGCGCGTAGCAGTTGAGCGTCGCCCGGCGTGAATCGTTGGAACTGTTGAATATTTCCCCCCGTGACTGATTGACATACTTCAAACATAACTTTAACATATCGATAGAATACGAGGAAAATTTAAGTAAATGCGCTGTCATAATAAACTTAAAGTTATTACTTTTATTACCTTCCGGTACTTTTCCTGATATGTAATGAACATAAATTACTTGTCTCTAAAAGTTTGGAGCCAATACTCAGAGAATTTCATTTCAACAGTTTCATCAATAATTTAATTAAACCAACAAAAGGTTATTCATACTTTTTTGGCAGCAAGAAGCAGTTAACAAGGAAAGAGAAGGAGAAACAAACATAAGTAGAGGAACAAGAACGCCTTGCTGCTCCGTACTCACTCCTCCCTCTGGACCCCAGCTATACTTGTCAAGACCCTTCCATGGGTGAACACGAAGTAGCGTCAGCGGCGACCCTTCCCTCCAGCTTCAGCCCCGGTTCGGTTCCATGCGCCCTTTTGACGCGTCGTCGAACAAGGCCCGCTCGCCCGCAAAGGGTTCGCGACAGATGAGCGGGGTCAGCGCGCAGATCTCGCACGTTATCGACTCGGATCTCGTGGGGGGGGGGGAGGGGGGTCGACTCGCACAGGTCGGCAATAAAACTACTGTCCGTCTCCCTGCGGCGCGCGGCGGCGCGGGCGACAAGTGTGGGGGAGAAGGGGGCGCATTGTTTCCTAACAAAAGGTCACTTGACAGAGCGGATAAATGGCGATGTGGAGGTCCCGCCCCAGCTAGACCGCGAGAAAAATCATAGCGCTTTTTATTGCCATGCGATCCTTTCTGTATCCTGTGGGGCACAAGTGCTTCTCGTGCCAATTAAACGGATTGTCTGTGAAGTCCTTTGTCCCGCTCCCTACGGGACAGGGCGTAGGGGGTCTGCTGTAAGCAGGAGGGAAAGTTGATGAGACCTGGAGTATTTTTGAATAACCTCCAGAGATAGTTGGCAGTTGCAGACGCTTTCGTTCCCAGCAAGAGATAATGTCTGTTGTTTTCGAAATACCCAAGTCTCCCATACAACAATTATATGAATTATAGGATTTTATTTTCCTTCTTAAATTACGACTACACATTTCATCGATATTTTTTAAAATATTTTTCCAGGCCCACTCTTATTTGTGTTCCAAAATATGTGTTCCAAAATACAGGATTTATAAGAACACGTTAAAAATTCATTACTTGAATTACAAGCGTATTCTACATTGTCTTCGCATAGACACTATTCCAATTTTATATGAAAAAAACAACAACAACCGATAGTAAGTGTCCAGGTGGATCCAAATGAAATTCTATAATTGCCTATCCCCAAAATAAAATGCAATGAGAAGTCACCATTCCGCTTAATTAATGCATATTACACGCCAGTCCGCTGGGCAAACTTTCTCTGCGCGAATGAACCGTTGGGAATTTTAAACGAATCTCGTTTTTCAATGTCATTAATATGCCAAGTGGCATTTGTCAACGATCTGGGACAGCTGCTTCGTTAGCATGTCGTATGGCATTAGATTGTAGCAAGGGATAGGTATGTGGCTCGCATAGGTCGTGTTACCCCAGGGTATCACTTGATGATTTTCTGATTTTCTTCATATATGCAGACTGATGCAACAAATGTTCTTCCAAACTTCCTACAACTTCAATTTGTTTCGGAGGACATCCAGTGTAAATACGCTCAGGTTATACTACATTAACACGATATCAACTGGCGCCATCGTTTACCTATCTTAACTTAATTATCGTTTTTTCTTACTCCTACTCCCTACTCGCCGATCATAAGGTGTGATACATCGATCACACGAAGCGCTGTCGTGTGCACTTGAAGAGTGAACACAATTTAATTAGTATTTGGCGTGTTATGAAAATTTTTGGAGGTCCTTTCATTCGAGGTCTAGTCTTATTAAATACCACACGTGCACTGTAAAATTCCAGAAAAAATCCCTGATCGCTACCATCTCGGAAATTCATCGGAAACGGTACAACCGAATAAGGGGGTGAAAAGTGTCCCCAAATCAAATCAATAATCACGATACTTATATGAAAAAGAATAAAACATGTCATAGATTCCGAAAAAATCAGCCTCCTAAAGCAATCTGTTACAGGGATACAATGAGAAACACGTTTTTCATGTTTTATTTTATTCTCAGCTTCTACTCCATGTATTTGGATAAAAATAGACGGAAAAATAGTTGAATTTGAAGGTATTTTTGTGAACCAATTTTGACTCCAAATTCAAATAGGAAAAAAAAAGAAAAAAGTTTTGAACCTGATTTTGAACGAGTAGTTAGTGCGAGAAAGTAAAAATGATCGCAGCTTTGTACGAGCAGCATCCAAGGGTGCGACTTCCGTTCGTACTTTCACAACAATATGGTTTCATTCCCGATATGAGAGTTTTGCATGGTGGAAAGAGATGGGTGGGCTTTTCCGGTGCACCGATGTTTGCACACACTGCGCAGCATCAGTTTGCATCACGAACCACAGCACGGGCACGTCGTTTGAAAAGCCATACCAGACGTTGGCCGTTATGATGCACGGAGAGCGAGAACTCTTGAGAAACATTTTGAAAGCGACTTACAGGGACAATTTTTCGCTGTGACCAACCAAAAATAACACAATTAAGGAGTGATTGAAATAAAACATGCAATTTTTTAAAAGTTATTTGCTTCTGTTTCAATGAGTTGTATCTGCGATAATTTCGACATTTAAATTTCCCGTTAATAGTATTACACAAACTGGTGCCTGAAGCTCATTGGCTGAAGTCGGATACGATGAGCAAGAGCCCACCCATCTCTTTCCATCATAGATATTCCGATTGAGTTTGGAACATAATCAATGTAACGCCTATAAGATTTCAAGTTCATATGTCGTGATTGAACCTGTGTTTAAATACTGGTATCAATCACAATTGGCGCAAATTTCAAATGTTTGTACTGACATTGGTTTTTAATTATTTTTCACTATCGTCACCATATTTAAAAATCTGAAAAAATATGATATAGAATGTTATGAGACACATATTAGAGGGGGGACTGAGACAGTACTCCAACGTCATCACGTCGAAAATCAATTTCAAAATTTTTTTTTTAAATTTGAATTTGGCGTCAAAACTGGTTGACAAAAATACCTTAAAATTTAACTATTTTTCTTCTCTCTCCAATTTTTTCCCAGCCTGATACATGCATTAGAAGCGGGGGAAAAAAATTAAACATGAAAACACCTTTCTCATTTTATCTCTGTTGCAGATTAACCTGGGAGTCTCAGGTTTTGGGAACCTCTGACATTTCTTATTCTCTTTCATGTGAGTATGGCGATTATCGATTTGGTTTGGGGGCACTTTTCACCCCCTTATTCGGTTACACCCTTTCCAATGCAGCGTAGTACGTATTACCTATGACTATTCTACTCGTGAAATTAAAACCAATAGTGTTTAACTATAGGTACAAAATGTCCCAATCAGGGCGGTGTGTATCAAAAATTGTATCGCTTTTTCTAGCCGATTTATCTTACCGCCAATAACTATCTGCGACTCATCTATCTTAGGAGGCTGCATGTATCGATCGCTGTGTTGCTGTGCAATAAACCGCGTATGTACTATAACATCACCTTTTTGATTTTAACATAGATTACAGTTATATTCAATATTTAGTGTGTTTGGGAACTGTGTTGGATGTAAATTCATTCGTGAAATAGTCCTATTAAATACCACTCGTGCCTTGAAAATTCTTGGATAAATCCCCGACTTGCGAAGCAAGTCGGGGCTTTATCGACAATTTGTAAAGCACTCGTGGTATTATCTTTGATAATGAGCTTCAGAATATATTATCTGTGTACTTACTTTCCCTGCAAACTAGTTTTGACTAACACGAGTGTTTGACACGCTTGTGTATGACTGACACGCTTCGTGAATTTTCGTGATTTCCCGAAAGCACATTAAACGTTGTTCAGTGCTCCTTCTACGTCATGGAACCTTAAACAATGCTGCGGAGAACTGGTTCCTGCTCGAGCTATAATAGCGGGTAAAGAGAGAAAAACGAGACAACAGCCGCCACGAGTAAATTGCAATTACGAGGCTCGGCAGAACACGCTGGGATGTTGTTTACGGTCATGTTGCAGCTAATAAGGTTCTTTCTTTAACACGCAAACATGCGGTTGATTAGCTCAAATACGAGCATGGCTAAATGCGCATTCAGTTTGCACTCAGTTTCCAGCTACACTCGTGTTCCGACAAATTGGGCTGGCAAAAACGATGTATTAGGCGTGGTGAACAAGCTCGCATCGTGGCTTCACTCCCTCCCTGAAATATAATACTCGTTGAATGTTCAAAACTCAGATAATTTCCATAGAAATTAAATGAATAATACGAAACTTCGGTTTTAAAATCAATGATCCTGAGATGTATTCGACGTTTGAATGATATGACACATTGCTCATCGACTGTAACCAGAGGGTGGTCGAGGGGAGACAAAGGTTCGTGGGAGTTACACACAGGTCTGTCGTAGTCAAATGTTTGCTGGACCCGGAACGCCGTTCTGGATCCGTTTACTGGCCACAAATGCAACTAATGGTGCTACAGAATGGCACAGACTTGCTCGTACTAGTTAGTTTTCTATTTTCTTTCGTCTCGGCTAGCTTTTCGCTCTCGCCCCCATCCTCTTGCCAGCTGCTATCGCCGCCCAAAGTAAATTTGTTAAAAAACGTTTAGGGAAGTTTTATTGAAAAATTGAGTAGTTGTTAAGAAAATATCGTTTACCCGTCAGTGTAAATGCGAAATTTCGTGCTCTTTTTCACAGAAAACGTTTGAGATTTCGAAAAACTTCTTTGGAAGTCATTTGAAGCATTTTCACTCACAAATCCAATAATGTTCACAAATCGCTAGAAATGTGCATATGAAATACGTGAGAGATATTTAAAAAAATTACATTTGTGTAATTCACATAGTGTTGATCACAGAAGAAAGACAGACAGACGTTTTGAAACAAATCACTTTTTCGGTATCAGGGCACCCCAAAACATGTATTTCCGTTTAAATCTCGAAATCGATTTTCCGCAGTTTTACATAACTTTCTCTATACTACGTATATTTCTCCATATATACGTACGTATACAAAACCAAAAGTTCGCGTACTGGAAACTTTATGAGTTCCCCTGAGCACAGTGGATAGTGAAAGTGGGGGTGGTATGAACAGGCGCTGATGTTGCAGCAGCTGAATCCAGAGTTGGCAGTCACGATAACATTATAAAAGGTTGCACAGATTGCGGTGCTTCCTGTTACGAGCGGAGGACGGGTAGTTGTGATAGCTTTACGAGGAACGAGCGACAGAAATGGAGTAGCGAGGCAGTGCCATTTGAGTTGCTGATATTGGAAGGAGGTTGTGGAAATTAATCTAGACAGCCGCGATAAATAAAATATGTGTGGGCTACGAATATAGATCTCTGAACTATCATTGCAGATTACAGCTGTTTCACCGTCAATGAGGCTAATAATTTGTTAAGTTATTGACATTAAATATTTACATTCCATATCTTTGAATTACCGAAAAATGAAGAAAGTGTCTCCTGGAGCAGTTGTGTGCGAAAGGCAAGTTTTCTCATGGTGAATTGTTTATAGAATGAATCATCATTGGGCAACGAATTATGTTGAGATGGCAGATTTTATGGCTTTCTGTGTTCAACAGAACAAACATGAAGAAGCAGAAGGAAGCGACCCACACGAGCTTTCTTTCTCAGTTGAACCAAGAGAACAACTGGCTTCCGAACCTCATAAAGGATCCACAGATCTGGTCTACAATGATTACAATGAGAGACATAAACACACAAACGGACGAACATTATCCTCGCACGTAAGCTTCTTTGCTCTCTCGCACACATACACGTTCCTTTACTCACATACTCGTACGTTACTTTCACAGAACACGACTTGCTGACTTCTTCATTCATTCATTCATTCTCTCTCTCTCTTTCTTTCTCTCCCTCCCTCCCTCTTTCTCTCGCTCTCTGTCTGTCTGTCTGTCTGTCTGTCTGTCTCTCTCTCTCTCTCTCTCTCTCTCTCTCTCTCTCTCTCTCTCTCTCTCTCTCTCTCTCTCTCTCTCTCGCTCCCTCTCTCTGACACACACATACATACATACATACACACTCGCGCGCGCGCGCGTACAACTCATGTTCTTATCCTTTCACAAACAATTAGTATGTTCGTCCGTCGCCTGCACCTCCGGGGCGCGTTGGGCGTGGCAGAGCCAAGTGCGCGACTCACCATGACGAGCGTGCAGGCGGCGTAGACGGCGCCCGCGGCGGCAGCGGGCCCGCAGCCCAGCGCCCTGGCCGGCTCCGCCGCCGCCTGGTGCGAGAAGGCCACGGCGAACACCAGCACGAACTCCAGCGCCAGCCGCTCCCACGGCGACAGGTGCGTGGGCAGCGTGGCCACGGCCATCAGCGCCGCCTGCTGGTGCGGCAGCGTCACGCTGCGGAACCAACCCAACACCATTCTTCACACAATTTTTTTTTTCATTTTTTTTTTTAAATTACCCTTCCGTTTGAGCATTTTAAAGTAAGATCGAAATATTTCTTTCTTTCAAATATTAAATACAACAATTACAGGTTGGAGTTTGCCGATTCTTTATCTTTTGGCTAATCTTGTCCAAAAAATGACAATGTACCTAAAACAAATTTAAAAGCCCCGAAAAAAATTGTTGAACAGAAAATATTGTAATAAGGGCGCCGGCCGTCAGTACAGTGAAACCTGTCTTAAGCGGCAACGCATGATTCCGAAGAAAAATGGCCGTTAGACGTAATGCTGGAGGTTATGAGAATATGGATGCGGATGTCCGACCTAATTTTGATATTTGCAATGGAATTAAGTATGCATTGACTGCTAACACTTCTTTAATTACACTTAAATTACAAAATATTGAAAAATTGTTCGAGTATGCAAAAACAAGTAATGAACTCATTCAATTCTGGGTTTGCACTCTTCTTTTTCACAACTGAATGGTTCTTCCCATTGCTGAAGATGATTCCCAATAGACGTGAAGGTGTAATTCGCACACTGAGAAGAATCTTCAAATCATGCATGAAAACCATTTACTGTTATCTGGAACACAAATTATTTGCACCGCAAAGTTAGCAAATGTTATTACTGTTCTACGTAATTTAATCCTGGGTCCCGAAGCATTAAACTATTTAATAAAGAGTTATAGTTATGTCCATCGATATCCGCTTCCCTTGTGTTACGGATAAAAATTACAAATTCATGAGGAATGTGTGACCGTCTATTACACGTTAATCTACGAAATGTACTTGATAGCTGACCGCCAGGTCAGGTGCCCTCCAAAAGAGAGAGTTTTTAAGAAAATCATGCCTTAAATGAACGAATGGCGCTTGTGCCTTTATCTAGGACTGCCACGAGTCTGGCGCCTACAGTAGGGGTGGGTGGGGCCACAAGTATAGGCGGCGCGGAAAACCAAGGGGGGGGGGGGGCTAGAATCTCCCATTGGATCTTTTACTAAAGTATAGCACGTAGTAGTGTAAACCTGTTCAAGTCACAAGTATCTATACACAAAAGAAACATAGTTAACAACATAAACGTTTTTGGATCGTGAATAAATGACGTTTTAATTGGAATTTGGCTGTAACTGTTGTAGGCCGACGTAATGGAAATTGATTTTACCTACCCACACATTTAGCGTCAGTGCTCACCTAATGTACTGACTACGTCATTATATAAATTATGAAGATTATGTAGAACACAACAGAAGTTAATACTTCACTCTGGGAACTAAGAGAAACGTCAAGTCTGTTTCTGACCCACTTGGGTTCTTTCTCCTCGTCACTATTGATAAGATAACTAGCTATTTCTCCCTTTTGATTCACAATCTTTATGGGTGTATATCTTTATATTTATATGCAACTTAGTTAAATGAACGTAATACATTTAACTGAACGTATTATTCTTTCCGTTAAATCATAACAAATTCTAGGGTTCTAAATTAGCACTTCAAGTCAGGCGTAACAATTGCAAAACGTTGCATTTTCCTAGAAAATAGCGGGGGAAACTTTTCGGAAAACGTTCGAGGCGAAAGGCGAAGCATCCGTTTCATTCTAACCATTTCCATTTTATTAATACGCGGTATTTATTGAACAACTTCTATATAATTTCCCTTCATTTAAAATACTTTTCAATTATCATTCAAGGGCCACACATTTCGGGACAAAACAACAATCTCTTTTCGCTAACTCCGCAGGGCAAAAGACGCGAGAGGAAAACGCGTCCACGCCGCCTCCCCACGCGGTACCCTCTTCCTTTCCCTCGCCGGGGCTGGCGACGCCCCTCGCCCTCGAGCCGCCCCGTGCGCTGGGCCACGCGTGGCTGCGCGTGGGCGGGCGGCACGCCGGGCGCGGCTATGCGCGCGGCTGCAGGCGGAACGGAACGGAACGGCGGCGCCGCGGCCAGGCCACGCCACGCCACGCCAGACACGCCGCGCCGCGCCGCGCCGGCGAGTTAAAAGGACCCCCTTTGTTCCTTCCCCTCGCCTTTTAAATTAGTCCACTGCCCACGACGGGTAATAACTTGAAATTAGTGTTCCGAGCCGAAGGAATTTGGGGATCTTGGAAGAAAAAAAAGTTGATTACCATTTGGTATTCACTGTTTTGTGATCAGGAATTTAATTTGGAATGCTCATTTAGCCCCAAGATTATGCAAAGAAAAGTCAAAAAAACACAACACAAAAAAGGAACTATAAGCTCGCGGGGATTTTTTAAACAGGGGTGTTTCTTCTTTTCTTAGAACACCCTGAACTCAAAGTAGCATTAACGTATTCAAAATGCAACCTCTTAGTATTTTTTTTAAATTCCGACTCTAAAATTGTTCCATTACTCCAAAGTAGAGGGAAGGATTTCATTATAAAGTTACCATTGATCACTTGTGGATGCGTTTTTGTTGAACACGTCGAGTAACTTCATTTTTGTTTGTGTTTCCGACGGCTAAGTCTAAGTTAAATGGGACTCTTGCTAATAACTTCTCTAGTAGATATAATTACACTATTCGAGAACTTCGTTTAAGCATCAATGTTACCGCGCAGCAATCGTTGCTCTTCGACACTCGAACCGCATTCAACACATCGCGTAATTGTTGTGGGAGCAGGCGGGCGAGAGAACCTCATTCACTGCGCAGAGCGCCGATTCGGAAGAGCCTCATTGCTGGTTGAAACGAGGCGAGCAGTCGCTCCCGGAAACGCCACATCAGGCAAAAAGAGCAACCCAATGCAAACCGATATTTTAGAGCACGTAATGCAGGTGTTTACTGAAAAACGAGCGACAACGGCATTGTCTCCTCAGGGTACGGCAGCGGCGGGCCCCGCGTCTCTCTTTCACCAGCGCGATGCCCCTCCCCTCCTCGGCCTCCCCTCCCGCCGAGGGATCACCCATTGTCAGTGCGAAAACTGAGACCACAGCCGTGCCGAGAAGGGCCTCTTCGCCTCCTGTACGTACACGCACGTGTTTTCCTGATAGAGAAAGAAAAACAATTTTTTCTACTACTTCTCTGAACACACACACGCATGGCTTCAACGAGTAAAAATGGGAATTTAATAATTATTTATATTTTAAAGAAAATTGATCGAAATGCATTTGTTTGAGCTTAAAAATGTTAAACTAACTTTGTAAAGCATGAAAGGCTCTTTCGTAATATAGGAATTCTAGGTCGACTAGTTTCACCCAGAAAAATCCGATAAACATCATTGTAGATAAAAGCTCCAACAATTTCTAATCTGAAGTTAGTTTCAATTATTTTTGGTGATTCGAAAGCCGTTGAAAAAATAAAAAATAGAAAATGCAAATTCGTTTCATGCAACGAAATTATTAGGTGGTGTTAGTAGTTCACGCATGATCATACAAGAAGTTATTGCGAAATGAGACAATTCGTTTGTACACAGCACTCAAGAGGGTTTTCTCACGCCTGCTCGTGTTTCCCATTCTCCCCGCGCTTCCTTTAGGTTTCTACGCGACATCTCATAATTACGGAGTATCATAGCTTGTTCCTCCAAATTGTCATCCGACACGTCATCATCGTCGTCCTCTCATCGTTATTCTTCTCGCGCTCCCGTTATTAGTGCTACGTGCGCCAAGCCTTCTTTATGATCACATCTCTATCATCAATCACGTTGATTGCGATCATCAGCGGCGAGAGTGCGCGCGCGGCGGCCAGCGGCGCCAAGGCGACCCTCGGGCGGCCCTGCGGCGGCCTGGCCGGGCGCCCCCGAAGCCCGAGCCCGCCCGGCTCACGCCGCCGCCGCCATCGCAGCCACCGCGCGGCAACGTCGCTGCGCCGCCCTCACGTGACCGGAAGCACTCCATTAGCAGCAATTGCGGGCGGCGGCGGCGGGGAGGAGGACCGGGCTCGCGAGGAACGGGAGGGAGGCAGCGCGAGAGAAAGAAGACCGGAGGAGAGGACGAGGAGGGTCCAGGTGGACGGGAAGACGCGAGGATCGGGAGGGGGGATGCGGGAGGACCGGCTCTGAGCGGCCTTTGCCTTGTGGCGCGCGGCGGGGGGAGGAGGGGGGAGAGACACGCACTCCGAATTCTTTTCCGGATGCATTGACACGATTGATTCTTTCAAGGTTCTCGGGCATCGCGGACCGTGAGGTTGGTGGCATTTCTCTTTCTTTTGAATGGACGGTGGTCAGATGACCTCTCGTAAAAAGCTATGCCACATATGAATCATTTCGATTGAAACAAAACGCAGCCAATTTATTAACCGAGTCTTCCACATAGTAATTACGCCTGCTAGGGAACTGCTAATATCTATCAGGGTGTGTGGCGTGCCCGAGTCTCATAAAAAGGTAACTGAAAGTAACCACATTATTAAATAATCCAACAATTTCCAACGAATGGTTGATTCGCTTTTGATAACGCTTTTGATAGCGTTTTTGTAACTTGTCTTGAGTTGTGGAGAACCACAATGTCCGCTACGAACTCCTTTGTGATCAATTTCGGTGAGCATTGTAACAGAAAAGAAAGTCTATTACCTTCGTCGTTAAATAAAAAGTGCGCCAAGGTATCGATTCATTGATACATTATTATAGTTTTTGTTTCCTGAAACTGCCCTAGGCATCCAAGAAGTTGAGTTTACTATTTATGCATTAGCCAATAGTACATTTAACACACTAGGAAACGATACGTGGGACTAGAGTGAAACAAACATAGAATTTAGTACATTTGCCATTCCGTTACTCATATTTGAAAACTGTCCAATTCTAAAAATGAAGATACTAATTACAAAAAAAAAAAAAAAAAAAAAAAAAAAAAAAAAAAAAAAAAAAAAAAAGAAAGAAAAATCGCAAATGGTATGTGCTTCTGTTGACTTGCAGCCCTGTGGGCAAGCACTAAAAAGTGTAGGTCAGCGCGTGTCCTACTGTCGCGAACTTCCTCTTCCTTCCCCGCACCGCGTCCCATTCATTTTGCGCGTGTGTGCGTCGTAGGCGTGGCCGAACGCACTTCGCCACCTGCCAAGCGTCGCCTCGCCGCGTCACAGCGCTCAGGGTCCGCGCGGCGCCGCCGCCGAAGCATTTCGCCCAAACTAAAAAATTCCGGGTTCCCTCTCGCCGCCCGCAGAGCGCAACAGGCCGGCTCCCTCCTCCGAGAGGAAGACGCGGTGGCTGCGGGGCCGGAGGAGCGGGGGCGGGGGCGGGGGGGGGGGGGCGAGGCGCGGCGCGGGGCGCCGAGGCATGTGGCGCGCAGCTGGGCGGTCGGGTGGTCGGGCGAGCCCCGGCCGCGCCGGCGGGCGTGCGGCCCACAAAAGGCCTCGGGCGGCGGCAGGTGGTCGGCGGCGGCGGTCGGGCGCGCAGCTGCGCTCGCGTTCCGCCTCCGCCTCCCCCGCCCCCGCCCCGCCGAAGCTCGGTGGCGGGCACTGCAGGCGCATTGTGGCGCGGCTACCTGCCCGTGCTCCGGCGCGCGCCGCTCCGCACCGCCTCCCCCTCCGCCCGCCCCGGCACCTGGCCCCGGCGCCAGGGCTGCCCACGAGCCCGAGCGGGGCGAAGGACACGTGCGCGCCGACACACGCACTCGCCGCCGCCGCCGCCGCTTTGTGCATTTGGAAACGGATATTTAACCAGTTTTTGTCTCGCCGGCCACGCAGATGGCGTTCGATCCCTTCGGCGCGGCCGCTAGGGCCGCCCTCGGCGACTGCTTCCTTTTGTTTTCATAATACTCTAACGAGGGGGAAACGCACCGAGTGTCTCTATTACTCGCATTCTTCACTTACACCATATTAAGTACACTGAATGCATAACACGTTTCACAAGTGACGTACGATCATGCGAGCGTGATTATCAAAATGAATTACTTAAATATTTACTTGTCCGCAACTTTCTTGAATATACTTTCTTAGGGCATTTGGCATTATATGGACAAATATAGCTATTTGTAGCGAAATTTGGGTATATATGTTCAAATGCCTTAAGGAAATACGAATTAATATCAGAAGCCATTACCAAATCAAATTCCGGCAGTACTTGTGGTTGGAACCCGCTTGGTACAGATGCATCCATAAAAAACAAAAATAAACTTGCGAGCAGATGTCTTGTTTCGTGTTTTTTTGTTGTTTTTTTAATGGTGTTATTGGCAGAAACTGAAAATCTTCAGTTGAGAGAATTCGTCATGTAATAAGGTTTGAGAGTTTTTCACTAGATTCTCGATTCTTCAAAATCTAAATAATTTGTTATTGCTTTCATTTTGACAATATATTCTTTTGACTGTATCGACTATATCACCATCTGTCTTTTTTAGGGTTCAAGCGTAAAAGAGAATGTAAATGAAAGTGAATATACAGCCAACATTTTTATAAATGGAAGAATCGTTAAAGCGTTGACAAGTTTTGTAAAAATTATATAAACATGAAATGTGAAAAAATTAGTTCATCAGGAAGAGGTACCTGAAGCTTGTTGGGATGACCGCCAGAAAAAAGTATAGTAACGACGTAATCATTATCACGCAATCGAAATATTTATACTACTGTATTCAATGTGGTCAATTCATCCGCAAATTGGGAACTGAAACTACAATAGGACAAAGGTACTTCTTCTTTTCATTTTCTGTTGATACAAATAGAGTAATGTAAGTAGGGCCTTTCTGAAGGTTGTTGATAGTACATTAAACGAAGTCTGAAGAAATCTTTGGCAACTACAAAAATGTTTGGTATCTCGAAATGATAATCGAAATTTTAAAAAAAAATGGAATTTAAGAAGTTGCTTTGAATGAAGTATGCCTAAACTAGATATTTTTGCTTAACGCAATGAATGTTAGTTTTGATAAAATCTCTAAACAATACAGCAACTTAGTCGTAGAATTGAAAATCAATGTTAATTCTAAAATGCCATACCAATGTCATATAAGCCTTAGTAAAAAGTTGTCAATACTTAGTAAAAAGTTAATGTGGTCATGTTTTTGTGTTCTTACTCATTTCCGCATTCAAACCTGTGATTCATTATTGCGTGGTTAAATATGCTCACCTTTGAACTCATAACTGTACAAGCACTTCACAACTGCCATGTGAACATACACGTGTGAAATTTCTTACCCACGGAATGTTTTCTCACCATGCGCTCACGAAATGTAAACTGTTTATATTCACCTCTGCTACTGTTTATGTATATTCGATGCACTGCTTGTCTTTCCTTCCCATCTTGTTCAGCTACGAACACATTCCGGTGTTAATGATGTATCGGGTCAACGGCTTACGGCATCCCCCACTCCTTGCAAGAGGCCCTTCGTGAAGATCGAGGCAGCAGGAATGTCCATTCGGATCAATTCTTGTTTCTTACATCGTATGTCGACGGTAGTCGCGAGTAGTTGTCGGACTCAAGAGCTTACGGAAACTGGTTCGCAGTCCATTACTCTCAACCAATCAAATACATTTTTAGAACAATTTTTGTTGTGACAATTGGCAAACGTAATCCCCATTACTTTGTAATCCATTTCATTACGAGGTAAGCACTTATGTAATTTTGCATTTATGCACTTTAATATTTAATGCGGCTTGATCTTTTCTCAGTTCTTTTTTCTTTAATTTGTTTACGAGAAATCAGTAATGGCATCAAAGGAATTATTAGTCAGTGTGCTGAATGACTTAGTATATACTACGTTATACGTACACGTTACAAGTATATATTAAATAAATTAGCATATAATTAAGTATAAATATTAAATTATCATTAGTTTAATTAGGTACTCCGATGTTGATGTATCAGTAGAAAAATAAAAATTACGGCAAGGGATTGGTGAATTTTTCATTTCCAACACTTTTAGAAACCGATATTACAGCTGAATTTTGAGATCAAAATCTACTGTTGCATTAAAGTACAATACACCCTATTCTATATATAATTAGACAATATTATATACAAGGAGCGATAATCGCGTTCGTGGAAACTGTTCAAAGGATTGGTTGTCGCGGTAGCTGCGCGTAAACCAGAAGGCCCGGGTTCAAGTCCCGGTTGGGGCAACCAATGCTTTGAACAAATTTAATTAATACACCCTATTCATAACACAGCGACAATATAACAATCCGAAGTTTCAGCCATAACATCGCCCGAAGAGTGATCACACATTCGTTCCGATTAGCTGGCCACGGTTTATGGAGCGGGCGTCGTGGCCGCGAGTAATCCTCGTGGGATGCGAAGTGGCGATGGCTGTGACGCGTGCACGGGCTCCAACGAGTGACGGAGGAGCCCATCGCGCTCCAGGCCCCTTCACGGAATACTTTCCCCGTCCGCTCCCACCGAGCGGATCGCCAGCGCCAGGGGAGGGGGAGGGGGAGGGGGAGGGGGGCGTCGCTCCAGGGGCATCGCGTGTGAGCCAGCGCCCCCCGAGATTAGACCCCCCGCCCCTTCCCCTCCTGGGAGACTCACCACGGCCCACAAAGGGGGAGCTCGGGCCGGACGAGGCGTTTGTCACGCGGTCACTCGCTGCGACCCGGCCAACGCAGGCTTTCTTATCGCGAGGAAGCCCTCGGACTATCTAACATTCGAATTTCGGTTTACTAAAGACGCCGTGATAAGTTTTTGTTTACAGTTTGCGCTGTTTCCCAAGAAAACTTCTAACGGGTCTTTGTTTTAATTGGGAGTAGATAATGATAAAGTACTAGCCGAAAACCCTTTGCTTTTGCTGTATATTTCACGGTATTTAGAACCATCTTAAAGACGAACGGTTTCTGTTAATGGGTCTGCAATATTTTTATTATAATTATAGTATTACGACATGCAATCACTAATAAAATTACTTATGAATTTCTTTTTTAAGGAGAGCACTACGACAATTCTACACTTCAAAGAGATCGTTTCATATTTTAAGAATCTAATTATATTTTAGTTTCACGTTATCTAAAAGAAACAGTGGTGGAGATTAAAAACATAGCAAGGGATTACTCACCACCCTTGGGAGGATAATTCACAAAGAATACTACATGCATTGTCAAAGGAGTGGTTGAAATCACCTTCAGGACTTCGGTCCAATTCAACAAAGCTTCACTTCTCCGTGAAATTCGTGGGCGAGTAATACACAAAAAGCTGAATTCAGAGCCCAGTACCTGCTTTTTTTTTAACAGTTGCCGATGCGAAAGAAGTTGAAGCGAAGGAAGGAGCGACGAGGTCAACTCACCCGTAGAGCAGCGCCGCGCCGGCAATGCCGCCCCCGCACTGCGCCACGGCGAACATCAGCGCTCGCAGCGGCGTCACCCGGCGCGCCACCGCCAGCGCCGCCGTCACCGCCGGATTCAGGTGAGCCCCTGCGGGAAGCCAAGCCACTCAGTCTCATACGCACAAGAGCAAACAGTGTCAAGACATTTCAACTCGGTATATGAGCGACGCTTTGCAATACGAGAGGAACTGATTATGCTCCCCTCTCCCGTCCCACCCTGCAGCGGAATTGTGCTTACAGCGAGTTTCTCACAATCACGTTTTGTAGAGAAACACTACCCGAATAAGGCTGTAGCAGTGGGAGCATTGGATATTTCCAATGGCAATGTAATGTCACATTTTCTTGACGTCCTGGAAACGAGACCAAAGCAACAGTCTTTGGATATTTCCTCAGTTAAAGTGACACGAAACAATTCCAGCAAGTCAACAGGTGACTGCTGCTAAACAATTAACTCTTTTTTTTCCATCTTGAGTCTATCGTCCTCCTCAATGTAAGGTGCATCTAGGTATTTTATATTAAAGGCCCAGAACAGTTTGCATTAATCATTCTACTCGTATGTGAATTAATAGTTTTGTATTGTATAGGAACCATAATTTCAATTACTATTTCTTATAGGTAAATTCGCATCGATACACGAGTGTTTTAGATTACGAACACGTTCCTGGATCGGATTATGTTCGCGATCCAAGGTTCTACTTAACTTGCAAAAGCGTGCGCAGAGAGGTCTGCAGGGGGCCCCATATGCATGCCTACCCCCCTGAAAATTTTGAAAGATGCCCGATACCCTTTCGTAATGAAATATTTTAGTTCCGTACATATGTTAAATCCCTGATTAAAAATTACGTACTTCACGTAAAAACACTCTTTAAAATTAACAACGATAAAGAGACGGATGGATTAGTGCAACGGATAGATGACAAAGTTTTCCAGAATACCCGTCAAGAATGTGCAAAAAATTACGTCCTAGTACAAATTCAATTTCATATTAATTTATTTGTATGCTTACATGTACATACTTTCAGTACAATTGGTACAACATAATTAGGATTGTAGATTGTTAGGAGTCTTTCCGCCGTTTTCCGGTTACTGCCCACTTCCATGGCCGTCTGAACAATCAATGTAACGGGTGTCTCTAAGATAGTCTTATATCTAGAAGTGTTTGTAAATAAAAAGTTTAATGGGTAAGAGCGCCCGGAAATGTTGACCCCCTCTTTTTTAGGCGACATACGCCCATGGTTACTTGCAACATCATGGAGGATGTTTGCTCTTAGTTGTTTCACTGACTTTTATAAGGCTGATGTATGGATTTAGACATTTCTTCTAGCATCGTGGGTCGATTGAAGCAATGGCGTCATATTTCTTCCAAATGCTTCACAGGATGAATATTTCGACTCAGCCATTATGGTTTGCAGGGCAACAATCTTCGAATAGAAATTTGATTTGTTGTAAACATAAAAAGATGTATAAGTGTTTGTTTTATGAATTTACTACGCCTTAGACTTTCTAGTAAAAGAAATCAAATTCATAGAAATAATATGATGGGTTATTGTTTCTAAGCATTTGCCATTTTTGCTCCAAAATATCTGTTATCCTAAGCCCCCCAAGAGAACAGTAATTGTAACGATGAAATATTTTAGGGAACTGCATAAATAACGTCATTTCTGTTAGAACTGAAGAGAGGGACAAAAAAATCAAGGTTCCACTGTAGTATAGGAAAAGTTTTAGTTTTAAGGATGTATGTTTTGCACGGCAGTAAAGGGCATCATGTACGTTAAAAAGAATTTCATCATTTTCGATGGCTTAGTACGATCAGTAACAATACAAAATTATTAAAACAATGCCCGGCATGTGAGAGTCCCATGTTTTTTGTAAGCTCGAATGTGTTTTTACTCTTCCATATCGCAAAAACCATGCAACGGAGCCCTGTCTTCTGCACTCTTCATGCATACAAAGCGCGCAAGTGGTTTGATCCTTTCGTTCCCTCTCCCCTCCCCTCCGCCACGGGTCACCGCGGATGGCATTGACCGGAAGGAGTGCACCGGAAGCAACTGCCCTCGCACCTGTCGGAAACACTCGAACCCACACAACGAAATCCTGCTTCAACGGGCCGGCGACGTCCACCTAACATCCCAGGTTCACACAGCTCCTCTGGGAAGCGCGCAGCACCCGTGATTGTTCCTGTTCCGTGCGGTCCGCACTACATCGTTTACAGCGGCTTCGGTTAGTCGGGCGATCCGTCCCGCGTACGCGCCCCCTCCCCTCCCCTCCCGCCCCACCCCGCGCATCGTCGGCCGAAGAAGCGGCCACCTGCCTCCCGGTTCACGCGAAGTACGCCGCGGCACGCGGCTTCGTTAGGCGCTCCTGGGAATCGAATGCCATTCCCGCGGCCAGAATGCGTGGAACAAACTCCACTCGCGGCCCAGCGTGAAGCGGCGGCCCGGCAGTTCGAGCCTCATAAAGAAGCAGATACCTGTTTCGCCGCGGGCCAAGAAACACTGCGACCTCGCCTCGCCTCTTTCGGTATCTGTCCGAGCGTCTGGAGAACGCCAACGCCCAGACGCTGGCTGGCCCGAGAGGAGAGGAGAGGCGGGCCCGGCGGGAGGCCAGCGGGCCGCGCGTAGGGTGGCCACTGGGCGCCGACGCGGAGGCTGGAGAGAACTGCAGGCTTAGTCGCGCTCCATCTTTCTCGATACTCCAGCTCAGCCCGGCACGGCGCGCTTAGAACGTTTTGGTGCACTTGAGGGAAGGCGTTTTAATTAGAATTCCAAATCCTATTATTTTACTGCTGCCCAGGTTCTTGTGTGCTGAGAATTTGGTGATTTTACACGATACACCTTTTGACTATTCCAAGGAATTTATGATTCAGGATTGTTACACTGAAGAGCACTGAAGTGAAGTGCAACTCAACAAAACATTAATTTATTCTTCTATTAACCTGAAAGGCCCCAAAGAACATCAAGAAAAAGAGCGCAGACAGCGTACATTCGACACCAACAATCACACTCGTGGGCCCGAGCAACCTTCTACTTGCATAATTGTTCTTAAGCTCTTTAAATGCCCAGATATATCTTCGTTCAATGATAAGTTTACAACAGCAGGGCACAAAATTTAACTATTGAAGACATTATTATAATATTATTGTTGTTTTTGTTACTGCGATTTCGTGAAGTTCCCATTTCGCTGCCGAAAAAACGTAATATTGGAACAGCGGTTTGCACTTCAGGATTGATTGAAATCCCACATATCAGAAACTTTGTCTCGTAAATAGCAACAATTGCCTTCAGCTGGTTTCATTGAACGTTTCGAGCGCAGAATAATCATTTAAGAAGGTATTTATTTTTTGTAGTAGGAATGCAATATGTATTTTTTATTCTAATTCTCGGTAAACTTTTCATCACATTTTATTTCGTGAAAGCTATAATTTACGAAATAAGAAATATTTTCTGTAGCAACTGCGCTGAGCTATGAAGAGAATATCATTTTGAAAGGGTGCATTAATAAAATTTTTGGAAACTAATACTGGAATACTCTAATTTGGAATATTATAATATATTTCATTATTATTGAGTTTTGGTATAATGTTAATATTTCGCTTTGTATTCTCGTAATAAAGTTCATCCACCATACATGAAATCCATGAATCCCAAAAGATTGAAATGTATTCTGTACAAGCTGAATTAATTTTAAAAGGCGTAGAAAGCGAGTTACTGAATAACAAGAGCAAGGAAGAAACAGTTGGCAAACTGTTTGGGCTTGAGTCATCAGGAGTGAGCGCCAACAGTCAATATCATTTAACATCACTTGAAGTAGGAAAGAATTCAACTTCCCGGAATTCTTAGTTGCTGCGAATCATCTTTTCTATTAATCTCCTATTACAGCTCTAACACCTCAAAAGATGCCGAATCTTCGCTGGCGGTTTCGGCTGATTTAGTTGCTAAATTTAATTGCTTTTAATTGGGAAACATTGGTTGTGAATACTTTTATGATGGCGAAGAATGCATGAAATTGGAATGTGAGAAAACTGCCAAGGTATGTCGTCCATGCTGCGCTTTCTTCGGTGGAATGCCTGTTACTGGGAAAATCACGTTTAAAGACAAGAAAATTAGATAGTTGTATTTCTGAAAATTGTTATCTCGTCTTCTGCCTAATATTTATTCTGTAAGCCCGGAAACATTAGCAGGGATGATTGCAGCGAACCGAAACTTCCTCGCTTCGAAGGAATCGTGGAGGCTTGGCTCTTTTAATCGACTTTGGAACAAAACTAATACAAACGTCATAGATAACTGTGCCCTCTTTGAAGATATGGAGATGTAAACCTATTGGGCCAATCCAAAAGAGTATTCGAATCAAGCCTGAGTGACCGAATATTCACCTCCTATAAATGACACTTTGTCTTCAACGAATTTATGTGAGGGATCCGAACCGACCACTTCCCCCATTCTGACACATGTTGTGAATCTACCCCTACGTTTGAGAAACCGCAACTTCACTTGTGTTCATTCGTGAGATGCACGGAAATTTACCAAGCGTTGGATATCTGAAGAAAACACGTAGGTCGATGTCGAGGATTAAATTAACAAAAGCCGTGCCCTCTAGGGAACACACGTACACACACACACAGCGAATGGGAAGCACTCACCGGAGATGTGTCCGAAGCAGGTGGTGAGCGCGGCGGCTGCGAGGCCCGCGGCGGCGGTGGCGGCGAGCGGCGCGGCGGCCGAGGCTCCGATTCCCGTTCCGGAGCCCACGGAGGCCGCGGCGCCGCTCACGATCAGCACGTAGAAGAAGGCGCCCAGGCACTCGGAGATGACGGCGCGCCACAGCTCCAGCGTGCGAAGCTCCTGGCGCGCGCGCGGCCGCGGCGCCACGCCGCCACCCACGCCCACGCCCGCCCCCGCGCCCGCCACCCCCGGCGCCGCGGGCCCCAGCAGCTGGCGAAGCAGTTCTGCCGCGGCGGGCGCCGCCTCTGCCGCCGTCGACATCGCAACTGGGCGCCCGCTCCGCGCCGCTCCGCCGCTGCGCGCCGCCGCCTTCCCCTCCGCCCCCCCCACTCCCCCCGCGGCACCGGCCACTCCGCACCCAGCGCCATCTGCCGCCAGGGGTGCCCCGCCTGGCCGGCCGCGGAGGGCGACGCTCCAGCAGACACGACAACCTCTCGCCCTCTTTTGTGAAGAGGCCGTGTTCTTCGTCTCCCTTTCGAAAAACGTTTCCAACTGTGGCATTACTCATTTTCAGGATAATTTCAGTTACGAAGCATCCCGTCACATACACAAAATACATAAAACTCCTATAAAATAACCTGATGTAAATCCGAGCGAAAAGTAATGTGGTTTGTCTTGTTCACATCCCTCAGTATTGCCCTTGGTGCATTCAGTAGAAAAGAACAAAGTAACGGCATGACAAAATGTTGAAGACTATTTCTTTCTTAAAAACCTGTATGTTAACGAGACAATTGATGACAATAACACGAAATTGTTTAGTCTTTCAATCCAGTTAAACCTTAAATGGAATA
Organism: Gryllus longicercus; assembly: GCA_038098605.1. NCBI lineage: Eukaryota > Metazoa > Arthropoda > Insecta > Orthoptera > Gryllidae > Gryllus > Gryllus longicercus. Next base: position 1,326,034 of record JAZDUA010000316.1, read on the forward strand.
TTCCCAAGAGCCAATTCAATTCAAAATTATTTAGTACTTTGTGCCATGCATCCCGTGTGTTTTCTTCACCTGTTAGGTCATAAGAAGAGCTCGGAATTTTTATGAAACTGCATAAACGCAAACGAAATTGCATACTTCGGCGGTATGGGATTGCGTTCAACACCTTCTAGCATATTTCAGCATGTATTCTACCTTTTCATTCAATAGTATAAAATTAAATTACACACTCAATTCATGTGTGTGTAAGTGCTATGCGCCACAAGATTCTCTAAATGAAGGATAATCTCAATAATCTGAGCACGGCTCTGCCAGAGTGCTGAGGCGTCTCAAGGACCACTTGCACCCCTCACCACCTCCCCTTTCACTTCTTGAGGCGCGAAAAAGGCAACGGGATCTGTCAATAAGTTTTCGATAACCGACCTTGAGGTACTGCACGTGGCGCCCTTGGGTAGCTGTGTGCCCGCAGCTGCCCTAGCTGACATAGAGGGTCACAGGGGGATGAGTTTACTGAACTCTTGCGGGGCAGGGGACGCAAATGTCTCAGTGTGCCTTGTTTTAACTTATTAATTTTTATTACTTGGTAAACTAGTATAAGACTTTGCTTCTCGTTCGTGGACTCTAAAAGTGGCAAAACCCCAAAAATTAGATTTAGTGATAAATGAGTTTGAAGTTCCGCTTTGAAATGCATAATTCATAGAATTAATTGTGGTAAAAGTATTAAATGGCTCCATGAGGGTTCAATGAATAATATGCCTTATTTTTGTGTTAAGTGTAATGTGTGTAAATAGCGTAAAGTATAAGGAAGTTCCCGCATTGGGTGCTCGGGTATGTGTTGTGTAACCCACACGATTGGAGGCCCTTGTCCTCTACGGGATTGTAACGATCAATAACAATAATAATAATAATAATAATAATAGTAATAGTAATAATAATAGTAATAATAATAATAATAATAATAATAATAATAATAATAATAATAATAATAATAATAATAATGTTGCAAGGCTAATATGAAGTCGTGGAGTACCAGGTTTCTAATATTCAGCGGAAAGGAAGCAGTAGAAACAAGAAGTATTCAGATCAACAGGGGTATTTTTATTTTTCATCCCACTATCTAGACAGTTGTCGCAAACTGACTTTCGTTAAAATCTCCATGGTGATGAAAGACCTGTATCACATTTGTTGTACACGGATAATCTTAAAGCTAAGAATTTGCGATTCTCTTCCAAATGCTGTCTGTCGTAAATGACTTTAGCAATGACATCTGTATGAAGCTTGGTCTTGGCATGTGTGCAAAAATCAATTTAAAGAGATGCAAAGTGACGTCAGAGAGCATTGAAGTTGATATGCAGATTGTGATTCAAGATCTTGTGCCAGGTAAAACTTACAAATATCTGAGCATTCAAAAATGTAAAACCATCTCGAACGACACAATGAAAGAGAGAATATCTAAAAATAATGGACAAGGTGTAGATAAATAAAGATCAATCATTCATGGGGCTTAAAAGGGGAAGAACGAAGCCAGAATTGGAAGCAATTTTAATAGCTGTTGAGGATCAGGCGTTGACAACACGACATTATGATAAAGCAGTTCACAAAATTTCTTAGGATGATAAATGCCGCATCTGCCAGTAAAAGCCATTAATCACATCGTCTCATTTTGTCCACATCTAGCAAAGACAGAATTTGAAAATGACACGACAGGATGTGTAGTTACCTCCACTGGCAGATCTGAACCGCCCTCGAAGCTCCAAACACATGCCCCAAGTGGTACGAAGACTCACCAAAACCTGTGACATCTGTTGGACTCTATACAATATTATATGTCCAACAAATTCAAACGGATCGCATGATTGCAGCAAACACACCGGATATTGTTATCCGGGATTCGGAGAAAAAATCGTGTCAACTTGTAGAAGTTGCTGTGCCTTGCGATCAAAACGTCGTAACCAAGGAGGCAGAGAAACGTCTTAAATACAAGTGTTTGGAAATCGATATCAGCCGAATGTGGGACGTAAGAGCACAGGTCGTACCGATAGTCATCGGAGCTCTGGGATTTGTTCCGCAAAATTTGTGTAAGAAATGGTAAAAAAATAACGTTGAATACGTTACTGATGTAATTGCGGCTTCTTCCTTTCGTCCAAGTGAACTCAGCTTGCAAACGTTTGGTTTGAACTGTTTATTACCAGGAGAACTGTTTTTAGACGGAATCGGCCGAACTGATGGCGCTGAAAGGCTCTCAAAAACCTTAATTACACGCTACTGCTGACATTACCATTTCTGAAGTCATCCAATAGACTACTCAGAAAGTCTGTTGAGAACATTTGTTACATATCGTAAATATTATTTGAAGCGAGTACCATTAAAATTATGTTAATATCGATGTAATCAGCAAAACAATGCCTAAAACATGACGGGGAAAAGGTGAAAAATGAGTTATTAGTCGAAATAGACGAAAATCGCAAAAAAAAAAAAATAGTTATGTAAAAATGGGTCATTCCTTTTGTCATAACTGAAATTAATGTCTGTACTAAAAGACATTGTTCTAAACTGATAAGAAAAAAATGATATTTCATTAAAATCCGACCCCTACTGATCAATCATGTCTACGCTACATCGCTGAAACTCCTCTGGTTTTCTCGCAATGCCCGGTATATTGTAAGGCATTGTTCCTAACAGCTGCCACCAATTTCTTGTCACATAGGGCATTTCTTCAACGGGAAAGGCTGTCTTGATGTAGGAGCGTTGCTCGAAAGGGTTACATTCACCTCGCACGGCGGTAGTCAGACAACTGATTTCACATTGCTCTTTGTGTTAATAGAGACACTCAAAGGACCATCTGTTATGAACACGCATTGATAGTGCATTTCATTCAAGCAACAAATAAAATTATGTGATCCGATACTTCTTTTCCTATATTTCTTAAAAAAATAGTTGCTATGACTTCTGCCCCAACCCTCGTATACAACATTTATTCCACTATTTACATTTAAGCACTATTAACCCAACAAATTATTATACTATTAATCTAGTTGGTCACCTGCATATTTTCACTCGCCCTTACATAGGAACGTCGTAAAGAGAGAAAGTTATGTAATGTTTCTTTTTGATTTGTTAATTTTATGTACCTTTTGGTTGGCGATGGTACAGGGATACAGGGGATAGGAATTATTATTTTATGACATCATAGGGATAAGCTTCCTTAATTCTTTGAAAGCGTAAGGATGTTTTCCTGTGTTGTGTAATGATGGTTTCATAAATGGTGGAGGGAGGCGTAGGACAACATTGTGATGTAATAGTTTTATGAATGATATCAGGATCAAATGCCTAGATTGTGGTGAAGTTGGTAGCAGTCGGACAAACCAGGGAACATTTGTGTTTTACGGAAAATTTGTTTGAAGGACTTGAGATTAGTAAGGGATGCTGTTAATCATATTTGGGAGGGTAAGATTATTACATGCTTCGACATGAGAATTTAGCCAAAGTTTCATTTCGTGGTTTCATTTTTTGTTTCATGTTTAGCAAGTATTTTTGTCTTCTCAAAGGACTTCCTCTTTTTTCACTGGCGTGCTATTGCGTGATGTTTTGGATGCTAGGAGCCTCAAAAGAAACACCATTTTTAAGACAATCATTGTTCGCTTCCATTCACGGATGTCATCTATGGTGCCTTAAAATAAGTCTTGAACCCAATAAATATGTCCTAAATTACTTTTTACCTTGTTATTGTAGTAATTGTTAAGAAGTAATCAGTTGTATTGACGCTTTTCTATTTTTTGCAAAAACAGAGTAGGTTATAAGCCAACTACAACTAGCAGCGCCCAACAATTAAACACAATAAATATGTCCAAAATTAAAGGCTAATTAAGTGCCGTATTCCCGAATTTAGTGGATTTCTCAGAATCGTAGTCGCTGTTTGCTTTGGTCTAAAACCTATTAGCTGTAGATCATAGCTAGCAGCGTTATGCAACTCAAACATTGTATTATTGGAAGTCCACGAAAATGGAGACAAAATTAAAGGTTCCAGGGAGGTGAAATATATAGCACATACTTTCCAAAATCAGGACTGTACAATAAAAAAAAACAAAAAAAAACAGGACTAACATACATGAACACTCAAAAAGTCATAAAAATACGACACTACCTCAAATTTAAGGCCAACGGGTTACAACAATTATGTTATAGGGAAAAATTATTCCTCCCTTTAATATTCCAAAATTCAGGGTTGTACAATGTAAAACAGGTAACATGCGTTCTTATGGGCTTCCGTCCATGAAATATAAAAACGTTAGAAAAACATTCTACACAATTCCCACAATCGAAGGCTATAGCCTCTAGGACTTTATATTCCTTTTATTATTTCTTTTTTTATTCCTTTTATTCTTACAATATATGTATTAATACATCCTGCATTTATTGATTTAAGCGAAAACGACAGAAGAGACTCAAGCAGAAATGTAATTTATCTACACTTCAAACATATCTGAATACTTGTGATTCACAGTTTTGCTGAAAGTGTTTTTTTCAAATTACGGATGATTTTACGTTTGCAAACTTTTTTTGTATTCCCTTATGAGTTATTGAGTAGCAATTTTGACTATCTTTGGTCAACTTTGAACTCATTCATTACCGTTAATTGATTCCCAGTCTGTCATCACTAAAATAGATGACTGGTGAGCCTACTAGTAAAGTTATTCACCGAATTCGTCCTTCCTTTAAAAACTGAAATATGTTCTAACAGTTCTTCACGTGCCAAATTCTGGGGTTTAAGTATTTACGAAGACAAAATTCCACTGTATCTCTGCATTCAATGGAGCAGAATTCAGACTTTCAGTTTTAATTAAAGTTTCCAAAATGTGGCAATGACATATAGAGCTTTTTCTTAATTTTGTTGGCACTATGATCAAGCATCATGTTTAATCATAATAGTCAAATCTTTTTTTATTTATAAAACGTTAGTATACTTGTAAATATAATAAATGAGTATATAAATTGATATGTTTCATTACTCCAAATACTCTAGTTTACGACAATAGAGAAACGTCTGTTTTACGCGTGGCAAGCATGCAATAATGATTTCATTAAAGTGTCTCCAACTGCGACAAGTTTTGCTACGATTCAACACTTCTGTATCTCACGTTAATTATGAGTTTTGTTCTTTTATGAAATACCTAACACTAAAAAGGCGTTTTCCACCGAGTAATGAATCTCTAATGAAGAAAGTGCAGGGTAAGAGAAAATAGTTACGAGTGGTAGCGGATAAAAGAAAGGCGGGGTCTGACGAGGCATTCCTGTTCAAATGGAATCTCCGCGTTCGCCCTTTGTACACGAAAGGGAGACGCCTTGTTTATTGAGGGAGGATCGTGGGGACATTCTTTCCATTTTTACAAAGGGGCCTTTCTTTAGCTTCTTGGCCTTCCCGTCAACCATCGACGTACGAGTCAACCAACTTTTGTCGCCCTTCCTCAGTCTTGCAGAGTTGCAGCAAGAACTCGCGAGATAAACTTGTGGTGCTAAAACAGCACGTAATTTCTCGCCCGTATTTTCAGGCAAAGACTATTCAAATTTCCGACAAATTGTACATACTCTAATTTCAAAATCTATCTTTAAGGAACAGATTTTTATAAGGAAAAATATCTTTATCATCATAATTGTAGTTGTCGGAAGACGCCGAACAAAATAGAACTTTTGCAATTTTCGAAAAATCATAGTTTTCAACGTACATAAGACCTGTACCATTCTCTTAAACGTCCTTTACACTATCCAACAACAACAGGTAATCAAACTTGAATCAACATTTTGAAAATGTTTCCAACGCTTCATGTAAACTACTCCCCAAAATTAAAATATTTTCATATTCAAAGGGGCGCAACATCAGCCAGATCGATTGGGGAATATCAATTTTGGAGAAAATTGGTTTAGCCGGTTTAGAACGCTTTAGCCGCTAGCGTTGTTTACAAACGGACAGACAGACCGACAGAGAGACGTACAGAGGTTTTGCCGTCAATCGATTTTTCGGTGTCAAGGACCCACAAATCATGGATTCTTGCTGCACCACGTGTTCGAGGATTTGTTTTCTAAATTTAGCAACTGGATTTATCCACTTTTTCGTTACCAGGGTCCTGGAATACGAGTTTTCTGCCGAATATTGGTGCTTTTTTTCGCGCAGCGAAAGTCTCATTACTCTGTAGCGAGAAAGTAAAAGGTGTTTTGACAACAATAATGCAGCGAAACACATATATTAATCCATTAGTGCATTAAGTTTCCTGTTTGTTTGTTGTTGTTTTTTTTGAAAAAAGTTAATATCCATTTAAATGACATAATATGTGGACTATCAAAAGTTTATTCTCCACCGTTTACGAGAAAAACCTGAGCCGATAAATCGGATCACGTTCAAACCTTAATCTTAAGAACAACTGTAATGGTGCCCGGAAATGGTTTTCTGGGAAAAGAACACAAGTAAAATTCAGACGTATACTAAGCTATTAATTAGTCGAAAAATAAATTAGCTAAATTTTAATCTTTTGGTCCATTTTGATGTCGAGACCATTTTTTTGTTATATTTATGTTATTGGGTAAAGTAAAAGAGAGTAGATTGATTCTGAAAAATAGTGATTATCCATAAGATATATACTGAAATTCTTTCCTTTCATATTGTAATATGTATGATAGTCTTTGAAGCATTTCTGATGCAATCCCATTTCACATTTATTGGCACATGGATTTTGCTTTACCATGGCAGTAGCGACATTTCTTTTCTGTTGAAACAGTAATTATTCAGTGTTTTTGCCATCAAAACGGATGACAGTATTTGGATCATTTGGCTATTTTCCTCTTCTTAATTATATTCCATGCAGACAATGGTTTTTCGCATCCAGCTTCGTCGCGAGGGATCACGTGACAGACCTCCCACGCCAGCGGCGTCTTCTCATTATCGAATGCCTCGACCCGATTGCAATTTGGAGCCCAGTTGTCCAGAGGCTGCTCTCACCTATTATCTCCCTCTGCGCCAGTTGACACCCGCGTTCCGAGACACGCCCACCCCGACCCTTCAGGAAGGCCTCGGAGCTTGGTGGCCCTCCGCCTGCCACCAAAGTCTGCCACCGACCCCTCGCCGACTTCCCGATATGTGGGGTCCAGCGGGAACAATGTAATGACATTATAATCTCTCCCATACTTGGGGTGGAATTCTTTTCGCGACTTTTTGAGTCACAGAGAATAGAAATTCCAAGATTGTACGCTGATCTGTCATTAATACTTTACAGCATTACAATTTATCCTCAATTGATACCTATAATTTCCCAATTTTGTAATATACATTTACACAACACCTTGCTGACAATTTGCAACAACAATATTTAATACCTTTTTCCCCAAAAATTGAACAACCAGAGTCATTAACTCTAAAATTAACCGAATTGTCCTCCAAAATATTACACTTTTCAATATTACATTTACAATTTTACTGTGATCATACCCTTGGGCAACAAATATCGCAAATCCTCTCAACCTCACACAACCTATCACAAAAATCCAAACCGTAAAAAGAAAGAAGACATTTTATATACAATCAGTAACACTCTTAAAACTATAGTATTTGCAATTTTACACAATTGCGATGTTTTTGTACATTTTAGCTCCACTATCGTGTTGCTCTCTTGCACTCGCGATCAGTCCAGTACGTACGTGCGATTCAGGCATCTACATTCACCTGTTCTGCCCCCTTTTTATGCGCAATGATGATGTATTGTTGCGGATCCCACACAGATCTGCGAGTTTGCCGTCAACGCCCTCGTAAAGCCTGTCGCTAGATCTGTTTCAACTTCCGGTGGACACCCTACTCTATTAATAAATTTTGAAGGCGCTTCGGTGACCGTTGCTGACGATAAATTCCTTAACGCTTTAGCATGTGGATATTTCAACTCGGTGATAATAAACTTGACCCCGGCTTCTGACTCCGAAAAGGGCTCGCACTCATCTATTTCACTTTTTCAAATACTTCTGAGACGACAGGAACGAGTTTCAGCGGCGATTTCTTTTTGTCTCCTGCTCAACCTACCCTGTGGCAGCTGTCGCAAGTGCGCACCTAAGTCTTCATGTCTATAGAGCAATTCGGCCAGTAAAAATACTCTTTGTCCTTACTCTTTGTTACCTCCAGATGCGCATTCGCCGTTTGGTGACAGGCCTTCCGCATAGTACAACGGTAGATCTCGGGGATTACAATCATTTCGTCGCATTCGTCGCGCTTGCTCTTTCTGGTCCCCGAAACAAAAATCCGCCCTTTACGAAGTTGCCACTTTTTTCTGAACAGACTCCCCTGGCTAGCTCCGTTAATCTTTTGATTTCCTCGTCTTCCTGTTGCGCGATCGCGAAATGACTATTTGTCGTTTTTTAAGAGATTTGTAATCCCTGCGTCTAATTCTGTCGCGTCGCTTACCTCGTCGTCTTCGCCCGCCAACGCTTTCTCCGCTCCGTCCGTGACGATATCGGACGCCGACGGCGGGCGACTGATTACTCGCGTTGCGTTCTGACGAAGCCGTTCGCGGCTTTACGTGAATCTGTGCCTTTGCCGGTGCCACACATGCTACTTGTGGTTCAACAACCTCCCCTTTAACCTCGTCCATCAAGGTGACCGTACGGTTATTTAACGAATAGTAATCGAGCTGGCAATTACTCTTCGCTACGGCTGCCCTTGTAACGAACCTGCCGAAGGGACCTTCAAACGTGACACGCGCCACCGACAGCTTCTTTGGTTCTGTTTCAATAGGTTGCATTACCTAAATGGATTCCCCGATCATCTGTTCGTCTAACACATGTTTACCACTTACAATATCATAAGTAGCACCACAGTGAGGAAGTATTTTGTAGGGAAAATTATTTACCTCTCCGACGCACGTGAAGTGTTTCAAGAATGCCTGATCTTGCGTGTCGGCGACGTGATTTATTATTTCCACGCTCTTCTGCTCCGGGCATTGTCTACGAAAATGTCCTGCTTTCCCACACTTCCCACACAACAGACGGTCGCCATAGGCTTTTCAAATTCGGTTCTGGTTGTATTGCGCCTCGCGGTGTACCTTCCGTCGCCTGGTCCACCCGTTTTACCGCGTGTTCTCGTTGTCAGCAAACCTAGAGAAACTACGTTTCCAGCCTCATAGGTTGTTCTCATAGCTATCGAGTTCCTTTGCTAGCTCAAGAGATGCTTCAAAATCTCAATCATCGATAAAATAGTCGCGCATTTCTGCCGGTTTGGTCCGTAACCATTACATCTGGAATTCAGTAATTTTAAGCCTTCTCGAATTTTAAGGAATCTCATTCCTTTACAATAGTTTCTTAATTACAGTCCGTATTCGTTCCAAGTAGTCCCATCTTTGGTGCGACGTGAATAACTGTCGAAATCTTTCGGCGTTAAAGTTAAACATTTCAAACAGCCGCGTTTTTGGTTCCTCGTATTCTACGCCACCCGTTTCCCGAATCAAGTATCAACCAAGAATTTACCTGTTTATTAGGCCACAGTGCCATGAGATTAGTCACTCATTCAAAATCCTAATCGCCCTACCTGTGTTTCGAACACACAAAGAAACATTGTAATATCATCAGCCGTCTATTGTGTTTTGACCCACCCTCTTCTCAGCTGCTGATTACATGGGTCAACAGCATTTTTGTAACAAGGACCAGGCATTTTTGTAACAAGACTTGGACCCTGAATTCGAATATGAAGTCATTTTTTCCCTAACGGGCTCAGTTTTCTTGTTAAGGCTACTCCCTATTTACGGAAATGCTTGAAAACATTGCAAATGCATGCAAATGCTTTTTTTTCTTTCTCTTTTCTTTCTTTTTTCTGTAGCTTCATTTAGTTATTTGGCAGATCTAATTGTTCAGGAACAATCAAAAATCGAACAAGGAGTTCCTATTCATGATATTGAATTCATATAATTTATCTATAGGGAATCAAAACGATTTGGTAACATTGCTGATAAGTCATGCTCGATCAGATAGAATCTTATGTTTCTTGCCTTGTTCAACCCAGCATTGAGAGATCTCATAGCGTGGAAAGTGCTTGGATGTGACTGCTTGCTGTTCTAGGTTCGTGAAGTTTTGTGCTTTGTAATAATTTACAAGAATAAAACCTCGAAACTATGTAAATAGCCCAAATTGGTTTTGTTGTGTCTGTTGAGAATTAACTCTGAAATAGCAAAAACTAAACCTTAATAAGGAAGTGTTATGAAATTTATTTCGAATCTTTGGTTGGTGCCATGCCCTGGAATTGACCTCCAAATATGCTGTGTGTCGTGTGTTATACTCCTCAAATGTAGGTGTAACTTTTTTACACGGCACATGCCCTTTGGATTTCCCATGTTTCGAAGAGGACAAACGTGTCACACAACAGAATATTATTTCTGTTTGACACGAATTACCTCAAAAACGAAGAAAACAGTAAACTATTCGAACTTACTTCTTGCTATAAGGTCTGTATGTTACAATGAGGAATTGCCGGTACCGCTAGCTCCTGAGATTGTGACAGTAATTGGGAGTTGGAGATGAATGCTAAAGTGATGAAACTTTAGGCGATAGAATCGGAGAGACGGAGATATCCATGCTGAACCAACATTTCTTGTTTTGTCTTGTCGTGTCTTGGGGATCGCTCTCGCCCAGGTAAAGGGATAATGGGTTGCGACTTGCTGTACCGGGCCCGCATCGGCGGCTGCGCGCCCGCGTGGCGTGCATGCTGCAAAAGAGTAGCGTCCCTGCTCTTTCCCTGCACGCCTTTGCGTTGCTTATTATAGCACCGCTGTTACTAATTGGTGACGTCGAGGTGAATCTTGGCCCGCTAAAAGCAGCTAAAATGCGCTTTCCATCCGCTCGCATAACACTCAGTGGCGACATTCACCGCCAGGATGTTTGGTTTCATGAAGTCGCTAGCGTAAATCGCGAATCATGCTGTGGCTAGATCACACGGGTTCACATTTATGGATCCAAACGGGTAGAGCCAGGGGAGAGCGATAGGTCGAGAAGGCGTTCACCTCAACCGGAGAGGCGTTGCGGCGGTCAGAGGTCTCTACACCAAAGTTGCTGAGTTCTGCACACGCCCTCCTGTCGCCTGTAGACGCTGGGAGTGTCTGACGGATTCTAGGGAGACGTGTAACGGCGGAGACGGCGGAGACGGCGGCTTCAAGGGACGTGTCTTCTCGAGAACACTTTCAGGTGAGGAAAGGATTTCTTAGGCTGTTGCAGGTGAACTGTCGAAGTATAATCAATAAAATAAATAGTTTTGTAATGTAGTTGATGCCTGCTATATCGACGTAGTGATAGGGACTGTTTCGTGGCTAACTGAGGAAATCGGATCGTCTTAAATTTTTCATTCACTTACAAGATCTTTAGGAGGGATAAAAATAGTAGATGTGGCAGAGTATTTATTTGCGTCAAAGCAGACATGGATATTAGATTAGATTGGGTCAGTATAGAGTTAGAAATAATGAGAATAGAAATTACTACTGAAGGAATCGTAATAGAAATTACTGCATGCTAAAGGCCTCCGAGCGACAGATTTATTTTAGATGACATTATCCAGAGAACGGGAAACGAGAATGGCCATCGTATTGTTATTGGAGGCGACGTAAATATTCCTAGCGCAAACTGGGAGGGAGCCGTGAGCGAAGCGGAAGTCCAAACACTTGTCCACAGTCTAGTTTGGGTCAGCGGATAAACTCAGGAGCGGGCCGCGGCAGGATGCGATTTTGGATGTCTAACTAATTAGGCCGCAAGAGCTTTTCATTTCTTGTGACGTTGTTGAGGGCATTAGAGATCACAAAGCTGTTCTTCTGAACAAAAATACTTCAAGAAAAGGCATTACAATAGGAACAAAAGTGCCGCAATACAAGAAAGCAAATGTAGAAGGACTTTAAGTTTTTTTCAGGGAACAATACAACCGCTTTCTGAGAACTGAGGGAGGTATGGAAGAAATATGGGGCGCGTTCAAAGATATTATATACGAGGCTTTGCAAAAGTTTGTTCCGTGCAAATTCTAAAAAATAATCCGGATCCAGAATACTACAATGCAAAAATTACGCGAATGATAAGGATAACGAGAAAGTCATTTAAGAACAGAAAACGCTGTGTCGAGCATATGAATATTTTTCGAAATCGTTCAAAAGAATTGAAACCAGAAAAGAAAATTGCGCAGGAGACATATTTAATGACTATTGTAACGTCGCCAAGGGGTCAGACGGTCAACACATGTCGGACGCCAGCGAGGGGGCGGAGGCCGGCCCTAGGGGGCAGTCCCTTGACGGCGAGCGGAAGTCGCCGCAGGCGGGCCCCGCCTCGGGGGCCCGGGGGGGGGGCGTGTCTCGGAATGCGGTGTCTACTGTCGCAAAGGAAATTGATTGGTGCGTCCAGCTGCGGTGCAGCTGGACTTCCAAATTGCTAACAGGCCACATTCCGGGACGAGAAAACGCCGCCGGCATGTGATGTCTGTCACGTGACCCCTCGCGAAGCGGCTGGAAGGTAGCGAGCCGCAGTCATTCGAGTCTGAACCGGATCGGAGTGCGGCAGGCACTTGTCACCCGCCAGGGGTTATCGCGAGCTTAGGCTGCGAGGTGTGGCGATTGCCACGGGACACAGGCTGGGAGCGGCGCCAAGCCGCTGGGGTTTGCGTCAGGTTGGGGCGGAATGCCCAGAGGTATGCTGTGTTGGGAATGCAGCGTGTTTCCAGGGAGTATGTATATACTGTAAATATCTTGTAATAAAACTGTATAAACAACTCCGTGTCTGTGAGTTACTCGCACCCGACGACGCCACAGACGAGGAAACATTAAATGGTGGCAGCGGTTAAAACGAACCTTCACGCAGTGGCAACCATTCAAACATTAAATGGTGGCAGCAGTTAAAACGAACTTTTTCGCAGTGGCAACCATTCAAACATTAAATGGTAGCAGTGACATTGGACATCCACGCGATAGTGAGTGTAGTAATTCACGCAGACCAGTGAGAATTAACACTGAATACGGCAGCAAGTGTCAAAATTGTTAATAGTGCGGTTACGTATGCAAGCAATGATAGGTGCCGCAGTAACAGAACTGAGCTGGAGCTTTTGGTGAACTAGTGACGCGCGAGGAAACATTAAATCGTGCGCCAGCAACGGGAGCATCAAGAACGAAGACTGGTCCAGGTCTGGAAGGAAGGAAGGAAGGAAGGAAGGAAGGAAGGAAGGAAGGACCGACGTCTACACGTGTCCACGACTCAACCAACTCACCAGAGCGCAAGCGGCACCGTGGGCTCCCTGTACGTAAGTGTGTCTTTTTGTACTCGCTAGGATTAATTCAGGCAGTATGGCGTATCTTGCGGGATTCAGGAAGGAGGTGTTGGTTCGAGTGGCCAAAGAGATGGGGGAAACGCTTGCTGGTGATGAAACGGTTGTTGCACTAAAACAAATAATTGTCAATAGCGCGCAATATGAGGAGGATGTTGTGCGGGAACTCGCTAATGCGACCAAGGAAATTCTCATTGAGGAACGCGAGCGCGAACGGGAGAGACAGGAGCGCGAACGCGAGAGACAGGAGCGCGAACGCGAGAGACAGGAGCGCGAACGCGAGAGAGAGGAGCGCGAACGCGATAGACAGCACGAGATAGAAAGGTTGCGTATGACGACGACCACCTCGACACGGGAATCGATAGGTAGTACCGGTACCGCAACGAAGGCAACCGTGCAAATTAAAAACGTCATGGATCGGTTTAAGGGCGAAAATGATGATATTACAATGCTCCTTAGTGTGTTCGAAGCACAGGTAGGGCAACTAGGTATATCAGAAACTGAATGGGTGACAAATCTCATGGCACTGTTGCCTAATCAAGTAAATTCATGGTTGATGCTGGATTCGGGAGCGGGTGGCGTTGAATACGAGGAAGCAAAAAGGCGGCTGTTAGAAATGTTTAAATTTAACGCCGAAAGATTTCGACAGTTATTCGCATCACACCAAAGACGGGCGGGAACCACGTGGAGCGTATATGCCCGGGAATTAAGTAACTATTGCAAGGAATGGGTCGCGGGGCTTAAGATTACGGAATTCCACGAGCTCCTAGATTTAATGGTTACGGACCAATTAAAGCGGAGGGTACCGGCAGAAATGCGCGACCATTTTATTGATGAGTGGGGAGATCTTGCCGCGTCACTCGAGCTAGCAAAGAAACTCGATAGCTATGAAAACAACCGGGCAGGCTGGAAGCGTAGTTTCTCTAGATTTACGGGCAACGAGAAAACGCAGATAAGAAAGGTGGACCTGGCGACTGAAGGTGCGCCGCGAGTTACTAAACAGCCCGAATCGAAGGTGAATCACACAGCTGAATTTGAAAGGCCTAAGGCGGCCACTTGCTTTAAGTGTGGAGAAGCGGGGCACTTTCGTAGGCAATGTCCGGATCGGAAGAGCGTGGAAAAAATATATCACGTAGCCGAAACGCAAGGTCAAGCATTGTTAAAACCATTCACATGCGTCGGAAAGGTCAATAATTTTGCCGTGAAATTACTTCGAGATTCAGGTGCTACTTATGATATTGTAAGCGGCAAACATGTGATGGATGACCAATTGACCGGGGAATACGTTTGGGTGATGCAACCACTAGATGCAGAACCAAAGAATCTGCCGGTGGCACGCGTCACGTTGGAAGGGCCCTTCGGCAGGTTCGTTACAAAGGCAGCCGTAGCGAATAGTAATTGCCAGCTTGATTACTATTTGTTAAGTAACCGTACGGCTACCTTGATGGATGAGGTTAAAAGGGGGTTTGTTGAACCACAACTAGCATGTGCTGTGCAGACCAGGTCACAAATTCACGGAAGGACGCGTACAACTTCGCCTGACCGACAAAGGCGTGAGCCGTCGCCCTCAGCGTCCACTAATGTCACGGGCGGAACGGAGGAATTGTTGGTGGGCGAAGATGAGGAAAGGGGCGCGTCCGAGTTAGATGCGGGCATAATAAATCTTTTAAAAATCGACAAACAGTCATTAGCTATAGCGCAACGGGAAGACGAGGAGATAAAAAAGTTAACGGAGCTAGCCAGAGGAGTCGGCTCAGAAAAAAATGATTATTTCGAAAAAGGCGGATTGTTGTTCCGGGCCAGGCAGAGTAAACGCGGCGACTGCTACGAAATGATTGTAATGCCGGAGATCTATCGTAGTGCGGTGCTAAAGGTCTGTCACGAAACGGCGAATGCACATCTGGGGGTCACAAAGAGTAAGGACTCCATGGCCAAGTATTTTTACTGGCCAAATTGCTTTAAAGACATGGAGACTTACGTGCGCACCTGCGACAGCTGCCAGAGGGTAGGACGCGCAGGGGACAAAAAGAAATCGCCGCTGAAACTCGTACCTGTCGTCTCAGAAGTATTTGCAAAGATTAATATCGATGCGTGCGGGCCCTTTCCAGAGTCAGAAGCCGGCAACAAGTACATCCTCACCGCAATGTGTCTCGCGTCCAGATTTCCCGAAGCTAAAGCGATAAAAGATTTGTCGTCAGCAACAGTCATCGAAGCCTTATTAGAATTATTTAGTAGGATAGGATTTCCGCGGGAACTACAAACCGACCAAGGGACATGCTTCACGAGCGCGTTGACGGCGGAATTTGCGGAGCGATTCGGCATCCGCTTAATCCACAGTTCACCGTACCACCCGCAGAGTAACGCAATCGAGAGGGTACACCGTACCATGACTTATGAAGGTGCTTTGCCTAGAGGCCGGGACAGAGTGGGAGAAACAGCTCCCAGCTATTATGTTCGCCCTGCGAACCACGGTACATGAAAGTCTGGGATTCTCACCGGCCGAACTAGTCTACGGCAGAAACCTGCGTACTCCCATCACGCTTATGTATGAGCACTTGGCTGGTGCAGAAGAGCAGACAAGTCCGGTGGTCGAACATGTCTTTAAATTAATAAACAGACTAAAACAAACCCGGGAGCTAGCACATCAGCGAATGGCGTCCGAACAAGAGAAACGTAAGGTTTGGTACGACCGGAGGGCCATTCGCAGGACGTTTGCGACGGGAGACAAGGTGCTAGTTTTGGCTCCGAACAAAACACAGAAGTTGGCAATTCAGTGGGTTGGTCCGGGCGAAATTAAAGAACAGATTTCGGAAACTAATTACGTAGTACAAATGCCAGGGAAAAAAGAGGCAAAGGTGTACCACGTAAATATGTTAAAGCGGTACCACCAACGGACCGAATACTTTAACTTCCTCGGTATCACTTCGGAAGGGACGGCGGAGGAAGAAGACGAGCTGGATCGGTACGCGTTGAAATTAGACTCAAGTGATTTTGACATCGAGTCATTGCTTGACGACACCCATGTGGAGCCGGAATTTCGGGCAGCCTTGAAAGATGTAATTTTCAAATATAAAAACATATTTTCGGAAAAACCAGGATTAACTGACGTCGTAACAATGGACGTAGAACTCACTGATCACACGCAAACAGTTAGGAGCGCGCCGTATAGGATGTCACCGAGACAAACAAAAATTTTAAGAGACGAAATCACGAAAATGCTTAAGGAGGGCATTATCGAAGTAGGGGAATCTGATTTTACGTCGCCAATGATTCTGGTTGAGGCGCCGGGCAAGAAACCGCGGCCATGTATTGATTACAGGCGCCTAAACCAAATCATTAAAACGGAGTACTACCCATTGCCAGATATGGACGAAAGAATCGAGACCGTTGCGGCAGCAAAGATTATTACAACACTCGATTTGGCCAAGTGCTACTGGCAGATAGGTCTCACCGCCAGGGCACAGAGATACGCTGCATTTGTTACGAGTTTCGGCACATACAGGCCGTTGCGTCTACCATTTGGAATACGTAATGGGCCGTATCAATGCAGTCGGATGATGGCATCGCTTTTACGGGAATGTCAAGAGTTCGCTTTGCCTTACCTGGATGATATTGCAGTATTTAGCAATACATGGCAGGAACATGTGCGTCATCTCGACACAGTATTTGGAATTTTGCAGCAGGCAAAACTCACTGTCCAACCCGCGAAATGCAAGTATGCACAAACACATGTGCAATATTTGGGATATGTGGTCGGAAATGGCGAGCTCAGACCAGTAGACGCGAAGGTGAAGGCAATCCGAGACTTTCCCGTCCCGAAAACGAAAAAGCAGGTGCGCGCATTTTTAGGTCTTTCTGGGTATTATCGCAAATTCATTCACGGGTTCGCGGAGAAGGCGGCACCCTTGACAGACCTGTTACGCGGGCGAGAGCGGCAAGGAAAAGTAACGTGGACAGATGAATGCCAAAAAGCATTCTGCCGATTGAGAGAGGCGCTCTGCGGCGACCCAGTGGTGAAAGCACCGGACTTTTCTAAAAGCTTTATACTACAATCAGATGCGTCCGATAGAGGGTTGGGAATAATTTTAGCACAAAAAGACGATGTAGGACACGAGCATCCGGTACTCTATATAAGTAGGAAGCTTACACCGGCGGAATCCAAATTTGCTACATCGGAAAAAGAGTGTCTGGGGATAATATGGGGTCTTCAAAAGCTCAGATATTATTTGGATGGACAGGTAGCAATAAAAATTGAGACAGACCATAATCCGCTGGTCTGGTTAAAAAATTCTGCAGGGAATAATCCCAGATTGATGCGCTGGTCGCTGTTATTGCAACAATACGACATCACCATCATGCATAAAAAAGGTACAGAGCATGTAAATGTGGATGCACTGAGTCGCATGTACTAGCCTGGAGTAATCTAGAGGAGTGCAAGGGGGCACCACGACAGTGGAGCCAAAATGTACAAAAACGGTGCAAATGTATAAAATTGTAAATACTATTGTTAAGAGTGTAATGATTGTATATAAAATGTCTTTTTAATTTTAAGATTTAGGTTTTGTGATAGACAGTGTAAGGCTGTAAGGTGATATTTGTTGCCCAAGGTTATAATCACAAAAAAATTAAATGTATTTCTGAACATTTGGAGGGCAACTTGGTTAAATTCTGAGTTAATGATTCTAGCTGAGCTATTTTGGGGAAAAATCATTAATGATGGTTGTTTCAAATTAACATCAAGGTTTTGTGTAAAGGTACAAGTATAATATGAAATTGGGAAATAAGAAGTACCAAGGGAGCATAAGTGTAATACCGTAATGTATTAAGGATAGATCGGCGTACAATCTTGGAAATTTTTTCTCTGTGATTGAAAAGTCTGCGAAAAAAAATTCCACCCCAAGTATGGGAGAGATTGTAACGTCGCCAAGGGGTCAGATGGACAGCACATGTCGCAAGGCCAGCGACGGGGCGGGGGCAGTCCTTTGAAGGCCGCCACAGGCGGGCCCCGCCTCGTAACGTCGCCAAGGGGTCAGACGGTCAACACATGTCGGACGCCAGCGAGGGGGCGGAGGCCGGCCCTAGGGGGCAGTCCCTTGACGGCGAGCGGAAGTCGCCGCAGGCGGGCCCCGCCTCGGGGGCCCGGGGGGGGGGGCGTGTCTCGGAATGCGGTGTCTACTGTCGCAAAGGAAATTGATTGGTGCGTCCAGCTGCGGTGCAGCTGGACTTCCAAATTGCTAACAGGCCACATTCCGGGACGAGAAAACGCCGCCGGCATGTGATGTCTGTCACGTGACCCCTCGCGAGGCGGCTGGAAGGTAGCGAGCCGCAGTCATTCGAGTCTGAACCGGATCGGAGTGCGGCAGGCACTTGTCACCCGCCAGGGGTTATCGCGAGCTTAGGCTGCGAGGTGTGGCGATTGCCACGGGACACAGGCTGGGAGCGGCGCCAAGCCGCTGGGGTTTGCGTCAGGTTGGGGCGGAATGCCCAGAGGTATGCTGTGTTGGGAATGCAGCGTGTTTCCAGGGAGTTTGTATATACTGTAAATATCTTGTAATAAAACTGTATAAACAACTCCGTGTCTGTGAGTTACTCGCACCCGACGACGCCACACTATACTAGATGTGAAGGGAAACAGCTGGACGGGATTTTATAAATATGTTCGTAGAAGGAAAATAAAAAGGAGACGGCGTCTCGTTCAGGTGTTCGTGAAAATGGAAACACGATTTTTTTAACGATCGGGCAAAAGCTAATGCGTTTAATAACTATTTCACTTCGGTTTTCAAAAACAATACAATTCATCCACTAATTGAAGGGCTTTAGATTACAAATCAATTTAATATTGAAGTAAACGTTTTGTGGAATAAACTAAAATCTAGGGAAAATGGTAAGTCAAGTGGTCCAGACATCTCTATGGATATAATTAAACTAGGAGGAGAGGCAATATTTCCGTTCTTAATTAGAATATTTCACGTGTCCATGAACAATTCAAAAGTACCTGAAGATTGGTAGTACCTGAAGAAAGTACATATCTTTTGTCGTACCAATTTTTAAAAGTGGTGACAAAACCATGTTGACACATTGCCGGCCAAATTACTTCGAATTTGGCGCCTTGGCTTCTGTAACAGGGCGTTTGATGTTCTTTGAAGGCTTTCAAAGGAAAAGACCATGCATTTTAAACTTGGCGCCTTCGAGATAGTCTTAATTTTCTCCAAAAAACCGCGAGAATTTCTTCTCTGGGGTTCCAAACATTCATTTCTTCGTGCAAGCTCCTTGAATTCGATTCCAACTTGTCTTATTAGTGCGGAGCGCCACCGAAAGATCGCACCAGCTCCCGGGGAAAGATTCTCCACTCCCGCGCGAAAATTAGGCGAGGACGAAATGCTGAGAATTTCTATATCAGACGGCTGATCGCCTTGTCACGACAAGGAGTGCGGAAAGCTTCATAAAAAGAGTTTTGGAAAGTCTTCAAGGTTCTACCCAGAGTGTGCCAGGAAATGTATGTAATAGAAAAACGTAGCTAAAAGCACGGAATTCGTAAGGAAGGGCAGTTTTCGTGGGCAGAGGTAACTGTGACAATTTCAATACTCTTTGTTTTCTTTCGCCACGTAACAATACTTGTAAATTGTGTGTCATTTATTTTCCAGAACATTCTTGTCTGACGAAAGCACTACTGCGATAGAAGAAGCGATGTTCCATTGTCATTTTAATTTTCATCAATAATGCTATGCTCTCCCAGCCTCATTCAGCTATTTTCGCAGCGTCAACAAACCGTATTATGTAATTATAAGCCGGTAAGTCTTACGTCAGTAATCTCCAAACTTATGGACAATCTAATTGCGTAATACATTAAGCAAGAATATGAAATCAAAAAAATGGCTCTATAATGGCCAACACCGGTTCAGGAGCGATTACTCATGCGAAAGTCTGGTAGTCACGCTATTTCAGGATCTAGCAGATGAAATTGACGCGAGCGGGAGAGTAGACGCAGTAGTTATAGATTTTGCCAAAGCGCTCGATGTCGTTCCACACGATCGGCTAGTCCAGAAATTAATGAATTCAGGCATCGATCCCAGGGTGGTGGCGTGGATTAGCGTGTTTCTGCGAGACAGAAAACAGAAAGTTCGAATTGGGCAAGAGGTATCTTCCGGGGTAAGCGTTACGTCAGGAATACCACAGGGTAGTGTCATTGGACTTCTTCCAACGCAGGGGAGTGTCATTGCAGGCGATTGCATAATATAACGTACTATGTATTCGAAAGAAGACGAAGAAATGCTGTAACGCGATCTTGATGCGTTATTTTACTTGGCGGTAAATAATGGAAAGACAATAAATAGCTCTAAAACCATATCCATCACTTGTGGCAGGAGACATGATTACAGAGAAACAAATTTCCGTTTAAATAACGACATTATTCCGAGTGTCTCCCCGTGTAAGTACCTAGAAATCCATTTCGATAGTAAATGAAGCTGGAAAAGTCACGTAAAGTCACGTAGAGTCACGTAGTAGTTGTTGTTGGGAATGCCTGGAGATCTCTTCACTTTGTAATGCGCAAAGAGTTACACCAAATGCGAAGGAAATTACTTATTTATCGCTTGTCCGTGCGATAATGGAATATGGAATAATTTATTGGGATCCGCACAGAATTACTGTGTTAAAATTTGGAAAGGATTTAGATTAGAGCAACTAACTGTACTTCCAGAGACAAGAAAATGGCAGGGTGGGATTCACTCGAAAACAGGCAATTAGTAGCAAAACTCTGGAATTTGTATAAAGCTTATAGCGGCCATCCAGCTTGGAAAGAAATTAAGGCGGCTAAGTATTCCTACATACATCAGTAGAGGGGAACACAGGCACGAAATAAATTTAAGACTGCAGAGAACGGATGTCGGGAACTTTTCTTTCACAAATCGAACGATAACGGAATGGAATAGATTGCCTGCAAAGACCTTTGAACCCTTTTCTTGAAGCGTTCAACTGCTTAGGAGATTAACTTGGGGTCTTATTAAGTAAATGAAGGGCTTATCTAAGAATAGTAGGTTATATAGCGATGTATAAGTGTTATATTGTGAAGTGAGGTGTCGTGCAGTGTGAAGAGGAGAAATAACGTAAAGTAATTTAAAGGTCGAGAAGTGAAGTGCAGTGCAGTGCTGTGCAGTGTGGTCATAATTGTACAAATATTTTAAGTTGTTCAAAATTTTAAGTTTTTTTTCAAAATAGCAGCTTTGATTCGAGGTTGATCGAATCTTTATTTTGGAACAAATCATATGCATAGTGTAGGCGCTAGAGTTGTTCCCAGGTGAACTGACGGAGGGACAGTAAGCGTCAGGCAGTGCCTGATTGCCTGACAGTCAGAAGGACAGACGGACGGATGGAAAGAAAATCGAGATAAGGGGACCCCAAAACGTGTATTTCTGTTGAAAACACGTAATCAATTTTCAACAGAATTATGTAATTTTCTCTATACTACGTAAATTACTCCGTGTATAAATATATAAGAAAGTATTTTTTTAAATTTATTTAATAGATACTGTGTACGGTAATGTCTATTACAGTGTGCCTTTAACATCGATTTTGTTTCCGGGATCAGGCATTTGCACAAATTCTAGTAAAGCATTGCTCTCTTCATAATTTGTCTATTCAATGGCGCCGAACCTGTCACTTACACATGCATGCGCACTAAATACATGAATGTAATGTATGGACTTGTCGAGAGGGCAGTCGGGAGCTTAGTGTTTGTCCCGGTTGGGTCAGCGGTCCGCTGGGGGAGATACTTGAAGGGAAAATGCTCCGCAAGCCGACTTAATGGTCGGCGCCTGATTGCACTCCCCGCGGGGGAGCGCCTTCACCACCTCCAGGCACTAACAAATTCACTGCGCCAACGGCACTGACGATCAGTTCGGTTGATGTGCCAGGAAATATCTATCAAGCGAAGAGGAGCGGGACGGACATTGCGGGCAACGCTAAATACCGGCTAGTATTATTATTTTTTTGTATTTGTGATTAAAAGAATACCTTTAAGCCAATTATTAAAGTACGTTTTTTTTATGAAAAACATTGTCGAAGATGGAAATAGTGTTGGTTCTAATAAAATCTTCTCAAAAAATAAAAAAAGAGATGAAAAAGTTTTGGGCTTCGAGCCACGCTTTGCACACGGATATTTCTGCCCACTTGCCTGCAGTTGAAGGACCGCGTGTGCTTGATAATTATAATGAAATGTCTGCAACCCACCCTATCATTTTCTGGTTCTACCGGTTGCGCCCACCGCGTTGACCGCGTCGAATCCTGTTAACCGGGAGTCCGCAGTTATACTCTAATTTGGCATACGGAGGGGCGTGCTTGTCCACAAGCACGTCAGTGCCGACGCGCTTGCGCACTCAGGGAAGTGAGGATTACGCCTGGAAAAAGGCGATGAACTCTTGTTTCCATCCATAAACTCAGATGTGTATAATGATAACTACATTATTCTGCTTTTATTCGCGACATGTCCTTAATCATGCGGCCTGTTCTGAATCATTGAATAGATTGAATTATTACATTACAAATGCATAAAAGGATAGCCAAAAGGATAGCCAAAAGCTGGTCAAATCGAAGACTATTGCAACAACCGCTGTTGCAGTGGACCTGAGCTTGAAAGTGAACTAAAATGAGAAATATAATTTACTAAATACTCATAGTATTCAGCAATTATTTAATAAATGAAATCAGTTTTGACAGTCAAATTGGAAATAAAATTGTGACGTAACCACTTTAAATATTTACTATTAAACATAACTCATTTACTATTTCAGCGCTTGTAATCTCAACAAAAACCTAAAGTGAAATTTTTATGTGACAGTAATAACTAAGATAATTGAACAAACTACTACTATTCCGACTTCTTTTTATAAAATGTTCGTAGCCGAAAGTTTGAGTTTTCTGAGATCTGCCTTTTGGGCTAGTAATGATCTATAATCTATAAATGAAATCAATATTTCATGTCTACATATTTTTCAGACATTTACAGAAATTTTGATTGAAAATATTTAATCGTAATTACCTGAAAAATTATAACTCGATCACTTCTGTATATTCTAGGACATTCGTTCATTAAAATGAGTCAAAATAAAATATGCCTAAAATATCTAAATATTTGGTTTTCAAACGTTTTGTAAACAGATGAGCATAAATAACAACAACTATGTAATAATATTGCGAGATAAACAAAGAAGACTTTGCAGACTGCTTTTAAAAAACTTTACATTTATTCGATATGAAAACAGGCTCAACCTTTAAGCAACGGAGGGACCAGTTTTCTCCTCCAAACGCCCAGCACGTTCACATTTGAGCGAATAACTTTAAAAAGATTGCAATAAATAGTTTGTTCTCTGCTTCGTTAGAAAGAGGTTAACGAAAGTTTTCTTATTTATTAATGGGAAATTTGCAGAAAGGTGCATAGTATGTCCACTCAAATCCATCTCCGATCCATAACAGATAAAACAATACTCTTGAAATCCATGGGTAACATCGCGAATGCTTGGGAAGCGAGAGAAAGCCAATTGGCATTCGTATTTCTCAATTTTACTCGCCCCTGTCTCGGAGCCATTGAGAAACCGAAGTCGACCTTTCACGGCAGCATCCAAGTGAAGATTCACCGGTCTCATGCGGCCGCGAGTCGATGGGAAAAGCCGGGACCTCTCATTTTAAGGTCGAGGAGGTGGCCGAAAACGTGGCGGGCGGCCCGCGGGCGTGTGTGAACCACGAGGCGCCAGCCGAAGGGGTCAGGAGCACGCGACCTCGCGAGGCCGTGGGACGCAGGTCTCCGACTCCTCCACCCACTACCTCCGCCTCCCGCGCAGCCGGCGCTTCTTTCGCCGCAAAGCCTTTGCATTTTCACGTGGTTATTTCCGTGATTCCCCCAAACTCAGTAGGGAAGAAATATTATTGTAAACTCACCAACTATAATAATATTGCGATTGCCAAATTGACAAATGGACGACAAAGCATTTGGCAAACACAATCATTGCCAAGGGTTCGCTTCGCTATTATATCCGTTTAGAATGTAACTGATGAGCTTTTCTTGGCTGTTACTCGTACTGTCTCCCGCTGTCATAGGCGTGCGCACAAAAGGGACAAAAGAGTCGCTTTCCTCCGAAAACTATGCAAGGCCTTGCTTAGTAGTAAAACATTTTATTTCCTTATTGTGCTGAATCCGTGATTTTTTCCTTTATTAATACGACAATTTGGGAGATTGTTACACGACATTTGGGGAAGAGGCTCTCAGAGATACCAAACAACTGCGTCAATGGTTAAACATAGGTCCTAAAATAAATTGTTTTTAATAGTATCTATAAATTTATAAATTAATTCTCCTTATTTTATGTTTTGATCACTTGAAAAAAAAGTAGTGTCAAAGGGGGATATTGTGTTGTCTTAGGCTGCGCGCGCCTATACCCGCTATGTGAATGGAAATAGTTGGCAGCGTGCCTCGACAGTGCGAGTGTTTGGAGCAGCCGTTTGCCAAGGGCGAGGGCGCGGGTTCGAGCCAAGCGTGAGTCAAGTGCATTTCACTTTCTCGCATTCTGCATAGTGAAAGTTATGTAAAACTGCAGCGTAAAACGATTTTTCGGCAGAAACAATCGTAATACAGGCCCCTGAAACCGAGAAAGTGGATTGTTCTTCTTCCTCTTCGAAAAAATACTTCCTCTAACACCTATTTCAGCCAGAATCAACGTTTTGTGGGTCCTTGAACAATTGCTTTACGGCCAAATGCCTGTCAGTCTGTCTTTCTGTCAGTGAACAACGCTAGCGGCTAAACCGAAAGAAGGATTTTCACCAAAATTGATATTCCCCATCGACCTGGCTGTTATCACGGCACCATGAATAGATATTTCAATTTTTGGGTGTACTTCAAATCTATTCTAATATATAAAGACAGAAGGGCGTTGACTGACAGCGCGATAATCTCTGAATCTACTGAACCAATACCGATGAAACTTTTGTGATAGCTTCTTTTAAAGGCAAAGAGTACTATAGGCTATACTTTATATCCATAAACCTTAATATATTTACAAAATAATTACTTTTCTGAAAAAATTTTCGCCTAGCTTTACATCCCAGACTCAAGAGTGCATCAATGTCAAGAGTTTAGCAGCGCGCCACCAGACAATAACGTCTGTTATCTTCTACTGATTTCATCAATGCACAGAATTGCGTATTTTGAAAAATATTTGTTTATTTCCGCTATGAATTGTTTAATCCGAAATAATTCTGAGTTTTTCTTCGCTTTATTTACAAAAATAACATGGATATTGATTTTAATTGCGTGTAGGAGTGAGTGCATTAAGAGATGAAATGTTTGGAGGAGAGAATTTTCTGTTGGATGTGGATATGGTCGTAAAAAGGTATGACTGCATTAATGTTTAATAGTGAATTGATCATAATTATTATGTATTTCCAAGTTGGGCGAGCGAGAGTGAAAGCGAAAACATATTATGAATGACTTACGTGTTATGCTGAAATTGACGGATGGCTGTATCTTTGTAAAAAAAATGTTTTAATATAATGGAGAATGAAAGCATACATTTGAGTGTTGAAGTAATGATTAAATTGGTGAAAGTTCGGCAAGAATATAATTTATAGTAATTTGTATTGGTAAATGAGTATTGGAGGAATTGAATGTGTGACAACCCCGTTTTTGAGACAACAATGTTTTTCTAATTTGTTAATGTTGCAAATATTTCAGGCAAATTTGCTCGAAAACAACTAAAATTTTCAAAGTAATGTACTTGACCTTACTGAAAGAACTAATTAACTAATTTCATTTGAAGGAAAAAGTGGTATCTTCAAGTTTGTAGTTGGAGGAAGAAGTCGAAAAAATTTGAAATTTTTGCAATTTTTGAAAATTAAGAGTTAACAGTAAATATATGACATATGCCACATTTATAAGTGTATTGCACTCTATTCGTGCAAGAAATTTAAATAAAAAAGGATTTTTTGAGAAATGTTTGAAAATGTCGCAGGGGATTCATGTAAAGTACCCACAAAAATGTATGAATGTTTTCCAAAATCGCAAGTTAGAGTAAGGTCAGATCGACGGGGGTTAATTCAGTTTGGAAAAAAAATACGCGTAGTTTAGGCGCTTGTGTTGTTTATACACGACAGGCGGACGGACAGATGGACGGACAGAAAGATAGACATAGGAACGGACTTTTTGAAAAAATCACTTTTCTAGTATCAGAGGTTAGTATCAAAACTGTATTTCCTTTGAAATTCAAAATCGAATTTTCTCGACATTACGTAACTTTCTCTATACTTCGTGTATTACTCTGTTTATACGTACATCAATGTGCAATAGTTCTGCTGCACACCTCCAGAGGGTGACGACTGAGATATACGATCATGTTCATGTTTAAGTATCATTCTGATTGTTTTTATTCACTCTATTTATAAAAGTAACTTGGATATTGATTTTTATTGCATCTAGAGGTGAATGAATTAAATATACTGGAGAGAAATATTAAATGATTGGAAATTGACATTTTGCTCATGGATGTTTGATATTGTCGTAAAAGGTATGAATGCACACATGTGTTCTACATGAAATAGTTATTGATTTAGTAGCAGAACATTAAGCACGCACAATTACATGTTTGCGATTAGGTATTTGAGAGATGCACGAGTAAAAAACACATTTTGAATGTTTTTCGTGTTATGTTGAAACTGTGGCAGATGGATGAATTTTTGTAGGAAAGTGTTTTATTTTAGTAGAGAAAGCGTAGCTTTGGGTGATGAAAGAATTACTATTTAAATTGATGAAAGTTTGGCAAGACGAAGTATAATTGAAGTAAAAGAGTAATGAAAAATGGAAGGAATTGAATGTGGGTCAACATTGCTTTCCAAGGTTGTTGAAAATACGACTTATTTTTAGATAATAGAAAACTTAGGTCAAGCCGTGATCCACTGTGTGATGTCGGATTTTTGAAGATATTATAATTGTCTAAATAGTTAATGCTACCCGTCAACAAACTATTTATCAAAGATCCTAAAACGCATACTCAAATTCAATAAAAACACTTACTTTCATATTTCAATTGCATCGGAGTGGTGACAAAGATCAATTTCAAACTTCTCTTTATAAATACGCGAGAAGAAAAAAATGTGAAAAATAATGTGTTATAATGTGACTCCTGTTGAAAAGTATGGGTATAATATATAAAATTGCACAAAAATAATGTGAGTACAGGTATTTAATATTTTTGTTCAGATTTGTTTATTACTTTTAGTTATAAAGTCAGTGTACTTTGGGGGCGGGAACCCTATTTTTTTTTAAATATAAACATTTTTTTAGTGAGAAAATGAGTGAGAAAGACAGGGTATTTCCAGGTGGGAGCAAGGCAGAGAGAGGTTGGGCAAGACGTAGCGGGGATAAAATTAAATACATACAAGTGGGCTCCGCGGCAGGGCGGGAATATATGGAATACCTCTTCCTGTGTAATAAATTATTGTGACTATTGCACTCGTGAAATTAAAGCGAGTAGTGTTTACTATTGGTACCAACTATACATAAAAGTACAAAATGCCCCAATCAGAGCGGTGTATCTCAAAAAGTTTATCGCTTTTTCGTACCGCTTCTCCCAACTGACCAATCATAAACTGTGATTCATCTTAGGAGGCGGTGTACAACAATCGCTATGTCTATGTCCAACAAACCGCGCATGTACTATAACACAACCACTTTGATTTGAACATAGCTTTAAGTTATTTTCAATATTTGGCGCATTTTGGAACCCTGTTGGGCATAATTTTATTTGAGAAATAGTCATAAGTAGGTGCAGATTTTAATGAAATGCCTCTTTTTCACTTTAGAACAATGCCGTTTAGTATAGAAATTAATCTTATGTTATGATGAAACGAAATGTTTTTTATGTGTCATTATTTTGCATTTTTTGGTCGATTTCGACTAATAAGTCATTGTTTTCCTTTTACGTCCTTTTTCGCTAATTTCATCGATTTTAATATTTTGTACTTGTATGGTACTTGTTTCAAACTTTCAAACTGTGTAGCCTATTCGATTTCTTCGCTCATATATTGCAATGTCAGCCCTTGTGAGTACTATGTAATCAAAGGTTCCTGTGACGTTAATCGGCACCATTGTCAATTTTGCCGATTTCGCGATGAATAAAGGCAGAGATTTTCTTTTAAAGAACAGTCCAAACCCAAAGTTTACAAGCTGACTTCACTTGAACAAAAGGAAAATTACATCAGTAACATATCCAATAGCTTGAGTTGTTCATCTAACGTGGTTTTGATAAAATTTTGTACGTCATTTTTCCTGGGTTATGGGGCATTTTTAGGCTATTCTATTGATCATTTTTGGCCATGTTTTAGGTCATCAAAATCTGTCCCCAGTCAAGTAATACCACTAGTGCTTTGGAAAGTATCAGATAATCTCGCTTCGCCAGTTAGGGATTAATCTACAATTTCCAAAGCATTCTATTACCTCAGAATATTCCTCTCATGAAATTGAGACCAATAGTGTTTAAGAATACACACAATATTGATACATCAGAGCAATGATTCACAAAAGAATTATCAGTTTTTCTTATCGATTTTTCTTTTCACCTTCTCCTAGTTCACACTCATTAGCTGCGATTCATCCATCTTAGGGCCCCTTCCCACGGCGCGGCCGCAGCGCGCTTCGCAGCAGCGCGGCGCGTAGCAGAGCATTGGTTTGAATGGAGGCCTTCCCACGTGCAGCGGGTGGCGGCTGCTGCGGCAGCCGACGCCGAACTCCAGCTACGCGAAACGGAGGAGGGGCCACGCGCCACCGCTAGCAGAACACAGCTTTAAATGGGAGCCTTCCCACTGCGCCGCGGCCGCAGCGTTCTACCTGCTCCGGTCCCTTTGTTCGTCGTCGCCGGAGAGTCGGCGAAACCTACCCCTCCAGACCCCACCCCCTTCCACGGCGGTCGGCGGTGCGGCCGTGGCTCCGGCGGTGGCGGCGTCGGAAGAGCTCTGCTCCTTGAAGGAAGCGCGCTGCGGCCGCGCCGTGGGAAGCGGCCCTTAGGACCTCCGAGGAGGTATGTATCGATCCATTTGTTTATTTACACCTAAACACGCTTTTTCATTGTTAAGACAAACAGTTATTCAAACAGTGTACGAAATGGCGAAAAGATTTGCTGATGCATCCGAACAAGAAATAAATGTCCCCCATCACCTGGACCCCACCATCACAATCCATAAAATTCTTAGAACTTCACCTGGACACAAAACTAATATGGAAAACCCATATAGATATCAAAATTAAACAAACATTAAATTATTCCAACTCCGGCCACTAATCAACAAACAAAAATCCCTGTCGCACACAAACTCTACAACAATTTATAAAACTATAATAAGGCCACTAATGCTCTACGCATGCCCTATATGGCCAAACGCAGCCCCCACAAATATCAATAAAAGCCAAGTAATTGAAAACAAATTTATCGGATTAATCACAAATGCCCCCTGGTTCATAAGTAATAAACAACTCCATTCCGAATTAAATAATAAACCAAATAGCCCATATATCACATAATTTCTAACAAAATCTAACAGACCTCCCAGCAGCATCCCATTTCAAACTACCGAAAAATCAAACCCACACCCGGATAAAAAAAATTCCTTTTGAAGCCTTTCTCATCTTAGCCAACCATGAAACATAACCGAGATTCTCCCCTAGAGTATCCTCCCAATGTATAGATTAAGTTAGTTTAGATCTTTAACTAGCATATGTCGAAAAAATTCATCTGTAAAGTAATTATACTAAACAATGTATTCCATCAAGAACAAATAAATATGTTTAAAAAATAAATGAAATTATTCAACATACTACTCCAGAAAACACAGAAAAAAAATGGAAAATTCGTTTGGAGACAATTTCAAAATTTTTGTAAGGGGCGAAGTATTAGAAGAAGATAGAACAACACAAGAAGTTGCGAACATTTTGAAGGATTGGGTTGTCAATATGAAAAAATCGTGTTTTTTAAAAACCGAATTTCATTCGAAAAATAGTCATACTGAATACCACTCGTGCTCTGGAAATTCTCAGATAAATCCCCTCCTCGCTTCGCGTTCGGGGATTTATCGACAATTTCCAAAGCACTCCTAGAATTACTTCCAGTGGCGGATGGTGGGTTCAAAACTTGGGGAGGCCCAAAAAATTCAAACACGGAATCGTATTGTGAAATTGAAAGTCAATAACCTTTGGTCTTGGCGACTTTCCAATTAAAAGAATTAGATTTAATATTTCTTTCTTATAGGATCAATTTTAGATGTTATTGTGTCCACTGAAATACTAGGTTTGCCACACAATGGATCCATCGTAATCACAGATCACCCATTGACCACTGTCTATTACCGTTCAGGAGGAGGCCAGATGCGCGAGAGCCTCCATGCCAAACCAACACCAAAGCTGAAAAAAACAAAAAACGAAACTACTCATTTCTTATTGGTTGAGGGACGTTGCCATGGCAACAGGAGAGGCGCGCGTCATCAAAATCCGCCTCCTAGCAATCACTATCAGTACGAGAATTGTAGCGGTCAGCATAATTGATTGGTGAAGTTTTCTGGTTACTTTGATCATTGTCTGGACAATGCCGGAGCAGTGTGTCAGCAAACGGGCCATTACCGGATATTTTCTTCCTCATCCTTTTCATTTCACTACTAGCACACATGTCGGGAGACGAGTTGGCAGCTTAGAGCTTGTCAGGCGCGGTGACCCACTAGAGGAGATTCTTGGGAAGGGAGACCCCCTTCCCGCAAGCCGACGAATGTAGATTGGCGACCAATGACACACCACGTTCCAGCGGGTAGGAACACCCCACCTCCCGGAATATCGAGATATGACATTCATTATACTTATAGGATTAATGGCCATAATAGTATTTGATGGAAACACTAAATACTCACTCTTCTTCGAAAGATAATTTGTGCCCTAACAGAAAGCTTCGGAACTAGATGAGCTGTTGAAAAAGCTTTCGATGATGTAGGATCCATTTTTAGTTTGAGGCATGAAACGGCAAGCAAACCAAGTAAGAGACTAAATCAATTCTTAGCAACAAGGAAGTCCTGCTGAAACTCGACTCGCATCGTTTGTTCATCGCAAGTTTCTTCCAAAACTGCTGGTATATGAACTCAATTCCCAAGCTGGCAAGCATTGTTACAAAGTTACCACGGAGTGCTACATCCACTACCCTTGGCAACTCTGCAGTCCGTTGCAAGATGGAATCTAACCTTGACGAGCGGAATATGAATGCCTGTGGAAGCGACGCGCGCCGCCTGCTGAGAAGCGAGGCTTAAAGGCCTCTGCGGACGGGAAGTCGCTGCAGCGGCCGCTGTTTCCCGCAGGGCTCGGATTTCCGACGACTGGCCTGCCTCGAGCGGGCGTCGGTTGGCGCAGAAGTCGCCGCCGCCGCGCCGCCTGCACACGTGGTTCTCGCCCCGCTGTTGGGAGCAGATGGCGCGCGGTGTGGGCGAGTGACTAACTTCACAAAAACACTCGTGATTCGTTTTTTTCTTTTTTTTTCTTTTTGCTTATTCTTTTCTGAGGGTGCATCTCGAATGTAAGGTTTTGCATCCTAAAATTCACACGTATTTGAATTCCCCATGTTTCACGCGTGCATAGTAACTGCCGACCAAACAAGATGGAGAGGGGCGGCAAGACTTAATCTGATCGATCGATATTTGCTTAGATACCACTAAAAAAGTGATAAGGAGTCGTTCATAAATTACGTAACGCTAAAGAGGGGGGCTTGGAGCAGCGTTAAATTGCGTTACGTAGGGGTAAGTGAGTATTAGTTTATTGTTACGTAACATTGCTTTTTAGTTTTTTTAAATTTTTAAAAATTTGCTGAAATAATTCCTCTTTTTAGTCTTATTCTACATCATATAATTCATTTCGTTTAAAACATAAATAAATTAAATTGTTAAAATAAATGGAAAAGAACATCAACTTTTTTATTGAATCTGATAGATTACCAAGAAAATATTGAAAACTGCTACATAGCATAATCTAGAAAATATTTAAATTGTTGCAGTAGAGTCTCGCCCACGCGTCATCCACGACGGCTACAGTGCAATCGCAATTTTCATTCTGTGCACGGCTTGAGATCAAAATGTTTCTCGCCTATGCATCCTTACTTCACTCATAATTTCCCCTCAATCGTGTTGTTGGGTGCAGTCAGCATCGCCAAATAATTCCGAGTTGAATTATAAGTTTTAACATACAACGCAAATAAAATGAATTTAAATTGTTTTTAGTGTTTTATAATTTATTTTCACTTCTTTTACCTGCGTTTACAAAGGGGAGATGTTGTTGCAAGCGTTACGTAATTATTTACGCGAAATCCAAGCACGCATTACCGGAGCTTTACCGGGGGCAGGGGTACT
This sequence comes from Gryllus longicercus, assembly GCA_038098605.1. Classification (NCBI taxonomy): domain Eukaryota; kingdom Metazoa; phylum Arthropoda; class Insecta; order Orthoptera; family Gryllidae; genus Gryllus; species Gryllus longicercus. Next base: position 1,358,750 of record JAZDUA010000316.1, read on the forward strand.
TAAAAAAATCCAATTTGCGTTACGTAATTTATGGACGGTCCCTATCAGCTTGGAACGGGCAGTACGAATCAACGCTTTCAGTCCAGCTGCGGAAACTCCCATCTTCCAATATTTGTAGATTAAACTATAAGAAAAGTTTTCTATTGTTGAAAAATTAGGATTTTAACCAACATGAGATGTACACCATTTTCTTAAATGTCCTTCAGACTATTCAACAACAAAATTTTATCAACAACAGTGGAGCCGTTTTTGAGAAATAAATGTTTAGACAAATATTTTAAATTGCCTATGTTTCGCGCAAAATTACGCGAAAAATACTCAAATTTTAGAAAACTTATATATGACCTTATTTCAAAATCTATTTTTAAGGAACAGATTTTATTAAAGGAAAAAATCTCTATCTTTAATATTTTAATTGTAGGAAGACCCCGAAAAAAGTTTCAGAATTTTGTCACTTTTCGAAAAATCAGAGTTTTTAACCAATATGAGATCTGCGCCATTCTCTTAAGCGTTCTTCAGACCAGACAACTCAATTTCATTATTATCAATGGCGCCGTTTTTTTAAAAATTTTGAAAATATCCGTGAAGCTTCATGTAAAGTACCCCCAAAATTAAATAGCGGTTTGAAATTCAAGGGTCCGCGACATCAACCAGATCGAATCGATTTTTCGGTGTCAAGGACCCACAAAACAGGAATTCTAGCTACACGACGTGTTAGAGGTTTTGTTTTCTAAATTTAGCAACTGAATTTATACACTTTTTCGTTACCAGGGCCCTGTAATAAGAGTTTCACTGCCGAAAATTCGCCGTTTTTTGCGTGGTTTTACATACCTTTCTCTTCTTAAGAAGTTCCTTCTTAAGTGCGAGAAATTAAAATTCTTAAACAAACGAACCGTAAAAAATACATATACTTTTTTATTCAAACGTTTAATCGATAACAGCTTTCTGTATCAATCTTTCTGTATCATTCTGTGTCATAAATGTACCAACAATGCGCGCTACGTATTTTAGCCGTAAATAAAGTTATTAATTTATATTAAAGCGAACGAACTGCCGCCGTAATGATCGCCTTCTGCAAACATCACATCAGCAGATGATCTTTTCTCCCAAACGTCACAGTTTTTACTGTTTTTTTTTTTTTTTTTTTTTTTTTTTTACTAAATAAATCTAAATCTGAAGAATGGCCGCTAATTCGTATGGGGTACAACGTTTTGAAAATTAGTTTTGTTTGATACCCCTGGAAATGAAATGAAAATGGAACAAAAATACCACAATTAAATATATTGTTATATTAATCAAAACTACTCTAATTTTTACGTGAATTCCCATAAATTATTACGCAAAGCGAAATCCTCTATTCGTTTTCACATCTAACTCCAAGATCGCAATTTAAAATGCATTTTAAATAAATTATAAAAGATTAATTTGTAAACGTATAACAAAAGCTCAAATATAAAAAACGAACAAAGACATGTGAAATAATATACAAAAATATAACTTACAAAGCATCCCGCTGGAATTACCTCTATTAAGTAAACGAAGCGCAGTCAATTTGTAGCACAGTATTGTCACGAAATTAAACAAACAATTCTCACATTTTCAAAAAAATCAACATAACCTTATTTGAAGATACGTTTTTATGAACACATTTTATTAAGAAAAATGTATCCTCAAAATTGTAGTTATATAGACGCCGATTTTTTCTTTCATATTTGTCAACGAACATGAGAAATCCACCATTCTCTTAAGTGTTCTTTATGCTACATAAGGTTCCAATTTAATAAAAAAGTGGGGGAATATCAATTTTGGAGGAAATCGACTGAACGGTTTAGCCGTTAGTGTTGTTGGCAGACGGACGGACAGGCAGACGTTTTGCCATCAATCGATTTTTCGATTTAAAGGACCTACAAAATATGGATTATGGCAACGTGTTAGATGATTTGTTTTCTAAATTTAGCAACTGTATTTATCACTCGTTACCAGGACCCTGTAATAAGAGTTTTTCTGCCGAAACTTCGCCGTTTTTAAAAGCAACTTTCTACCTCGACAGCGGTAACAAGAAACTAAAAACCATGTGTATTGGTGTACTGCGGATATTGCAGTACTTCGTAAAACATGTGCTCCACACATGGGACTATTCGGGTTGAGGCGAGCGGAGGGGATTTTAATAGGTAGACCAAGACTGGGGGTCCAACAGTTCTGCAGTACCGGTTTTACCTTTCTCAATAAATGATGTCTCCCGCCTCAAAAATAAAATAAAATAGAATAAAAATAAAATAATAATAATAATAATAATAATAATAATAATAATAATAATAATAATAATAATATTGTGTCTGGAGGTAGAATTGTTACAAGTATTCTTTAAAAAATTGTGCCAATAATTTTATAATTAATATTGTCCCCTTCCCACACTTACACGTATACTAGTTTTTTGGAGCCGCCTTCCGATCCAGACGGGTCCAACCTTCTCGTCGAGAATAGTAACCGAGAACTGGTAGTTCTAAAATATGGCACGTTATTACAATATCAAAATTTTGCATTTCACACGTGAGGAAAAGTTTAGAGAGCCACAGCCTGCCCCTCATCTTGTAATTTATTTCAGTTGAAAATCATTTACCTAAGACAGTGAAAAATGTCACTTGTGATTTTACCTGAGGCCCAAGTTGTCTTGTTCTTTTCGTGAGTTGATCTTGGCTCCAGTACATCCACTTATGCAAAGAGCACTAGAAACGACGTTCAGCGTGCCACGAATGCAACACACACGAAACACACTGAGCGAATGCAACAATAAAGTGTCAAGAATTTAAGTGCTAGCCTGAAAGAGAGTTGCTACAGATGTAAGAAGGAAATAAGGTTTTCATTTTGAACAGCCAGATTTTGACAATCCGCAGCCCGATGTGCAGGAATCTGTTTCATGAAAAGCCATTGGCAGAATGGAAACATGACCAGGGGGTTGCGAATTAGGAGGGGTCATGTGTGTCCGAACTATCGCATACATTTTACCTCTTTGAGCGAGGAAAACTATAGCATGTAATGAACAGCCAATTGGCATACATATGAATTTTAATCCTTGTCCACTTTTACATTTATAATAGAAAATACAATTGCGCTCGCGCGAAAATAGATTTTAAAAAATTCCATCAACAATCTGTAATTTATGAAATTAGATGAAAGGGTTGGAATTCTTAGCTTAGTTAGTGTGGACTCTGTCGAACAAAATCCTAATAGTGGCACGCTGAACCATCTCCCAGTAACCCATCTCACCATCAAGCTTCTATTGCTTCGCATGCACTAGCTACAGACGACGGCGATAGTCCACGATGCGACCCATTCCAAAAACGTTTCTATTTCGCTTAAGCGGGCACAAAAAACTAAATTACAAACACGCCGTTGTCACATCTTATGACGAATTTGCGAATTCAAATATCCCGCACTTCTTTTGCCAGACTCTCAAAAGTTAGCACGTGGGAATACAACTGTGGGAACCCCGCGACAACTGTTTGAAATTTTCAGCATAACTTCTCATTTTTGGGCGGTGTTTCTGGATGTTCGGAACGGAGTTTCGGATTGTCGGATTTGTGTTGATTTAATGATTTAAATTTTCGCGTCTAATGCGAATTTGGTAATTTTACATGTTAGTTTTTAGTAACAATCAAATGACATTTTTTCAAAAACGGCTCAAAATCTTTCAGTTAAAATGAAGAAATCGGTTTTTGCATCTCTATAATATTCATTTCTACTATTAAGGGTCTCCAAAATTGAGGAAAACAAGCGAAAAGCTAGCTCAGACCAAAGGGGTTAGGAGAATAACTAGTGTGAAAAAATCTGTGCCATGTGGATTCTTCTATGGAAGATCCATGTGGAAGCTTCTACTCATGCTTGTCAAAACTTGTGCTCACAGTCATCAAATAATTAAAAGCTCTTGTGTGTTTCATGCAAAGTGTTCTACATAAAGGAAAGTGAGAATAAATTGGATTAAACCGAATATATTTGTGTTAAAAAGTGTAAAAATATGTGTGTGTATTAGTTGTAGGAGAAAACAAATTAGTAATTGAAATCTTGCTCCCATGAATTTCATTTCGAAATGTAATACCATTTAACAGGAAAATAAAGGAACAAGTTATGAAGGAATTGTATTTTGCACAATACACATCTACTGTTAAAGATATTTAATAAAATATTACAAAATAAAACTACTTTATTTTTTTACATATACCAATTTACCTTACATTTATACAATGACAGTTGCATTTGGCCCAATGGATTTTCATGATAATGAATGTGTACGCAATTCTTAACACACCACCGAGTTAAGAATAAGTACTTTTATACAAATAACAGTCATTTGACCCTCTTTCTTGAAGTATGAGTAAACATCTTCAGAGAATATGAAGTATATGAAGTACATATCATGTACTTTTTACACAAGGAATATCAGAACATTTATATGAACACGTCTTTTATAGTGGTTTGGCACATTAAAATATGAACCACTCATATCAACATATTATAAACAGTAAATTTATAAGAATTACAGAAGGTTTGTCAATACTTTCTTACAACATACACAAATGTATGATAACAGCAGTTAATTGAAATTATATTTGGCTTCTCCTTCAACATTTCAAAGTAGTTGAAAGAAGAATTCCAAAAAAGCACTTTAATGTTTCTTTTCACTGCCAGCCTCCAATTCATCATTGAGACACCATCACTGATTTTTTTTTGTCTTTCATGTATATTCTTGTGAAAACTCTTAATGTTATTCTTAATTTTTTTCTCTTTCAGTCATAAGGTTTCTCAAACATGAATAGTGAACTGCATTCGCTCTTGTTCTTTCTGTTGGTGGAATCTGTAAAATATGAATCTGAAACTAATCTCAAAGATAGAGACAGAATCTAAAGAATACATTAATTTAAAGAATTAATCAATTCTATGAATTTTAATTTAGCATAAAGAGATTGACACGTCACAAAAATAAAACATTATCTCGTATAAAATTGGATGTGTGAGTACGTAGAATGGTTTAGGGTAGGTTAAAAATTCAAAGTTTAAATGTTTGAGCTTCTCACTAGTGAATCAGTTCAGAATGAAAAAAGGAATGTGCCATGCAAAATTTAAACCAATTTGGTTAATAATACCCCTTATGATGTTGATATTAAAGCACGATTTAATGAAGGAAATAATCCTTTTTGAGTCTTTTGAACATAAGTTCTTAGTTTCCAATGTTTTGTCATGAAAATATGTCATTAATTTGAATGGGGATCTCTGATCAAGCACATATCAGTAACAATATGTATATACAGCAACTGATGCTTCTCACAGAAATTTAAGAACAAGCTCACCTTGCTAGCAATTTGTCTAGTTGACTAGCATCACGATCACATTCTGCTTCACTCAATTCACGACTATCAGAGAAACCGGACGGTGGCTGCAATCTGTAGCTGGAAAAGCTGGCATCATCTTCTGCTGAGCTCGACTCAGAATTACTGGAAGCATATTGGAATTGATTAAATTGAAACTGAATGAAGGGGTTTATCCATGACTAGAAAAAACTGGAAGAAGAAGTTTTTGTTCAGGAGTTTTGTAATTAAATTCCCTAAAATAACTGTAATGTGTTTAAGAATGCTAAGCACAAACAATTAATGAAACAGTTTAGCATATCCCCAAAGCGAAACCGAATGAAATTTGTGGAAAATTTCCCTAATTATAATTAAATTATATTTAAACAATCCAAAACAATGGAGAGAAGAAAAGAAAATGATGAAATCCTGTTTCATAAATTTATGTATTGTTTACAATAGAAATTGATCTTTATCATATTATTCATATCTATGTAATAAAGATGTTAAAAGTATTTTACTGTGTAACATTTCTTTAGAAAAGTCAGCAAGAAAGAATAATAAGGAGAGCGCGGCTTGGGCTAGCGGAAGAGACAAACCTTGGCTACCTGGCGTGGCTCGGAACACGTTCAGAGAAGTGGCGGGAAGCTCTACGTCGTTCTGGCAAAGGTGATGTTTCATTTGACTCTGTGCTTGAGTCCAGTCGATATAGTTCTACAACAAACAAAACAAATATTTTATTTCAAGGACATATGAAAGATAAGTACATGATCTTTTTAAAAACTGGCGTCACTTCAAGATTTTATTTATATATTTTATTAACATTTCAACATATGTTTTCAAATGTTTTAAAACTAAAAATATATGGATTTTCCTGAATCATAATTAATCACAAAATTGCTTTTATTATTGTTATAAATAACAAATTGGATTAAAGTTTTTCCAGATCTTTAATATTGAGGGAGTTCTAGATATTTTAAACAACCTAAAATAAATATAATATTAATTACTCAGATTATATTCTATTAATCAGTGTTCATTATCAATCTGCTCAATCATTATTAAGTTTTAACTATTGCACAACTTAGTCAGAATTTGTATAAATAGATTCCTCCTTACCTAAACTACGTGAACCTGCTGCTTGTTTGATTGGCACTCTGTAACTACTAACAGCAGAAGGACTTCCACTTGTATCAGACTCTGAATCATCTGCTGATTTGCCTCTTGCTGCTGCTTTCAAATGAGCATGTCTGTGACGTGCAGCTGCAGTGATAGCAGCTTGTCTTCCAGCGGCTTCCCCTGCGAATTTCATTGAAGTAAAAATATTATTTTTATAATTTCTCAATTTCTTTGAAGAAAATACATTCTGTGATAGGAAAATAATTAATATATACAGTAAACCCTCATTAACATGAATTCCAAGGGACTTAAATAATCAGTAATAATAGTTACAACCATTCATGTTATTCAATTTTTAAATAGGTTAGGTCATTATTAGGTTTCTTTGGCGGGAGCCAAATTTTGTTTGTTTTACAATGAATTTTGTGTTAAGCGAGTTCATGTTAACAAGGGTTTACTGTAATACTTTTGAAATATGTTGTCCATTCTTAAAACTTTTAGAGTATTTAATTAAAAAGTTGTGAATTCAACTGTTATTAATACAATGTCATATTTTACTCTGCGAGTATTTTTCCTTTAAATTTATAATGTTACAAAAAACAACATTTAACAATACTGTCAGCTGGCTTTAATCAAAGAAATATGAAAGGGACAAAGCAGAAGCAACTATTTTATCTTATTTTCTAAGCAGTAAATCACTGATCAAAGACTCTAGTGTGTAGTTTGAAAGATCAAGAAAATGGAATTCATAAATTATTTGAAATCAAAATGTTTTTTCTCAAATAATAAAATATTATTATGGTTTGTTGTAAACTTTGTGACCTGATAGACACGAAGAATCTAGGTAAATATTCTATTACTTAATGTTAAAAGTACATATTTTCTTTTATTTTATTCTACAAGCAACGCAGAAGAAGATCAATATTTATCTTATGAATAAAAAAGAGATGGAATTCTTAGAAGCCAGAACAGGTCATAGACGTATCCTTGAAGTGGACAAGAAGAAGATAATAACGAGTGTTATATAATATAGATAAGCAGATAAACTAGAATAAATCATACCATCAGATGCTGTATGTCGATGCTTTTTATTGGGTCGGTGTGGCAATTCTCTTTGAGCTCCACTGTCATTCTCTGAATGTCCGAATGTCTTGAATTGCACTGTATAATCAAGTGTGGCAGCAGTGACAGGTCGTGGAGGATCAGGTGGCACCGCAAATGTAGCATATGGACTCATTTCATACAATTCTAAGCAGCATTAGAATCACAACAATAAAGACGCATGAACTTTGAACATTTGGTTTGTATATAGGGACACCTGAATGGGTTTCATGCTACTAATAATGAAAAATTAGAATTGGAGATATAAAAACTAATTTTGAAAATTTTTCAGATAATGAATAATTATTTACAAATCCAATTCAGAAATTTAATTTCAAAGAAAACAAAATATGTGAAGATTAATATCAGTTGTCAAAGAAATACAACAGAACCTTCACTAACCGGGTCAATGACAGGGAAGAATGTTCAATAAAAAACTAAAACAAAGATAATAGAAACAATTTTTTGAAGAAGTTAATTGTAAAGAAAAATTAAGAAGAAAAGTGAAAAAACAAAACAGAATACATTATATTACTTTTTAAAAATTTTATATATTAAAATGCAAAACAGTACCGATCTTGAATACCTTAATGTATGCAGACAATCAAGTAACCAAAGCCAATGATGAGGAGGATATCAACTAAATGAATAAAAAAATTAATGAAAGAATACAAAAAGTGAGGACTAGACAAAAATAAAGGCAAAACAAAATAAATGATATTCGATGGAAATGGTTGGGTCTTGATTACACTATGAGGTACAATTAATTACATAAAAGAATTCAATTTTATGGGATTCACTGTGATGAATAAAGGTCATGGTTGTCTAAACAAAACACAGGCAGGCAATTAGGACAATACATCCCTTGTCAAGGGACTCTGACCAAAAATGAAATGAAAGTTTTCTTATATAACATAGCAGAAAGCTTAATTACAGAACCCTATATACTAGGCAATTAGAGATTTAATGAAGCATGAAAAATCAACTTTGGAAATTATGGAAACAAAAACACTACTGGTGTGGGTGGTTAAGAATGTTAGACTGTGAGCAACTGCTAAAGAAGGTATTGGGGTACATACTTGAAGAAAGAAGGTATAGAGGAAGATCTAGAGGGAAGAGAGCAAAATAAAAATCTAGATGGTTACAGAATGAAGATTGGAAAGATGAAAAGAAATGGAGTAGGCAGAGGAGAAGAAAGAGAATTAGACAGCAAAGAATGGTGTCAGCAATAACAAAAACTTCTGCTTTTCTACTACTTCTGCTGCTACTACTAGTACCACTAATTACAATGTTAGAAAGAAAATATAAAGTTTCTCATGTCAATCTAGTTCATAACCTACCACAGTTTTATTTCCAGAAATAATAGCCCGATTTCGAAAAAGGATTTTGTTTTCAAAAGTCACATATAATTTATATAATTATATAAATGGACCTCAATTTCCAAGTGTGTTGAACCCATGTGTATCAGTGTATGTCCTTATGTTTGAACCATCTGTTAGTTCTTTACAATGAATGATGTTAAGACAGCTCAATTAGTCTTTCTCCATTATCATTCACCCTATCTTCACCATGTGGTCCTACTGCTGGGTCACCCATATGCCATCCACATCTGCCATTGAAATCTCAAAGTAAAATTAATTCTTTGCTTCTAGCAACATTGTCAATTTATTAAAAAAAGGCATTGTCATAGGGGGTGTATATCACAACTATATTGTTATATATTTCAATCTCTACTCTCAAGATACTATCATTGAACTGAAGGGAAGGAGAACTACAAAGAATAAACTGGAAACTCCTCCAGGTATGAGGGTTGAGGCTATGGGGCTGCACCCCATCACCCGGAAAACAGAAAAATCGCAAAATTTCTCAACACAGTATCAAAATCAAACTGACAAAATAGACAACCTATCTGACCTCATTTCTCATAATCAATTCAAAATGTATTCCTAAATCCACAGGTTAAATAAATTAAATAAACACAAGGTCTCAGGTTAGAGTCCTGTGAGTAACATTTCCCCCCCCTCAATTTAGTCGTTTAATTATACTCATTACAAAACAGACCCCAAATTCCTGGATAATCAAACCCCGGGTAATGTAGATCCCATATATTTCTCGATTTTATATTGAAACTTGAAAATAAAGTTATAGATTACACTTAAATTAATTTAATGTTAATCATAATATTTAACCAAACCCAATAATTTAAAAAGGGTTTCAATAAACTAAAGTACAGATGCACACCTGATGGTGCTTCACCTTGCTTGGTGCGATGCCGTTCCTCTACTTTAGCTGGAGAGGAAGAATAAATTTGCTGAAAATTGCGTTTATTGTCCATTTCAGCTGCAGCTTTGCATACAGATGGGCTTTCTGGCAGACCTTGACCTCTTTTATAACCTATGGCTCTTTGGCAAGCTCTGTTAAAGAATTAAAATGTAAATAGAATTAGCAATATGACATCAACAATTTAAGACAAGATAATGCATACTTTAATCAACACGTATTTCAGAGATATCAGGAATAGAAATTTCATTGATATACTATTATATTTCACTCATATTTTTATTCCATCACAACAATTTAGTCTAATACGAAATACTTATTATAGATTCGTAATTAAGTCAAAATGTTTGTATCTCCAATGTATTTTCATCAAGGAACTTCTGTCAGCACTTAAATAGTACCTAGTTATGCAATCACTCATACAAAATTTACAAGAATTTGTAACAAGAGAGAAAGTTAAATTAAGATTAAAAATAAATTTTACATTTTCATACATATGCAGATTTCTTCATCAAAAATCATTAATAACATGTATTTTGAAACAGAAAAATTCATATCACTTTTATCATTTTTATCAGCATAATATCTTCTCTTGAAATACATAATCATCACCAGGAACTGGACAGAAATTTTGCTTCACAGCTTATTTCTATTTTTTTATTGCAGTATTCTTAGTAGGTTATTATAATTCCAAGTGCGCCTGCTGTTGCTATCTGTTCAGTTTATCTCTGCCTTTATCTCTGATCTCTCTTGGATTGTTCTTCCATATTAATTTTGGCAATCTGTTTTTGCTCATTCTCTGTAAATGATCTTTCCATCTTCTTTGAGACTGTTCTATAGCTGTTTTTGCTTGTTTGTCTCTTCCATTACCCATGTCTCAGAGCCACATATGGTTCTAGGTTTTGCAGTTATATTGTAGAGTTACAGTTTTGTTTCCATATCCATGTCTCTACCAAAATGTCTCTTAATTGTTCCACATTTTCTATTGTACTTTTTAAGTGGGTTTTCTATGTCTTCCTATGTTTGGGTGTAAAAAATTATGATATTTCCAAAGTACGAAATTTATTTACTTATTCCACTTACTTTCAATTTATTACTATTTTGGCTCATCATGAACATACATAAGTACTTACTGTCTATGAATTGCAACATATGCTAACAGAGCAGCTGACAAAATTAATACTGCAGCACAAGCAGCTGGAACCATCACGTAAACGTCTTGATAGAAATGTGCACCTGCAGCAGAGCTGCCAAGATCATCCAGAGGTGCTATTGTAGCTGTAAAATAATAATTATTTTTGCTTATTTTCAAATATCTTTAGAGAAATATTATAATTCACAAAACATGGAAATAAACATATTTATTCTAGTCCACTCAATAAGAAAAAAGTTATCCACCCCATTGGTTAATTTAATTTCAAATTTGACATTAATTTACATCCTTTAGTTTCCATATTGTTTAGAAACAATATGGTTGAAATCTACATTTTCCCCTAAGATTAATTCTCTTTGAAGAATTTACAGAATACATAATTGAAAAAAATTAAAAGCCTTCTGATTTAACACGTGATAATTTACTTGACTTAAGAATACATCCCTTGAAGTAATAGAGCCCAAAACTTTTCAGTTTACATATTTTATTTTTTTCATTTATTTTGTTGTCTTCTTTATTACATAGTATAAAAATATAATTAATTCAAAAAATGAAAGAAAATAAAAAGAGCACACCAAAAATAGCAGTGTTTATCTATATTCTTAACTTTCTCCTGAATGTCTAGATTGTTTTATACTAATCGAATGTATTGTAATAAGAATATTATAATGAGATTATAATAATATATAAGACTAAAGTCTATGTTTACCTCCAAGAAGAGTAGTAGTAGCTACATTGAAGATTGCTCTTGTTGAGCCAGCATCATTATGGGCTGTAAGGCGTAGTTGATACCATTTTTCAGGTGCAAGGTCCCGAATGATCAGTTGCCTGGCTGGTGCATTGTTGTCCACAAGAGTCCAATCACGAGATCCTGTTAGAGTTCGATACTCAACAACAAAATACAGAACTGAACAACCGCCATCTGGCCAATTACTCAGTTGTAGGTTCAGTGATGTTGCATTTGCAGCTATGAGTCCAGCACCAGAAGGAGTTTGTGGCACTGTAAAAAAGTAACATGAAACATTTGTAATAAATTTTTTTCTTTTCTTACAAGAAGAGTAACAAAATTACTAAAAATAAGATTTGGATGTAGTAACATCTCATTGACTTTCATTGGACTGAATATGCATATTTAAGGTGCATTTTCTAATTATGTGAGGATGAAAATTATAATGAATAATGAAATGAAAGAAAAGAATTGAAGAAGAAAGGCAAGGTAACATAGAAACTTCATGAATACAATCAACAAATCCATTTTGTTTACTACAAATCCCACACAAATTCAAGGAAACTGTGAACTCAAGGGTGAATATATTGATCATTAAGTTGTGTTATTCTGGAGGATAATAAAAGTATTCTCAAATTCTTTGTTAATTTATTTGATGTTCATCATCATCATCATTGTTGTCAATGTCATTATCAATATCACAATCACGTACTACAGGATGAAAGGTCTCTGGTCTGTTTCTAGTTAAGAAGCTTGGTAAGGGTTTAATCTTCCAGAAATTCTTGGATGATCCATTCCTTTCTTGTTCTTCATATAGCTTTCTGCCAAGTGGTTTATATTTTAGAGCAGCTTTTCTGAATCTTCCATCTTTGATTTCTTTAATATGTTTCAGCTATTTTTTGTTATTTTTAGGTTCCTCTGTTTTATATATTGTCTTATGTTTTTCCTAGTCTTTGTTTCTCTGTTGATTCAGTCCAGTACAGTCAAGTGATGTCTAAGAAATTTCATTTGAGCTACTTCAAGACTTTGGCTATCTCTCAGTTTCATGACCCCAGTTTTCGAGCCATATGCTATCTTTCGCTTGGCTGTCATACAGATGGTTCTTAATTTAATTTCCTTTGTCATGTCTCTTCCAAAATGCCTTTTTGATTACTCTATTTATTCAACAGTATTTAAAAATTGAGCTTTTCAGGTCTTGAGAACTTCGTAAAGTATTGTTGCCTATATGTTCTCAATTTAGCTCCATTCTTTGAAAATTATTATTTTATGTTTAAAGTGACTTCAGGATAGAGTAGAGGGAAGGAAATGGAGAGAAAGAGTAAAGTTATCGGGTTTCTTCAGTGAATGTGGAGGCACTATTTAACCTGTGAAGATCAAAGGTAACTCTTGACTTACATTTATAAAATTGTTTTAAAGCATTATCATGGAAATAAAGACAGATAACCCGATAATGTATAATTCCAACAAGTTAAATAGCATTTCTGAATTCACTGAAAATATCTGCTACACAATTAATAATCACAAGTCATCTAACAATTCTACATTTTAAATATATATTTAGGAACATTAAATAAAAATCAGAGACATTCTGAAAATGCATTTTATCTGTGGTTGGAAATCTGGGAACTGCCTGTGGGGAAACAAGAAGCTTAAGGAAAAGTAATCTGACAATGAAACAAATTTAAAGAAGGCAGCTGAACGTAATTTAGATATTTCTCTTCAGATCAAGGAAAACTGATGGAAGAATTCAAAGAAGCTACGGATTGCAGGCCTAAGAATATGGTACCTAGTCTACTTTATAATGCTTACGACAAGTAGCCTCTAGCTACTAGTTAACTACTTTTAAAAATGTTGTAATTAAATTTCAAAATATTTCAATATCATTAAAATGAAATGAATGCTGCTTTCGTTTCAAACTATTCTTGATTTTTAAACATGTTGATTACTTTCATTTCCTTTTTAATATAACTTGCAGGAGCATTGTCAAAAAGCTCTGCAAAGTCAAAAATAATAGTAAGATGTGGATTTTTTCTTATCTACTATTGATATTGAGACTTTGTAAATATGTCAGAGAATGAACAACAACAGATTTCCAAAATTAATCTGGAAGTACAAACCAATCGGGATCAGAGGTAGAGGCAGACCACTAAAGAGGTGGCAACAGCAGGAACACTTGGAAGACTAATAATCTATCAAGAAAACTATAAACAAGTAGAAACAGGCTGTAAAGCCTAATATCGGATCAATCCATGATGATGATGATTATATTCTCAATGAATATCTGAATTTCATACATATATCCTTTGTTCTTCTGACTTATTAAGACATCAATATAAAATATAACTTACCTCCACCTTTAGTAGTAGCAGTGACAATGCCAGAAGGACGACTATTTCCCACTCGATTGTGTGCTATTAGGTAAGTGTGATACGTTGATCCACATGCAAGACCTTGTAATGTATATTGAACTTTGTCAGCTTCAAGATGTACTTCTTGCCAGTTTCCATGGTCTCTTTTATAACTCAATACATAACCTAAAAATAAGCGATAGGTCTATCTATTATAAATCTTCCTTTTTATTTCTTTAACAACTTGTTTGTCAGAATTGAATCAGCTAATAGTACTTAGTGATTCATGCATTTAAAAAAAGAAAATTCAATTACATGTAGAAGGAATTTAAGTGTAAATTGGCAAATAACATTATAAATCGTTGGAAAACATTTAGTATAATTCATGTTGTAACAAAAGGTTTGTAATATTCAATTATACATAATGTATAATTCATGTTGTAGCAAAAACTTTTAAAATGATTCAAATTCTGAAAAACAATTTGATAAATACAAAAAGTGACATTAGCAAATCAAGTTTTACATATAAAAGCATTTTGAAATAATGTGGGTAACTTTTTATTCTTTGTACTTGTGATTCTTATGTAAAAATATTTATGATTAATGTTACTGTTAATATTTACTTATTACTGTTTAACTGCAATTATAGCTAGAGATTGGGGTATGTATTTTCTTGCAAGGAAGTTAAGTACAAACAATATGGATAGAGATATCATTGCTTCAATTGAAGTGATTAGTCTAGTTCCAATGAATATGCTTTGTCAATTATTGTTACTTTGAAATCAAAAATTGGATTTTTATGAAATTTTAAATTTATTTTTAGCTATGTGCATTTCTTATGCCAATGGACTCCAATAATTTCATGTGATAAAAATTTGAGTTACGTAAAATATGTTTGCAAATGTATTTCTGAATTTCCCTACTGGGTCTCAAAGCTTGTTTGTATTACAGAGAAATTTGAGTTAAGCAAGTCTGTGTCAATGAAGAATTACTGTATAATAATTTCAGAAAAAGTAACCTGGCACAAAACACTATCTTTCATTGAAAACCTGAAATTGTCCAAATTGGTTTTGCCCTGCTCCAAGATTACCCAGGGCAAACAGGCAAGCAAGCATGCAGGTACACAAAATCGTAAAACGATTGAATCAGTATTTTTATTATAAAAATAATAATATTCTAAAATAGCAGTTATTTTAAATTCACTGACAGACACTTCAATTTCATTCATTTAGATAATAGTTTGATTGGAGCCCAACATGAAATTGTTCATGTATATGAAGCTTTGAAGTACTTCATGACCACTGACAGTATCTGAAGAGGTAAAACGCTTTTTTTTTTTTTTACAAAACATGGAACAAATAAAATGTAATATCAGAAACACATCAAACCTGGTTTCATTGTAATGTGAATTACCCTAAAGGTCTTTCAACTGTTAATAATATATCAGGGATTTTCAAGAATATATCTTTTTTATTATAACAATTAATACTATACTAAAAAATATTAAACAAATTAATTGATGAATGAATCTTGGATTAATTATGCATTACCTAATTTTATTAATATAATAAAGAACATGCAAGTGGAAACAAAGTGGACTTGCAACAATATTGGCAACATTGATGTACTGAAAGAGTGGTCCCTTATTACTTCTGTAAAGACAATGTTGAATGGTTTGCCTTATTTTGGTAATAGAATACAAGTTTAAAGAATATTGTAGGCTTATTGATTGGTTTGATTTTTGATTGATTGACAGTTGATTTGTAAATTGATGTAAAATGATAATTGAAGTAATGATGACAATTGTATTGGAAAAACAATAAGTCTAATGACATTTATTAAAAGTGTAGGAAAGTAGTTCCTGGCAAAAGGGGGGATAAGAAGAAAATAGCTGAGTGTTTGAAATAAAATTACAACAAAGTAAATAAATGTGATACCATATATATTGAGAAATATTACTTTATAAATAAAAAATTAACAGTACTAAAAAACACTTCACTACTCAAATTTTTAAATTACATAAATAAAGCATAAAATAAGAACAATTTTTTTGAAGTATTCATTTTGTCTACTTCACATCTTTTGAAGGTAGAGCAGCATTGCTGGCTTTCTATAATTAATATTATTTCCAAATTCAGGAAAATAACGTTTTTCCCTGAAGTGACTTACCCAAAAGCGGAGCCCCTCCATCAGCAGGAGCCACCCACCGCAAGCCTAGACTGTTCTGTCCAGCATGGATGAGCTCAAGAACAGGAGCTGCTGGAGATGTTAGCACTAACACACTGTATACAACACTATCCTTGCCAAAAAGATTTTCTGATGTACAAGTGTAGTTGCCTTCATCTTGTTTCTCCAAGCCTGTATTTACAGAATATGTGTAAGATACATTTTCAGGTTTTCAAATGTTTTTTTTATTTTTTTGGTTTCCCAACAATTACACAATAACAATAATAATACTATGTGTTATAACTCTCATCTTTGTTTATTCCTTTCTCTTGTAGAACATTTAAAATTTCTTGTTTCCATTACACAGGTGGTCTTCCATGTTTCTTTTCTCCAAAAGGTCCCCAATAAAAAACTAATTTAGGTAATATCCATTCTTCCAACCTTTATATGTGTCCAAACCAGATAAGCCTTTTTTTATTTACATAATCTATAATTGAATGTGATAAATTATATTTTTTCTAATAATTTCATTTCGAATATTGTCTCTTCTGGAAATTCTTGTCACTCTTCTCCAATAATCCATTTTCATTGCCAATAATTTTCCTTTTAACAATGAATTTAACGTTCAAATGTGTGATCCATAAGTCAAAATACTTCAAATTATTGTTTTAAATATTTTAATTTTGGTTTCCTTTGTGATATCTTTATTCCATAAAATACAATTTAAAATTGAATTCGCTGTTTTTCCTGAATTTATTTTTGACTGAATTTCTTTAAACTCTTTTCCATCATTTGTAATTTTAAATACTTACAATTTTTCCTAAATACTTACTTTCATTTGTGTGTATAATTTTCCCCATGTCTTCTTCTGAAACTAAATTTGTTCTATTGTCTCCAATTACAATATATTTAGTTTTCTCCATATTAACTTCTAGACCCCTCTAGTTATATTCTTGAATTAATTTTTTTGCCATAAATTCTATATTGTCCAAATCTTATGCAATTATCAACCGTTCATCAGCAACTTGTAAAGTATTAATTGTGCTTTAATTTATTGGTAAATCCATTTTATTACATTTTTTCTTCCAAAGTTTCAAACAATTTTCAATATAAATTTTCAATAATATAGATGATTTACATCCTTGACGTAATCCTTTATTCACTACAAAACCAGGTGAAATAAATTATTTAATTTTTATTTTCGAAAAAGAATTTTTATACAATTCTTGAATGGATTTTACTATAACCGGATTAATATGACTGTCATTCAAAGCATCCTATAATTTAATTACAGGTAAGCTATCATAAGCTTTATCAATAAATACTAAATGGAGAGGTAGTGCTCTCGCTACTCTTTTTACAATACATTTTTGTAAACAAAATATACAATCTATTGTAGATCTACGTGCTCTAAATTCTGCTTGTTCTTTTACATCCTCAAAATGTACTTAATTATTTTTCTATACACTCTGCTAAACATGCTGGTGACAGAAATACCTCTGTAATTGATATATTCATCTTTCCTTTCTTTTTTATGTATCACTAAAATATAACCTCTCTTCCAATCTTCTGGCACTGTTTCTCCATTTAAACACTTTTCAAATAATTCTCTTAACAAGTTATAGTACCATATTTTAATAATTTAGCAGGAATTCCACCTACACCAGTCGCTATTCCATTTTTTTATGATTTAATTGCTTTCTTAATAATATCTACATTAATATAGTTATTATCTATATTATGTATTATAATATTTCTTGTGTTATCTATTTTGTGTATTCTTGTCTGTTTTCTGATAATAATTCTTTAAAATACTTTTCCCATGTTTGAATATCAATGCAGTGAAAATGTTCATTTTCCCTGGAATTTTTCCAAAATTTCTTAATAATTTTCCATGCTCCAATAAAATTTTCTATTTCTTGACACATTCTATTCCAATTTAAATTTTTAATATTTGCTACTTTCTCACTAATCTCAGCTTGTTGCTCATTAAATTCTATTTTATCTTGAATTTCTTGTGTACTTAACCATTTTAGATGTTTTTCTCTCTTTATTCCTCTTTTCTTTTCAATCTCTTCATTCCAATAATAAAGTAATTTTTGATTTTGGTGAATTATGATAAATACCAAGAGCTTCTTTTGCTGAATCATGTAAACAACTTAATATTTGTTGATACTGTTCGTCAGTGGAATTGTATGTAATGCTTGATAGCATTTCGTCCAAATGCTTTTTATATAGAAATACTGTACTTTCATCTTCAAGACTTTTTAAATTGTATTTTGAAACATAAGATGTATGTGTAAGATAGTTGTATAATATATTTTTAACTGGCATTTGAGAATTGAATCAGCATAAGGTTTTATTTCTTTATGTCATTGTTTGTTATTTTTTGATTAACTTCGCTGTTAATCATCTGAGATCCATTGAGGAGTACATGTTTAAAGTATTCTCCTTGTCAAAGTTTTCAAAAATCTAGTGAAGTTGTTATTATTTACTAGGCTGTCTGGGCGACCGAAACGTCAACCTTCGCCATGGACGTGGCGTCACCCGGACAGCCTAGTAAATACTGACTCTGGCCGCGGAAGCCTACGCTCTCACTAGTGAATTTGTTGATTCACAGAGACTTAATCTCATTATATTACATTTCTAGGCAAATTCGTATACACCAAAAGGAAAAATTTCTACATGAGTTTTATGGAGAACAAATGTCTTTTACTCAGATTTTCTCTACAACTTACCTCTAATAAATAAAGTTCCATGTTCAGAAATATTAAAACGTGCACCTGGTTCAGGATTAAGAGGTGCACGTCGGAGATACCATTTAACAGTAGGTGATGGATTTCCTACAGCCACACAACGTAAGATAGCATCACTTTTCACAGGCTGTCGCAGCACCTGAGAAAATGATGCAATGCGAGCTGGTGCTGAAATAAAGCAATCAGAACAAATATTTTTAACATGTATTTATATATTATTTATATATTACATGTATTTTTAACATTATATTTTCAAAACTGAATATTCCAGAATCAAGGAATAAATTAATAGATCATTTTAATATGTTAAAATAAAATTTAAATTAATCAAAAAAATTTCTTCTTAATAACAATGACCTAAATACAATTTTCCAACTACAAATTCGTAAAATTTTGCCTAGGTGTCTTCTGACAACAAAGATTTGACCTAATATATTTAAAATATACTCCATAAAATACAGGTAGTTTATGTTTAAAGAAAAGAGTTAATAAACTGAAAGTCAGAATTTCTCAAAAATAAATTTGTCGAAGCAATTCTACAATGAGTGGTTTGCACATATCCAACAGCATTTTGAACTTAAGATACAGGCAAATGACAGTGAATCTATATATATGATACTTATGTGATATTTGTTTATTAATATTTTTAGGAAATTAAGAATGTATGTAAATGTGTTTTTTAATGGAAATCCCCGTTCTTTGGTATTACATGATTCATATAGTTGCAAATGGCTCTCACTAGAACACATTAAATTTAACCACTGTGAGACTTTATAATATGTCTTAAAATTCATTTCCTGTAGCATCTCTTCGATTACTATGTGTATCCAGTGTATCCGGAGACCTTGCCCCGAGACGCCATCATAAATACCCAAGCAGATTGTGCACACCGTATGGACAAGTGAGGAACTAGACTCACAGAAAATTTGCCCAAAAGGTGGCTGGTTAACACACTTATATATCTTACACTGTGCATATATGTAAGTATAACATACATACTATAGAGAAAGTTATGTAATGCTGTGGAAAATAGATTTCAGGATTTCGACAGAATACAAGTTACTCCCTGATACTGAGAATGTGTTTTTTTCAAAATGACCACTTGTCTATAAACAACAATAGCACCTAAAGAATTATAAAGGTTTTTCCAAAATGAATATTGCCTGATTGTTCTGATCTGACTTGAAGCCCTGTGATTTTGAAAGGGATTCTTCAAATTTTGACTTTTCTAACTAAATTACAACTTAACATGACACCCCAGTGACATTTTCAAAATTTCTCAAAAATTGGCTGCCAATTTTTTCTTTAAATTTCATATTTATATTTTCATATGTCAGATTTTTACTGTTAACTATACATTTTTGAAAATTGCAAAGGATTGAAAGTTTTTGGGACTCCGCATATATCTACATTAGTCGAGAAAGATTTTTTCTTTTAATGAAATTTGTTCTCGAAAGTCAATTGTTTAATTAAAGTCAAGTAATTTTTTTTGGATAATATTTATAGGTAGATTTTACACAATTTTGAGTGAAATACGGGCAATATTAAAACCAAAATGATCTCAAAAAAGATCCGAACTTTTTTCTTTGAACTTTTTCTACAGTTAATAAAACATACTCTGTATAACATTACAAAAAACACCATTCTGAGGTATTCTTTTGCCTTTTCAAAAATTACACAAATGTATTTTTTTTTGAAATATCTCTCATGTTGTTAATATTTAAATTACATTTGTTTTTTTTACCATTACTGGTTATGTGAGAAAAAGTGCTTGAAATGATTTCTCATTACGTTTCTCAAAAACGCAAGTTTTTTGTGAAAATAAGCTTAAAATTGTGTTAAAATGACATTACGATTAGAGGACTGAAATATTGAGGATATATATCCTGAGAAAATGTCTTTCAGGTTCTGCTATGTAGCAGCTGGGAAGAAGGTGGGGATATACCGAAAAGCTAACACAGACTTAAGAGATTAGGATATAATGAGGATGAGAAAGTCTGTGCCTTTCTATAGCAGCACTAGTTTAATAATGCAGTTTTGAGTAGTGCAACCATTTTGAAAAACTTTTACTATGGTGCTGCTGACTACCAGTTTGATTTTGTCATGCTATGGAGTTTTAATGTATTGCTGGAATATTACAAGGTGCGTTTTGAGTGTTTTTTGTTTTGTAAGAGTTGTTGCAACCCAAAAAGTAAGAAAAGAAAATGCGATGAAAGAAAGTGATAGAATTGAAATAATCATAATAATTCCTTTTTATGCATTTATACGAAATATTGAAGTCGTAATCAACAATTCCATTTTCTCTAATTTCTCTTTCAATATGAACTTCAAATGAATCAAGTACATGTTAAAAAAGGAAAAAAAAATTGGGATTTCCAATGTTATAGATTAATTTCAATTATTGCAATGGGACGGTTCTCAGACAAATAAAATGAAAAATTTTGATCTCATTCACACTAATGTGCCTCACCTCTTGAATTTGGAGCCTGAATAACTGGATGAATTCCATCACCTTCTCCCATAGTAGTAGATGCAGTCACCCAGAATTCGTAACGCTGTTGTTCCACTAATGAACGCACTTCAAACACTGTATCAGCTCCAACAGCTAGGCGTACTGGGAAACTGATAGGCTGTTGACAGCGGTTACATGAATTACTTTATAAAATTAATTTTATGGAATTGTATTTTCATTTCCATCTTATTCATAATTCATTTTCATTGTGAATACATGATAACGAGTTTCTTTTTAGCAATATATTCAGTTTGAAATATTTCTCTGAATACTAATTAATTAATTACTAGCTTTAAGATTCTCTAATAATGTAATACTTCTCCTTTTTTTGATAACAATTATTAATTAAAGATGGAGAAACAAATATTTATTAATATTCCAAAACTTCCATCAGATAAAATTACAGCATAGAAGTATTCAAATACTGAATATATGTAATATACATTTTCTGTGGGTGTTCTACTGAAACACGGAAATATAAACTTACCTTGTCAACATGACCAACTTCATTCACATAGACCGTGTACTGCACAATAACTCCATTAGGTTGTTCTGGCGGTCTCCATGAAACTAAGATAGAATCTGAAGTAAGTGCTAAGGCTTTAATAGCTGCAGGTGGGCCTGGAACTATAAAATTTGTGTCAGTGTTACATGATTATTTAATAAGCAAATTATTGTAATGTATTTTACTTTATAAAAAAACACCCAATTAGGAAGAAAGAAGGAAAAAGAGTAAATGAGAGAATATGTAAAATTCTCAATTGTCATTTCAGGTAACAATAGTATACTAATTATTTAATTGCATGTAATTAGATTACCATCTTGTTCAGTAGTGCAATACACTGGATCAGATATGGCACCATCACCTACACTGGTATATGCCAACAATCTTACAGAGTAGTTGGTGTATTTCAGAAGACCATGTAGATATGTTTCCAAACTTGAGGTACGTTTCACTTCACTGCCTGCTACAAATAATGCCGCTGAAACAAAAGATGAAAATAATATCAATTTACTAAAATATTTCAAAAACTAACCTCTAGGAAAAATATGTAAATACATTTTAATAATATATTAACCTATGAGTTCATAATGTAGGTTTAGTTCTGATGTAAGAAACTAAGAATATGATAACTACTGAAGGAAAAGACTCTAAGTGACAAAATTGCCCTGCTGCAAATCAAATTTCTTTCTACTTAGAAGAGAGACTTTTATTAATTAAATACAGTGGTTCCCAATTGGTGGTCTGTGAAGAAGTTGAAAGTATAAGGGTAAGGGTAATTCTTTAAAAATTAGTATTTTTGGCTCTGCTTCATAAGGTTAACAGGTTAAAACAGCCATCATGTATTATGTAGAGAAGTGTTACTACGGAGAGGCCATTGCAAATCTGAGGAGGCAATGTTTGCAGCTTTTGAAACCTCGCATTTGATTCTAAAACCCTCTTATTTTCAGGGAAATTTTAATTAAACCATATATTTTGAAAGCCCCTGAAAACTTTTCAGGCAAGGATGATGAGAAAACAATATGAAATCTTTCATTGTCAAACAACACGATGAAGGTGTGAATTGGCAAAATGTCAATATCAAGGGAAGTGGAACTTGTAGGGTGTGTAGAAAAGCTTCCCTATTTTGTACATCAATGTGAAAAGTGTATAGGCATATCCATTAGTTCACAATTATTAGTTTTTGTTTGATTTTTAAGCAAAGACAACATGAACCAAGAAGAATCGCTTCTCTCACTTTTATGAAAAGTACTATAAAAAGTCAAGAACGTAATTGTTCTATTTTTCCTACCATTGAAACTCTTGTTCATTTGTGAACACATGAAGAATATACTAAAGACTTCTAGATTGAATTTCTGTCATACAAAAGCTAAAAGAAGAGTTTGAGTAATATTTGCTTTGACATGCGTCAGTCGTCTTTGATGATGTCCAAAAATTAATATACGTCAATTAATTCATTGCATCAATCAATGAAATCAATTCATTATCCATATTGAAGACATTTCAGATGAAAACAAGAACTCTTAGAATGTCAGAATGAAAGTAATTTTAAAGATTCATTGCAATTTGGTACTTCTGATGCAAAAACCTCTGAATTACCTAAAATTGGATTAACTGTCTCATCATCCACTTTCTTATGTATAATACACACACATAATAAAAAATACAAAAAATAGGTATTGCTGAATGTAATTCAGGCATAATCAGCGTACTGTTGCTTATAAATTAAATAAATAAAGATATTTGAAGAGGGAAAGTAGTATGCAGCTTATGCTCAGTTGACAATTATTAATTTAAAAAAATTAAGAAAAAATGTCTGAGGATTTTTAACTTCAAAACTACTTACAACGATCCAACAGAACTGGTCGATAGACAACTTTGTAGCCCTGAATGATACCTCCATGCTGTGCAGCAGGTGGTGGAGTCCAACCAACTTTCACACTTTGTGATGAAAGAGCAGAACATGTCACATTTTGAGGAGAGGCTTCAGGAACTAAAAGAAATGAGAAAAACGTTTTCAATTTGGGCAACTCATCCATAGACTAGAACAAAATTTTAACAAATTTTGTAATGTACCTACTTGCAAATAAAGATTCTTCTTCTCAGAAGAAGCAAGCATAACTTACTTAAATGAATTGGTCACTATCAATAATAATTAAACTTAAAAATATTTACCTCCTTCTTGTGTTGTTGCAGTTATTGGTGGAGACCGGGGACCAGAACCAACACTATTGAAGGCTCTTACTGTAACATCATAGCGAGTAAATTTGCGCAAATCAGTGAGTCTCAGCTCTGTGGCAGCCAGACCCCGTACCTGTCAATATAAAGAATTAAAATCAGTTCTTATCAAATGTCATTTTTACTGATAGGATAATTCAAAACTTTGTACATAATTCTACATACTGTGTGAGAACTGCTCTTATTAGTATCCCCAGGTGCTGCACCATGTACAACCCATTCCACAGTATATCCTAGCAAGTCCCCATTCCAGGACTCAGATGATGGAGGCTATAAAATAAATTGGTATTATTTTAAGAATGTTAATATACCTTCAAGAAGAAAAAAAAAAATTTCAAAACATCAATGAAAAGGAAAAATAATATATGTCAAAAATATAATTTTTTGAACAGGCTTATAATGATATGGAGGGTAAATTACAATAAAGAAGACAATACAAATTAAATTTGTAGCTTCAATTGATATTCATTCAATATTGTTATATTTAAGAATCAAGAAATAAAAGAAGGGTACAATGTGAAGAGTAAAAATTCTATTGTATTGAGAGATGCTTAGAAAATTACGCTCATTAATAGAGTACCTGAACATAAAATGATTCCAAAAATAGAACATGAAGTATTAATTTGTTTAGGAATGTTCCAAATAATCATCACCTCTGAATTAATGACACTGCCTAATAGTTGGCAAATACTGTATTTGCTCGTGTATAGGCTGCGTCCATGTTTAATCCGCACTAGTGACCTTTGTCACAATAATTTGAAAAAAAAATCTTGTTTATAAGCCGCCCTGCATAATTCAATGTTACTCAGTAAATTGTATAATAAAAATATGTATTTTAAAAAAAGTAATGTGAAATTAATGTGAAATTGGAGGGGGGAGTGCTATGCAAAATTTCATTGGCTGTTTCTGCGCATCCATCAGAGCACAACATTGTTACTTTCAATGCTGAGAACACCTGAGTCAATGTGATAATGTGATACCATGTGGTCTGCACCTGACTTCCGAAGCAGACATCCTGCCATTATAGTTCCATTTAGTCAGTTCTGTTTTACTCCTCGCCTGCTTCATGCTTGTTTGTCTCATTCGTTTTTCTATACTGATCATTTTTGCTTCGACTGGGACTCTTCTTCTGGATAATTGGATACTTGACCTAAATTTTCTTTTTCTTACAATGATCTTTTTTAAAGAAAAATCTTGTGTATAAGCTGCACCCCATTTTCACCAGTTACTTCTTGGGAAAAAAAGGGTGGCATAAAACAAGCAAATACAGTAATTTTTTTCTTTCATGTTATTTTGAAAAAACAAAACAAGTTTATTAAGGTTTTTATATGTATTTATTTTCATATTTTTTAAGAAAAAGGAGATTGGCAATAACATTTTTATCACTGAGTATGTTTTTGTTGATGAGGTGAATTATTTTTATTTACCTTCCATGACACAAGCAATTCCTCTGGACTAAGAGTCTCCACTCGAACTTCTAGGGGAGCACCAATAGGAGCTGTTGGAAATAAAACAAAAGCTTTAATTTAATTATAAAGAAGTTGTATGTTTCTGCTGCATTTCAATTCAGATTGAATCACAGTTCCATTTAAATTATTTCTAAATTATTATTTTTTATATTGGTCAAGAAAAGATTGAGAGCCACTACTTATAATCAAATTCAAGATAATGTTTGTAAAAAGTGAGGATGCAACAAAAGAAGAATAGAAAATAGGCAATTAAATGCAGAAGAATAATTTCCAGCATTTAATTTAAAGAAATACAATTATTGAATTTCTTAAAATTAAGAGAGTAGCATACTAATGGATATAATTGGAAATGGATAAATAAGATACGAATTAAGAATTTAATACAAACGGGATATGATGATAAGTTTTAAATATAATTACGTTTCATAAATATTAGGTGGGATACCTATGTTTGTGAAAGCTAGCTTACAATGAATAACCACAAAGAAACAGTATCAATGACAAGATTATGATAATGATTTAGGTATGTCATTCTATCATATTGAAATTTTTCTCATTAGATTGTTGTTTATATTGAACAAAGAAAAAGAAATTTCATGCTTCGTATTCTTCGGTGCCAATCAGGCAATTTCAATCATTGGAAATTAAAAACATTTTTGATGGAGAAATGAGACTTTTGAATTAAATTCTAAAATTGCAATTGAAGTTGTCTTTGTGATTCTATCAAAATATTTTCACTTTGCAGGCTACATATACAGCTACTAGTTATTTCATTTATTACTTTTTGTTCTGTTTGTTGGTAAACAAGCACTTTTCTCCTTAGTAATCAACCATCTAAGCTATGCTTTAAGAGCGTGTTCATAGCAACGGCTGCTAAAATACTCAAGAGTCTATTAAAAATATTTTAGCAGACTCTCGGGTTTAGATTTTGTCTCTTTGTCCCCTTTTCCATTTGCCCGCTTGACTCATTTTGTTCACTCGTCCCATTTGTCCTGACATCTGCCTTGTCACGTTTGTCCCATTTTGCCCCTTGTTCCATTTGCCCAAAGTCAATTTGTTCCCCTTGTCTCATATGCTCCCTTGTAAAATTTGTCCTCCTTCCCCGCTTTGTCCCGTGGTTCTGTTTTGTCCCCTTATCCCATTTGTTCCCTTGTCCCATTTGTCTCCTTTGTTCCATTTTGTTTCCTTGTCCCATTTTGTTCCTTTTGTCCCCTGGTCCCATTTTGGTACTTGTTCCCCTTGCCACATTTGCATTGTCCAATTGGTTCCTCTTTCCCCAATTTGTTCCGTTCTTTCCCTTATCCAATTTTGTCCCTTTTGTCTCCATTGACCCATTTTGTACCCATGCCCTTTTTGTCCTCCTTTCCTTCCTTTGTCTCACTTGCCCCAATTGTTCCACTTTGTCTTCATGGCCTTTCTGCACACAGCATTTATTATATAAGAACTGTACCAAAACCCTGTACCAACAATCCTTTCGACAGAACATCGAAAGTGATGACAATTTTTAACTCATGAGAGCATGAAATGTTGATTTTGAATAACGAGAATAACTAGAAATAACAAAAATCATAGTATGTAATATGTCCTCTATTAGTCTTTAAGGACTCGACCAGAAGATAACTATTCAGGCCCGTGAACTCACAGTTAATCTTCTGGCCTCGTTCTTAAAGACTAATTTAGAGGAGTTGTTACATAAGTACCTATATTGTATATAGATAATGTCAAAAAAAGAATAAAAAAGCTATTTATTATAACTTATTCATTCTCAATTAGCATACCTTCCTCTTGAGTCTTGACTGCAATTGGTTCTGTGAAGGCACTAGGTTCAATGCCATTGATGGCCAACATTCGAACATGATAGGTAGTTGCTGGATGAAGACCACCAATAACAGCACTTCGTGGAGCTTCAATTCTGAAAACAGATAATTTTTAATAATAGCATCTAGTGTGTGGATGGTATTGTTAAGGAAAGTGTGGAAATTTTTGTAAAACTAATCTTGTATTGTAAATACCATCTAGGGTGGACACTGTTTTGATTCTCTTAAATACTTGAAAATCGACTTGAACAAAAATTTTTGTATTTTGTTATCAGCAGATGACATTTAATGATATGTGTTTGTATATACATTGCTATTAAAAACAAATATACACATTACTCCTGTTTTACTTTGCAAGTCTAACACTTATAAAACACAAGAAAATATAACTAGACAAATGTTGAGAATTGAGTTAAACTGCTGCCTCTCCCATTTTTATGCTAAGTGGAAACAGTGGACCCAAGGAATAAATGCTTCTTTGAGACGTATAAACCCATTCAAAACAAGAACAAAAATGAATGTTTTTTTAAAGAAAACAAAGTAGTTTAGGTTTTCACCTTCACTTTACCACTACCTTTGATCTGTAGAATGAATAAACGTTTTTTGCTCGTTTTCAATATTTTTTTAAACAGGTAAATAATATTACTAATGGTCTGGCATAACTCTGTTGCTCTTTAAACCCTTCAGAGAGTCTCTATGCTTTTTTTCATAAATTTTCCAAGTTTCCTTAATATGGCAAACTTCATTAGAAAGGTAGGAGACACGGCATGAGACAGCTGAAGATGAATTTTGAGTGAAGACTTGATTGTTACAACATTGATCCAAGAGGAATTCAATAAATTGCTTTCAACATTGAACCTATCTTCCAACCAAGTGTACTAAGCTTGAGAGAGGACTACTACAGGCAGGACAACTACAGATAATGCTATCATCAAAATCACTTACTGCATGATCTGAACTAGTGGTGCTACAACAGCAATTACTTTCTCACATTATTTGTAAGGGCTCCACAATATTCTTTTTCTACATGAACCAGCAAAAGTGTTTTCAACAGGAAAAAAAGTAGTGGTGCTACAAAATGGCACATACTTTCCCATATTAGTTTTCTATTTCCTTTGGTCTCGGTTAGCTATTTCGACTTGTCACATACTCTTGCCAGCTGCCATCTATCGCCACCCAAAGTACGTTTTTTAAAATTTTTTCTAAATTTTTCGGTTTCCTCACAGTAGAGCGGAAATATTATTTTAAGATTATTAAAGAACAGTAAAAACTCGTCCAAAATGGCTTACAAAATGTAATGATATTGTGCAAAGATAAATAAATAATCAATCAATTTTAACCGATTTATTCAATGGTGAGAGAGCACGAATTCTGAGTTCTCTCGCCGTGAATTGGTGGATGGAGTTGGTGGACAGAGTATTAGGCAATTGGCCATTTGGTCCGAAATGGGCCGTGCGGGTAGGCTCACCCCGTGCCGGCGAGCCCGCTGTCGGTGGCCAGCACCGAGAGGTTGGCGGCGCTGCCGTGCTGCCAGTCGTCGGGCCGCGACATGGCGGGCTTGTACTGCAGCAGGTAGCCCAGCAGCGCACTGTGGCCGTCAAACGGCGGCCTCCACGCCAGGCGCACCGCGCGGCTGCTCACCTCCACCACCTCCACCTCCAGCGGCGGGTCCGGGGGCTCTGCACGGCAACGCGCACATCACTCGCTCTGTGAAACCTTTTTGCCACTTGCGTACATACATCTGTATACTTCTGCTTGAGAGTCCGGAATGAGATACCCTCAAAACTTTTAAATGGTTACTTGCTCTATGATTCCGCATGGTTAAATGAAAATTGCATTCGGATATTGTGAACCGTTTAGAAGTTACGAGGGTGACCCATAGTTGGTGGGACACTCGTGACAATTTGTGCATATACTGTATACTTTTGTATATACATCTGTATACTTTTGCTTGAGAGTTCTTGCGAGTCCGGAATAAGATACCCTCATAACATTTACATGGTTCACGATATCGAAATACTATTTAAAGTTTAAAAATAAAAAATAAAATGATTAAACTTAAAGAAAAATAAAAAGATTACAAACAATATCTTTAAGGCGTATTACTTGCCCTATGATTCCGCATGGTTAAATGAAAATTGCATTGGGATATTGTGAACCGTTTAGAAGTTACGAGGGTGACCCATAGTTGGTGGGACACTCGTGACATTCTTTGTACATGTCCTGTATACTTTTGTATATACATCTGCTTCAGAGTTCTTGAGAGTCCGGAACGATCGGCAATTCCTCAGAAAAACATATGTGCACCTTGTGAATAGCGAGAGATCAGAAGTGCATACATGTTTTTCAGAACGTTCGGGGCTCTCAGGACCTCAGAAGCAAACGTCTACTGGTGTCTCGTTTTTTTTTTTCGTTTAATCAATTTTCAGAATACAACTCTACGACTATTATTTTGAACTGCAATACACTACTGTTTGATGGAGACAATAAGATTTAAAATTATTCTTACCCAGTGCTATATTGAATAAAAAGAGACAGAACACTTTGAGAATCAAGACATAAATGTGCATACAGTGGTTACCTTGCACTGCTAGGTGGATGGCCATTTTACTGTGGCCAAACACGTTGCCTGCTTGGCACACGTAGACGCCGGAGTCTTGACGGTCAGCTCTCTCGATAGCCAACTCCGACCGCAATCCGGCCTCTGACTTTGCATCCGACAACGAGATTCTGCACAAAATTATTAATCAATTAATTGGCATATGTATTGTTTTTTGTAGTTTTGTGTTTTGGACACCTTAAGTGTACGTTTCTTTCCTAATAAGTCTGGATGTTGTAATTAATAAAGAATGCATTTGAAAAAAGAACAAAAAACAAAAACAAATCATGATGCGTGATTGAAATTTTGATTTTTCTGTTGCCATTTGGGCATAAAACAAGCAAACATTTTTCTAATGCCTTCAGATTTGTAGAGAATTATTAAGCATTGGTTGGTATTCTTATTTGAACGTGATATCTCAACAAAAGCTTCTAAAAAAGCTATGCATGATGTTTAAATATTTTTTTTTATCGCTGATCAATTCAGAAGTAGTATTTTTTACTTTATTTTATCACGGTTTTCATAACTAATATCTCTGAAAGATCGAGCAAATCATCTTTAGATTTTACGAGCAGAAAAATATGCGAGTGTTCGATCCCGGCCGAGGTGCGTGAATTTGCGAGGCTGACAACCCATTGAAGACATGTCACTCTTGCAACATACAAAAGAACCCTGACAAATTAAATCCCTCCGACAATATCCCGCGGTAACGAGATCTCACTTTTTCCTAATCATATAGCTCGGTTATGGTTAACTGAGGCAGACATCTGGCGGGGAAAGCGACAGTCACACCCCCAGGCGCGTCAGGGGACAGCCCGCGAGGCGCGCCTAATGGAAAGGTCCCTAGACCCGCGTCGGTTGTAGCCTTTCAAGGAAGCCTGGGTTGAAAAAGATGCTAGAATCCGGAACTGCTTTGAATATCCTCATAGATGGATCGCATGCGATCTATGCATTACTACTACTAATGAATCATGTCCCTCTAACCGAATTGAATATTTAAAAAAAAAGACAATATGTTTGTAATAAATAATGTACTTCAGCTTCCGGGTCAATGACCACCATCTCGATCAGGTTTTGCTCAGTTTCCCTGATCCATTGAGCAAATGCTGAGATGTCCCCTTGTTTTCCATCTGGACGTACATATAGCTTCACTATGCGCACGTTTTGTTGAATACTTCTTTTGCTTGTAATGGTAGGAGTAGAGGTAAGGGCGAGTTACTATTTTGTTAGCAATGCAGAAAAATCATACCCGCAATTCGTTTACCGTTGCAAATAAGTTTTCTATAACTCGGGAACGAAAATGTCTTATTTTTTCAAATACTGCTAATCACGCGCTTTTTTAAAATTTATTTTTATTTATTTATTTCAAAGTCTTACTCATCTTTCAACTATTTATAGTTAAAATGATAGGAAGAGAGTCTGGAACTTAAAAACAACAACAACAACGTGCGCAGATGATCTTCTCCCCCATACGTCACATACAGTTTTTGAATTTGAGCCTTATTTTACGTGGCGAGACTCGGGCCATCAGGCCCGCTCCTCCGTCTGACCACGCAAATTTCGCTACGCTCCTTTCACCAACTAGCAAAGGAAGGAGGCATTTCTTGGGCGAGAAACAGGCGATTTTGAATTTGGCTCAGAGGCGTCATTTAGGCTTGAGGATCTTTTACATGAAAGTAAGTGTACTAACATGGGACAGCCGGCTTTACTTCCCCTCCGAAGGAAGGCGTACGAAGGATATTTTCGCCCTTAAAAATCCATGGCGATCGGGTTTGAACCCGCCTACTTGTGTATACCAGTTCAATACGCTAACCGTTACATCACCTCCGCCGCCAGTTTTTACTGTTTATTGATTAAATAAATCTAAATTATTGGCATTCCCGTCGCGGCCGCCGAGTGCGTGTGCGTGAGCGAGTCGCAGGCGCTGCGCGCCGGGCGTGCCCCCACCTGGCGTGCTCCCACCTGTAGCTGCGGTGGATGCGCTGCCCGTTGAAGTGCCAGTCCACCTGGATGGGGTGGTCGCCCAGCACGTTGCACGTGAGCGTCACCGACTGCCCGCGCCGCGCCGTCACGTTGCGCGACGGCGCGTCGAAGCGCACGGGCTCTGCGCACGCGCACGCGCCAAGCAGCGGTGAGTACTCCAACGGCAAACGTTGTGTTGACTGGGTGGAATACATTTAGGGGCGTTCATCTGCTACAATATCCCAAGTCTTGCTGTGCAACCGAATCATGGAGAAGAACAAGGATGGAAATGGGAAATTACTACTTCCTAAACAGGAACGTAACGCTCGCCCAAAACATTTTAGGTGATAAAAGGTCTAAATTTATGAAAGAATTAGGAACATTTTTAGGAAAGGTTCGGACCATTAGGAAAACTGAAATTAGGGAGTGGGAAAACAGCACCGGTTAGCTTGAGCGGAGCCTAGACTGGAGAGAAATAAATAAGTCAATAAGCTAACAATGAGTAAGTTAATCAGTAATATTATGTTAAGTTAGTAAACAGTTAAGAAATAAGTCATAAGTCGTAGCCAATTGGTAAATAACAGGTCAATATAATAAATAAAATAAAACTGGCATAGTAATAAGCACTTTAGGGGGTGAAGGGAAGGGGGGATCGAAAATGTAAGGGCAGAGGCGCTGGTGCGGACGATCTTCTGTGGCGCTGTTTGATTTCAGGTGCTGAGGAGGCCAAGCACTGGAAGGAGACGGCGGGACGCCCGCGCCAGAAAATAAATAGTTAAATTAAACGTCGGATAGATTAGTATGTACCTGACTTCTGACGGCAGGTTTTTCCCCCTTCAGAGGTTTTTTCCTGAGCCGTACCTTATGGTCTCTTTTCCGCGGCTTTGATGCGATGGAGAGACCATTTGGGGTGAATACCAGAATTCGAAAGATTAGAACGCGAAAGGATGTAGGTATTGTAATGGCTTAAAGGCCCTCGGCCTAGCCAAATAGGATCAAGTAAGCTAATTTGTTTGTAATAATTACCTATTAAATAAATAAATAATATCCCATGTCTTATTGCGATCTTTATTTAAAAACATCTAATTATGACCTCAAAAAAATTTTTTTTTAGAAACTACTATGGAGAGAGTATAATTGTAAAATACCTACTACTAATCGATGGGATTGTGTTAAACTAGAATAAATATATTTCTGATTATTATTGATTGATTGATTGATTGATTGTTTTAGTGATTCCGGACACGTCAACTAACAGGGTCATTAGTCCCGTATGAGTAGTGCGTGTTTTTGCTCGGAAAGTGGCGGTGATCTTTTCCTTCGCTGTATGGCGAGATTCGGCGCCGACCAACAGTTGGTTAGCGGGGTTATCCCCAACCAGGTATCGCCCAACAGCGGGGCACCGCCCCAGTCCGGGACAAGCCCTAACTTCCCGACCGGTCTCCCGTCATGTGTGCTTGTGGGTGTGGGGCGTGTTGGTGTAAGTGACTGTGTAAGGGGAGAGAATAGAACAAGGAAGAGATAGGAAAGATCGGGCACGGTCCGTGGCCCGTTTGGTAGGGTACTGCTCCTGCATTCGCCTGGTGTTGATCGGAGAAACCGCCGAAAACTACCGATCAGAGCAGTCGGCCGCTAGAATTCTCCTCCAGACAGCGACTGAATTCGACCTAGCTGACAAGCTTAGGTCGAAAATCCTGCCACCGTCGTGACTCGAACCTAGGTCTGCCCGGCCAGAGGGACTGCAGTGACATCAGTTGATGCCTTGAGAAACATCTCCCAGTTTGAGTATTGTTAAATTATAATAGGTTTATAGTTAATTAGAACTGCTATTGCTTTACTGTATTTTAAATCGCCGCACGACGCAGCGAGGGTGATTTATGACGATTTTGGGATAGAAATGTAGCCCCTCGATTTCAAAATCGTGATATAATGATTTCTTTTCTACCCATTTCATTATAGCTGAAAAAGTCTGTAAGATATCGCGGACCATCAATTTAAAACGCCTGTTTAGAGAAACCAGCAAGTGCCAGACGTCTTCCCTTAGTTCTTTTCCGCAACGCAAGCGCATCCACGGCGCAGCCAAGTCGAGCGAGACGCGCGCTCACCGTTGACGGCGAGCTGCACGCCCTTGCTGAGGCCCGGGCCGATGCCGTTGTCGGCGCGGCACAGGTAGTAGCCCTCGTCGGCGGGCGCCACGGCCTCGAAGATGAGGCTGCCGTTGGCGGCCGGCGCCGCGCCCGCGCCCGGCTCCAGCGGCTGGTACTCGGCCGACGAGTGGTCTGCAACATTGATGCGATGCGTTGGAGGGGCGGACGCGAAAAGCTTCTACAACGGGGAAAGTATTATTTACAATACGCACTAGTGTTAGACATTGAATTTTTGTTTTCTTTGTTTTCATCATCTCATTCAAGCAGAGGTGGCTCGTGGTAATTTTCATTGTATGTTTTGTAATTCAAACACTTAATCGTGTAAACAATTTAAACACAAACAACTTTTGCAATAAAACAATTTTTGTGACAGGATCTGCTTATTAATCAAGTGCAGATTCCTACTGTATTGTTACTGAGTCGTTTCCAAGTTTCTTGAAAGTGGTATATGTGGCGTATCTTTTCCAGAAAAATTGTTACATGATGGACCATTTCCGATTTCATTTTTGTAATCAGTGTATACCACTTAGTAAAGAACCCTTAGTTTCATCTTGCGGCAAGACACAAAGTTAAAATTTGTTGCACTGTGTAATCAATAAATAACAATAAAATAGAAATGTACAAAAAAGAAGATAGCTTTGAGAAGAAAGCATGGAAAATCAATAAATGCTTTCAAATTTGAAAACCAAATCTTTCAGGTAAAAGTGTGACATTTCGTACAAACCCTTTGTTAGTATTTTTGAGTGAAATAATATGCTGATAGCGAAGCAAATAAGCTACAAAAAAAGTTTCACTTATAAAAATATATCTGTTTTGTTGGAACCCAGCGTTCGTTGCTGTTGAAGGTCTGGAGGCTGGTGAATGGCCGGCGCTTACTCACCCCTGCGCATCCAGGTGAGGTGGGGCTCGGGGAAGCCCTTGGCCTGGCAGTGCAGCGCCACGGAGCCCCCGGCTAGGGCTGCCGCGTCCTGCGGCTCCGTCAGCCACCGCGGGGCCACTGCGAAAGTTCGCTCCGTTGCGTTAGCCTCCCAAATGAACGTGAACGGAATAACAGCGAAACTATATACTTAAAAAAATAAGGTATTCTGTTTGGAGCTTCTACTGAACCGATTGTATTTAGTTTTTTTTTTTTTGAATGAAAGATTGTGTCGTAATCCGAATTCGTCCAAGCCGAATATTCCCCAAGCCGAATATTCGTCCAAGCCCATATTCGTCAAAGTCCGTCCCAAAAGAGGGAAACGGACATTAACTGTATTTAATTGGCTGTCCGGGTGACGCCGCGTCCATGGCAAAGGTGCCGACGTTTCGGTCGCCATTCTGCGACCTTCCTCAGGGCGTCACCCGGACAGCCAAGTTAATACTGACTCCGGCCGCGGAAGCCTACGCTCTCACTGGACATTAACTGGACTCAGGCTAAGAGAGGTCACCGCAGATGTCGTGATAGCGAAGTAATTTTGATTTCTGTTTTTTTGTGGAATGGTCGTCTGGAATGTCATTTTTTGTTCTGCTTTGTACTTTACATTTGAGAGCAATTCTGCACACTAGTTTTATTCTGTTGCTTAAATAGAAAAATAAGTTTGCCTTTGAGCACATGCCAGATGAAATGAAACAGTTGTTTATAGAAAATAATGACAACTTACTGACACACCATTTCACATTTATCTTAGTCATATTTATATATTATATTATATTATTATATATTATATTATATTATATATTATTATCTTAGTCATATTTATCTTAGTCATATTTATCTTAGTCATATCACCGTCATATTTTGACGGGTTCACACCAGTACACATTAAATTACATTTCTTAGATTGCATTATGCTTGTATGTGGGAATGGAAACTAGTATCTTCGTTGGAGGCTTCTTAGAGTGCTGTGATGTCTGCACCACACGTCATTGGTTGATTCTAGTTTGCGCTTATTTATAAAAACAGAAGATCATTCAGTCTTTGACGTCTGAGTGGAATGGAAAACTTCAAACGTTAATTCTGTTTGAAAATATTGCATTGATTTCCGAATGTAAAGCGTAACTCATATAAAGGAAAGGACAGAAGAACCCAATCCTAAAATTTAAAGATACTTAAGTGCACCGGTTTTTCTGCAATTGTCGACAGTCTGAATGTGCTGGCAGGTAATGTGGGAACAACTGTTTTTGGAACAGCTATTTGCTTTATAGAGCTTTGTATTCTTTTCTAATAAAATGAGACAAAGTGAACATGTACAGTATCTGATCTTGGCTCTCCGGGTCTGTGAAGACCAGTCCTGAAGAAGACCACGACAAGATGGTCGAAACGTCGGCGACACAGACTTCGACGCGGCGTCACCCGGACAGCCAAGATCATTTACATGACTCCGGCCGCGGAAGCCCACGACTTCATGTACAGTATCTTTCACCTACAGAGAAAAAATCAACTCTTTCCTGCCTCCGCTGACTTCTCTGACTCTGCCCGCCCTTCCCTTGATTTTACGAGACGACTTGACTGCGCCGCCGCGCCTCACCCTTGACGAGCAGCTGCGCCGTGTGGTTGACGCTGGCGGCGTTGTTGCGAGCCACGCACGTGTACGAGCCGGAGTGCGCCGACGTGGCCCTGTTGAACACCAGCAGGCTGAAGAAGTCGCCGGCCAGCCGCTCCTCCACCTGCAACGGGGCGATTCGCAGACTCCAGAGACACGAAGCATCTCTAGACACCATGCGTTAACCGTATACAACATTGACAATGCCGGTCCGAATGGCCGAGATCGCTAAGGCAGTAGTGCCCTAGCGACCTCGGACCGAAGGATCGCGGGTTCGAGAACCGCCTCGGGCATTATTATATTGTGTTCGTCCTTTCACCCTCTATCATCATCATATAGCGTCATCCTAACAGTTGCCATACCGTTACTCGCAATAGTGGTCGCTAATGACCTAGAAGTTGATGCGACCTTAAATAACAAAAAAAATTGACAATGGACGGCGCAAATTTAAAGAAATTCGTAAATTAGACAAGACGAATAATATTTTGGAAAGGGGAACCTGTGAACGTGTTAGGCATCATTGAAAACATTAAAACCAGGTGATATAAAAGGTTCACGTTCATGACGAACGATAAGGACATCTACAATTAAAGTCTATTTTAATATATCGATTATTAAAACATACATCATTGTATTATGTTGATATTTCAATTAAATTAAATTTAAATTTGTTATAAAAGTGAGGAGACTTATTAAGAACTCAGTGACGAACAAAGCGGCCTGTCTTATCGTAAAAATAAAATTCCACAGATGAATTACATCATAACTTTTCCTATTCAGAAAATTAATTTCCGTCCTTCTCTAGGTAGCCAGTTCGTGAGACTTTTCATTCTGCTTGTACTCAATTAATCAAAGGGGAAAGAAAAAATAATATTAAAAAATTAGAAAGAAAAAAGTGCATGTCTGGGAACAACACCACACAGGGAGGGAGAACTACGTCAATGCCATTCAGAACTAGCATTACGTCATAAGTCATGCATTACGCATAAGACGTTTCATTTGAGACAACGGCGCGAGAGACGTGGCAAGCGGAGGGCGTCGCTTTACCTGCAGCGCGGAGGGGATGGCCTTGCCGTCCTTGAGCCAGGAGAAGCGGATGGGCAGGTCGCCGGTGGAGACGGAGCACGTGACCTGCACGCGCCCGCCCTCCTGGATGTTGGCCGGGAAGAAGAAGGGCTGCAGCTCGGGCGGGCTGTTGACGCGCAGCTCGATGTCCCTGCGCGCGGCCTCGCCGCCCGCGCCGCGCACCACGCACGTGTAGGCGCCCGCGTCGGCGGCCGGCTCCACGCGCGCGATCACGAGCGCGCCGCCGGGCGCCGCGCGCAGCCGCAGGTCGGGCGGCAGCGGCTGGCCCGCGCGCTCCCACCCCACCGCGGCCACCGGGTGGCCCGCGTACGGGCAGCGCAGCGTCACCTGCGCCCCGGCCACCGCCTGCACCGGCTCGATCACGCGCACGTACGGCGGCCCTGCGCACGCAACGCCGTCACACATCGCTCACGCCGTGCTCGGATGCCAGCTTGCCTTTGGTGCACGTAGCCAACTTGGAAATGAATGCTCATCACGACGAAGACATGTATAGTTATTGGGTCATTTTTCAATTTTTAGGTATTGTTTTCAACTTTTGCGCCAGTTTTGTCATTTTTATTAATTTTGTTTCCTTTTTCGTGTATTTTTTGGATGAATATTTCATGAATTTACAATGACATACTAAAAAAAGTTTTTATTGAATCATCAATTCATGAGGAAATTCACTACTGCAGGGGAATCTGTTTTTCGAACCAACAAAATTACACAAATCTTCGGGAACTTCCTCGACTTGTCACAATTAACGGTTGGAAGATCCAAGATACCGATTACATTTCCTCCAAAAATTAGGACTTTACATTAAATATAATTTTATATAAACACATTTTATTTAAAATTGTAAAATTGATTGAATTGTCACACAATTTTTTGAGTATTTTTTTTAAAATAGGCCATTTTCAAAGAAG